>CM053584.1:244208055-244223579 GCA_028627135.1 Pseudochirops cupreus | reverse complement strand
TGGTTTCCTGGAACTTGGGCCAAGTTGGCCCCTTCACTTCACTAGCATTAATTGCATTTCCAAAGTGAGTGGAGGCTTTTCTCCTCCATATCAAGATTATAAGGTTACCTTATTTTCCAAATTACAGTTATTTCAGAAAACATTACAGCACTCAGGTCAGAGTGTCCCATTCCCCATTTTCTATTTCTTTGAACAATATAGTTCCTAGTTTTAACAACATTTAAACAAATAAAAAATTGCCTTTGTTACAACATAGATGATACCCATTCCTGCTCACATTTTAGATACCAGTTTATAATATGCTGGGCTAATCATTTTAACTGCTTCTTTTGGTTCCAGTGACAATTACAAATATCTTTAAATTCTAATTTCTTAAGTCCAAAACATTACACATATAGCAGTTCCTTAGATAACTTACAAAAATTGTTTTACCATCCAGAGTTTATAAATATTCCCAATTACATAATTTAGAAATGTTTACAAATTATATTCTACTAAAAAAAACTTTAGGTGAATGCATTTCCAAACTCCCTTACACAGGAATTAAATTATAACTTTACAACTTTAAACCACTATATACATTTTCATAATAGCCAAGAGTTCAAATGACCAATCGGAACATTATTGACATTTATACCCAAATATAATGGTCACACATTTTACCAAATAAAGCCATATGCCAATCTATTCCCCAGAAATATCTCTAAGCCAACATGTGGCCTTTCAGCAAGTATGATCTTCAGTTCCCCTGAGACGCCTGCTCCACCCATTCCAATCTTATCTCATTATCAAAGACAAAGGGTTTGAAAAGACCAGTAAACTAAGTGGGTTATCCTTTAGCTTCTCTCTCAAGCAGGGGGCCTTAGGAATTTTAATGAAACTAAGAAAGCATGCGGGCCTGAGACTTAGCAAAGATGATATAATTTTAGGATTTCTAGTGAGGGTTGGCACATAAGAGTTTTCAAAACATTTTTCTTTAACAGTAAGGGAGATCAAAGTAACATAATGAAAGTACAAAACAGAGTTATAGCAGTTCCTGTGCAGGGTCTGGAGCTGCATCTGATGTCATCTTCCAGGTCCCTTGACTCAGAGGTTCACTCAGGAGCAGGGATATTCACAAAGTCAGACCTGCCAGGGGGCTCACAGAGACATGATTTAACACCAAAGGCACATAGCACAAGAAATTCAGTTTTCTAGCTATGCAAGGCTAGGCACAATAAAGTTCCACAAACAGTTTACCAAACATGCTCAAGTTTTGAGTTTCCATGATAGAGAAATTTTTGAAAGCCAATCTTATACACATATAGTTCTCTAGAAGAATCAATTTGATCCTGTTGCTTTACTCAAAATTTTAGAATCAAGTTACAAATCTTTTCTGCTTTCTAAAAATACTTCCTCACACACTTTCACCGTACTTAAACCTTTCTGAAATTGATATCAACTGTCTGGGACAGGAAGGGCTTGGATAAGCCCTCATTTGTCCCCAAACTTTCTTATCTAGTTTTTTTTACATTTCCTATCAAACCTTTATTTACCTTTCCAAATTCTCTCAAAAAGCATTATCCCTTTTTAAGCAATTCCTTACACTTGTTAACCTCAAAATATATTACATAGGCCATTCAGCACCTCTTCAGAACTATAAATACTGTGTATAAACACAGATGGTTGCTGCTTTTAAAGTTACAAATAGTTGAGAAAAAATATCCTTTACATTAAACAATAACAGTAAGAAAACATAGAATATGTGACCGTGAAATCTTAATGAAAACAATACAATAAAATGGAGGTCTTTAATCAGGGCAGAGGAGTTACAGCTCCTGCTACCTCACAGCAAGTGATGGAGTACCCAAGAAGGGGGCCTGGGAAAAAATCTGCAGAGATAAGTGCTGGGGATAGAAGAAGAAGCAAAAACTAGTTCCTGCCCCCAAGAAGCTTACATTGCACAACGTGCAAACAAATATATGTAAAGCAAGCTACATATAGGATAAATAGGAAGTAACTGAGACGGGAAGGCTCTTGAATGAAGAGGGATGGGGAAAGGCTTTCTTTAATAGGGGGGATTTTAACGAAGGCAGGGCAAGATTTAATGGGAGCTATAGTCACCTCTGCCTTCCCTCTGGTTGTTTTAGCACCTCCTCCCTATGCTGAGGCCAGGGGTCGCTGTGGCCAGAAGAGAGCATGTAAGGGCGGTGGGTCGCTCAGGCAGAGGTGATGTCATTCTTGACGTCTCCGACGTCAGCGTGAGCCCTGGTGCGGTGCATGCCGGGAGCTGTCAGCCGGGCCTCTAAGGCTGTGGGCCCCCTCTCCTAGTCCCTTGGCTGTCCCAGTTGCCAGGAGCTCAGAGCTGGCGGAGAGCGGCCCAGCACCAGCCAGGTAAGGTTAACAGTCCGGGCGTGCCTCTCATCCCCAGTCCCGGCGTCATACTTAAGCGTCGGGAATCAGCATCCCCTCCATCCTCTCGGGGGCGGGGCGGCCGGGAGGGCGCCGCGGAAGGGTCTTGGAGGCCGCGGGGAACATAGAACCTCCGCTAGGGCCCGGAAGGGCAGCGGGGGGCCGAGGTCGGAGGGGGCAGCGAGCTGTGGGAAAAGACCCTGAAGGAGAGGTTCCTCTCCCCGGCCACAGAGGGTAGGAAGTGGACAGAGGAGCGTGTCCCTCGACCCTCCCCCCTAAAGGTAGTGAGGGTAGCCCAGGTCAGGGAACACCTGTGCGGAGTCTAATTGATTCAGAATTCACGAATTCCCGGGAATTGGTTACCCGCCGTGGCTAGGTGGCCACCCCTGAGTCTCATCATTGTATTTAGGTGGATGTGGTTTCGGGCTTCTGTAAGTAGAGAAGTTAAGTTGTATTTACATTTTTGTGGGGGTGGTTTGGTGTAGAAAGAAAGAAGTGAGTGTCTTTTCCTCTTGCACGGAAGAAGGCTGAGTAGCCTCAAGGGTAGCAGGAGCAATGCCACAGTTGGATTTCCACTGTATTTTAAATTGGAAGCACTGGAGTCATTTGATTTTCTTATTTTTTGATTTTTCTTATTTCTTTCCGCCTCCCACTTTACGTATCATTGAAAGGAGTTTCTGATTTGGAATCGACCTTAAGGAACATCTAATTCAACCTCTTTCAAAGGAGGAAATCGGAGATCTAAGAGTTCTAGGAATAGGTCTAAGGTCCCAGGACTAATTAATAGTAGAGATGGGACTTTGACCCCAGGTTTTCCTGATTTCATAATCCTGTGCTCTTTTCATGAAGTCATCTTGGCTTTCTTTCATACCACCCTTCTGTATATTTTTTCGTCTGAACTAAGTAAAAAAAAAAATAAGGCAGCTTCGCATAGGGGGTAAAGATATGTCCTGGAAGGCAGTAAAGACCTCAGTAAAAGACTTGATTCTGACTTGTTTTGTTTGTATGACCCCTCTAGTCACTTAGCCCCTTAGTCCTCTAGGCAACAGAGTTGCCCCTGCCAGCACTGATAAAGTTTCGGTTGTGGGAATTCCTTATTCCTATACCATATGAAATTTAAATCAAGACATAAATTTAGGGTGTTTTAGACAGAAAGACTAAAGAGAAAGCTGTATTTTAATTTTATATTTGGAATTTGGTTTACCCACCTTTTTGAGGACTTGTGGAAAAATAGGCTATTAACTTTGGTCAGGAAAAACAGTGCCACATCCATGTAGAAGGTCTGTAGAAATACAACTTTTAATTATGCATAGTAAGGGTTGAAAATTATGGAATGGATAAATAAAGGCTATAACAAACTTCATTTTAACCATTATTTTCAGCCTTCACTAGTACCCCCATTTTTTTGCCTAGTTATTAATTTAAACATCATCTTTCCCTTCTTTAGAGGTGTTTCAGTTTGTTATTATGACCCAAACCTAAGAAGGGAGAGACTGAGTATTTGTTCTTGCATAAATTGGTAAAATGACTAAGTAACCAAGAATTAACTACGTATAAAAATCAAAGATTACATACAACATTACAATAAAATCCCTCATTATGGTTCTTTAATTTAGTTGGTTTTCTAAAACATCATAATGTTGTGATATTGTTTCCTAATATGAGCAGAAAGTCTACATTTTAGTAAAAGAGAATGGGTACTACATTAATATTAGAGTTAATATTGTTTTCTTATGATCTATTGAAATCTTTTCATTTGCAGTGGGAGATTATTATCTATTCTCAGATTTTTTAATATCTTTAACCATAATGTACAATTTCAGCTTGATTCCCCAAATAAGTTATTAATATAAGGTAATCCACATCTTCAAATGACCTGATCATGAATTGTTGGTGAATGCCTGTATTTTTTCTTATGAAATTTCTCCTTTAAAAATTTCTACAATATAGAATTTGATAGGTGACTTGGAGAATCATTAGTAATAAATAAAATACTTTTAAAACTTGGCTCACTGAAAATACTAATATTAAAACTAAAAACTAAAATAGAGTGGAACTTAGGAGAAAAAACATTGGACTAGAAGTCAGGAGATCCCCAGGGTATGGTATAGACTTTGTCACAAAGTCATGAAACCTTAAGCTAATTGTTTCATCACTCTGTGCCTTAATTCTTCATTTGAAAATTGAAACGTTGTATTAGATGATATGTTGTCCCTTTACCTCTCTGAGTCTATGATATATTTGCTCACTCACAGAGATCTAACTACTGTGGGAATTTTAGATTTTGCAAAGTAGGTCCAAAATGAATCAGTTTAAAGAATTCTGACTTAGAGTTTAAAGGAATTTCCAGAAATTTAAAGGCACTTCCAAGAAAGACTATTTGGGAGTAAACAGATATGGTGAAGTAGGAAAAAGAGTAAATGTAGAGTCTAAGCACTTGGGGTCTAATCTTAGCTCTTCTGTTTTATATTCTAGATCAAACATGAACTCCTCAGTTTGGCAGTTAGACTCTTCATCTCCCACCTCCAACCTACCTTTTCAGCATTTGCCAGACATTATCTCCCCTCATGCATGCTCTAAATGCCTGGCATGTTCTCCCTCTTCATCTCCACCTTTTTCCTTCAGGGCTCAGCAGCCACCATCACCTATTGCATGAGACCTTTGGTGTTGTCCCCAGCTGCCAGTGCTTCCTTGAGTTCTTTTTTTCTCCCATGACAGGAGAAACTGTTATAATTTTGTCTCTGTATGGCGTCCATCACCTAGCACAGTAGCTGGCTGTCATTCAGCATGAATTTATTAAGAGCTTACTGTGTACCAGGTACTATTAGGCTCTGGAGTATGAAGAAAAGCAAAACTCTGTCTCTTCCCTCAAGGAGCTTACATTCAAATGTGGAAGACGATGTGCAAATATGTATATACAAGTTATATACAGAGTAGATAGTAGTCTCAAGGAGAAGACAATGGGGTTGGAGGTGAGGATGGGAAATGGCATGACTGGGGAGGGTTCCAGCAGAATATGGGATCTGAGCTGAGTCTTGATTGGAAGATAAGGAAAAGACAGGGAGGACATGCTGGGCATATGTATTAGCCCCTACAAAGGCATGGAGTATTTTGTGGCAAGAATAGCAAATAAACCCCTGTGACTGGATTGCATAGTGTGTAAACGAGATTAAAGTATAAGATTAAAAAGGTAGGAAGGGGCCAGGAAGTGATAACTTTAAATGCTAATCTGAAGATTTTATATTTATTCCAGGAAGGAATCACTGCAGTTTTTTGAGTAGTGAGGTAACATGATCAATCATATTTATGCTTTAGGAAAGTCACTTTGGCAGCTGACTGGAGGGTGAGTTGGAATGGGGAAAGACTTAAGACAGGTTGACGTTTCTGACAGTTTCCGTAATCCAAGTGAAAAGTTTTGAGGAACAGTACTCAATAAATATTAGTTGATTGATTGACTAGGTATCCTTAGGTATGAGTGATATTTTGAATTCTTAATAAGAAAAGATTGGATTTCAATATTTAGGTTTTATTGTGTCATTTTAGCCTAGTAGTAGCTTAATTTCTTTAATGTTCAAGGAAATGTTAATGAATAGAAGTGTGAATTCCATGAATCCATTTTTTGTGAGAGCATTAGAAAGAGCTTGAGTGGTGACAAAACACCATCATTTTTTAGAAATCATCCTTCTAAATTAAGGTTGAGAATAATTGCAACTTTAACTATATAAGAATTGAGAAATCAAACTTTTAATAATATAGGTGGAAGGGACTTTTAAAAATCATTAAATCCAAACTATGCCTGAATAAAGATCTTCTTTGTGATTTGTCTAGTTGATAAAACCTTTTCTTGCAGACCTCAATTGAGTAAGGTGCCTCTGTGAGACAGCCTATTTTGCATTGGAGCAGCTCTGTTAGGTAGTTTTTTCTTTGTATCATATGTAAATTTGCCTTTTCTCCCTACTTCTAACCATCACTATTAGTTCTGCCCTCTATGTCCAAGCAGAATGTGTCTAATCCCTCATCAGTAAAATAGCCCTTCAAATACTAGAAGACAGCTATTATACCCCACTTAAATCATCTCCTTGTTAAAACATCCCTGGTTACTTGAACCAGCATAATCTAGAGGCCCATCATCTGGTTGCACTTTTTCCGGAGGTCTCTAGCTTATAAATATCCTTAAAATATGGCACCCTTGGCCTCAGACACTTAACACTTACTAGTCTTGTGACCTTCGGCAAGTCACTTAACCCCAATTGCCCCCTCCAAAAAAAAATTTAAAATATGGCACCCAGAACTGAACTCAATTCCAGGTGTAGTCTGACTAGGGTGGAGAATAATGAGACTCTCTCTTCCTTATTCCTTGACGCTGGGCAGAAACAATAACTTAATTTTTTTGGCTGCCATCACACTTGTTTACTCATATTTAGTTTCCACTAATCAAGTTAAGTCAGCAAGTATTTATTAGTATACCTGCTGTGTGTCAAGTATTGTGATAAGCAATCTCATTCAAAGGGCAAAAATTCTGCCCTCAAGGAGCTCAGATTCTTATGAGGAAAACAGTATATACAGGATAAATTGGAGGTAATCTCAGAGGGAAAGCACTAAGATTAAGGAGGATGGTGAAAGACTTCTTTTGGGTCTGAGCAGAGACTTGAAAGAATCCAAGAGATGGAGATAAGGAAGAAAAACATTCCAGGCATAGAAGAGAGCCAGGTGAAAATGCACCCCATTGGGAGATGGAATGACTTATACAAAGAACAGCAGAGAGGCCAGTGTCACTGTATTGCAGAGTCAGTAGAAGAGAGTAAGGTATAAGGACTGGAAAGGTAGGAAGAGCCAGTAGGTGAAGGGCTTTAAAAGGCAAAATCTTTTTTAAATACATTGTCTAGTCAAGTGTTTCACATATTCTGCTTTGAAGTTAACTTTTTTAAACCTAAAGATAAGTCTTTACATCTCTTAAATTTCATCTCAGATTTGACCCAGTGTTATAATGCCTGTCACAGTCCTTTTTGATTCAGACTCTGTTATCCTGCATTAACTGTTCTTTCCAGTTTTAGGTCACCTGCAGATTTGTCAAGTATGCCATCTGTGCTTTTATCCTAGTCATTGATAAAAATGTTAAGCAGCACAAGGATAAGCATACATGCCTGAAGCACTGCAGTGAATCCTCCTCCTAAGTTTGATCAACCCATTAATGACTATTCTTTGAGTCCAGTCATTCAGCCAGTTAAAAACACAGCAACAGTACCACCACATAGACCACAGCACTCTAACTTTTCAGTGTGAATGGTATGTCTACAAAGTACTTTGTGAAAAAAATGATAAACGATATGTTTAGTATAACTGGATGTGTCTGGAACTATCAAAAAAGGAAATGAGATTAGTTTTAGAATTATATATGTACAACTAGAATGAAGTTTGTAGTGATCTTGTCTAACAGGCACTTTATACAGATAAGGAAATTGAAGCCTAGAGAGCCTCAATTTGGTAAGAATAACTTGTTCACACCAAGTTTACATAGGTAGAAAGTGAGAGCGGCTTTAGTGTGATCTGCTCTTGAGTAAATCATGCTGGCCCTTTGTGATCACTGCTTCTCCTTCTAGATATATGCTAAACATAATTGAAAAATAGTCTAATAATACATTCCAGAGTGAGCAAACTTCAGGCCTGTTTTTGTGCTAGCAACCATTTTTAACTCACAGGTCAATTTTTGCCTATGCAAAAAGTTCCCACACCTCTGATCCTTCCTCCTCTGCAAGGGGAGGTATGTCCTCATATCTCTTCTTTGGGGCTGTCATCCTTCTTTTCTATTTTTATTATGCTCCATAATCCAAAATATCACTTAAATACTTCAGATGTCTGAAACACAATTGAGAACTGGAAATAAGCGAATAAATCTTTCTTGGCATAGGTATCACAAGACTTGGACTCTTTATTTGATAGAAGAGAACACCTGGTACCCCTCAACTTGATAGTTGTATCTAGAACAGCACACTGAGAAGACAGAAACCCAACATTTTAGGGTTATGCAATGAAGAGACAAATAGCCCTTCACACTTCAGTGGTCTTTATAATACATAACATATCACAGTGCAGTAAGATCCAAAGGCCAGGAATCTTTAAGAATGAGTTTTTCTCAATATCTTAGGTTCAACAAATGTTTATTAAATACCTACTAGAGATGTAAAAACAAAAATGAAATGATTCCTGTTTTCAAGGAGCTTTTCACCCACTAAGGAGATAAAAACAGGTACAAAGATAAGTAAATCAAAGTAATTTCACTGAGAAGGCCTGTAAGTAGGAGAATCATGGAAGGCTTCCTACCTGTGATACTTCGGTTGATGTTTAAAAAAAGACAGTGATTCAAAGTGATGGAGCCAAAGAAAATTCTTAAGAGGCTTGTTAGAGAAACATACGTTTCATGAAGGGAAATAATATAAAATAAGACTAAAGAGGTTGGTGGGTGACAGAATGTAGTGGATTAACATGGACAGATTTGTGCATAAAGAAAATTATTTTAGCAGCTGTGTGAAAGAAACCTAAAATTACAATGAAGAAGCTGTTATAGTCTAGGCAAGAGGTGATAAGGACCTCAACTAGTATGGTGGTAGTATGGTGGTGACGGTGGGTTGGAGAGAAAAGGATGGTTGCACTAGGTATGGAAGTAGAATGGATAAGACTTGGAAACTGATTGAATTACAGCAGTAAGGTAGAGGAAGGAGTCAAGATGACTGAGATCGTAAACCAGGATGACTAGAAGGATTGTGTTACTCTCAACAAGTATTTTCTGGATAGCTGAGACTTAATATATTCTTCTGAAAATTAATGTAATAAATACTTCCGTATCCTCTCAAACATTGTATTATGTTGTAAAAATAATCAGCAAGCATTTTAGTGCCTACTTTGTGCCAGGCATTGTGCTAATCACTTTACAAATATCTCATTCTATCCTCACAACAACCCTGGGAAGTAGGTGTTATTTATTCCCATTTTACAGATGAGGAAACTGAGATAAATGGCTTAAGTGACTTGCGCAGGGTCACACAGGTAGTAAGTATCTAAGGCTAGATTTGAACCTCAGAATTTTTTTGTTCTGGGCTCAGGGCTCTATCAATTACTCTACATAGCAGTCTCTAAATTACATGCATAAAATACTCCCCCAGAATGCTGAACTACAGTGCTTGTGGTATCTGGCATAATACAGTGACCATTTTGAGGACTGTCACATGGACATGATCTTATAGCCCAATTTTTCTCCCTCTCTTCTTTACTATCATTATTAGTTGCTTGCGGCTTCTGTTACTATAGTTATTGTTCCAGTTGTATGGGTTTAAATCCACTCAGCCCTACCAAACTCTGCCACATACACCTCTGGTATTGGTATAAATGTTCTTCCCTCCCAGTCATCTCCATTGCCACTTGAATTTTCTTTTTTTTTGCCCCTTTTCAGTCCACTGTCCTTTCTGTAGTACTTCTTGTTGTTCAAAAGGACAGCCTTTTACAGACATTGTGTAAGTTAGAACATCTTTGTGTGGTTAGCTGTACAGTAATTGTTTAGGGCATAAATTTCTTTAGCTCCTCCTATCTAAGTTGCTGCATTCTTGTTTCTGGGTGTCCAGGGGGATGTTTTTTAGAATCATAGAGCTTAAAACTGAAAGAGTTCTTAGCTTTTTTTTTTTTAATTATTTCTCTTTCCTAGAACCCTTCCAATAGAATTTTAATAACAAAACCTTTATGTAAGTAAGCATAGCTCAGGAAAACACAACCCTACTTTAACCATATTGAAAAATGCATATCTTATTCTAGATTTTAAATCCATCAACCCTCCTGCTGCAGGTGGGTGGCTGTCAAGTACTACTTGAGAGATGAAGGTGGGAAGATGGGGAGAGAAGATACTTGTGAGCCATTCCAGAAGCCTGAGTTTTCTGGCAAGCTAGTCTCCAGGTAGTGGATGTTTTACTGTGTATAGTAATGTCCATAATGACTCTGAGTCATTAAGGAAAGGTTGAATTTTATGTTCAATAACATCTGTTAAGAGAGTCAGTGTGGTATAGACAGACAGCAGTTATCTGAGCCAGGAAGACTTTGATTTGATCAAGGCCCAATTCTGATATACTGAATGTGTGATCCTGGGCAAGTCTCTCTGTCACCCTAAGCAACTCCCAAAGCTTGGAAGTTGTAGAGTAATTGGTAATCTTAATTGATCAGAGTTCTTACACCAATGAAATCACAAGTCTGGACCAAAAGGAGTGTGTGTGTGTGTGTGTGTGTGTGTGTGTAAGTCTGTGTGTTTGTGTCTGTGTCCATACATCCTTTAAAAAGCCAGGAATATGTGGAATATATTTTAGGAAAATTTTCCTTAATATTGATTAAGTTAAAGTTTTTTTAAAGTAACCTTACATTAACAGCAAAATATGTGGAATGCCTCACTTTTTGGTAATTCTAGATAAACAAGGCTTTTACTGTAGTATATGTAATTTAAAACACTCCCCTATATTTTATACATACACATGTATGTGTATCACAGAGTCTTGGTGCATTTTAAAGCTTTAATAACTTCAGAAATATAAATGCTATAAACTTAAAAATTGAAAGTTTACCTATCCTTCTTTTATACCTAGTTTTTCAGATTTTGAATAATGCATTTAAAATTTTAATTTTAGCAAGAAAAGGTACCCTGTCATTATGTACTTCATGTGCTACAGGTTCTGGATAACTTTTTCAGACTTGTGAATCAGTAGAGGAGGTCCTTTTACTTGGCAGCCTCAGTCACCTAACTTTTATCTCCATTCAACTTTTTTCTTCAGGGTCACATTAACACTGTTGGCTATGCATCAAGCTACATTCTTTGCATGATGTCAGAGGCTAAGATTACAAATGGAATCCTTTCAGTAACTGAGCAACAACCGATGAATGTTTTTGCAAAGTTCAAAAATTGACCAAAGTGATGTGGCTATGTATGTATAAGATGGTAGATGTCAGATTTTAATAGAAAACTTTAAAAAAATTTAATAACTTTCCAAAATTTATTTTGTAATTTGTAGCATTTAGTCTTAAGGTATTAAAGTTTGGACCTTCACTAAGAGTTTTGAAACACCCTGTATATCTTTGCGTGGATCTACATGCTTTCTTTTATTCTTTATAATATTGCTAATTATAATTACATCCCACCATAATTGTGAAATCTTTCTTTAATATTGTTCCACCATTCACTCATTTACAATATTGTCCTTGATATTGTTTTGCCTAACTTTTTTTTTCCAACAGAACTATTTAACTGAATGATTTTACCTATTGATAAAGATCAATTTCAATATTTCCATAGAATCAGTTCTTAATTTCCTTCAATAACGGAAGGGGAATGTTAACGTGAGTGATTTTAACATAATTTATTTTATTGTATGTTCTCGTTTATTGTCATCCCCGTTACTTGATTCTACTGTTGCTAGTTTGTAGTTGAAGACATCTGAGGAATAATAGGTGAAGACATCTAAGGAAATTGGTATTTGTGAGGAAGAAGTGGCAGAACAGGAGAGAGATGGTAGAGTGCTAGGTTAGACAAATAGTTGACTAGATATTTTGAGAGAGCATTTACATATGCTATTTTAAAGTTTCTAGAAGTGCAAAATATTTTGGACGAGGAGGCGACAAAAATGTTTCCTGCTTTAAATATAGTTCTGTGTTAAGGGGTGGTAGTGAATATATTTAAATATTGTCATATTGCTTACAAACTACTGGTAATTACTCATTTCTTCAGCTATCATTCTGAATGAGGGTACTAATACTGAATAATAAACCCCACTTTCTATAGCATCTGGAGTTTTGGCTACCTTTAATTTATTTATTACTTGTTAGTTTTAGGTTAGTTTTGTGTGGTTTTAATTTGTAAACCATGTCATAGGAAAAAAGCATTCATTTGGAAGAACAATATCTTTAAAATGTGAATTTATTTTGAAAAAGTATTGTTGATTCATCTCAACCTAACCCCTACCTACTTTGAAAGGATCATAGAATAATAGATTTAGAACTGAAGGGGATTGTAGAAGCCATCTTTACAGGTAGATGAAGATACTGAACCAGGAAAGTTAAGTTACTTGCCCACAGTCACACATCTAACCCATGGTTTGACAGGAATTTGGCCCAAAGTCTTCTGGTGCTGAAGAGGTATTGAGGGGGGGTGGATTTCTATGAAATCTTTCAGGGTTCTTTGTCTGAAATGAATTACTGGACTCAGCTATCTATTGGCAGAGTTACAAAAGTTTATTGTTACACTGCGGGCAGGAGTGGGGGGTAAGGAGACCTGCAAGCCTATAGGAGTCTAAGGCAGAGTTATAAAGTTTAATGTTATGCTTTGCAATGGGCAGGAGAAGGTTAAAGATAGCTTGCAAAGTGCAGGGGATAGAGATGCAGTTTTTAAAGCCATAAACTGTCAGTCAAAGGTTAATTATGCTAACTAGGTAGGCAAGGGTGGAGTTAGGAAGGAGTTTGGAAGGAGTTTAGGAGTGGTTAGTGCTTAAAGGGACATGCACTTTTTATATCATCTGTGCAGGCGTATTGCCCATAATTCACTGGGACATCCCCCTAGGGGGAGCTACCAGGAGGTGTGGTTTTTGCCTTGTGACATCACTAGGTTACTCTTGGTCAAGGCTGAATGAGATATGTACTCATTTTTGATAATATGGATGTTGGGAGGATAGGTTTGATTGTTTCAGGAGGTGTCAAGTCTGGAAGCTAGACTGATTAGGGATTCAGGAGGTACCATGTTGGGAGGGAGTTTTCTCTTCTGATAATGTTGTTCAAGGTTTTTGGGTGCAGCTGGCCACTTAGAACAAAGGAGGTTTCTAAACTAAGGGTTTATTGATTAAATGCTTGGGTGATGTACTCATAGGTAACTAGGCAGACTGCTAGCTCAGGGAAAAGACTTTTAGGCTGGGGGCGGGGGAGAGGCAGAGTTAACTTTATGGCTGGGGGAAAGTGTGACTTTTACAACTTAATTGCACAGGCTTGTTACAGACTGATGTTACATACGTAGGTACTGGAACACAAGTAAGATTTTACAAACTGAGATTACAGACAAAAGCATCCCAGACCCCATCAGTGCCAAAGCCAGTGCCCTCCCTACTAGCTCTTTAAACTTAGCTATTGAGTTTAAATTGTAAGGCTATCATATCAAGGAAAACATCAGCAAAGGGATTTAGCACCTAGACATGGTGATTTTATGTCAAATGAAAAAACAGACAATATTTAAATAAGATTGTATACATTCTGATTTTTTTGCTTTTGGCATCCCTTTCTTTTAGGTATATGTGAGAAGGAAGAGAAATATTTAATGCCTGAGAGCAACAAATAGAAAGTAATAAAAACGTTTTGAGGAGTTACTTAAGTTGTAAATCACTACCTTTAGAAAAAGTGTCAATATAATGATGGAGACTGAATAAATATTAAAAGTTTTTTATATTAAACTTTATTCTATAAATGTACGTAAAATGTTTAAAACATAAATGCTTATTAGCTTCTAGATGGGATTAATGAGAAAAGATTTCTTCAAAGATGTGTTCTTTTAAAGCATTATTTAAAAACAACACACCTTCCCCCCCAAAAAACCCAACAACTTCAGGTTGATAGACAAAAGCCGGAATTATCATCTGGTTAAGGGAATAAGTATCATGTGTGAAAGCACAAGGATATGAGCAAATGACATACAATAGAGGACCAGCAATTCTGTTAAGCTAGAGCTAAACGTAATGAGAAATAAGTGGTAAGACTAGGGAGAGAGTTTTTGGTGAAGGGAGGTTAAACCTATGCTGAGTAACTTCAATATGATACTATTACAGTTGAAGCCTTTGTAGACTTCTTAGTTGAGGAAGTAACTACATATTCAAAATTCTTAGGAAAATTCTTTGTTAAATTACAATGAGAAGGTGTTAGACTAGAAAGAGAAAAGCCCATTAAAAGGCAGTGTATTCATTCAGACATTAGGCAGAAATAGTAAAATAGGGATTAATCCCAGAAATAGCATGAAGAAAATATTGGCAAGATGTTTGGGATGTTAGAAGGAAAAGTGGTTATTGAGGGAAAATATTTGCAGCAAGTTTTTCCTCATAAAGAGCTTATACCTAAGACAAATAACTGAATTAAATTTATAAGATTAAGAGCCATTCCATCAAAAAATAAAGAGTTTAAGGATATGAACAGTTTTCAAATAAGTCTGAGCTAATAACAGCTAATAGCAATCGCAACAACAAGAAAATGATAGTTACAGCTCTTACTTGGTGACAGGTGCTGTGCTGAGTGCTTTACAGGTGTCTCATTTGTTCCTCACAGCAAACCAGGGAGATGGGTACTATCAGTTATCCCCATTTTACAGATGGGGTAACTGAAGCAGACAGGTTAAGTGATTTGCCTACAGTCACACACCTAGTAAGAATACAAAAGTGCTCTAAATCACTAATGAAAATTAAAGCAGCTATGAAGTTCTACTTCATAACTCTACCAAGATTGACAAAGGTCAAGTAAGTGATGGACTTAAAATGCAGAATTAGACACTTTTTTTTTTGACATTGCCAATGTGGGGATTTTTTTTTTGACTATGCATATTTATTAAGCGTTTTCTTTTTTTGTTATTCAGTGTGGGATTGGGGAATACGTGCTTGTTAATAGGGGGAAAAGGGTTTTGATGTATAGTACAGATGAGAAGAGTAGAAACCAACTCTAGAATGGCTAGATTGGGTGACTGGCAGAAGAGTGATACAGTTAATGTGGGAAAATAAGGTGGAATTGACAGAGTCCGGAAGAAAATGAAATCTGTTTTTGATATGTTTGAATTTAATGCCATCTACAAGAAACACTAACAAGCTTAGTTACACCACAACAGATTGTGTGTGAAGAGGGATAATATGAAATCAGACTTGAAAGGTAAGGAAGGAAGCCACATTTGTAGGGTGTTTGTGCAGTTAAATAGGAATATGCAGTTGAACTAACTTTATTTTTATTTTTATTTTTTTTTTTATATGAGATTCTTTATTAAATTTTTTTTGGAGTTACATCTTTTCTCCCCGTCTTTCCCCCGCCCACCACCCCAAAACAGCCATCCCAGTATTTCCCCCCTCCCCCAGTCTATTCTCTCCTATGTCACT
>CM053584.1:244185051-244207555 GCA_028627135.1 Pseudochirops cupreus | reverse complement strand
CCTTTGCTATTTGAGTTAGTCTGTTTTTTAAGGTGTTATTTTCTTCAGAATTTTTTTCAGGTCTCCTTTAGCAGGCTGTTGATGTACTTTTCATGATTTTCTTGTATCATTCTCATTTCTCTTCCCAATTTTTCCTCCACTTCTCTTACTTGATTTTCAAAATCCTTCTTGAGCTCTTGTAACCAGTTCAAATTTTTTTCTTGGGAGCTTTTGATGCAAGAGTTCTGACTATGTTGACTTCTTCTGGTTCCATGTTTTGATCCTTTTTGTCCCCCAAAAAATATTCTATGGTCTGATTGTGCTTCCTCTGCTTGCTCATCTTGCCAGACAATTATTTGACTTTCAAGCTTTTTGCCATTGTAGAACTCTGCTTCCAGATTGGGAAAGCTGTGTCCCAAATAGCTGAGGTTTTCACAGATGTTGTCAGAGCTATGAGGAGGGTACCCTCTCTACAGACACCCCAAGCTCGGGCACACTGGCCACACACCCCAGGACCACCACCCAAGACCGTGATCCAGATCCAAGCAGGTCAAAGCAAGAGCAAATACTCTCTGAACCGTTGCTTGGTCCCCTTACAATCTGCAGGCCAGGAGCTCTGGAGGCAGCCAGAGAGCAGCAGCTGCAGCTGCCAGGCTTCCACTACCTGTTGCTCTAGGGGCAGGAGCCAGATAAAGCTCTTTAGTCACCTGGTTCCAACAGAGTTCCCCACTGACTTTTTACTTTTTCTTTGGTGTTTATGGGTTGAGAAGTCTGGAAACTGCCACAACTGTTGGTGATTCACTCTCCTGAAGGCTGTTCTGGCCAGTCTATGCCACTGGTTGTGTCCACCCTGGGTCTGGGCCCATGTGGCTCAGATGGCGCTGTGCGCAGCTCCCAGCCTGGTACAATAGTCCCTTCCTGTTGGCCTGCCAGGCTGGCTTCAGCGGGAGATTTGTTTCTCTCTGTCACTTTGTGGGTTCTGTAGCTCTAAAGTTTGTTTAGAGTTATATTTTATAGGAATTAGAGGTGGTTGGAGCAGGAGCTCATGCCAAATTTTTGCCTCTACTCTGCCATCTTGGCTCCTACATTTATTCTTTCCTGAATAAATGGGTAGCCTCTTCAAAAGACTACAGAGAATCAGATAACTGCAAGCCCTTTTATGCTGCTTCCATTCAAATGTCCTACCTTGTTCCTCCCTTCAGAACTGGGATTGGTTCCAGCTCTTCTGGGTTACAATCCTTCTGACCTGCACACTACATATCTCCCCGTCCCAATATGAGCTGACATATTTCCCATGATCAGATAATGTGGCTCTAATTCTATTTAGGGTGTGTCAACTAATATGTGTGAGGCTAATTAAGCATTCATGTGAATAAAAAGTTGGTGACCACCCTTTGACCCTAACTGGTTTGAGCCAGTTTAGCCCAGGCCTCTTCTAAGGATAAACTTACAGATTTCTTCCAGCTATATGGTTGGATAGGGTCCCTCTGCCCTTGCTCTCCTCATCCTGATTTATACCTTCCTGCACGTCCTGTGCAACATCTGTTTTTGGAACATTGATTGTTCCTATAGAATCTGTGGAAACCAAACTGCTAGCATTTCTCATATACAATTACACACACACACACACACACACACACACATACACACACATACACATACACACACACATATACTAATGGATACTAAAATACTTTTTGATACCACTAGGTCCAAATTGAAAAGGGGTCCTGATCTTCCTGTCAGTAATCAACATGTATTTATTAAGCACCTACTAAGTGCCAGGCACCCAGTGGTAAGTGATGGAGATACAAATGTAAATGAAAGAAAGACAATCTGTGCCCTCAAGGAGTCTGTAGCCTAAAGGGAGGAGCAGGGAGTTGGGGGGGGGGAGGAGACAGCCCACAAAAGGAAGCTAAAAAGCCAGAGGAAGGGAGAAGTTATCTGTGACAGCATTATGGGAGTTCCAGAGAAGATCAAAATCAACATAGCTGGTAGGTAGTGGGGAGAAAAACTGTGCTGAGTGCCCTCTTCTAAATGGAGTCTCTGTCAATGGAAACACTTGGGTAGAGGTTAGATGACCATCTATCATAGATTATGTCCCTAATATGATGGAGTACAAGGGGTACCATTAGGGGAATTGTTGATTGCCAGAGCTATGAGATAATAATAGGTGACATTTTGTAATGGTTTTCAAAGCAGATTAAATTTGACCTTCACTGTGGCCCTGAAAGTACTATAGAAAGTATCCCCATTTTTCAGATGAGGAAACAGAGACTTATAGAAGTTATATGACTTTCATGAGTTGGAGGCAGTGTTTGAAGGATATTCCCTGTTCCTAGTTTTATTGTTTGTCCTTCATTCTAGAAGAGGACCACTGTCATCAGGAAGATGATGCAAGACTTGCAAGTGCATTGGATGTGAGGGTGGGCTCTGAAAGATCACTGGCCTTACTCTCTCCTCTCAATCCATCTGTGTTCAGTGGCAAGATATAGATCAGGATGACTGGAGATGGGCCTAGTCTAGATTCCTAGTTTTATGCTCATTCCACTGTATTACCTACCTCTCCATGATTTTAGTGGTTATCTAATCCAGTCCTTGATTTGAAAGATGAAGAAATTGAAGTCTTAGAAGGTTTAGCCATTTCCTAATCAATGGACATTGCTTCTAAGGGTGTGCTATCCTGAAAAGTGTTGCTATATCAATAGCCTCATTGGAGTGTAAACCTGATACTGGAATCTCTGGGTCAAGGGTATGCACTTTTAGTCACTTTATTTGCATAATTCCAAATTGCTTTCAAAACATTGCTGTAATGATTATAGCTTTAACAACAATTGTGAGACCTACTTGAGGCCCTTATCACACAAAGAAGGCTGAAAACCTGAACTGGCCAATCAGGAATAACAATTTGAGCCCTTCTGGACTGATAGACGAATTATTCTTTTGTGATGATCTCTGAGTGAACTCCAAAATCCTCCTGCTGTGTTAGCAACCACAAGACCAGATTAAGCTTGAACAGACATCCTGAGTCAGAGGCAATTTCTTGCTTTGTGGCTTTAGAATCTGTGCAGCTTAACTCCAAGCTCAGTTCCAACTGCAGCTCCACATGCATGCCCACCCACTGAGAGAAAGAAACATACATATCACCTAATTTTGTTTGTCTTTCTTAGACTGAATTCTGGAGGTTGACACAATGCATTCATGTGTACAACCCCTCCAGCGCTGATTCTCCCTTACTTTTGTCAGTTTGCAGGGTGTCATGTAAAACAGTAATCTGATTTGTATTTGTCACATTATTTCGGATTTAGAACACCTTTATTTATTTATTTATTTATTCATTGCTTTTTGGAGGGGGGAAGGTGGGGCAGTTGGGTTAAGTCACTTGCCAAAGGTCACACAGCTAGTTTTTTTTTTGTTAAATGTCTGAGGCCGAATTTGAACTCAGGTCCTCCTGACTCCAGGGACTCTGCTCTATTCACTGCACCACCTAGCCACCCTGGAACACTTTAAAACGTTTGTTAACAGTATGCAATTTTTCTTTTGAGAATTATACGTATATTTTTACCATTTGCTTAATGGTGAATAACTTTTGGTTTTATATATTAGCTCATATATTTTGAATAACAAATTTACTATAATTTTTTTCCTATCCTGCTTCTCTTCTTATCCTTGGTGCCCCAGAAGGTTAAGTGATTTGTCCAACAGTAAGGAAACCTCGGGTTTTAATCTCAGCCCTACCCCTAATTTAGAGGTTCCTAAATTTATGTTTTCCTGCCCCCTGTTAAAAAAAAATTCCCCAGCACCCCCCTGGAAATCTATTTTCTTTAACCCTTTAAGTTTTTTTTTTGAAATTTGCATCATTTCAAAAAAAAATAAATCTGAAAAAAAAGCACTTAAATTTAATAATTTGTTGTAAATTTGTGGATTTTTGCTGCAATGAAATTTTGATGATGCAATATTGCCAGTATAGTATTGTATTGTAAGCACATCATTCTATGCACATATTCTTGTCCCGGTGCATGCTGGACTTCTGGACAATGTGTTATCTATTAGCCTGCCAACACTTCCTTGTTAAGATCTGTCTTGACTGCTGGACAGGCTATAACTTGCATTTTGTGTGTTTATTTGGAAAATAATGTAATCACTATGACTTTAACTCTGTTACACAACAGATGAAACATTTACAAAAGTTTTTTCAAGATTCTGTTCTCTGCTTTCCTTATGCTTCTACCTCCCCCTTATTTTTATTCAACATCCCCCAACTGCAAGGGAGGCTACTACTGTCCCCCTTGGATCATTCTAGTGTCTCCCACTTTGGGAACCTATGCATTAGTTGTGTAAAAAGTCTCTTACTGTCTACGGGGTCCCTGTGCATCTGTTATACATGAGAGAGTTGAAATAGACAACCCTCCTGGTCCCCAAATCAGTGAGAGATAGAGTAAAATAGTGAAAAGTGAGATTAAAGTTGAAGATAGAAGTCCTTATGGTTGATGATGGTTCAGATTCTTATTAATATTATGACTTCGGGCAAGTCATTTAACCTCTTGGAAACTTCAGTTTCCTTATCCGTAAAATAGGCATAAGAATACTTCTCTTACTGGCTTGCTGAGAGGAAATCATCAACCACAACATTTCCTGTTAAATATGAGCTATTATTAACCCAAGTTATTTTCCCTGGGGTAAAACATCATTCACAAATCCTGGATCTTGCAACTTGTCTGCTGTTTGATCCCATATCTGGGTCTCATAGGATCATAGATTTAGAACTGGAAGGAACCTGAAGAGGCCACCGAATAATTAATTTTACAGATGAAGAAACTGAGACTTAGGTACTTGCTTAGTTCTTGGTGGCAGGGATCAAGTTTTTGTCTTTCTAGGTATTCTCAGGGCTTACCATATTAGCCTACCTAGCACACAGTGATCAGTAAATGCTTTTTTGACTGACTTTAAATCTATTGCCCTGGTTACCCTGTCATGCTGCCTCAGTTTCTTCATCTGTGAAATGAAGAGTTTGGATTAGTTGTCTCAACAACTCTGAATCCTATGGATCCTAAGAAAATTACGGAGTTGCTTATGTTGATGTCACTCACACTCTTTCCTTACTCCTTCATCTCACCAGTTTTCAAAGCCCCGCCCCGAACCCTGGACACTCACTCCCCTAACCCTTACCTGCCTGCCCTAACCCTACCTGCCTCCCCAAGCTAGGCAGTGCAGTACCCAGTCCAGGGGTCTGTGAGCAGCCGTAGCCTCCGGGGCTAGAAGCTGTTCCGGATAGGGCGGAGCGTGCAGTCCGCTCCTCCTACTCCTCTGGCCATGAGGGTTGGCCGCACCTCTCTTGAGCTGCGGTAGCGTGAGTCACCGTACCTCTATCCCCTTCCCAACACTGCTTCCCCAGGTGCCCTCTCTTCCTCCGCCTTCTCCCCTCCCCCTCAGTTCACTGTCCTGCAGAAAGAAAGTCCAGGGGACGCAGGCGATGGACATTTTTCTGGAGATTAGGAAGCGGCTGCAGAACGCACTGCTGATTATCCGGTACAAATCTACCCGCCTCTCAGGCCCTAGCCTTATAGCGGCTGGGCCAGGGAAGGGGGTGGGCGCCCGAGCGAGGGGTTGGGGCGGGGAGGATTGTCAATGGATTTGCGCCCTGGATGCCCGACTGGGGCATCCCATTCCTCCCCCCTGGATGCAGATGTGACTGGTCTGGAAAACGCTACGGATTTGCGTAAAATGACGAGCTGGCCGGGGGACCTCACGCGTGGTCGATGAGCCAATAGACCGTGCACTGGCTCAGGAGAGCTTCTTAGTACGTTTAACTCGCTGACGCCTTTGGAGGCAGGTGCGAGCCTAGCCGGGTGAAGCCACGCGCGCTTGGGAGCAATTGTTTCTGACGTCATTCCGGCTGGGGGAAACTCCGGGAGCCCGACCGCCTTTTCTGTCCCTCTGCCCGCCCTTCCTCTCCCCTTCCCTTCCTTCCGTTTCTCATCTTTGTCTTCTGAAACTCACTGACTCCCAAGCCCCTCTCTTCGTTGGCGATTCTCCTTTGAATTTAGCCCTAAAGTGTCAGTTTTTTTTCACGCGAATCTCTAGAATATTTCCAAAGCAAACGGATTTTTATTTTGATAGTCACAAGATTACCCAGAATTTGTCACCTCGTTTGTGAAAAGAAGACTCGTTTTTGTTTAAAAAAAAAGTGGCAGTTGCCCGAAAAATTGGCTTATGAGTCCCTGCTGACCTGTTTATCCGAGGGTGCTTTTCCAAATAGCCCTTAGAAGGGAGGGAGTGGGAGGAGTGAATCTAGGTGTGTCAGGATCCTCTTCACCTTTGCTGTTCCTCACCCTAGTTACCTATCCAGTCCCAGGGCAAGTCTGACTTATTATAACTGGATTAGAAACAAAGGAGACCTTACCCCTTCTTGTTCCGCCCTCTCTTTTTGTAAATGAGGAAACAGGTCAAGGGAGAGGAAATGATTTGCCCTAGAGAGACATAGATAAAGAGGGTATGACTCCAGGTCCCCTGACTCCAATTCAGCATACTTTTCACTATACTATCCTGCATGCCTCCTCATATTGGCAGCCTGCTTAAATTAACTGTACGGTTTTTTTTCCATTACTTTTTCAAATTGAATAAGATAGAAAACACAAGTTTTATTTGTTGTTGAGTCGTGTCAGACTCTTCGTGACCCCTTTTGGGGTTTTCTTGGTAAAGATACTGGAGTGGTTTGTCATTTCCTTCTCCAGCTCATTTTACAGATGAGGAAACTGAGGCAAACAGGGTTAAATGATTTACCCAGAGTCACACAGCTAGTAAGTGTGAACTCAGGAAGATGAGTCTTCCTGACTCCAGTCCCAGACCTCTGTCCTCTGTCCTACCTCTTTTGGAGAAAAGTATGCTGTACTTCCCTTGTTTTCTCTTGACATGATGAGGATACGGTTGTACATACATGATATTCATCAGTTATCTCTTATGCTCTCTATGTGACAAATCCATCTTTCAGACATATTTCTCTGGTAACATCCTCTGCTTCCTTTTGTTGCATGCTGTCACCTATTACAACCACCATCAGCCTTTTTATTACCCTCTTTGTGATATTTATTTTCATTTATTTAGTTATATTTCATGCCCTGCATCCAGTGATAGTTAACTATCATTAAAGGAGTTTTGTAATTTTCTGAAGGTAGTTTGGCTTGCTCTTCTGTTTAATTTTGAGCTCAACTTATCCATTTGTACTTTTGGTCCCATCCATATCTATGAGATTAATCTACATCAATATTTATATCTACAGCCACATCCATATTTATACTAATATATATAGATATAGATATGCATACATATACACTCACACATATACACACATATATGTACATGTATAGCTATACATACATGTAAGCTTTATAAGTTGTCTTTTCATTTGTATGTCATAATATATGCAATAGACACTCTTCATCCACTTGGCTTTTCTTGTGTGGATGTTAAGCCAAATTCTTTGGCATTCTTATGGATCTCTTAGGATAGTCTTCAGTGTTCTAAAGTTTGATATCATCTGAACCAGTGGTTCTCAACCTTCCTAATGCGGCGACACTTTAATACTTTTATGTGAGCATATCTGCATATATACCTCCTGGAGATGGATAGAGGAGCGGCGTCTTGATTCCTAAGACCATGGGAAATATATGTTTTCCGATGGTCTTAGGCGACCCCTGTGAAAGGGTCGTTCAACCCCCAAAAGGGTTGCGACCTGCAGGTTGAGAACCGCTGATCTGGAGACTCACTATCCATAGAGAACCCCCTTTTATCTTATACTCTTTGAAGGGCGTCTACTTGATTAACTGCAGTGGTTTCCTGTTGCTTCTGGGATAAAGTATGAATTTTTCTTTTTAGCTTTTAAAAGCTATGCTCAACCAGTCTTGTATGTTCCTCCCCCTCCTGTACTCTATGTCCCAGCCAAGCCAGTTTTCTCTCTGATTCTCTGATGTTACACTCTCATTTTCTATCTCTGTGCTTTTTCACTGGCCACTCTCCATGCTCACCTAGCCTGACTTCTACCTTGCAGAATTCCTTTGTTCCTTCAAGATTCAACTTATATACGACCTTTTCTATGTGAAATTTTTCCTGTTCCCCTGACTGCTTGTATGTAGCACACTACTTTGTATTGATTCTCTTTATATTTATTCTGTATATATGCTTTTCTGTGTATTTGTGGTCTTCGCCATTAGAAGATAAAAGTCATTTTTTGAGTAGGGACTGTTTTATTCATTCTTTTGTTTCTCAAGTGCTAGCCCATAGTAAGTACTTAATAGATGCTTTTCATATTGTATCATCTCATTAAGGAATCTTGAATGATGCTGGACCTGTGTATATACATACAGGGGGCACCTTATAGGAAGAGAACCTTTATAGTTGGGTCAGATTTTTTTATAATCAAATAACAGTAAGCACAGTGGAATTTTGTATTTCTGACATCTTTTAGCCAATTTGGTGATGGCAAAGATGAGCTTTACCATGTACTGTTGTTCTTAAAGCCTTCCTTTTAATACATCCTCACTGAAGATGTCCTTGATTAGAATTCAGATGAGTTTTATAAACTTTTATATAGATGGGAAAGTAGGCATAAGGGTTGTTAGTTGTTCTCTCAGTCACCTTTTAAAGGTATTAATAAGTTCCAAAACTTTTCCCATTTTATGTCTTACATGCCTTCAAATGTATTGTAAATGTTCAGCTAGTGAGGTGTCACAGTGGATAGAAGGCTAGGCCTTGAGTTCTGATATGGTCTCAGATAACTTCCTACCCGTGTCATTCTGGCCAAGTCACTTGGCTTCTGTTTGCCTCGGTTTCCTCATCTGTAAAATGAAGATGATAATAGCACCTACCTCCTAGGGTTGTTGTGAGGATCAAATGAAATAATAATTGTAAAGCACTTAGCAGAGTGTTCGGCATATAGTAAGCATTATATAAATGTTAAGCTATTATTAATTATCTGTAATACCTTCCCTATTGTGTACCCAACAGCATGGGTCTCCTCTCTGTACACTTGATCTGAGCCCGCTCATTTTTGTTCCTTTTAGTGACATTTCTTTCTTCCCTCCTCTGGGATTCATGTTGGAGTACAACTGTGGTGGCTTTATTGTACTTAATAGTTAAAACCAGTTTTTTATAAAAGTCTTGGCAGATCTTTTTTATTTTTCTTCTATTTGTCCTCTCGAATGAATACTCTTTGGATACATTTACTTGGTTAGATCTTCCCCAAACTAGTTTTGTATAAAAGTTAACCAATGGGTGTCACAATTGGAAAGGAGAGTTCCTGTTTTCCTAACTGAGGTTGGATCAATTACTATGGATACAGGATAATTTAAATGTTTTATATCAAAGTAAATCTGAAATTATCTATAAATAAAAAAATGGGAATGAAACAATGCCAAGAAATCTGATCTGTGCTAGCTAAATGATGATCATCAGACAACTTAACTTTAACCTGATAAAGCCACCTATGTGATTTTGGATAAGTTATTTAACTTTTCTGGGTTTTGTTTTCCTCATTTATAAATTGAAAGGGTTAGGTGAACTTAAAGATTTTTCCAGCTCTGACCCTCTATAACTGTTTATTATATTATGTTATATTGTAAGAGTGCTTATGAAAAGTCACAGACTTTTGAGAGTTTTTTTCCTACTTCATAAGCCTATGTTTTTGGCTATTTGCAGTAGACATCTTATTTATAGGCTCATTAACATTATTAGGATTAGAAAAGACTTTGGAGACATCTCGTCCAGATTCCTCTTTTTTACAGATGAGCAGTGAGCCCTAGGGAAGAGAATGAGTGTCCATGATCATATAGTAAATATCAGAGCTGGGATTTTAGCACAGTAGATCCACTAAGATTTCTACTGCAAGTTTTTGCTGGCTTGCAGTTTTTTACAATAAGTAACGTTCTCATCCATAAAATGAGGCAGTAGGATTAAGATGTTTTCCAGGTTAGGATGACTTTGTGATTTTGTTTCTGGATTTGAATGTGTGATACAACTATGTTGTTAACTGGATCTATATCTTCCTTATAAAAAGGGGCAGCCAGGTGGCACAGTGGATAGAGAGTTGGCCCTGGTGTCTGGAGAACCTGAGTTCAAATGTGGCGGTAGACACTTGCTGGCTGTGTGACCTGGGCAAGTCACTTAACCATTTTTGCCTCAGTTTCCTCATCTTTAAAATGAGCTGGAGAGGAAATGACAAACCACTCCAGTTTCTTTGTCAAGAAAGCCTCAAATGAGTGGGGGGAGTTAGACGTGACTGACAACTTAAATTGACTCAAGAACAATGTGAGAAGTTATGTTCTTTTTGGCCAAAGATTTGATTTGCACAGTATGAGAGAATAGGGAAGTAGAAATTCCATTGCAAGTTAGGGTAAAAAGCAAATCCAAACCAATTTGATCTAAGTTGTTAAAATCATCCTTCCCCTTTCAAGCATTGTCCTCAGGTGACCTAGATGCAAGTTCTGACTCTGCTATTTAGATGCTGTTTTACTTTAAGAAAGCTAACTGCTCAACCTTTTTGGCTTCAGTTTCTTCTGTAAGATGGCATTATTGGACTACATGACCTCTGAAATGCCTTCTATCTCTAGATCTATAATCCTGTGCCCCACATATATTTAAGTTGAGTCACAAAAATGATAATTCAACTTGTGAAATTTTCTAAAGCCTTTTCTGTTGTATATTCAAAATGATTTTTATTAAAATATTGCTTAATAAATTACCTGAATTATTCTCAACAAAACTAAATTGCAATGATCCTGCCCCTACATTCTTCTCCCATTCCTTATAGGTGAAAGTGATCTTTCCTTTCCAAATTTCTCTCAGTATTTTCCCTAGATCTCTCCCTTTGTACTTATCTCATCCTTCTTGTATCAGCATTATTTGTATATTCATCCTTCCCCTCTATCATACTGTAAAGTCCTTGAAAACAGAGTCTGTATTCCAAGGATGAAACTTAATAAATGTTTGTTGAATTAAACTCCCTTTATTGCTGTATAAGTAAACCATTGTAGACAATAGGCATTATGGTGTAGTGGATTGTAATATTAATGGATTAGGAAGATCTTCCCTGTCCATTAACAGGCCTGTATGACCACATGTGTCCCCTTTTCCTTTGGAACAGGAGCCGTATTCCCAGGTCTAAAGGTACACAGGCATTTCAGTCATGGATCTCTTGGCTGTTTTCACAGCTGTGATGCATCCTGAGTCACAGCTTCTTTAGGGGAGGCTTGCTTGCTGGAAAGCTTTCACACCTTTTGGTACTAAGTTAATTAGGCACTAAGTCTTGAGGGTTGTGGTACCTTCTGGCTCTGAGCCTGTTAGTTGAAAACTATATATACTGTGAAGTTGGTATTTTACTTTGGGGGCTCACTCACGAGAAGGACCTTTTGATTCCCTGGACAGGATTCTGAGTAGCCACTTGTTAAGAGCTGCTCAGATGTTGGTGCTGCCCCAGTCCAGTGGTGTATGTAGGTGGCTGTATTATTCTGTTTAGACAGTTGGAACCCTGTCTATTCGATTCTTCTTGGATACTCACTTCTTTCTACTTATCTGTTCTTATCTGTCTGCTAATTAAAGTAAGATAGTTAACCCCTTTAAAGCTGTCTTTCCCTTAGAAAAGCAGATCAAAGAACCTGTGCTGGCAGCCCACCTTGTGTGCTAGTGTGGTTGTTAATAGGTGGATAGAGAGGCAATCTCAAAATCAGGAAGACCTGGATTTATATCTTGTCTCTGATACATACTTGTGACCATGTTTGTGTCATTTAACCCCTGAGTACCCCAGGCAACTCTTGAGTACCATAAGTTGCAAAGCAAGAACCAATCTGCATAGGTAGAAGTAGTTGCCTCACCTGGAACTTCTTTATAGCAATGAAATCACAGGTTCAGTCCAAACCCAAAATCAAAATACACCTTATAGTGCTGGTGTCAGTTGTTCAGTCATTTCAGTCATGTCTGAGTCTTTGTGACACCATTTGGGGTTTTCTTGGCAAAGATACTGGAATGGTTTTGCCATTTCTTTCTCCAGCTCATTTTACAGATGAGGAAATTGAGTCAAACAGGATTGACTTGCCCCAGGGTTGCATAGCTAAGTGTTCCAGGCTGAATTTGAACTTGGGTCTTCTGGGCTCAGAAGGTACTCTATCCACTGCATCACCTAGCTGCCCCTATATATGAATAAAACCTGTATCATAGGCTTTCTTTGTTATGAGAATAGAAGATACTGTAAGGGTTGTAGACATAGTTGAATTCAAGATAGAAGGGATCTCATGGGACAGCCTTCTTAGAGGATTTACTGTTGGCATGGACAAGAGTTGGCCGAGATGAGAAGATATGTGTGGGCCATTGTAGGGAGTAGCCACATTGATAAATAAAATTATAGATCTGTGCAAATATTAAAGCATTGTATGATTTGGTACATTATAATTGATTTAGCCGCACTTATATTAGATTTGCTTAATCAGTATTCTTAAAGTTGAGTTAATGAGAAAAAAAGTTTTATTTCTCAATCAACAGAGAGCCAAAACAAGGAAGCTTGCCAATGGATATTTCTATAACTCCATCAGTACTGAAGATGAAAACTCTCGAACAGTGCAGAGAAATCAACTTTCCACCGGAGGTCAGGCTTGTCCCTTCTTCCCTTCGTGGGCTGCAGTATGTGTCTGGAGATGGGATCCATATGAGACTTCTCGTTCAGGCTGACTTGAACAAGAGTGAGTAAAATGAACACTAATTACTGCCTTAGTGTTGACTTCCTCATCATGAATTAAAGAGCACGTCTGTCCTGGAAAGTTAACTTTATCTATCAGATTGTAACTTCTAATACACATAATTATTTATTCTGAGGAAAATGTATTTGGTTGGGCAGGTGGATTGGATGAGGTCAGAGACTGCTGGGAAAAGCTACCAGGCTGGTCATTAAGAAGGAAATGCTCTTCAGAAGGGGAATAAACAAAAGCACCCAGATGTCATGCTGAGGCCATAAACAGGCCGATGAAGTACTAATAGTCCCATTTCCCAGCAATAGGCAAAAAGTTTCCAAGGAGCCCTGGGAATACTGACCCAGATTGGGAAAAGTTCTGGAGATGCTGGTACAGATTCCTTTAGCAATGACTTGTTAGATGCATAATGCCAAAAGCTCGAATCAGAATATGTTTTAGGGGCTGATTTTTGGAGACATTGACAATTAACTCTATTCTGAAGTTTCAAAAAACCTGAGTTTTCAATTATGGGAAGCCTCTGTTTGGATTTGAATAGACCACAGATTAAATCATTGAATCAAAGATTTAAAGCTAAAAGAGACCCTGGAGGCCATCAAGCCCCACACTCTTGTTTTACTGATTGGTAGCTTTTAGAATTTGATTATTGGTAAGATTGTGTTTTGAAGCAAATATCATACCGCTTTTATAACTACTTACTACCATCATTCAGCTGTTTCATGTTTCCTGAAAGTGGAGTTTCACCTGCAGTGAAGGAATAATGAAGTGCGTGTTATTATAAAGCATAGGCATCAGACCTGTCCTCAGGCACCAGTCCTCAGGGCTCCATTGTTTCTGAAAGCCCTTCTCTTGGTAAAGAAACAAAGGTTTCCCCTCCTCACCCCCCAAAAAGGACAAAGTATGGTTTTTCTCTGTTTCACCAGCAGATGGCACTACTCTACTGGCAATTGACCTTTGGGTCTTGGATAGCTCTTTTCAGCACGTAATTTGAACAGCTTACTCTGGCCCCTTCCAGCTGTTTGCAGCTCAGTAATACTGTTTATTTCCTTCATCACTTAGCACCATTAAACTGTATTTCCATCTTTGTAATTTGTAAATTTATTTCGTTTGAGAGAAATGTGCAACTAGACTTCTTCAGTCCTAAGTTCCTTAAATGCTCTCATTTGTGTGGGTATTCCCAGTTCTGGTGCAGGTTGCAAATTCCTGTTCTATGCCCAGCCCAGTTTTGTTCAGTTTTGCATCATTATCTGTTGTATCTGGAACAACTCTTTCACTTTGTAAGGAGTTCCAGGAAAAAGGAGTGATGTAAACCAAATTACTGCATTCTAATGGTCTAGGGTGGGGAAGGGGTGGGAGTGCAGAATTGAAAAGAAGGTTATTTCTTTAGAGAATTTAAATAAACAATTGTGCTTTGTTTATTTATCTTTTGTTCTATTGCTGATGACTGAGAAACTGAAATTAAGGAAATGGGCTGACTGTGTTCAGATTATCTTGCAAATGACTGGACAAAAATAATACAAATCACTGAAATTTTCACCAGAATTGATTTTTGCTCCCGAAAAAGAGTGCTCACTAAGAGCTAGCTATTTCATCCTCAGGCACATGCTGAATGTAATGATACTTTTTCTTATTGTCAGGAAATAATATTCTAGAAGCTTCTTTTGAATTCTGTGGAGCCGAATTAAAATGGATGTAATTTTTTTTTAAAACTAAATCACTTCAGAAATGTTATAGATCTGCTGGTCTGGCCACATTGTTTTAGGTCCATGGTGGCTGCATGACTGGAGAGGGGAAAGGAGAGGAGAAACATTCTGGCCCTAGGTCACGTGGGGACTTGCATATTTGCAAGATATGTGATGTGGACCAAATGAGACAGGCTGCATTGAGAGAAATCTAACATCCTGCCCTGATTAAGCCACATTTGGAGTCTGGTGTTCAGTTCTGGATAGCATATTTCAGGAAGGACATTGATGAGCTATCCAACGGAAGGCAGGCAATGTAACTTGAGTCCATGACTTATAAAGATTGTTCCAAGGGCTGTTTAGTTTGGAGAAGAGAAAATCTGGTAGGGAGAGGCTTTTCCCATGAGGTGGGAAGAGAAGTGAAAGAAGAGAGTTATATTTCAAGGGCTGTTATGTGGAAGAGTGATCTACTGTGTTCTGTCTGACACCTGAGGGCAACATCATTATGGGCAGAATTTGCATAAAGGCAAATTTAATTTTGATGTCAGGAAGAACTTTCTGATAGTTAGAGCTGTTCAAATGTGTAATGCAGAAATAACACACTCGTGGACATGACTGTCCTGAGTGCTCCTGAACCAGATTAAAATGTAATTGGGAAATATTTAGCAAAATAAATAAAAATACAATAGAGTGTAGATAATGTGAAGTTTTTAAAGTCAGTAGTCAAGGGGCAGCTAGATGGCACAGTGTATAGAACACAGGCTCTGGAGTCAGGAGGACCTGAATTCAAATGTGGCCTCAGACACTTAATAGCTGTGGGACCCTAGGCAAGCCGCTTAACCCTGATTGCTTAAAAAAAAAAAGGTCAACATTCACTTGTTTTTCAATCATGTCTGGCTCTTCATGACCCAATTTGGGGTTTACTTGGCAAGGATACTGGAGTGGTTTGTCATTTCCTTTTCCAGGTGAGGAACTAAAGCAAGCAGGGTTAAATGACTTGGCCAGGGTCACTCGATAAGTGTCTGAGACCAAATTTGAATGCATGAAAATGAGTCTTCCTGCACCACTAGCTGCCCCTACGTGTGCTCCCATTTTATCCTTATGTCATGTTTGGTGGCCCCGATTTCTGTGTGAGTTTGACACCGCTGCGCTGGGGTAATGGGCTGCCTTGGGAGGGGAAGGTTCCCTCCCCCAGGAGATTTTCAGTCCAGGGCTGAATCACCGCTTGTTAAGAGATGTCGTAGAGGGCCTTAGGTTTAGGTAGACAGTACGGTGTCCGAAGTGCTGTGCTTCTGTCTTACTCTGTTACGCTTGTTCTGCAAAATAAGAGGAGCGGCGCCTTACTTTAAGTAACCTGTGAAATGAATACTTCAGAAGAAGCTTGCAAAGTTCTTTGATGTTTTTGGAGACAGCGCAAAATGCGTTTACATTGTTTGCTTCTGGTTGAATCAGTAAAATATTATTTGTAAAATGTAGCTGGGGAAGGTGTCAGCATTGTTTGGTGGTAGGGGTCTAATGCTGATCGGATCTAAAACTGTAAGAAACCTTAGAATCTAGAACTGTAAGGAAAGTTAGAGACCTTCCAGTCAAGGGGAGCCTAAAGATTCTTTTTTTTTGGTCACTGCTCCCCTTGGCTGCTGCTGACCCCTTCTCAGAATCGTGTTCTTAAGTAATTAAAGGAAGTGCTAAATTTCAGGACAAAAAAGTGAAAATAAAGATGCAACTTTTTCCTTATTAGATAAAGATCCAGTGCAACCCTTTATTTATTAGATGAGAAACAAAGGCTGTGGAGGCTAAGTGGTTTGTATAGAGTCACAGAGAGAATAGGGTAGGTAGGTGGATAGAGTGCTGGCCCTGGAGTCAGTACAAATCCAACCTCAGACACTAGTTCTGTGACTGTGGGCAAGTCACTTAACCCTGTTTGCCTCAGTTTTCTCATCTGTAAAATGAGCCAGAGAAGGAGATGGCAAACCACTTCATTATCTCTGCCACAAAAACTCCAAAGGGGGTCACAAAGAGTTGGACGCAACTGAAACAGCAACAAAACACACAGAGAACAAGTGGCAGAGGCGCTATTTGAACTCTGGTCCTGTGGCTCACCCCTCTGACTTCATCATACTTTCTACTGACCTACATGGATGTTAACATATATGTCCTAAAGCCATACTCTTTTCTTTTCATTCCTCCAGAACTGGTTTCTACTTTGAACCAGAGCCTGCAAGCCCTGAAGTGCTACGTGTTTTATTGCCAGTCCTGTGGTGAAGTCATCATTAAAGAAAAGTAAGGAGCACATTTAGTGGTGCTTGCTGAGGGCTGTGTATGCTGGGGCTTGTTGGGTCACTCTGTGGTGCCTTAGATCTTCCCGTGGTTCTACTGCAGGAGCAGCATGTGACAGCTTTAACGTGATTGTGCTGGTGTGGTCAGATTTAGAGAGGACGAATCAGGAACCCCTTCCTACAGTCAGGGCAGATTGGTCCAGTGTTTCTCCTGTGATGAACTGGAGAAATGGTGTTGGCTTTTGTGAATTATTACAGACCTTCAGATCAGTGGATGTGCTTGAAACCCTTAGGTAGCATCTCTCTGTCTCCAAAGATACAACTCCTCTTTATGTACCTGGCATCACTGAGGAAGTGTAGGGTTTCACAGAAATGGATTTTCCAGGCAGATGGTGGAAAATTATTCACTTCTTTGCCACCTTAAAGTCTGTTTGAGAGACAGCATGATGTGTTAGAAGTAGCACTAGATTTGAAATTGAGAGACCTGCCTCTCATTCCCAAGGCCCAGTACTCACTAGCTGTGTGACCCCCCCTGGCTAAGTCACTTTGTCTCTTAGCCCCCATTTCCTCATGCAGATCATGAACATAACAAGATCTCCTTCACTACCTGCTTCGTAAGATTCTTTCTGAGGGAAGTGCTTTGTAAACCTTATAGAGCTATAGAAAAGTGAGCTGCTATCACATTTACTTAGACTTTTATCAATTAAATTTTTTTTCATTAACAAGCATTTTTCCCTCTTTCATCTTCTTTTTCTTCCATTTGGAAAAACAAAAATAAAAATGGAAACTCTCATGACAAATATTTAGAGTGAAGCAGAGGAAATGCCTGTGTTGACCATACCCCAAAATGTCTGACTCATTGTCCGTTTCAACTCTATCGCCTGTCTTTCAGGAGACGGGTAGTGTTCTTCATCTTCCTTCCCTTGGAATCATGGTGGGTCAGTGCATTGATCAGTGTTCTTAATGACGTTGATTTGTGATGTTGTTATCGAAAGCTGGGAAGACCTGTAGGAATGGATGCAGAATGAAGCAAGCATGACAAGTTTGTTTCACAGTTGAACATTGCTTTTCACCCTTATAACAAATGGACCTAGATGACCCTGCTTCTCTTGAAGAACTAGAGTGGTTCCTTCCCTTTTCTCTACTCCCTTCTCATTTGCTGTTTCTAATCTTAAATTCAAACATTTTGTTGAAATTGTCTAAAGTAAATAGGCTCTGGGTGAGGTCAAGAAATTTATTCTGTTTATTTGGCATTTTCCCCAAGGTTAGATTGCCAACAAGTATCTTCAAGGTAATTGAAGTGTTATTGTTTTATTATCCACCAAATGAATAATTGACAAAGCTGTGATGAGAATTGGGATTCATTAAAATATATGCAGATAGAGAGAAAACACTCTGGGTGCAAATTCAATTCAGCAAACGTTTATTAGATGTCTACTGTCTACAAGGCATTGCACTTTGTATAATTAATCCAAGAACCCCAGAAAAATGAAACAATTTCTGCCCTCAAGGAGTTTATATTCTATATTTGGGGGTGGTGATGGTAGATACAAACAGGCACACAGATGAATAAACACAAGATAATTTGAGAGTAGTAACAGCTGGAGGAGATCAGAGGTGGCTCCATATAGGAGGTAGCACCTCAGCTGAGCCTTTAATTCTGAAAGGTAGAGGTGAAGGAGTACTTTGAGGGAAGGGAAGGATGGGGGAAGAATGCATGGTGGCAGGTGATGGAAAATTATTATCCCACCTGTTAGTTTTGACTAGTTATATTTAATTTGGGATTGCGACTGTCTAATCTATGGCCATTATGACAAACTTCCTTGGGATTCTGGGTCCCCACACCTGTGAGAATGTGTGAGAATGAGGCTTTCCCTTTTCTCAGGATAATTTTGTTGTAGTTAGTCTTGTGTGTTATCCGATGGCTGGAGGTTTCCTTTCTCAGGTTGAGTTCATTAAACATTCTTCCTGGTGAAGGTTATCTAGCCTTTATACCTGCTGTCAAGTTCAATGGTATCTTATCCAAATACAGTTAATAGAGGACATGCTGTCTCAGTCTTTCCAGGCTTCTGGATTTGTTTGAATGGGGAAGGAATGGGGAGGATAAAATCTTGTTACTAAATCCGAATCTCCTGCTCCCATTTTGCCTCTTTAGGAATCTCATAGGATTGTAGCTCTAGAGCTGGAAGAGACCTTAAAGGCCAACCTCCCCATTTTACAGATGAGGAAACTGAGGCCCAGGGAGGTTAAATGATTTGCCCAAGGTTATATTTGGTAAAAGTGGCACAGCAGTGATTTGAACCCAGGTCCTCTGACCTCAAATCCAGCACATGCTGCCTCACAGGTTTTGCTCTTAGCCATCTTCTAGACCAGCGGTCTCAACCTGTGGGTTATGTTCAATTTGTAACAATGAAAATATATCCTGCATATCAGATATTTATGTTACAATTCATAACAGTAGCCAAATTACAGTTACGAAGTAGCAATGAAAATAATGTTATGGTTGGGGGGTCACCACAACATGAGGAACTGTATTAAAGGGTCACGGCATTAGGAACCACTGTTCTAGAATGATCTAGAATCATCTGCCAGTTAGAACTAAAATAAATCTTGTTAGCTAGGGAGCAGAAGGGAGGAAGAAGACTTTGTAGGACTTTTCCTCCTTTTCCCACAAGTTCTTCAAATAACATAGTTAAAATACAGAGTGAGAAGAAATTAATTTCTTTGGGGCAGATTATTTTCTGGCTTAGTGTTTCCTAAACTTTTTTTTATTTAAAACTGACCTTTTTCCTGACTTCTTTTCATGTTTGTATGCCATGGAAATTAATCATCTCTGTCTCTCTGTCTTTTTCTCTTTGGCTGTCTCTTTCTCCTTCTCTTTCTTCTCCGTTTCTTCTTTCCTTCCTTTCCTTCTCTTTTTCCCTCCTTCCCTCTCTCTCTCCCCCTCCCTTTCTACCTTCATTTTTTCCTCCTCTTCTCTCTCTTTCCACCTCCCTCCCTTTCTCCTTACCTCTCTTTTTTCTACCTCTCTCATTCTCTCCTTCTTTCTGTCTCTCTCTTCCTCTCTCTCTCCCTATTTCTCTCTCTCTGTGTCTCTCTCTCCTCTTTTCCTCCCTTCCCCTCTCCCCCCCTTTCTTCCTTTCTCTCCCTCTCTCCCCCTTCTTCCCTCCCTCCCTTTTTGTAAAGAGGTAAACAGTATGGTTTATTTAGTGTCTGCCTCAATTAGGCAAGGCCTACCTGGCTTGCCTATGTCACACCTGCTGTATTGAACTTCTGCTGGCTTTTGTTACAGAGGTCACCGTCATTAAGTGCTTATAGTCATAAGTTTGTTTTTAGATGGCTGCCTCTAAGGCTTTGCACTATCATCCTGAAGTCCTTTTCCCCCTCTATTACAGATGCTTTCCCCAAGATGTGTGAATTTGTGTACATGGTTTTTGTGTTTATTGACTATATTAAATAACCCAGTGGCTTTCTACTTAAGCTTCCTGCCCAAGGGGGAAGGAGATGGCAGTGGTAGGAGAGGAAAACCCAGCATCTGTGCTTATTTAGGAGGTCTTCAAAGGAGATTTGCTTATGGCAGCCAGACAGTTAGGACTGCCTTACCTGGGCAGATGCCATAGCCTTATCTGCTTCTCTTTGCTGGAAACAACTGCCCTAAAACCTTACTTATTTGCACCCCATTGATTGGGAACAAGTCCAGATTTATGGCTGAGTTTTTTTTCAGTACAAAGGAAAAAGAATCTTGCTAAGAAAATTGTGTAATTAAAATTTCAGGGAGCAATGTTTAACCTACTTTGGGAGCCACCTGTTTTCAAGCCTTTGGCAGATACTTGCATGTAATATTGCCAATTACATGCATCCATCTTTGAGTGCTATAATAATGGCTCAAGTTTATATAGCATTTTAAAGTTTGTAAAGTTCTTTATATATGCTATCCCATTAGGTCCTCACAACAATCCTCATACAGATGATAAAACAGGCACAGAGAATTAAGTGACCAAGGCAGCTATTAAGTGTGTGAGGCTGGATTTGAACCCAGGCCTTCTTGACTTCAAATGGAACACACTAACTATTATTCAGTGCTGCTGATCCATTTTCAGGGTGTTGTGTTAGACTCTGTGTGAGGTTGCGATGCAGAGGAGCATGGCTTAAGAGTGGACAGAACCAAGCTTCAGAAAGCTTGAATTTTGCTAATAATTGTGTGACCTTCTGCATGTCATTTAATTTCTTCACTAAGAAAACCAAGTTAAGAATTCAACCTTATAGGACTGTCATGAGGATCAAATGAGATAATATATATAGGAAAGTATGTTGAAAGCTGTAAAGCTGTCTGTTAGCTGTGTAACCTTAAGTAAAGGCAGTTAACCTCTGAGAGGGGTGGATTAGATGGGCTCTGAGGTTCATTTTGGTTCCAAAACTCTGGTCCTCAGCCCCATACCAATATCAGTAGTTACATTTTTATTACAGTAATTATTTTATGACGTTGTCCCCCAACCCCTAGGGTATATAGTCTATTCAACTTTAGAACTCCTTTGGTGGCTGAAGTATTTTATTCCTGAGCACCTTGGGCCATCTTGCCATCTCTTTCTCTCCCTGTTCCCTCTCCTGTTGCCTTTTCTGAATCCTCTTCTGGGTAGTGTAATCAAATGAAAACTCATATCTCCTTACAATTTCCCCCCTACCCCTCACGTGGTGGGGTGTGTCCAAATGTGTGCAATATAGCACATACTATCAATTTTAAAAAAAATATAGTGATCATTTTGCTTTTTTTCCCCTTTTCTCTTCATCTGTGTTTTCTTTCTTTTCTCTGTTATAAAGGACAGCTCTCTGAAAGGGGGAGGGCTAAAGAGGGGAAATTGAGGTGATATTAAAAACAAAATATATCAATAAAAATTTATTTAAAAAAAAAGTGTAAGCTTCTGCAGGCCAGTACTGCCCTATTTTGTGTATTTACATTCCTAAAATTTAACAGAGTGCCTTCCACATGGGAAGAGCTTAATAAATACTTTTTTGTTCATTCATTTCTTTATGGAGCCTTATAGCAAGTAATTTAACCTTTGTGAGTTAATCTCAGTTAACTGAAATAACTTAAGAAAACCTCAGTTTATTAATTGACTTAATTAGTTAATTAACTTAAATGGAGAAAACCCCAGTCTCTTAATTTGTAAAATGAAAGAGTGTACTTGATGACTTTTAAAGTAGCTTCTAGCTCTAAATTGTACAATAATCCCTAATTTTAACAGAGAAGATAATATTGATGGCAACAACTGTAATTCAAGACAGATTTTGAAAATGCAACAAAGGGAGAACTAGGATGAGATGGCCTTGCCCCATTTGGGGTTTTCTTTGCAAAGATCTTGGAGTGGTTTGCCATTTCCTTCTCTACCTCATTTTACAGCTGAGGAAACTGAGGCAAAGAGGGTTAAGTGACTTGCCCAGGATCACACAGCTACTAAGTGTCCAAGGCCAGATTTGAACTCAGGAAGATGAGTCTTCCTGACTCCAGGCCAGGCACTCTATCTACTGTGCGACCTAGTTGCCCTTAAAGTAATAGTATCCATATCAAATTCCATTAAACTAAAATCTTACAGGAGGTCCTCATTTCTAGGCTTTATATTGTGGTCTCAAAGACACAAAATGCAGCAAAACTTCCATAATTCAGGCTATTTTTTGAAAGAAAGATCCTGCTTATTAAAAAAGAAAAAGAAAAAAGAAATTGTCCAAGTTCATTTAAAAGAAAATCAAAACAAAAAACAACTTAGCTTAAAAAAAATTAAGGAAATTACACTTGCTCCGAGCAGTGTGTTATAGAAAAGAAGAGTACTGATCTTCCAGT
>CM053584.1:244120376-244184551 GCA_028627135.1 Pseudochirops cupreus | reverse complement strand
AAATTATGTGTGTGTACAGAATCAAACAGGGTTGCTCTACGCAAGGTAACCTTTGAAGGGAAGGCTGCAGTATCTGTGGGGAATGCGACAGGCCTCCTGCAGAAGATGGCTTTTCAGCTGAGGAGGGGTCAGAGGAAACTAAGGGTTTCTAAGAGGTAAAGGTGAGGATGAGAAGGGAAAACATTCCAGGAAGAGAGACTAACCCCTGGGAGGGGAGTATCACAAGCAGACCAGGGTGGCTAGGCTAGAGAATTTGTGGAGAAGAAGAATGTGTAAGAAGACCAGGCTCTTGTATTCAGTTTGGAGGAAGGACAGTGATCAAGCTGGGGAGCATCATGGCCAGCATGATGAAAGGACTTTAGTTAATAATAAGAACTAACATTTGTATAATGCTTTAAGGTTTGCAAAGTGCTTTACAAATGGTACTTCATTTGATCCTCAACAACAGCAATCCTGGAAGGTAGGTGCTATTACTATCTCTGTTTTACAGATGAGGAAACTGAGGTAGACAGGTTAAGTGACTTGCCCAGAGGTAAGTATCTGAGGCTGGATTTGAACTTGGGTCTTCCTGACTCCAGATCTAGCTCTGTATCCACCACTCTACCTAGTTGTGATATTATATTTGTCACACATAACCTCTTTTTGCCTCATTTTCCTTATCTGTAAAATGAGGGAGTGGTTCTTAATGACTTCTAAGGTACCTTCTGGCTCCAAATCTATCATCCTATGACTCTGTGACTTGATGTATTCTCTCTCCAATCCAAACAGGAGTTTCCTGTACTTTAAAAATCAGATTTAGTTGTTTGGTTTTTTTGAAACTTTAGAATAGGATTAAATGTTAGTGTTTCCAAAAACCGACTCCTAAAACACATTCTGATTCTAACTTGTAGCATTTTGCATCTGTTGAGCCAGTGCTAAGCAACTTGTTCTGCTCCTTCCCTCACTCCCCCCAAAATCCAAAAACAAAACCAAAACTTTCTAGAGAGGTAACAAATTTGTAAAGAAAGAAATTTAGGCCCTGATATGAAGAAAAATTTCCTAATGACCTATCCAAAAGGTTGAGTTCCTTGTCACTGGAGGTTGTTGCACACAGATAAATAAAAACTTTGAGATATGTTACAGAAGGGGGATTCCTTTTCAGGTACAGGTTAGACAAGATGGCCACTGGGGCCCATTCCAACTCTGAAATTCCATGGTCCATTTAAAAAAAATGTATTTATTTATTTACTTTTAGTTTACAAGATTCAATTCCACGGTCCCTTGAGTTTCAAATTTTCTCCCCTCCCTCTCGACACCCCTCCCCCCCCCATGGCGGCATGCAATCAAGTACAGGATCTGCAAATACTTTCACATTGGACATTAGTCTGGTTGTATAGAAGGGTTGTAACCAGTGGAGTGAACAATGGGAAAAAAGAAAGAAAACCAAACATGGAAAAGAACTCTAACATGTAGATTGTTTCGGTCTCATGGTCCATTTTTCAAACCACAGAAAGTCATGCTTTCTCATTTTCACACATCAATTGGTTGTCCAGGTGTGTGTTACATTTTGCCCACAGGGTCTGATTTAAATTAAGGTAGTGTTTTGTTGCTCTAGGATATATATTATATGAGTAGGCTTGGGTAATTTCCTGTCTGCCCAACGTCTAGACTTCTGATGTGATAAAGACAGATGCCATTTAAGGAACAAGCAAAGGAAGTCCCAAAATAGAAGGCTCTAACATGTAAAATTTCTGTTTTTTAAAAAATTCATTTCTGGACTATGTTAGGCTACGTTGGTTGTTGCTTGAAGTTCTTTAAGAAAAAGGAGTAGCTTCCTCCTCTCCCCAGAAAGTAGTTGATTTGATTTGATTTTAAAGACTAATCAATGCCATTGGATTGACACTTAAATCATGTTATCACAGAGAGTTAGAAAGGGATTTTAAAGGTTATCTAGTCCAATACCCTGATTTTACAGGTGAAGAAACTGAAGCCCTGACATGGGTGAAGTGACTTTCTCAGGTCCACAGGTAATAAATGCCCAACGTTGGGATTTGAACCCAGATACTCCGACTCCTAATTAGGCTGTGAGCTCCTTGAGAATAAGGAATTTTTTTGGCCTTTCCTCGTATCCTCAATACTTAGCACAGTGCCTGACACATAGTAGGCACTTAATAAATGCCTGTTGATTCTTGTTGACTTCAATTCAACATTCTGCATTCTGCCAGTCCATGAAACCAAACTGTTTCACTGTAGTTAAAATGGTAGTTAAGAATTGTTGCTAAAATTATTCTAAGTTCTAAAGCATAGTTGGCAATAAAAATAAAAAGAAATTTGACTTTGTAATTTTTTTTTAAAGTAAAGACTAATGTTAATGTTCAGTAAATATCAGACAATCAACAGTTGTTTACTAAGCCCCTCCTATGTACCTGTAGCGCCAATACAATATTCCTAGCACCAACGGCCACTATAAATATGCCAGCATAGTGATCGATTGCAAAATATAACAGACTCTCCACATAGAAGACAGAAGCAAAACATTTATTCAAACACCAGAAAACCAAATCCCAAAACTGGTAAACTGATTATCCATTATAGTAGCAGAGAAGTTAAACCATAATAGCATGGAGAACCACAACATCCTTTAACATTCCCACAAACCAACATTTACTCACAAGTCTAACTCTTTCCCTTGATGTGTCCTCTCCTCCCTCCAGTCTGGCTGCTCTGACTCCCAGCTTCCTGTGGGCTCTGCTCCACCTTTCAGCAAACTCCACCCACCACAAGCTCCTTGTGATTATTCAGCCTATTAGGGGGCAGGGTATATCTTCAAAACAGGGAAGGTTTTCAGATTCTCTTGGGCTTATTAAAGGGCAGAGAAAATCTTCAAATTCTCATTACCATTATAGTACCAGACACTCTGCTAGGTACTGGGGACTCCAAACCAAAAATCAAACAGTTTTTTGCCCTCAAGGAATTTATATTCTGTCAGGGGAGATGAGATATACCTACAGCACATAGAATAAATACGGAATTAATACAAGGTAGTTTTGGGGGAATTGCTCTAGCACCTTTTTGGGGAATGGCTAGATAAGATATATAGGGATTAGGAAGTAGGGAGGAGCAAGCATTTGTTAAGTGCTTATTTACTATGTGTCAGGCATGGTCCTAAGTGCTTTACAGATTTCATCTCCATTGATCCTCATAATAGTCCTGGGAGGTAGGTTTTTATTATTATTATTATTTTTTCCATTTTACAGTTGTGGAAACTGAGGCAGACAGAAGTTAAGTAACTTGCCCAGGGTCACAAAGTTAGTCAATGTCTGAGGTCACATTTGAACTCAATTCTTCCTGACTCCAGGCCCTGGTTTCTATCCACTTTGCCATTTAGCTCCCTCCAGGAAAGGCTTCCTGTAGAAGGTGGTGCTTTTGAAGCAAGGCAGGCATTCAGTTAGATAGTGGGGAGGAGGAGGTGCATTCCAGGTAAGGGGGAGGGGAGACAGTGTTGAAAGTGCAAAGAATAATTGGTGGAGGACAGTAGAGCATAGAAAGGTCAATAATGTATAATGAGTCAGAGAAGTGGGTTGAGGAGATAACGTGCTGGAGTTGAGCCCGTATCTTACTTAGTAAATAGGTTTATGAAATTTCTTTATGTGTAGAAAGAGATTTCAGCATAAGGAATTTCTTTGAGCGTGTCAGTCAGATTGTTGTCAGTGAGAATTATTTAGGTACCCCATCCATCATGTTGGGCCTAAGTCCCTCTACCCAGATAGAATACATTATCAGTGATGACACTTCAGTAGCTTGCATTGGTAAGAGATAAAGGTTAGGATCCAGTCCAAGGCTATTGACAATAACTTCAGTTCAAATACTTTATCTTTTCATCATTGTTATTGGATTTTAAATTAATTCAGTCAATTCAGATATTGTGCTGGTGGTGGTGGGGGGTTGGTGTCAAGGTAGGGGAAAGGTTGTTTTAAGTAAAGAGGAGTTGTGACAAATGCTCTATTTAAAAAAAAGAAAAAATTATAGACAGGCCGAGACTTAAAATAACTTGACTTTCTCCCTTCTACTTAAATTTCCATAGGTCCCATGTAACTGCCCTGGGAGCTCTTGTGAAAACCCTTGGGACCTTTTAGAGACTTAGTGAGTTCAGAAGTTGAAGAAGGGAGTGAGCTGTGAAAAGCAGCAATGACAGAGGGGATCTGACCCAGGGTTACAGTTCCAGGCAGGGTTAGACTTTCTGTATATGGCCTCCCTGCCCAAATATGTCTCCCTCCCTTTACCTCTCATTCTGCCTTAATTCTTTTCTCATCTTCTAATTGATATTACCAATTATCTTCTTTTAAAAATAATTTTTAATAATTTATGCCTTTTATTTTAACATCACCTCCATTTCCAAATGCATCGCTCTTCTTTCTCCTACCCAGTGAGCCATCCCTTGACACAGAAGTTAGAGAGGAAAATAAAAGGTAGTTCAGCAAAACTAACCAACACCTCAGTCAGGTCTAATAGATTGTGTAATGTTTCATACCCAGAGGCCTCCGCCTATTACAAGAAGAGATGGAGGTACATTTTTTCATCACTTCTTTGGAGTCAAGCTTAGTCACTATTGTTAGAAAGTGTTTAGTATCAAGAGTTTTTCTTTTTTTGATGAAGGTAAGGATATTAAAAAAAATTTCCATTTTTGTCCTTTGTACAGATTGTTTTTCTGGTTTTCTGTTTTTTTCTGTTCGTTCAAGGAATTGAAAAATCACTCAAGTTTCAAAGGTCCTAGAGTTTGAGGGAGATTGGGAAGGTAGATAGTTTATGAGCATTTGGAAGGTAGGCCAAGTTTGAGTGTAGAGAAGGAATGATTAGAGGTAGTAAAGGTATACAGAAAAGGATGTTGGGCAAACTTCATATGTTTCAAGTTTTTATCTAGGACTATAGCTTTGCCCAACAGGGGAGGAAAAGCTAGGTGTCTCAGTGTATAGTCAGTCAACAAACATTTGTTAAGTGCTTTTTGTGCCAGTCAGTGTGCTGAGGGCTGGATGGCTTTCCCAGGCAGATTGGGGTTACCATGTCAATTGTGGAAGACCTGAGTTCAGTCCTGCCTTAGGCACTACTTGTGTGACCCTGGTTTCCCTCAAGTTCTTCATCTCTAAAAATTAGGACAGTGATAGCACCTACCTGTAAGGGTTGTTGTGAGGATAAGTCCTTTGCAAACCTTAAAAATGTGATGATATTTTTAAAGGGTATATAAAAAATATCCTTCTGCTCTTTTCCCCTCACCCCTTCCTTCTACCTGTCTGTTTCCCTTCCTTCCCTATACCACACGACTCATTGGTTTTAGAGTCAAGGACTCAACATTCCAGCTACAGTTGGGACTTTTGGAAGCCTAATATGAGAACCCAACCCCTCATTTATAACCTTCTTCCTATGGGGAAATGTGCCCCTGAGTTCTAAGCACTCAGTGTCTAACAAAACTTTTAGAATGGAAGCAAGCCATCTGCAGATTGGAGACTAGCACTGCCTTGTCTTCTGAAAACCATGCTTCATTTGTGACTTTAGTAACGATGGCATGTCACTACCATAGTGTCCTATTGATTTTAAAGCCCTCCCCTGCCATGCCATAAAAGAAAAGAGCCTGCATTTAGGCATGATCTTTCATCATAGCAAGCAGAATACTGGAAGCTAATAGCATGACAAACCAATATTGGCAACACCATTTTTGAAGTTTTGAAGTATGCCTTGATCAGTTTCCCCTCTAATTACATAGTATAACTGTTGTAAGACTGGGCTTGTGACCAAAATGGTAACATAAATTTAGGAGGGACATGTTTAAACACTGATCTTGCGGCTCCTAGGGGAACCAGGCAGCTCTCTGCCATTGAAAACCTATTTCTCATCTCACCTCGTTTAGCCATATAGCTGTACTTTGAAATGTCACATGGTGACACAGCATCCTAATGGTATCTCTTGGGGAACATTTTCTTGGCGAGACGATATCAAGGGTCCTTTGGAGCTGAAACAGAGCAAAGGAAAATAGAATTGAAGACAGGAAGGTGACCCACCTTTGTGTGCAGAACCCTGGCAGCAGTGTTTCCTCTCAGATGTATTGATTTAATTAGTCCCTGCAAAGGTGTCATTCTCAGAGGCTGGCTCCAGAAAGTTCCCAGAATGTTCAGCCGCTTCCTTACACAGCTTGTTTTCAGAATTTTCTTTAAGTTGTAGGTCAAGAAAGAGAAGTTTGGAAGGACTGTTTCTCTTTAAACATAATTGCAGTCTATAAGACCCTTTTTATTAAAACGTGTCTCTGGCCAAAGTACCAGAAGTCCTTACCCCTTTACTTCCACAGTGCGTTTCAGTTTCTTAATTCCTTCAGTCCTTCTGTCTGCTTGATGCACAAGATCTTGCTTTTTATTCTTAAGAGGTGCCCACTTATGCTTTTCCTTATGCTTGAATCCGTTTTTCCTTCTCTTGATTATGGTGGCAGTCACCAAAAATAGGACGAGGCTCTGCGCCTTGTACAAGGACAGCAGAGAGGGGACCTCGACCTTCTGTAAGATTCATAAATATTCATGTAGACACAGTCTAACCAGACACAGGAGTGGCTTTATTCCACCTCAGTGAGAGCAGATGAAATCAAACACATTGAATTTACACGATCCCATTATAAGTAAACATAACCGGAGTGGTTGTTTTGCTGTCTCTCTCTTTTCTAAGGGATGGGGATGGGACGTCCATTTGGTTTGGTTATTTGCAGTTTAAGTTATGAGATATTATAGTTCCGATAAGAGACAGTGGTTTATCCCTATACAAAACATATTGGTGACTTCATTAAAAGAGAAACATTCTTTGAGAGTGATTATGATTGAAAAAAATCGTAGAAAGGCAGCATGATGTAGTTGATAAAATGCTGGACTTGGCATCTGAAAGATCTGGTTTCAAGCCTTGTTCTACACACTAGCTGTGAAGACTGTAGGCAAGTCTAATTTCTTGGAGCCTTAGCTTCCTTGTCTGGAAAATGAGAGGGGAAATAAAAAAAATTAGAGAAATATGAATAAAACATAAAAAATATGTTTTGAGAAGATATATTGCTTTATCTTTTTGCAAAGGAGGGAGGTCTGGGGGCTGAGTTTCAGAGGGTCTGATGGGTGTGAAATGTTGTGTGTATAATCAGATTATTTTAATCTGATAATATAAATATAATAAATATACTTGTTTTAATGTACTGATTAGTTTTTCTGGCTTTACTTTAAATTCAAAAATTTTAAATTAAAAATCTTTGTTATATGAGATGGCTTTCTGGGAATTGGTAGGGGCAAGTATACTTGGGGAAATCTAAGTGATGTGAAAACAGAAGATATCAGTAGTTGCTTATATTTTAAAAAATCATATATAGGACTTAGCTCTGGTGAAATTAAATAAATAAATTGAATAAATTGAACAATCCTGTCCAGGATTGCTAGTCTAGATTTTATGTCAGATTTTATTAATGAAATTTTCAGTCTTCAGTAGGCAAATCCAGGAGTAAGTTTGTGTGGTTAGCTTAAACTCATACTTACTGGGATCTTTATCTTTACACAGGCTTGAACCCATGCAGCTGTGTCCCACTGTAAGAGATGCAGTACTATTAAAAATCTATTTTTAAGAAAAATTTATCAGGGTATGCCTAGTTCTTGCAAAGAGATTCCCTCTCTAATTCTCTATGCTTTCATGTCTGGACTGAGGACCGAGGTCCCTATCTTACCCCAGACCAGCTGTAGGTACTTGATGTAATCTGCAAGGATCACTTGCCTTGGCCAGCCTGTGAGCTTCAGTGATTGGCTGGGGCTACTCACTCTAGGTAGCTACAGGGCTCAGGGAGCTTAGGAACTCCTGTCTCTGATGTCCCTGTTCATTCAGGTTCCTGAAGCTTATATCAAGAGTCTGTTGTGCTGAGCTTTTTATCTGGTATTTGGTGCTAGTCTGAGCTGGCTCCCCAATGGTGTTTGATTTCCCCAAGAGAGGAGGTCTTAGGGGCTATTAGGAAAGCCTTTCTGCAACCATGACCCAAAGGACAGATGTAGAAGGATTAATTGTATTACCGAGGGGCACTTTGACTTTTCAGAGATTTACTTTGGGAGACCCTTAAAAGAATAAGGTTCATTGAAGCATTTATTTGCAGGTCGCTAACTATTTAACACATACTCAGTGTGATATCATCATCATCATCATCGTCATCATCATCATCATCATCATTTATATTTAATTTTATATGTATATACTTATATATATCTATATTTATATGTACATTTAAGGTTTACAAAGCACTTTACAAATATAATTTCATTTTACCCTAACAACAACACTGGAAGGTAGCGCTATTATTATATTCATCTTATAGATGAGGAAATTAAGGAATTAAGGCAGAGGGAAGTTAAGTGAATTCCATAGGCTCACATCACTAGTAAAATGTTTGACATTGTATTTGAGCTTAGATCTTTTTGACTGCAGATCTAAAAATCTACTTCATGGGACACCTTTTAGGTGTTTCAGAGTCAGGAAGACCTGGGTTCAAATTCCACTTCTTACACGTACTGACTATGTGATCCTGGGAAGTTTACTTATGCAGCTAGGTGGTGTAGTGGAGTAGAATGATAGACTTGGGATTGGAAAGAACTAAATTCAAATCCTACTGTAGATACTTACAGACTCTGTAACCCTAGGCAAATCATTTGACTTCTCTCACCCTCAGTTTCCCTTATCTGTAAAATGGGAGTGTAATAGCACCTGCCTCACAGGATTATGATGAGGTTGAAATGTGATAATACATGTGAAGAAATTCAGACTAGGATTGTTTTTGCAAGGGGAGGAACGGAGATAGTGAGTTCTGTTTTGGATATGCTAAGTGAGATTTTTATGGGATCTCTAGTTTGAAATGTTGAGGGGCAGTTAGAGATGTAGTGCTAGAGTTAATGAGAGAGAGTAGGTCTGGATATATAGATATGGGAATCATCTATGTAAAAATGATAATTGAACCAATCCATAATAGCTGATGAGTCAAAGGCCTTGGACAAAACAGAGCCTTGGGGTATGCCTATAGCTAGGGTACAGAACATAGATGATGAATCTGCAAAGGTCAGACAGGCAAGAGGAGAACCAAATTAGAATGTCATGAAAACCTAGGGAAGATGATCCAGGATGAGAGGGTAGTCAGCAGTGTCAGCTGCTATACTGAGAAAAGGACATCAGAATTGGCATTTAAGAGATCCACTGGTAACTTTGGAAGAGAGTGGTTAAAGTTGGTAGGAAGCCAGATTTCAAGGGGTTGGGAAATAAGTGACAGAGGAAGCACCTTTTTCTGATAGTTTGACTATGAAAGGGAGGTGATGTATAGATGATAGCTTGCAGGGATGGTGGGGCCAAGAGAGGGTTTTTGAAGATTAGGGGAGATATAGGCATGTTTATGGGCAGTAGGAAACAAACTAGATAAGGAGAGATTGAAGATAAGAGAGAGAAGGGATGCTTATTATTATAATAATAATATAATGTTATATAATAGTATATTATAATACAATATATAGCATACAATGTAGAATATATGATTATATATTAAATTGTATGATATTCTATTATAGTAATGTGATATACTGTATATAAATATATATCATAACATATGTATATACATATTTATATGTATATATGTGGGAGAGAAAGAGAGAGAGAGGGTGAGAGAGAGAGAAAGAGGCAATATCTCAACGGCAGAGGATGCATTTAAGGATACAATAGAGTGGTTGCCCTTGATAAAGATAAGGGCCACATCTTCATTAGTGTTTAGAGTGAAGGAATAGAGAATAGGGAATGATATCAAGGTGATTTGAGAGTCGGGGAGAAGAGGGACCTCATAGAAAATGGCTTCTTTTTTCATAGAGTCATAGATCTAGAGCTTGAAGAGACCTCAGAGGCTATTTACTCCAATCTCCTCATTTTATAGATGAGAAAATTAAGACCTGTGCAGGTTAAGTGACCTCGCCAGGGTCACAGAGAGAATAGTAAGTGGCAGAGGTGGGATTTGAACCCCAATCCCTTGACTATAGTGTCAGTATTTTTTTCACTGTATAATGTGACTTCTCAATAAAGTATGATAGTGGGTCATCTGTTGATTTGAGGGTGGCGTGGGAGGCTTGAGCAGGTTTGGAGTGGTTGCTGTGGGAATGGTAATTGGGGATCATTTAAGGAGGAATGAAAGGATTGCCTTGCTATAGTGAGGGGCTGGTTGACATTAGATAACAAGTCTGCATTGTACGCATTTAGTACCTTATGTGACTTTTAGCACCCTTCAGCAGTAGCGATTGTAGTGTCCTGGCAAAGGAAGATGAGGGGAGTAATCTAGGGTTGGAGTTTTGGCAAGGCGAGAATAATGATAAGACAAGGTGCTAAGTAGGACTTTATTAAATACTTTGGTCTAATAGTTTATGTTCTAATATTATCCTTTTATTACAACATCTTATACTAATTATAAACTCCTTTGGATTAAGTCTTTGCACATTGTGTATTGATATATTTATAAGGAGTAGTGTGACTCTGGGCCTTAGTTTCTTCATCTGTGTAATGCAGGATTAGATGACTTCTCTTTTTCTTTTCTTTTTTTTTATTTGATATTTTGTTTTTTTCCCCAATTACTTGTAAAAAATAATGTTTAACATTTGTTTTTTTAAAATTTGAGTTCCACATTCTCTCCCTTATAACCCTACCCCTCATTGAGAAGGCAAGCGATAGATGACTTCTAAGGATGGTCATTTCCAAGCTTTAAATCTATGGACCTTTGATCTTCTAAACCCCACTGCCCTGCTTGATGCGCAAATTTCTATAAATTGGTGGTTTTTGTTCAGTTGTGGCCAAATCTTCATGACTCTATTTGGTTTTGTTTGGTTTTTTTTTTTTTTAGATACTGGAATGGTTTGTCATTTCCTTCTCCCGCTTATCTGACAAATGAGGGACTGAGGAAAATAAGGTTAAGTGATTTGCCCAGGGACACACAGCTAGTAAGTGTCTGAGGCCAGATTTGAACTCAGGAAGCTGATTCTCCCTGACTCCAGGCCAAGCACTCTATCTACTACACCACCTAGCTGCCCTCAAATTAGTGATTAACCAGTCTCAATGTGAACATTTTTTGTGATGGGGAATTCATTATCTCAGGCATCCCTTTTCATTTTTAGGACACTTCAACTGTTGAAAAATTATTCTTATATTGGGCTATATATCTTCTTATAGCTTTCTCCAACTGGTGCTAAGTTTCCCCTCTGGAATTATGCAGAATAAGTTTAAGCCCTTTTCTACAAGAAAGTCCTTCAAATTATTTGGAGATGGGTATCATCTTTCTCTTAAGTTTTTCTAAATTAAACCTCACAAACTGCTGATTGTCATCTCTCATGGTTTTAGGACCTCTTACCATTATGGCCACCCTCTTGGCATAATCTGGTGTATCTCAAAAGTGAACGGAGTAATACTCATCTGCGCAGAGCAGAGAGCTGTCACTCCGCTTCTGAGTGCTGTACTTGTTTATTTTGGCAATTGGGTCATAGTTGATTCATTGAGCTTGTTTTCATCTAAAATCTCTCACTCTTTTTCACATGAAAAACTAGTCATTTTTTCCCTTTCCAGCACTTTCTTCTTGTTCATTCACTTATGTCTGATTCTCTGTGACTCTGTGGACCATAACACCAGACTCTTCTGTCCTTCATTATCTCCTAAAGTTTGTCCAACGTCATATTTGTTGTTTCCATAACTCTGTCCGTCCATCTCATCCTCTGCCTTCCCCTTCTCTTTTTATCTTCAATCTTTCCCAGCATCAATCTTTTCCAGTGAATACTGTCTTCTCTTTATTTGGCCAAAGTATTTAAACTTCAGGTTCAGTATTTGTCCTTCCAAAGAATAATCAGAGTTAATTTCTTGTACTTATGCAGATGAGTTTTTTAAGCCTAATTGCAGAATTTTTATTACCAAATTTTATTACCAAAAAGAAATGACTGAGAAAGTATCAGTGACTACTGAACCATATGCCTAATTCTCCATCTCTACAAATTCTTTATGAGAAGTCTTACACATATATTTAAAGTATCCTTGATGAAGCTATGAACAAGAACGCTTTTGAAAAATGTTATTCTATGATGGATTACATCTTTACGTTCCTATATTTGGCTAAAAGGTATAGGGTAGTGGTATTAAACTCAAATAGAGAGAATCCACTAAATGATACATAAAGATCTCTGCAGGCTGCATATTGACTTAGAAAACTGCATATTAACATTATTTATGTTCTATTGTATTTTTATTTTGTTAAATATTTTCCAGTTATACTTTAATCTGGTTATATGCGCTGGGGACTATTGCAGTCATGACCCTTAATTCCTCTGTTCTAGAGGATACCAGATCCTACTGTGATTGTTTGCTGACAATAAGAAAAATTGATGAATAAAATACTGGCTTCATATTAAAAATCGTTCAAGGTTTCTTTGAAGTTGTAATAACAGACATAACTTTGTTCAAATGACCTCTCAAAATTACCCTCAAAGAGAATAAAAGAGGGAGATGTATTTAATAATGGTATTTGTGGAGGACAGAGTCCAAATGGGAGAGGGAGTCACTATAAATGGTAAGATCCTCCAGATGGACCTCTTGTTTGTAGATGACAGTGTAATGATTCCTGCAAGCCCTGATACATTGCACTGTCTCCTTAGTGAAATGAAAAACAGTCAGCCTAACTATCCTCACAGGGAAAATCAAGTGGATGAATAGTACTTTTTGGACAGACCATGATATGCATTTGATGTACTGCCCATAGAGCTGGTCAGTCAGTGTATATATTTTAGAAAGACACTGTTGAAAGGATAGTGAACTCTGGCCCTGCATTGAATGGGAGGATAGCAGGATGGATTGCTTTTGTGAAATCTTAGTACTTTGAATATTCCAAGTTTCTCTATGGAACTGGAGGCCCATTTTTTTTTTTAGCATCAGTATTCTCCTGGTGGTGTGTTTTTAGCTGGGATTCCTGTATTGCCACACTCTTCAAAGATTGTAAGTTTAGGGTCATCCCAAGGGCAATGGAAAGGCTCTTATTAATCATGAATAAGTGAAAAGATATTCTCAATGAAGAAGTGATGTGAAGAATGTCATCACAGAGATATAAGACTAGAAATGTAGGAGTAGTGAAATAGAAGATTAACTAATGGACATCCTTCATGTTCCATGATGTCTATGTAATGCCAGCCAAAGTGGAAGAAGGTCTTTATTGCATAAATTGGACTCCTGTTGATGATTTATGGGAAGCCACAGAAAAAAGTTGCACAGGATACAAAGATATGAATGGGTTGTGGTCTTTGTCATTGGAAGGAGTGAACTGTGATATTATCAGTCTATTGAAATAATGTGAAACTAGACATTTATCCCTATTACATCTCTTTTTGTTAGATTGAAGTGATGGACCATATCTAGGAAGATTCTTTCAGCTCTCATGTAATATATTCCCCCTGCACCCTGTCATCCTTTTACTTGGTGAATCCCTCATCTGTGTTAATCCAACTTAATGATGAAACTTTTGAACAGAAAAGGGCCAGGGATAGGTCTCTGGGATGTTCCTCTAGGTTGACATCTATCCTTTAATACTATTTTGGTTTGGTTTTTCAGACAGTTATGAATCTACCTAACTTCATGTTTTTCTGGTTCCTATCACTGTAGTCTTATTCACAAGGATGTCACGAGGCACTTTGTCACATGCTGCCAGAAAACCCCTAGATATGTTGTATATAGTGTTCCTCGATTCTGCTAGTCTAGCAACTGTGTCAGAAAGGAAATGAGGTTACTCTGACATGATTTGTTCTTAATGATCCTGTGTTAGCTTGTAGTGATCACTGTTCTTCTAAGTCCTCACAAATTCATTCATGCAGTAATCTGTTCTAGAATTTTGCTGGCAATAAACATAAAGCTTACCAATTTTCACAATTTACCTTCTTTCTCTTTTTTGGAAAATTGGAACAGTGCTTGCCCATTTCTTGTCCTTTGGCACTTCTTTAATTCTCCACTCTTTTTCCAAGAACACAGATGGTACTTCAGTAGCCTCAGCTGCAGGTACTTTATACTACATTTCTTGGCATGTAATTCATTGGGCCCAAGTGACTTGAACTCATTTAGAGCAGCTAGGTTCCCTCTTACTATCTCGTCACTCATCTTGGCTTTCTCTTCCCTCATAACCATTTTTATTCTCCCCCCTTTCAGACTGAAGATCATTCTTTTTGACAAGGAAGGTGAAGGCAAAATAGAAACTGAATTGTTTTATGCTTTCACTTCTACCTAGAGCAGAGCTTTTCTCCCTTTCTTGTTCTTCTTGGCTCAATGATAACATTAAAATAATATTAAATTTAAAAATGAAACAACCCTTTTCGTTGTCTTAATAAGTGTTGATTCATTCTGGCCTTTAACTTTCCTGACATTATTCTTATAGAACTGGGCCACTCTGTGGGTTCATTTCTTTGGTTACATTTGTGCAAACACTTATTTAAGGGAATTCTGTTTGCAAGACGTGGTGCCAGTGTTGGGAGAAATACAAACTTAGGCATTGTCCTCTTTTTATTGGAGTTTGTCATCTGGTGGAAGTGATAAGATATGTATAATGGTAAGTAGAAAACAAATGAAAATGTTCATGCTTAGGAGTGGGGACACTGTGATTTAATTGGTACAAGGAGCTCCTGGAGGAGGGAACACCCTCCACCAATGCAGGTTGGTACCTGCTGTGCAGTTTATGGTTTTCAGAAGTTACCTAGAACACCGAGAGATGATTGTGTGACTCTGGGCAAGTCATTGAGAGTCGGAGGCAGGACTTCAACCCCAGGTATTCCTGGCTCTATCTCTTATGCCATGGTTTTAGTACAAGAGTACTAAAATAACATAAAGTGCCTTGAGACCCATTTAGGAATAACTTACTTTCAGTTGGAGGGATCAGAGAAAACTTCATGGAGGAGGTAGCTTTTTAGTTGAGCCTGGAAGGATGAGTAGGATGTCAGTAGGCAATAAGAGAGGAGAATACATAAAAGGCTCAAGCTACAACATGACTCTGCCATTCCTTTGGTTTAATAATGATGATAGCTCACATTTTTATAGCATTTTACTATGAACCAAGCACTGTGCTAAGCCCCTTAACATTTGAATCTCACAACAGTCTTGTAAAGTAAGTGCTATTATTATCCCAATTTTATAGATGAGGAAACTGAGGTAAACAGAGGTTAAGTGATTTGTCCAGGGTCACATGGCTAGTGAGTGTCTTGGGCCAATATGAACTTAGGTCTTCCTAACTCTCAGTCTGGTGCTCTATCTGCTGTACCACTGTACCACCTAGCTTCCCCTGTATCTTGTCTTTAGAAAAGAATAATAATAACTCAGGTTATATAGCACTTTGCAGTTTACAGAGTGTTTTGTCACAGTGATTCTGTAAGGTAGCCAATGTGTGCAGTATTATTCCTAATTTTTATTTTATTATAATTTTTAAAATAATAAGCATTTATTTTTCTCCAGTTGTCTCCATTAAGAAAAAAAGAAAGCAGAATGCTGGTAATGAATCTGCATAGTCAAACAAGACTAATTCCCATATTGGCAATGTGAAAAAATGTGTTTCTCATTCTGCATCTTGCGTCACTCACCTTCCTTTCAGGAAGCAGGTTGCATGCGTTATCATTGGTCCTTGAGAATCATGGCTGGCTTTTATTTTGCTCACAATTTTTAAGTCTTTTGAAGTCCTTTGTCTTTACAGCATTGTTGTTTTTGTATATATCATATTACTGGTTCTGCTTACTTCGGTCTACATCAGTTCATACAGGTCTTCCCAGGGTTCTCTGAAATGGTGCCTTTTGTCATTTGGCATTATTTTTATTGACTGTTCACTATGCCTAGAATTCTCTTTTTTTCTCATCTCTATCTTCTGGCTTCCTTGACTTTCTACATGTCTCAGCTAAAGTCCTGCAAGAACACCCAGTCCCCTTTAATAGTAGTGCTTTTATTTTTTTATTTTCATTTTCTGCATATACCTTGTTTGTACAAAATTTTATGCATGTTGTCTTATTCACTTAGACTGGGAAAGTGAGCTCCTTGAGAGCAGAGTTGTGGTTTTTTGGTTTTTTTTTGCCTTCCTTTGAATCCCCAGCATGTAGCACGATGCTTAGCACAAAACAGGTGCTTAATGAATTCTTATTGCCCTGACTTCTTAAGGTATTGTAGTACTTTATTACATTCTTGTACCATAATTTGTTCAGATACTCCTCAATTACTGGGTACCTCCTTAGTTTCTGTTCTTTGTCATTACCAAAAAGACTGGCTGTATGTATTTTTGTACATATGGGTCCTTTTTCTTTGATCTTTTGAGTATTATTCCTCTTCTACAAATGAGGCTTATAATTTAAGCGACTTTCCCTATCATCATATAACTATTGAATAGCAAAGCTAAGACTAGAACCCAGGTTTTTTGACTTCTAAGTTTTGTGCTCTTTTATTATGCCATATTCTGTCTTAAAAGCATGCCCTTCCTTTGCCATATTCTTATCATAAGTGGCATACCACCAAATCTCAGAGTTTAGGTAAGCCTCTATTTCCCTATTTGTGGTCAAGATATCTGTTTTATTTTTGTTCATTTCCCATTATATTGTGTGTTTGTATATGAACGTCTGAGGCTAATAGTAGTATTTTTACTCTTCTCATTGGTTCCCCCTGACACTTTCTTTTTTCTTTATCAAATGTTGTATTATGCCTGGTGTCTGGTTTGGCATGAGCACCTTGACATTTTCTTTCTCCCCTTTCATTTCAACTTAAAGCCCTTTACATAGGAACATAAATTTGTTATTGACTATCTCAAATATTTACATACTTGATAGATCTCATTAAGGGATCTTAAAATGGCCCTTAGATTCCAACTCCTTCATTTTATAGAGGAGGAAATGGGAACCTAGAGAGATTGTGATTTGCTCAAGGTTGGTGTTCACTCGTCTCTCTTGCCTTAATTCTTGAACTGTATCTTTGTTCGAGGGACAGATTCTTTCCCTTGCTACATTTTTGGGTGAGGTAGTTGGCCCTACTTGGTCTTGCTTTGGATCGCCTAAGTTCTTGAACTGACCCTACATGCTTGAGCGAGAGCACTTTGGATTTTTAGGTTCAGGGTGCTGGCTTTTCAAGGCCTTCTATGGAACCTCAGGACAATAGTACTATGGGCTTCCTAGACCCTGGCTTACCTGGGTCAGAGTACTGCCATGCCTTTATTGCTTGCTTCCACTCTTCCTGGCTTCCAAGGTCTCTACTGAGGATTGCCAACCACCTTGGACCATCATTCAATCAGTAAGAGTTTATTAAATGCCTACTATGTGCCAGGCACTGTGCTAAGTGCTGAGGATATAAATACAAATAAATGCAAAGATAGCTCCTGCCCTCCAGGAGCTTACAATTTAATAGAGGAAGTTGTTAAGTCATGACCCCATCTTAGGGGTTTTCTTGACAAAGATACTGTGGTGGTTTGCCATTTTCCTACTCCAGCTTATTTTGCACATGAGGAACTGAGGCAAATAGGATTAAGTGACTTGCCCAGGGTCACACACAGCTAGTAAGTATCTGGAGCCAGATTTGAGCTCATGAAGATGAATCTTTCCGATTCCAAGTCCAGTCCTCTGTCTCCTGCATCACATAGCTGCCAATAGGGGAAGACCACATACAAAAAGAAACAGAAAAATGCGGAGGAAGAAAAAAGGTATCTGATGCTAGGGCGTGATGTAGAGTTTCAAAGAAGTCCAAAAGCCGTGTAAGTTGAGAAATGAGGAGAAATATTGTGCTGAGCGTCTTCCAGTTAAAAAAACTGGAGCCCATGGACCTGTTCTCCAATCGGTGGGTCCAAATATAGCATCCCAATGAAATGGGAGTATCAGGCTGATTCAGTCTTACAGGATAATGAGATTTCCCAGCGATGAGCTTCTTGGGGAAGGAAGGCATGATGGAGACTTCTGGATAAGTCCAAATGCAGGATAGTTAGTAGGGAATGTGGAAACCCTGGGAATGTTCAACAGCACCTTCTACTATTCCTGAAGTTGGACACAGATTTCTGTAGGCTGTAATGTCTCTGGTCTACCTCTGGTCCATCTGAGAGGTTGTTGACTTGTCTGCCTCCACTGGCACTGGCTTTGTTGATGGCCTCCTTTCCTTTTTTATTTTTTATTTATTTTTTTGCCTTTTGGAGGGCACTTGGGGTTAAGTGACTTGCCCAAGGTCACATGGTGAGTTTTTGTGTTAAGTGAAGTCGAATTTGAACTCGGGTCCTCCTGACTCCAGCGCCAGTGCTCTATTCACTGTGCCACCTAGCTGCCCTTGATGGCCTCCTTTCTAGTTGCCACAGGCTGACTTGTGCAGTTCAGTGTAGAAGAATCCATTTACTGTTTGTAGTTTCCTATTGGAATTCTTAATCATTTATTCAGCCTTACATGATTTTTAGTTTTTTATTTGAGTAGCTGATCTGTCTGTTTCAGTTCAGACAGGCATTTTGTTCAGAACCTCTTGTGATAAGTTTTAACTTGTACTGGATTTGTATAGTTGTTATTAAGGTAGGAATTTCCCCTGTAGTCCATATCCTTGATATTATTACTTCTCTTGATGTCATGAAATCTCTCTCTCTCTCTCTCTCTCTTTCTCTCTCTCTCTGTCTCTTTTTCTCTTTCTCTGTCTCTCTCCGTCTCTCTTGCTAGCAAAATTGTATTTTTATTTTGTGGGATTTGGTAAGCATCTGTGGACCAATGCTAAGGAAATCCTGGGAATTTTAGCCCCCAAAGGATTGTGGTGCAAGCAAACTGGTAACATACCTTTCTTGCCCTTCTGATCTCTCACGCTTCAGTTGGAAAGTATGATGAAAATACCACCTCTGCCTCTAGTCTCTTCACTTGTATGTCTGAGACCACAGAGTCCGTTGGCAGTCTCTGCAGGTTTCTTCTGGGAGTATGTCTTCAGTTGAATCTCCAAACACCTACTGGCTATGTAAGAGTCTTCAGGTTCGGCATGCCTCAGCTGTATCTTCATCATGTCCCACATAGCATTTCTCCAGAGCACAGCGCACCACTGGCATGGCTGGGTCAGATGTATGTATAGTTACCCTCTATCTCCTCAGCTCCCAAACTGCCATGATTTGTTTCTTTTTATCAAGCCAGCCATTTATGAATTGGTTGACATGCTCTGTCACAGTAATGATAATATGCCTGGAATGCTCTCCCTCCTCTGCTCCAACAACCGATCTTCCTGACTTTCTTTACGTCTCCATTAAAATCCCACCTTCTACAGGAACCCTTCCCCAATCCCTCTTAATTTCAGTGCCTTCCTCCTGTTAATCATTTCTTATTTATCTTGAATATAGCTTGCTCTGTATTGGTTTGCATGTTTGTCCCCCATTAGCTTGTAAGCTCCTTGAGGGCAGGGCTTGTCTTCTGCCTCTTTTTGTATCCTCAGAGTTTAGCACAGTGCAGAGTACATTTTAAGTCCTTAATCAGTGTTTATCCATTGATTGATAATAATAATAGCACGTAGATATGTTGTTTTAAGTTTTGCAAAGCTCTTTACATTGGTTATCTCATCCGATCCTCACAACAACCCTTTAAGGTGGGTTCTGTTTATAGATGAGGGAAGAGGTTACATGGTTTGTCCAGGGTCTGAGGCAGGATTGATGCTCTGCTATTTCTGATTTCCAAGTCCAGCATCCTATCCACTGCATCACCTGTCTTTTTAAGACTTCTCTGTGGAGTTTGGTAAATCACTTGTTATTCAGAAGGTCCAAATCCACAATTTATTTTAAGTACTTCCTGCCCATTTTATAATAATAACTCCAGTGGTTGTCTCTTCTCTTTCTCTCTCTCCTTTGTATAACATTTTTCTTTTCACCAGCCTATCAGCACTTCTTTTACTTCTTTTCCACCTTCTTAAGCCCTTGTTTCTTATTATTTTCTTTTTTGGATCATTTCTTCCCATGTTCCAAACTCCACTTCCTTCCCTGTAACAGGGAGACCCAATTTTCTCTTGACACAGACAGAGTTGTCAGTTGCCTTCCACAGAAATGCAGACGCAGCACAAAGTCCCTAGATCAGTCTTTTGGATTTTGATACATCTGAGATTTAGTCTTTCAGGTCTTTGGGCCTGCCCATGATCAATGTGGTGTTACTGATAATCAGTCAGTAAGCATTTATTAATGCTTTATCATGTTTCACTGTGGTAAGCACTGGGGATACAAAGAAGGATTAAAAGTTGTCCCTGCCTTCAAGGACCTTACATTTGAGTGGGGGAAAAATAAGTATATAAAGTATACATATAGAATATATATAATATAACCTGGGCAAAGGAAGGAGTTAGTAGCCTGGGGGACTAGGAATGGCTTCTGTAGATGGTGGTGTTTGGGCTGAATCTTGAAGGATTCTTGGGTTTCTAAGAGGTGTGCAAGAGAAGTGAGAACATTCTAGTCATGGAAGATGATCCATGAAGAGGCACAGAGATGGAAATAGGCCAGAATGATTAGACCAAAGATTACACGAGGGTAATAATGTATAAGAAGACTGGAAAGGTAGGCAGGGATGAAGTTGTAAAGAGCTTTAAGTGCCAAACAAGAGTTTATATTTGATTCTACAAGTAATAGAGAACTGTCGAGGTTCCATGGGTGTGTCATGGATGTACTGTCTCAGAGAATTCAGAGTCAGACCATCTGTAATCCAAGTACAGGCATTTATTGAGCTTGACACTCCTCATAAGCAGGCTAGGTTCCAAGAGGAACCAACAACTTAGTAAGACAAGACAGGCAATTTTATAGTGTATTGATGCTGATTATACAACAGGAATTAGGAATATGAAAAAGACAGGAGGGGTTTGTTAAGGGATTAGTAATAGGGGAGGGATTCCTTCTGTGGTTTGGGTGGTCAGACATCCTGGATCCTGCTGTTTTCTAATTGGCTAACTCAAGATGAATAGTTAGATATTGTAGTCCTGTCTTGGGCTAGATGGATGATGTGATTGTGGTGGAGTACAAGGACACACCTGTTCAAATATGTGAATGGATCTGGGGACACTGTCTAGGTAGGGACAGTGGCTATATTGAGTCTGAGGGCTTGAGGTGTAGTTAAAGCCAGATTGTGTGGTTACATCAAGACATGCCTGCTGTTCAGTGGGACCAATGAGGAAGTTAGACTATTGGAACTGTGGGCAGATTTATTAGGATTCCATCAGAAACACTAGAATTTATTTAATGAGGGATGTGTGTGACATGGTGTTCTGAGGCAGAGCCTGACTCAGGCTGGTCCTCTGATAGTTTAGTTTTGCTATAGGAACAAAATGAGATGCTTTGTAAGTCTTTCAATAATTAACAAAAAAGAGATTTACTTAACTATGGTGGGAGAAGGCTGTTCAGTGAGGACAGGTGTTGAGGATGCCTCCAGATGAATGAAGTATCTTGCTTGATCCACCAGCCAAGAATCAGAGAAAGGACCTGGAGCTCCTTTTGACTTCTTTGTACTCACATGAACAAGAAATGATCTCAACAGTCTGACCTTTAGTTTCCTGAACCAACCAAGTCTCAAGGATGGTTTCAATACCATTTAAAGAAAAATTAGCCAAACTTTCAACCTGACCTTACATAGGTAACTCCCAACACTGCCATCATTCTCAGCAATAAATAATAGCTTGCATTCATACAGAGCTTTATGGTTTTCAAAGAATCACCATATATATTCTGTTGATTCTCATATAAACTTTATGAGGTACTCAAGGCAGATATTATTGTCCCCATTTTATGGACCTAGGAAACTGAGGCATAGATAGGTTTAGTGACCTTAGGGTTAGGCTGTTGCTCCTGCCACATATGATCAGACTTGAACTTTAGGTTATAGTGTAAAGAGCACTGAATTGGAATGACGATCTAGGTTCAAATCCTGATTCTGCTACTTATCATTGTGATCTTGAAATAGTAATTTCACCTCTTGGTCCCTTTTATTATCTCTAAAATAAGAGAGTTGGACTAGATGTTCTCTGTTGTTGTTCAGTAGATTTTTAGTCATATCCTACTCTTTGTAACACAATTTGGGGTTTTCTTGGCAGAGATACTGGAGTGGCTTGCCATTTCCTTCTTCAGCTCATTTTGCAGATGGGGAAACTAAGGCAAACAGGATTAAGTGACTTGCCTAGGGTCACATACTTTGTAAGTGTCTGAGACCAGATTTGAACTCATGAAGAGTCTTCCTGATGCCAGGCCTGGCACCCTATCTGCTGTGCCACCTACCTGCCCCAGATATTCTCTAAGGCCCCTCAGACTCTTAAGTCTATGAACACTATGAAGTTTGAAATGTTCAAAAAATGTCTTTTGAACTGATGTTGCTCATTAGTGGCTCTTACCTGTTTTCTGCTCTAGGTCTCTGTTCATCTGAGGGCTCTAAGGTAGTTCCTTCTCAAAATTTCTTGGGTTGTCTGGTTCTTGTTTGATCAGGCATCAGGAATCTCCTAATCTGTTAAATACAAACATACACCAAGATGTCTCGATAGAATAATATTCAGTTTTAATGTTTAACATTATCATTATGCTGTGTTTTATCAGAGAAAGATGTTAATAGGAGCCTATATGAGATTTCCTCAACCTTTTTTTAAAGTCATTAAAAAACAGTTCAATGTACAAAGAATAAAACGATTACATAAGTAAACTTTTTTTTAAAATTTTTTAAAAAAGTATATATTACATTTACTGGATAGTAACAAAAGTGCTCTGTTTGTATCCCTGTCTGATATTTTTGTTTTTTTCTCTGTATGCTTATTGACACTCTTCTTTCATTTTATTTTTTGCATCTCTTTTCCTAGCCACCAAATCCTATCTCGCTCCTTCTTTCCCCAAATCCCTTCCTTATAACACATAAGTATCCATAGCTAAGTGGTACGTGGGTAGAACACTGGTCCTGGAGTCAGGAAGAGCTGAGTTCCAATTTAGTCTCAAATACTTACTAGCTAAATGACCCTGGGCAAATCACTTAACCCCTATCTATCTCAGTTTTCTCAGCTGTAGAATGGGGATAGAAATAACCCCCCTAGTAGGGTTGTTGTGAGGATCAAATGAGGTAATATTTGTAGAAGTACAGTGCCTGACAGTGTTTAAATGCTTATTCCTTTTCCTAGACAAGGGAAACAAACCAACACTTTGGTCACTTGTGAAAATGTTTCTCTTATTCTACACCAGTGGTTCTCAGCCTGTGGGTTATGTTCCATTTGTAGCAATGAAAATACATCTTGCATATCAGATAGATTCATAACAGTAGCAAAATTACAGTTATGAAGTATCAATGAAAATAATTTTATGGTTGAGGGTCACCATAACATAAGGAACTGTATTAAAGGGTTGCGGCATTAGGAAGGTTGAGAACCACTGTTCTAGACCTCTAACCTTTTTTTCTTGTTTTTTGTTTTCCACCAGTCTTCTGAAATTGTGATTGACTCTTTGCTTTAATCAGAGTTCTGAAGTCTTTCAAAGTTGTTTTCCTTTATTGTGGTGATTGTGTAACTTGTTCTGCTAGTTCTGCTTATTTCACTCTGTATCAGTTGATACAAGTCTTCCCATTTTTCTCTGAATCTGTCATATAGCTTCCTGTCACATGCTTTTCTATGTACCAGTCATTCCAGCTTTTTTCACTTGAACCAACACAGATCAGTGCATTGATTTCCAGATGGGCTCTGCCGTCAAGAACCACCAACCACAAGCTACTTTCCTTCAGCCCACTTTTATTTGCCACCCAACCCTTCAGTGTGGAGTATATTGTGTCATTAATAATGTTTTTGTGTTGTAGATGTGAAGATGAAGGCTCTCATAACTAATTTTGTCAATATCTTGTTCTTTAGGTTAATAGTCCAATAATAAGAGATGAACTCTTTTAGAAAATGTATTTATAATATTTGAAAAAATTTGAAAAAAAATTGAGCATACTTTTAGGATTTATGTTAGGATACTCATCATCCCTGTACACTAACAACATGTATAAGCACTGAGTGCAAACATTAATCCAGAAGACTAATACTAGGGTGAATTTTAATGAGGTAGCTAGGTGGTATAGTAGATGAGCCTAGAGTTCAAATCCAGCCTCAGACACTTCCTACCTATGTCACCCTGGGTAAGTCACTTAACCATATCTGTCTCAGTTTTCTTACCTGTAAAATGAGCTGGAGAAGGAAATGGTCAACCAAGAAAACCCCAAATGGGGTCGTGAAGAGTTGAACATGACTTAAATGACAGAACAACAACAAAGTTGAATGAACATCTGTCAAAAATCTGAGTAATGGACTGTTTCAGGTGATAAGCAGCTTATAGGAGAGTATAATGTAAGGAGCACTGTACTCCAGTTGACAGGTCAGGCTTGTAGTCTCTTCTGTGCCTTTTGCTAGCCGTGTCAGGCTTGGAAGGGACCAAGTCTTACTAGCTTACACAAATATCCATAAGAGGGAAGGTCACTAAGTCTCCCTGTCCCTTACTTTGCTCAGTCTGTAAAATGGGAACAGTAATTCTTATCTTGACTGCCTCGTAGAGTTTATATGAAGATCAAGTGACAGATTGTATGCTGTGATTCTTTGAAAACCATAAATTCACTGTACAAACGTATGGTACTATTTATCGTTCAGAATGATGGCAGTGTTGGGAGTTATCTATGAAAGTTAGGTTGAGGGAAGTCAATCTATATATTGATGAGTCTTTGGAATGTTATGCTTGATGTGGAAAAAAAAAGTTGTATCTTTATGTAAATTTTATATACACATCCAAAGCAATGTCGGTATTTGAAGGGCAGATAGGAGCATAAAGTTCAGTCATTACTCTGGAGAATAGGTTAACATTATACATTCCGTTTAGGAAAAGCTGAGTGACATTTAAATGACATTTTTTTCCTGCTCCACAGAAACCAAAGGCAAACACCAAGGCACTTTGCAAGCGTTGCAAAGCAATGCTAGGAGAAGCTGGATCATCAGGTAAGAATCTCACAGCAAACACTAAAATGGTTTGCCTCATTTGCAGAATTTCTTTTAGGGAAAAACAAGGTGAAGAAAATCGCATGAAAAAGATCTGAGGGTTTTAGTGGACTGCAAGCCTCATATGATTTAAGTGACTTTGCACTAGCTTTTTTGACTGCCATCTTAGGCAGCATTAAGAAAGTCAGAGTATCCAGAACAAAGGCTACAGCATTCCAAGGGTGTGGTCCTGCTATACCTGGAAGATTGTGTTTAGTTCTTAGCATCACAGATTAAGAAGAGACTGGATAGCTTGTTAAGCAATCAGAGGAAGATTGCCAGTGTGGTGAGAGGATGTGAGACCATGCCATGTGAGGACTGATTGAAGGAACTGGGAATATTTAGCCTAGAGAAGAGGGGATGTGGAAATGAGGGCATGATAAAGTATCTGAAAGTGAATTATATGGAAGAAGGACCATTTATGGCTGGCCCCAGAGGGCAGAAGTAGAAGCACTGGGTAGAAGATGCAGACGGGTAGGTCTAAGCTCGATGTAAGGAAAGACTTCAGAACAATAAGAGCTTTCTAGGAGTTGTACGCGCAGCCACAGGGAGTCAGTGGTTATCCCTTCACTCAAGGTCTTCAACAATGACTGAATGAGTAATTATTGGAGAGGTTGTAGAGAAGATTCCTGTACAAGTATGAATTGGACTGAGTAGTCCCTTCCAATTTTGAGATTCTGTAAAGAATGTGTTATAGAAGTGAGCTTGTCCAGCATACCGCCCTATTAACAGTTTTTTATATAGTGTTACAGTATCAGAAATTGGTGGGGTAAGAGCTATGGAAAAGAATAAATATTTGTGCAATACCTACTACATGCAAAGCACTGTGCTAAGCCCTTTACAAATACTATTTCATTTAATCCTCACAACAACCCTGGGAGATAGATGATGTCTATCATTACGTGACTTGCTTAGGGTTAGGTGGTGAGTGCCTGAGGCCGGAGTTAGCCTCAGGTCTTTATGGCTCCGGGTCCAGCGCTCTGTCCACTGTGCCCCTTAACTGCTTCATTTGTTTTTATTGTGTTTATTTGGATCCTTGGAAATGCACTCAGAAATAGGGAAAAGGGCCCCTTTCAGAGAGAGCACCATCAGGTGGATAGCTTGCCTCAGAATCAGGAAGTCCAGGGTTCAAGTCCTGTCTCTGACACATACTTTCTGTATAACCCTGGGAGGGTTTATTAGGTTCTTAGTGCCCTAGGCAGCTCTCAGAAACATTAAGTCAAAGAGCATTTGCTCATGTATGGTCAGTAGAGGTAGAGAACTCCTTCTAAGAAATTCCTTACACTGGTGATCTTGCTTCACTCCCTGTATACTCTTTGAAGAGACAAAGAAACTCTAGGATGTAGAGTTGAGTCTTAGAAAGAGTCTTCTTACCCTTATTCCTTCCAGTTCAGCACCTAGATCTAGTGTCTACTCTGTGCCTCTATCACTGGAGATGCAAAGATTACATTCTATTCAGAAAGCAGTAACAACCTGGTAGAACATATGGAAGGATCAGAGGATCAGAGTGTATGGTATATTGCAAATGTTTACCTGGATTGAGCAGTCTATAACAATATCATCTGTGGTGCTCTTGCTTCCTTCTCTTACTCTCCCCTCCCTCACACACTTAGTCTTTCTCTCTCTGGGTTTCTTTTCACTTTAACTTGTCTTCATATTATCAGGAAAGGGGGCTACTATATTTCTCTACTCCTACGTATAACCCTTGTGGATGACTGTTCCTACTAACACTGTAGCTCATGAGCCCCCATTGGTGTACTTCCCTCTAATAAATTAGTCCCTTATTCTCAGTTAACATTTATCAAGACATTTACTGAAAATGCAGAACAAACACAAAATATTTACATAACATTCCACACAGAAATCTCCCACCATTGCAGGTACTGCCTTTGGTGAGAGTGAATATGCCCATTAAATCCCAGGGTAGCATTGCACATATGTTTCTCCTTCCTATCCAATTTCAGGAATCGTGCATAAGAATTCCTTGATCAAGTGTAGCTTCGTGTCAGCAAATGCTTCTACTGCTGAGCTGAATTTATCTACTCTGTGCCAGCCTAACACCTCACTAGACATGGGCTCTCAGTTGGATGAGTTGATTTGCTTGAGTGCTTCTTTGATGTTCCACTTCTAAGTGTTTCCTCTGCTCAGCTGGGCTTGCTCATCAGAAACAACTTTAATATCTGCCACTTCTAACTTCATGCCTTCAGTTCATATAATGTTATGTTCTTTTGGGAAAAGGCAGTGACCTTTATCATAAGATTAGCAAAAGCCTCTTCGACTTTGTTCCTTTGGCAGGATTCTTCTCCATCTCTCAGCAGTAACAGGTGGTTAGACAATAAATATCTTCTCTCTCCTCTCTTCTTTTCCTTCTCAGCAACAAGTGGTGGTGTAGAGCATAGTATCTTCTGCTCCTTCTTCTCCTCTTTTTCCTACTTTTCCTTCTCTTCCTTCTTTTCTTTCCTGTCCTCAGCAGCAGATGGCAGTTAAGAGAGCAAAATTTGTCCTTTTCACTTTGCATTTAGCAGCAAGTCACATATAGATGATATTGTAAGTCTCCTAAAATAGGCAGGTTGGTCATTACTTTTTCTTTTAAAAAAACATCGAGGAACTATTTTTTTCATAACAGTTAAAGAGATTTATGCCCCAGATAAATGAATTGTTAAAGGTCAATCGGCTTAAAAGTGGAAAGATCCTTGGCTTTGGAGTCAGAGGACTGGAATAAAATCTTACCCCTGAAACATGTTGCTTATATGATCTAAGGCAAATCATTTTACCACTGTTGGCCTCTATTTCCTCTTTCTTAAAAAAAAAAAGAGAGAGAGAGAGAGAGAGAATATTGGAACTGGATGGCCCTTGATTCCTCTTCTACTTCCGGATCAGTTATCCTGTGATCCTTATAACCTTTCTTCCGTATTCCCCCCACCCCTGACATAGGCTGGCAAAATAATTTTTCTGAATTGGTATAGTTTTTTATGGGGCATTATGCAATTAAAGAAATCTAGACAAATTCTGCTCTGTGCCCCTCATTTGTTGCTCCAGTGTTAATTGCATTTCATTTAAGATTTCTGTTAAACCATTTTAAAGTCTAGTAATGAAAATTCTCATAACTGAAATGAATATCATTATTTCAGTGTATGCTTTTAAAACATCTAGAGTGTTACAACATGCCGTGCTCACACTGGGTGTGATGACTAATAGCTTTTAATATCATTAATTATGATAAGTTTGAGTTTAAATGAAACTCAGTTTCAGTTATGCATAAAGGCAGAAGGTATTTTCTTCTGAAGATGGCAATAATCTTGAAAATAGTTACTGAACCACTTGCTAGGATTAATGATGACTTGTTCTGGACAAGTATTAATGAAAGCTACAGTTAATGCCTCATTTATCCAGTATTGTCAGGACATAGAGTATGCACCCTAAGTGAATTTTTCCAATTACTGAAACTTTTCCGTGCAAGCAGCAAAACTTTATTAACTTTACAAAAAAAAATACTACCACTTTATAAAACATTTTTTCAGAGTCTTTTTGTTTTTCGTCCAGATTCATCCTTTATATAGAGAGCTCACAGTGAGGAAAGTTAACAAATTAACTTTTGTTAACAAATGTTCTATAACTTATAGTCTTAGAGATGCAGATTAACAAATGTTCTCTAGTTTATAGTTTTAGAGAGTTCTCTGGAGCATTGGGAGGTTAATTGCTTTATCTACGGTTACACAGGCGGCATATGTCAGAAATAGGACTTGAACCTAGCTCTTTCTGGTTCTGAGACTGCTTCTCACTCCATTATGCACTACATATGAATGCAAGTTAAACTTTTCTTCATGATGTAGGGATATCAATCAACAAGTATTTATTAAGCACCTACAATGTTCTAGACACTGCAGCAACAAAACATTTTAAAGTCTTTTAAGAGCAAAAACAAAACAGACCAAAAATTCCCACAGCTCCTATTCTCAAGGTGCTCATAGTCTGATAGGAGAGATAGCAAGCAAACAGCTCTGTATAAGCAACATATATACAGGAGAAAAAATTGGAGATAATATCAGAAGGAAGGGACCAAGGGTAAGGAAGACAGGGAAAGGCTTCTTCAAGGAGGTAGGACTTCAGCTGAGACTTGGGGAGGCCGGGAAAACCAGGCAATGGAGATAAGGAGGGAAGGAGTTTCAGGAATGGGGGGGGGGGCAGGCAGTGAAAATGTTTGGAATTGAGAGATGGAGTGGCATCTGTGAGGAATGGCAAGGAGGCCGGTGTCACTGAAAGAGATTAAGGTGTTAGAAGATTGTAAAGGTAGGAAGGGGCCAGGTGATAAAGGGCTTTAAAAGCCAATTTTATATTTGATCTAGAGTTAATAGGAACATGTAGAGGAGAGAGGGTGACATGGTCAGACCTGTGAGGGAAGATCAGTTTGACAGCTGAGTGGGGGGTTTACTTGAAAAAGGCACACCAACCAACAGGTTATTGCAATAGTGTAGGCACAAGATGATGAAGGCATGCACCAGGGTGGTGGCAATGTCAGAGGAGAGAAAGGGATGGTGGGGAGTATGCAGCAGGGGTTATGAAGACAGAAACAACAGTACTTCACAAGTGATTAGATATGGAGAGGCAAGATGAGAGAGTGGAGCATTGAGAATGATATCAGAATGAGCATTTGTTGCTGTCCTGTGCAGTTATACCATTCTCTGTGCATTTTTTAGCTGTTCTGTCTTTTACCTTGATGCTTGATGTTAGAATGTCAGCTGCTTCTTGCCAACCCTTGTTGTGTCTGCTTGTGACGGCCTGACTCCCATTTCTGCAGAATCAGAGTCTCAGAGTTTGAAGGGACCTTAGAAGGCATTTAGGAATGCTTCCCAGTACTTCAGTCCCTTCTCTAGCATCCTTAGGCATAGATGGTCATACATCCTCCTCTTTAACAATTCCACGGAAAGGAAGCTCACCCGTCCTCATGCTAGACAGCTCACATTGTTAGAAAGTTTTTCTTTATGTTCAGTGGAAATCTACTTCCATGTAACTTCTACCTTTTTGTTCTAGTTCTGGCTAATAAAGTAGTACTAATTACATGATAACTTTTTGAAATTTTGGAGATGGTTATTTTGACCTTTCCCTTTGATCTGCTTTAAGCCTCCCAAAGTCTTCTTTTCTTGGCTAAATTTTTTCAGTTTTCTCAACACTTACCCATATGACAAGGTCATATAACAGCTTTCCTCTTTTGTAAACATACCTCTTAAAGAGTGACGTCCATGATTCTATGTAAGACTTTTGATTGTTGTCTGACCAGAGCCAATACACTTATTATTTGCCCTGTCTTGGCCCTGTGCTTTTATTAAGGAAGCCTAGATTGTATTATTATTTTTTTAAGCTGCCATGGCATATTTCTGGCTCATTTAAGTTGCCAATAGGTCCTTCTCACATGAGGCATTGTCAGAGGTTTCCCCTAAAAGGACTGGACCTATAATTGTGTTGGCATAAGGAACTCCTGGATGAGGAAACCCCCTTAACCAATTCAAATTAGCACCTTCTCTGCAACCTGTAGATGTCTAATAGTACTGAGAAGTTAAGTGACTTTGCCTTGGGACACATGGTCAGTGTTTGTTAGAGGCAAGGCTTGAACCTGGGTCTTCCTGCCTCCAGGGCTGACTTTCTACCCATTATGCCATGCTGGCTCTCTACTCACTAAGTCTTGCTGTCCCTTGTTCCTGTAGTTAATGCCACTTGATTTAAAAAATCTAAATAAGTGGATTTAATGCCAATTAAATCTCTAGTTTGTTGCTTTAGAGCTGCTGTGGGTTCTGCAATCAAGATGATGTGCCTTTTTTTTTAAGGCTATCATGGAGGATTCTGAAGTGACTTCTGTCAGGGACTAGTCATTTCCCTTCTGGTAGGATTGAGCCAGTTCCACATTTTGTGATTTTGTTTGCTGCTTGTCATAACCAGTGTTTTCTGACTCTCCTATTGGGGAAAAAAAAAATTCTTGTTAAAGATAAGCATCAGATTCCCGAGTCCTTGATGCCTTTGGTCATTTTCATTCCTGTTTTGGGCAGCTAGGTGGCGCAGTATATAGAGTTACGTGGCTGGAATCGGGAAGACTCCTCTTTCTGGGTTCACATCTAGCCTTAGACACTTAACCTTGTTTGCCCTGGCTTCCTTGTCTGCAAAATGATCTGGATGATAAAAAAAAACGTAGAAATAAATGGCAAATCATTCCAGTATCTTTACCAAGAAAACCCCAAATGGGTTCATGAAGAGTTGGACACAATTGAAAAATTCTTAATTTTCCAACAACCTTTTTGCCATATTCTCCTGCTCAGCTCTATATGGCAATCACAGAGTATGAATATATGTATTTGTTAACTCTGAAGGATCTAAGTTTTTCTTGTCTATCCAGATGTTGGCATATAAGCTGCCAATATTATAAGAGAGCTCTTTTTGCTTATGCTTATAAATGCAGCAAAATGAGATGACCAAGTGTCCCATGAAATTCTTCTGAATTTTGGAAGAATCAGTTTTTGAAATGGATGTAGTTTGTTTGCTCCAATGGCATCTCAATTCATTGGTCATTGGACAAAGATTTCATATTTAGAATGCCAGTATTTAAACTGATGTTTACTGATGGTCTAAAAACGGGTATTTTCTTTAATACTCCTTACCCCTTTTTCCATCCTTTCACTGCAGTATTCTGTGGAAAGTGAGAGAGCTACCAGGACTAAAATCCCATTTTGTATTTGTCTTTGCTTATTGGCTGCTATTAATAAAAACTTTTCCATCTGCCGATCCACCAACTGCTGATGAGCTTCCTCAAACTTAGCTATGTTGGTTTACTCATACTCTACTTAAAGCCTTTCCAACGTGGCAGAATGTGTCAGAGCTTATAGTCTACTGGAGTATAGCCTCTGATAATACAGTGTTACCTCTGTGCTGTGACGGGACATTGAAATAGGCCTTGGTAAATGTAGAGCAAGACTCCTGTCTGCCATCACGTTGGATAGATCCTTTGTGGAGGAACTTTGGAAGAACCTGGCAAGAGTTTTGTAGGATGAAAAGGTCCGGAGGGGTTGCAGTCTGTAGGATCCACATCTGTAAGGTCATAGATCCGTTTCAGACAATCAATCAGTAAATATTTATTAAGCACCTACAATATGCCAGGCACTATTCCGACCCCTGGGGATCCAAAAAGAGGCAGAAGATAGTTTACTGACAAATATTAAAGATTCAGGTATATTGGTGGGAGTAGATCTTACACTGATAGAAAGCTTCAGATACAGGATGGTGAGGGATATGTTTCTGTTCTTGGATGACCAGTCTAATTAATTAGGAAGGGTTATTATTATTATTATTTTTGCATTTTGGAAGGGGGAGGGGAGGGCAATTGGGGTTAAGTGACTTGCCCAAGGTCACATGGATAGTGTTAAGTGTCTGAGGTTGGATTTGAACTTAGGTCCTCCTGAATCCAGGGCTGGTGCTCTATTCACTGTGCCACTTAGCACTGCCATCCTCCACCCCCCTTAGGAAGGGTTTTGGCTACTGGTGACAAATTCATAGAATCATAGATTTGGAGATGGGAGGGATTTTAGAAGTCATTGTGTCTAGCTCCCTAATTTCACAGATGATGAAATTGAGATACAGGTTAAGTGACTTTCCTGGGGTCACACAGTGAGCATCTGAGGCAAGATTTGAACTCACCTCTTCTTCATTCAAGTCTAATGCTTTAACATCTAGCTGTCTCTGATTCTTTGGGTCAGCAGCAGGTTGTTATCTTCATGGGAGGAGAGGAGAGAGTTCCCACAGGGATGAAATCTGGGTTCCTTAGAGACAATGTATCTATGAGTACTACTCTTTAAGTAGCAAAAAAATACATTTTTTTTCATGTACAAGACCTCCACTATGTATCTGTTGTGTCAGAATGGTTCCGTGGAATTGTATGATCATAGATTTGGAGCCAGACAGGATCTTAGAGATCATACAATCCAAACCGTTTGTTTTTTTTGTAGATGAAGGTTCAAGACAAGTCAAGTGACTTCACTAATGTCACATCTACAGGTAGTGATCAGCAGTGATAAAATTCAAACCCAGATCCACCGCTGTGAATCCCATATGTTTTCCACTAAAGCCCCATAGCTGGTCACGTGTCTTGACTCAGGAATTCTGAAAAGATTCACAGTAATGTTATTTCATTAGGGCTTTAAATATTTAACTTGAAAATGTCACGATTTGGTTTTGGGATGTATGAAATGAAGGTTTTCTGTTTTAGTATCATTGTGGGAATTGCTTCCTCTTAAATTTTCTTCTTCCTGTTTTAGGGACCACAAAGTTTTATATCACAGAGATAATTATCCAGCCATCTGGGAGAGATTTTGACATGATACCAAGGTACAAATAGCAAATTAAGTTTCTTTTCTAGTCTCAAATGATGTAGGGGATTGTGGAGAGAATTTATTCTATCCTGGAATTTGTTTTGGTTACATAATATAGTAGACAAAAGTGTATGGACCCAAATTTATTCATACTTTTTGCAGCATTGAAATAATAACAGTGCCTTACATTTACAGAACATTTTATGATTTTCAAAACCTGTTTCATACCGCATTTGGTCCTTATAACTTAATTGGTGAAGCTGGTTAGGGCTGGTTTTAGAACAGATGAGGATATGAAGGCTCAGAGATGTTATGACTTACCCAAGGTCACACAGCTAGTAAATGACAGAGCTAGGATCAGAACCCAGGTCTTCTGATCACAATCCCAGTGCTTGAACTGTGTCACAATGAAAGAAAGGTGTCTGGAGCCTATTTTCTGGATATCACTGTGTTAGGCAGGCCATTATTCCAGTGAATCTGTGATCTTATTGATGTGAGTACAGTCAGTTCTGCTATGGCAAGGCATATGAATTCCTCAAGTGCACCTTATTATGCAAAATTGTTTAATAAAAGTCAGGGAGCTTATGGAAAAAATAGGGTCAAGGGCATAACTCTTAAATACGTTGACAGTGACACACAGAAAAAAGATAGGGACCTAATAACAATGCTGCCACTGTTCCATACGTGTTAAATGGTTAAGAAGTACATAAACACTCCAGTGAATGTATCATTACTCCAACAGTAGAATCCACGGCTGTAGCTGCTGCTAGGCTTGGGCCCCAGGCGAGTAGGCACGGCAGATGGTTATAGGGGGAGTGGGGGGACGTGTGTGGACCTACCCTTCTCTGCCCATAGCTCCTACTCTACCTTAAATATGGCACCTTACCTTGAAAAAGACCTGAAGTTTTCTTGTGGAAGTGGACATTAGAAGGGTTGCAGCTTGTGAGTTACTGAAATGGTGAAGTTTTCTACATTCTCACTGTTTCTCATGTTCATACATAAGCAAATTGAAATTCATGTTATGCTTCAAAATTTTACCTGATATGTCCAATCATGTTGCAACAAATTTGAGTTTTTGAAAGAAACATTATAGCAGAACTGACTATACTTTCTTCAGTATGCCACATCACCACCCATTCATGCCTGTCTGTCCTGTGCAATTCTTATCCATGCCTTTTTTTTTTTATGTGATACTAGATCTTCCCATCTCACCCAGGCTGGAAATGCAACAGCTTCTCATGGGTCTGATCACAGTGCTGATTAGCATGGAAGCTTTAACTTGATCCATTTTTCCAACCTGGCTGTGTTTGATCTGGTGGCCCCACCCTGCTCTTGTAGTTCACCATATTGGTACCAGACTTAGTGTGGGCACCCATTGACTTTAGTCCTCTTGCAGCTCAGAACTCCCATACTCAAATGCTCCACCAACCTCAGCCTTCCCAGCTCCAGAGACTACAAGAGAATGCTGCCCCAATGCCAAGCTGCCCATGCTAGACTTCTTCCTTGTGTTCTTTTGACATTGAGTGGCTACTGAGAGAGTGTGAAAACTTTCCATTAGTTATCTCTACCTATATGACAGACCCATATTTTTCCCTAGTTACACGTTACCCTACAGGCATCATTTACTCTTTTTAGATGCCAGGTATTCAGGGGGATTTATTTTGGGAGGGTCTGGAGCTGTATTTTCATTGGCATAGGACATACCCAATGAAGCAGACCCCTCCACTAATATATAGATGAGCTCATTACAGACTCTGTCTGTACTTACAGTCTTAGAGAATTACTTGAGGACAAAGAGTTTGGAGACTTGCCCAGAGTGAGTATCAAAGGTGGGACCTATGTCCTCCTGATTCAAGTCTGGCTCTCTTTACCCTAATTCCACTATACCTTGATGCTTTTCTGCATGTCACAAAATAAACACATGATATGGTTTCTACTCTCCAGGAACTTGGAGCCTGTTTGTCCTGGTGTTCTTAGTAATTAACCATTGGCCATTTAATCTGATTTATGTAAAATTCAAGAGATATTATGGATTAACTTTCCCAGTGATTCTTTCTATTTATATATCATTGGAAGATCTGTTATGGCAAAATAATACTTCTCCTGTGTCTTAAAAGGTTCTGTCTTTCAAGGCTTTTTGTTTTTATAGTAAAATTTACATTGCTACATCTTGGTCTTGTTGGTATCTGAATCTATAGTAATCTAACCATATTCTACCTTGAGTATATTAGGCTGTGAATATCTTCACCTCAGAATTCAGATTCTGTGTAAGCTAAGAGAAAGCCTACACCATGAGAATAATAATAATAATAGCAACATTAGCTATGACTGTCACAGACATTTGCACAGTACTTTAATATTTCAATCGCAATTCGTAACAGACTTGTGAGGTAGGTCCAACATGATATGGTCACATTTTACAGATGAGGAAACTGAGGCCTAGCAAGTTTAGGTGACTTGCTTATGTTTACTCAGTTCCTACGTGTCAGAGGCCAGATGTAAACTAAGGTCTGTCTTCCTGATTTCAGGCACAACACCTCTCCCTTATGTCATGCTACCTTTCAAATATATAGATGGCAACTTATGATTCTTTTCTCATTTTCCTTTGAAACTTCACAGTTCAAAATTGCCCACTAGTGGAGCTGTACTTTTGGTTTGGTGTACTGGGACATTTTCTTTAATTTTCAATCCGTGGAGAGTGGTTAGGTTCCTGGGCTAAGGAATGGGTCATAGTAAAAATTGGGAGAAGAAAGCAAGCATATTATTACCACATTAAAATGTATTAAATCCACATCTGCTCCAGATTGTGAGAAAACCAGCAGTGTTCAGAAAAGTATGGCATCCAGATGTCTCTGACTTTCAGGCACCCTGTGGGTATTTTTGGCTCATCTTGCCAGTTATAGTTATTATGAGAAACACACTGTGAAAATTGATTTCTGTTCAAACAGGTCTCAGTTTGTACAGAGCGTTATTGCTCAGTGTCTGGTGGAACTGTCCTTTACTAGAAGCACATTTAGATTCACTGTTCAAGGACATGATGGAAAAACCTACATCTTGGTAAGAAATTCTCTTTTCTACAAGAGTGGGCCTTCACTCCCTTCTTTGCCAAGGTGGGGGCTGTGGGTGTGGAATACTGCATATAATGTCAGGTTTGGTTGATGAATTGGTAAGTTTTGCTGAACTGATTTTTTTCACTTTACTGTTAAAAATTTCTTTTAATGCATGGCTCTTCATGCGGTGGAAGGGAGGGAAATATTGGAAAATGAAGATGATATAAAAATATAACTAAAATAGGTTATCATTTCTAGTTGACTTAGTTTCTTTTAAATTGTAAGCTGCTTGTGGGCAGAGACCTTGTCTTGCTTGTCTCTCTCTTTCCTACCTCATCCAAGACCTAATGCTTTTGTTTTGTATTTAAATAGGCACACAATAGATATCTGTTAAATTTAGTTGAGCCATAGTCTTTTGTAATAAATTCTCCATGGGAGACATATTTATATCACAGATCATGAGCTTTTATTGAGTATTTCTATTGACTTGTCATGTTGATGGATCCTTAGAGAAAAATCTAGCACCACCACAATTAGGTGGTGCAGTGGGTAGAGTACTGGTCCTAGAATCAGGCCTGGGTTTGAATTTGGTCTCAAGACACTTACTGGCTGTGTGACCCTGGGCAAATCATATAATCTTTCTGCCTCAGTTTTTTCAACTGTAAAATGTGGATGTTAATAGCACCTGCCTCCCCAGGTGGTTGTGAGGATCAAATGAGATATTTGTAGAGAGCTTAGCATATTGTGAATGCTTAATAAATGCTTTTTTTATTCCTTCCAAGATAGTGCGCTTCCTTCACCTACATTGAGTTGGAAAGGCTCAGTACTTGAACAGTATTTTGCTCAGTAGGTATTCCTGAGTTATATGGATTAAGTTTTGCAGAGGCCTGCTAATAGTCCAGTCATCCTGCAAAGAGGCTTCTGAGGTACCATTCAGCAGCCCTGGGTAGAGCATCCCCACATAACTTTTGAACTTCTGCTAGGACACAGCTTCCATATTCCCAAAAAGCCTTTCTGTGAAATGCTGAAAACTTGACTTACAGCAGGCTTCGAGGAAATCTCACAGACTGCGAAATCAGACTTTTGATTTGTTTTTACTAGACTTTAAAGACCTTGTCAATCAATCAACAAGCATTTTTTGAAATTAAATTTTATTTTTTTAAACATACCTATTTTCTATCCCTTCTATCCTCCACCTTATTGAAAAAAGAAAAAAAGATGAACAAGATCCATGTAGCAAATATTCATAGTCAAGCAAAACAGATTCCATCAGCGGCCATCTCTCTCTCTCTCTCTTTTTCTCTTTATACATATACACACACACAATAGGCATATACATATACACATTACACATATCTAAATATGTACACATATATGCATATACACATATATGTTTTATTCTGTGTCTGCTTACTATATGTAAGGCACTGGTAAATACTGGGGAAACAAAGAAAAATCAAAACCAGCTCCTACGCTCAAGGAGCTTGCATTCTAACGAGGGAGAAAAAATGTACACGTGTGTGTGTGTGTGTGTGTGTGTGTGTGTGTGTGTGTGTGTGTGTGTGTGTGTGTGTGTGTGTGTGTGTGTGTGTGTGTATGGAATGTGCAGAGAGTAGGTGGATAGTAGCCATAATAGAGAAAGGCACTAACAGCAGGATGATTTGGGTCAAGCATTCTGCAGAATATAGGACTTGAGTTGAGTCTTGGAAGAAGCCAAGGATTATTGTTTACAAAGTAGGGGTGAAGAGGGAGAGCATTCCGGGCGTGTTGGGAAAACCAATACAAAGGCATGGAGATAAGAGATGGAAGTTTTCTGTCCGTTGCCTTTCATCATTCATCCCTATGAACCGTGACCTCAGCAGACTGGGAACTTAAATCAGTAAATGTTGTGTATGGGTGTCAGAATACGGCTGTCAGATGGCTGTTCCCCACCTTTCTCTCCCCGTCCTTGGGCCTCCGTATTCCCTGAGACACCATACCTTGCTCATTGTGGGCACTTAATCAGTGTTTGCTGATTGATTGGTTGGTTGATTTCAGGTTTAAGAAGAGCAAAAGGAGAATCATTGTAGCTCTTGATTTCAGTTTTGGTGGTTTTTTCCCCCCCCTTCCCTTCTTATTATCTGCAGGTGTGGCTTTTAAACTCAGACAGTTTACTGATTGAATCTCTGCAAAATTCAAAGAGCTTCCAAGCATTCTCATTATTTGAAGGCATGGAGAGGTTGGATTCCAGCTCCATAGACATCTGGAATGCTGTCAAGGTTCTTTACCATTCCTGTGTCAAAAATAGAAACAACGAGTAAGTTGCAGTTCTTTGTTTAATTATATTCTCTCTTTTCACATTGTATTTGGTTTCTGCTTGCATGTTTATAGTTCAAGAGATAACTATTTCAATATTTCAATAATGAGTTCTACAGGAAATATGGATTATTATTTTTAACTACATAAAAATATTGAATGAGTTTTTGGCCCTCCTTTTTTGAAAGCCTGAGAATCTTATTGTTAAATTTCATATTTTCAGGATTGAGGGGAGAAAGTTGACCTATCAACTTAGATAAAATATTTGTTGTTGTTGAGGCATTTTTCAGTCATGTTCAGTTCGTAACTCCATTCGGAATTTTCTTGGCAGAGATACCATACCAAAATGATCTGCCATTTCCTTCTCTAGTTCATTTTACAGATGAGGCAAACAGGGTCAAGTGACTTGCTCAAGGTCACACAACTATTAAATGTCTAAGGTCAGATTTGAACTCAGGAAGATAAGTCTTCCTGGCTCCAGGTCTGACATTCTATTCCCTGAACCCCTAGCTGCCCTTGAAATATGCACATATTTAAATCCAAACAAATTATTATTATATTTATTTAACATTTTAAAAAACTTCCTCTTCCCACCACTTCTTGCAGATTTTTTATAGCTATCTCAGCTTCGTGTAGCATAGCCTCCCTGTCTAAATTGGGATCTCATCATTGTCAGAACTATCCCATTTTATAATGTACCTCTATTCTCAGATGGGCTTTAGCTTCGCTTTATATTCCTTGTATGTGTTGTAAGAAGAAAGGACTCCAGGCTTAGACCATGGAGCACATCTAACAGATAAAGATGCTGTTAACATTATTAATACTATGTGGTCGTTCAGTCAGATTCCAAAAGAATAGAAAAGAAAGGACAAAAAGTTGTCAAATAGAATATTAAAAAATGAAATTCTTTTATGCTTTTCTGCCACCATATACTTTTGAAAACAAGGAAAATATTGTAGATGCAGGACACTTTGACTGTCTTAGGAGAAAGTGATTGTGTAGTGGTTGGTAATAGTAGGGGTGATTATCATGCTTCTTCCTTATGTAGCCCTTTTTCCAAAGGGCACTAGGCAGTTCATCCATTTATCTCATCTTATTACACTTATTCTGTCAGAGTAGAGTGTTGTAAGAATAATATTGCAAGTGTTAACTTATAATGAACTGAGGCTGATGAGAAAAGTGAAAACAACAGTTTTTTTTAAAAGACATATTGAAGGAAAAAAAGGATTAAAGAAGAGATGTTGCTTTGGGTAGATGGGATGTTAATTAACAACAGTGTTCCTTCATTCTTACTTTGCAGCTGCTTTCTTTGCCAGAATATGACTCTTGGACTGGAAAGGATGAAAAAAAAATGGCTAATAGGAACTAATATAAAAGATAAATAAGGAGATAGGAAGAGAAACACCTAGCTTACTTGATGAATTCAAGTCATTTAGCCCAGGTGAACTCAGTCCTGTGTTACAGAAAGAATGGGTGAATGTGATTAAGCCATTTTCAGTGATACTATGAAAGGTTAGAGAGAATAAGAGAGGTAATGGGGAATGTTGTGGAGTCATTTCAGTTGTATCAAACTCTTCATGACCTCTTTTGGGGTTTTCTTGGCAAGGATACTGGAGTGGTTTGCCATTTCCTTCTCCAGATCATTTGACAGATGAGGAAACCAAAGCAAACAGGGCTGAGTGACTTGCCCGGGGTCACACAGCTGATGTCTGAAGCTGGATTTGAACCCAGGTCTTCCTGACTCCAGCCCTGGCACTCTATCCACTGAGTCACCTAACTGCCCTAGTGGGAAAGTAGAGAAGGCAAATGTTTTGGTGCTAAAATACAGAATGAGAATGGAGTCAGGGAGCTTGACTTCAGTCTTAGCCAAATTCTGGACAATAGCTTTTAGAGGGGTGAGTTAGGTGGCAGAGCGGATAGAATACTAGGTCTGAAGTCAGGAGGATTTGAGTTCAAATCTGGCCTCAGTTATTTACTAGCTGCTTGGCCCTGGGCAAATCACTTAACTCTGTTTGCCTCAGTTTCTTCATCTGTAAAATGAGCTGGAGAAGGAAATGGCAAACCACTCCAGTATCTTTGCCAAGAAAACCCAAAAAAGAGTCACGAAGAGTTGGACAGAACTGAAATGACTGATCAACAAGATTCAAGAAGGGATGCATATCTCTTATGTTCCATCCCGCCTGACTCCTTACTTCTGTCCACTGCCTTGCCCTCCTGTTACTTAATCTACCCCACCTCCAAGGAGCTCTCCTGTATCTTCCCTGTAGTACAATCGCTGATAGTATATGGGCTATGTAAATCCTAGAAAATTGCCTACCAGCAAGAAATGTTTAAAAGAGGAACAAATAGATTGCTACTCGTTTACTCTGAAATTGCTACAGCTTATTTCTTTCCAACTTTCCTTGTTCTAAATATTGCCCAATGCTCCAACCTTCCCCCTACTCCCCATAACAGATGTCTTCCATACTCACAACCAACCTTATTATTTATTTTTGGTCTTCTTAGATATATACAGAATGTTTCTGTTGGCTGGGAAGCCAGAATTGAGTTTTAATTTGATCATGTAACATACAAACATGTAAATGTTTTCTTTATTCATTTTATTTGTATAATCTCCTTTAGTTTTTGTGATCTGTAGGTTTTTTGCTTTGGTTTGTTGTTGTGGTGGTAGTGGTGTATTTTAAATTTCCTCAGGACATAGAATAATTCCGTGTTATTCATTAATAGAATTTCCAGGCTCCTGTGGTCTTTTTCATATTTAATTTATATTGATTCAAATTATTCATTGGAAGGACAAATACTGAAGCTTAGATATTTTGACCACACATTGAAAAGATAGGACTCATTGGAAAAGACCTTGATGTTGGGAAAGATTGAAGACAAAAGGAGAAAGGAACAGCAGAGGATGAGATGGATAGATAGTGTCATGGAAACAATGAACTTGGACAGACATGGAGAGATTGTGGAGGACAGAAGGGCCAGAATCAGTCAGGACTGAACAACAGTAACAACGACAAAAATGGTCTTTTTTTCCTCTGAAGGCCCTCTTTTTCAAAAAAACAAAAATATTCTATTGATGCCTTTTGTTTTTCTGTCAGTTATTTTTGAATAAGATTTCCCTCTAGGAAGAATTTAACACTTCCACATAAAAAATAAATCAATCCAGTGACAGAAGGGAAGTATGTTTCATCATCTTTTCTCTAGGACCATGATTGTTTTTTCACATCCTTAAGAGTTTTACTTCCTTTTGGTGATTGTAGTAGCTGTATATGATTTCCCAGTTTATTCCTGTTTCTTTCTGCATCAGTTCATATAAGTCTTCCTCTATTTCTCTGAATTCTTTATAGTTGTCATTTCTCACAGCACTATAATATCCCATGAAATTCTTTTATAAAAATTTATTTAGCCTTCTACTAGTTAAGAGTCACTCACTTTGTTTCTAATCCTTTTTTTTTTGGAGGGGGGGAGGGCAAAGCAATTGGGGTTAAGTAACTTGCCCAAGGTCACACAGCTAGTAAGTATCAAGTGTCTGAGGTTGGATTTGAACTCAGGTCCTCCTGACTCTAGGGCTGTTGTTCTATTCACTGTGCCATCTAGCTGCCCCATTTCTAATCCTTTGCTGCCACAAAAAGTGCTACTACAAATATTTTGTTGTTTGAAGAAACTTTAACATTCAGAATTTGCTAATCATGAATTAAGATGGGCTGGTGTAACACCAATGTGATATTTACAGCACCTAGGGTGACTATAAATATGCTGGTGTAGTTGTGAATCACAAAATGTAACAGACTCTTAATATTTGACTTGAAACTAAGTGCTAAGTACCTGTTCGATTGCAAATACAAGGGGATCTTCAAATTCCATTACTATTATAGCTGGTCATGTGACAGGAGTGAGGTATGACTGATGGACAGCCTTTTGACTCCATTGCCAAGAGACCTAAGGGAAGGCTTCCAACGCATTGGTTGGACCCCCTGTGGAAGATTTGGAGGAGGTCATGGACAGGAATCAGATAAAATGAGAGGTCATGAATGGGTCAGGATCTAAAATATTAGAAGGAATAACCATATGGATGGGTCACAGATCCATTGACATACTCACTAATCTTTATATTATAATCTTCTTTTTCCACTCATCTAAAATATCAGTTTTCTACCAGTACTTTACACTTATGTAACTTAAATTTCTACATCATGTCTCTTCCATTCTGTCAGTATTTCAATAACTTTTTCATGTCCCTTAGTGATGCTAACAGAAACAATTTGATGAGTCTTTTTCCAGGGTCCCATTGCTAACCGATTTCTGGGAATTGTTCTTGTCTTTGGGACAGCACATGTGAGAGATAATATTATGACGTGAACCAAACTATCCGTAATTACACATGCTGAATATTTTAGAATAAACAGGAAAAATGGTGAGGTACAGTGTAAATGTTTAATGTTATCTTTTCCTTTCTACTTTAAATAAACATGAGAAATAGATATATTTTCATTAAATCCTAGAGAGGGATTTTTTTATAAACATCTAACACCTTGTTCTGTAATTTTTTACAGAAACAGGAAATTAGAAAAATGAGACCGTTCACTCTAAATATTTTGGAAAGTGAAGGAAAAATTTTTTTACTGCTTAAGTTAGATAAGTCCTAAGTCTGTAATTTGTTGGGTATTTTTTTTCCCAAAGGAAACATCTGATTTTAGTGTTCTGGGGAGTTTGGATTAAGAACCAAAATAAAAGCTATAATCGTGCTTTTAATAGCACCATTTCCTACTGAAGTCTATTAGGGATTCAGAGGGAAAGATACTGAAAGGTGATACTCACCAGCTCTATCAGCATTAGCCCAACTGCGGAAAAAAAATTCTGAATTAAGTAGATTTGAAATTTTTGCCTGCTTTGTGATAAATATATGTAATATATATTGTAATATAGTAATGTTTCTGCCACAAATGCCAGGTCATTGTTTTTCTGAGAAATAAGAGAATTTTTTGTTTTCAAAAAACCCCCAACATACAATAAAATTCAACAAGGCATTTTAAATTAAATTTTAATTAACTCAATTTAAAAGAATAATCAATTAATTTGAGGCATAATTAAAATAAAAAAACAATTCTGCAATGACATTTAAATACAGAAAATTTAAGCAATGTTTTCTAGAAAGGAATAACAATATGATACAGTATGATAAGCTAACTGCATAGATATCTGTATTTGTATTTCCTGGCACTTCATGAAAATACTAATAGTTTTTTATGTGTGATCAGGTCTTGTGTGACTTAGTTGTGTTTTTGTTTTTACAGTGATATCCCTAGAATAGATCAAATTTGGGACATAATATAAATTCATAAAATATTCTTATATAATTTGCCCAAAGTGCAACTTTTCTGGTGTTAAGATTTTTCTGGCTAAGTGAGATGATTTAATCAGGGTTGGGTGAAGTGTAAACCAAGATACCCAATGCTTTCAATTCCATAATTTGAGTCAGTGCTCAAAATTAAATTTTTTTCAAAGGTTTTAAGACTTCACCATTTAAGTAAGTACAGGTCATATATTTACCCTGGCATATTGGATGTTGGTACAACATTTTGAAATGCATTTTTTGTGTGTGTATATTTGTGATTTTATAAACTACTTTAGCATAATAAATTGCGTGCGAGGTATGAAAGAAAATCTAAACTAATCTGTGAATTGTATATAATATGCAATATATATGTATATTTATATTACAACATAAACCCTTAGAATAGATTTTTCATACTCACAAATAATATACAAATAGACTGATCATTAGAATGTTGCTAGGCTGAAGGATCTGATTTTTGAAAGGAGCAATGTAACTTTATCCACCTATTTATTCGAGACAAGATGGAAAAAGCTTTTTGTCTTTTTTTGAAAAGAGCAGGTTGAGTGTGTACACAGCTAAAAGCCAAGAGCTACACAGGAGACGTGTCTGCTTTCCAGACTAGCCTTTCTCCATTGTACATATAAATATATTGGACATTTCTACGTTTTCAGATTAAGGATCAAAATATTTTTAAAGCTACATTATTTTAAAAAGTGTCGGCATTTTATTAGTTGGACTTAGAGTTAGGAACTTTGTTTCAACTCATCTTTGTTGAGTTAGAAACTTTAACAAACCATTGAAATATGTGTGGTAGATTTAGTTTATATACATATTTGTGTCTCGTTTTTAGGGGATGAGACTTTGTGCATTTTATTAAAGATGATTTTTTTTGAATGATAGAAATTAAAAATTTACTTAAGAATTTTATCTGAAAAAAAATTGCATGTTTGAGTAATGAGTTTACCTTAGATGTGAGAGTTTCTGCATTTTTCCCCTTAGAGACATTCAGTGGGAAAGGAGTGAAGAGTTTGAAGCTGGAGGACCTAGGTTCATGCCTTGGCTCTGCCACTTTGAGTATTATATGAACTCTTTTGGCCTCAGTTTCCTCACTTGTAAAATAAGGAGCTTGAACTAGATATCCTCTGAGATTCCTTCCAGTTCTAAATCTTTGAAATTATTTATTGATGAGTGTCAGCATGATATAGTGGATAAAGAGTGACTCTTGGAGCCTTGCTGACTTGAGTTCAAGTTCTGATTCTGATACATTTTGGCTTTCTGATCCTTGGACAAGTCATTTAACCTGTAAGGGCTTCAGACAACTTTCTAACACATTTAAGTTATTGAAGATCTGTATCAGTGGAGGGAGCTTCCTCACTGGGATTGCCCTAGATTGATGAAATCATAGGTTTAGACCCTCTCCTTCCTCACTCTACTTCTCACACCAAAAGAATTGTTATATTTAGGGGTGGCTAGATGGTGAAATGACTAGAGCACTGGCCCTAGAGTCAGACCTGAGTTCAAATGCAGCCTCAGACACTTAACACTTACTAGCTGCATGACCTTGGGCAAGTCACTTAACCCCAATTGCCCTCCAAAAGGCAAAAAAAAATTGTTATGTATAAGGCTCACCTATAAAAAGAATCACAAGAGCTTATAATTCTAACCCAAGTTTTTTGTCAATTACTGTAATTTTCTAATTTCACCATTTGTTACAACAATAGTGCATTATTCAAAGTAGGATTCTATTACATGCATCTGGAAAGGAAGAAAGTGTCTTTGGATAAACTGTAGTAAAGTGTAAGAAAGGGGCAGCTAGGTGGCACAGTAAATAGAGCAGCTGCCCTGGAGTCAGGAGGACCTGAGTTCAAATCTGACCTTAGACACTTAACATTTACTAGCTGCGTGACCTCGGGCAAGTCACTTAACCCCAATTGCCCAGCCTTCCACCCTCCAAAAAAAGAAAAAAAAATGAAGAGTAATAAAAGTGCTTTACATGATATTTTTTTCCTTATATCAGATGGCTCTTGTAAGTATTGCACTTCAAATTTCCTTGTCCTCTTTACCCTGATGATTTCCTAGTGACATTATAGAAAATAAAACTGATAAAAGAACATGTAAACAGATGTTTGTTTTGGAGTTTAAACCACTTGCTGAAGCTCATTCCCATTGCTGCTAAATGAAATTTCTGTAGCTTACAGTTTATTCCTCCCCCTTTCCCCCAAAGTTTCAATTGGAAGAATACCCTGGTATAACATCGAAGAAATAAATGACTAAAGTGTCAGGACAAATTAAACAATTGTTAGTATTGAGTTGTGAAACTTCATTGCCCTATGCTTTTTAAAAAAAAACTGGTTGAGTTGCTTATTTCTGAGTGCTCTGTACCTGCAATTAAAAAGATGATCTTTTCCAGAAATATTTTATGTTTCTTTGGAAGGGATTTAAAGGATTTTTTCCTTTTGAGTTACAAATATATCAGTATATTACTTATGCTAATTTAAAATAGAATAGAATATTTAAGGCTAGAGGTATTTACTTAATGATTTTATATAATTTTTAAATAGTACGCATTAATTTTTAAAAAGAATTTGATAATGTGGCATTAGAAGAGTTATCTTTCAACGTCACCAACTCAAGGGTGCTTTAATTAAATTACTTCAAGTAGGACAGGGTGAGATATAGATATATTGATAAAGATAGATAAAGTATTTGTTAAGTACTTGCTTTGTGCCAGACACTGTACCTAGAAGAAAGACTCCTACGACCATGAGTCATTAGTGTTGGCTTCAGAACTTGGTGTTGGAACTAACTAGTTGGGTAACCATCAGCAAGTAAGTAATGTAACTCCTCTAGGCCTCAGTTTACCATTTGTAAAGCGTGGGAGTTAATATAGATCCTTTCTCACATCGTTTCTAGCTCTGGCATTTTAGGAGTGTAAGGTATTTATTTTTTAGACACAGGTGAGTAGCTAAGTAAATGTACATATAGATATCAGAGTGATAGTACAAATGCATATTCTAATCATGGACACTTATTTTTCTGTAAAGGAGAAAATGACTTCTGAGTAGGAGCATCCCTGAGGACCAACTTAAGCTTAAGATCCTCTAGCAAATTTCAGCTCTGGAATAGAACCCCATAGCATTTTAGAGCTGGAAGGGAACTCTGGGGAATTTGCCTAATCCCATGATTTCACTTTTTCACTGGGGAAAGTGAGAATCCTCCAAGTCATACATTTAGTAAGTGGCAAGGCTGAGACCAGAACGCAGGTATTTTGATTTCTGGTTTAATATTTTCCTCCCCTCACACTGGATTCTGCTGCCTTATTATGAAAATTTGTAAAATCAAAGCACTATGAAAAATGGATTCTTCTTTCAAAAAATATCTACAGTGGCTTAGAATAATTTTGTGTTTTGATCAGCCTCTTAAAATGCAATGTTCGCAGTACCATTATGAACCATTTAACATTGCTAAATGTCATCTTATTTGAGAGTCTCATGTTTCAGCTTCTTCAAATGAGAGTCTGTTGAATGGAAATTAATTTAACCCCATGGGAAAGTAGCCAGGCACCTATGGGAAATGTAATAATTCTTTGGATGCCACTTTATACTCATTCATCTCATAGCACCTTGTCATCTGGTAAGGCTCATCCATCCAAATCCTGGACTGTGTTTCTGGGGAACATTCTTCATCGTTAAGCAAGCTGAGCGCATAACTCCTTTGAATGCAATTGGAAAAACAACTCCTTTGAGTCGCCTGTGGTATGAGGACCCTAACTCAAATCCATTTTAATTGGAATGTCTCTTTGTAGCCATAGAGAACTATATCTCTGATGATCAAAGAAGATACAGAAAGCAATACCATAGTCTTGATAAAAATGTGTTTCTTTTCTTGGGGGATCTGGTGTGAAAGCAGACTTTATCTCAAGAGAGATAAATCTCTTGGGATACTTCCTAGAATAAGCTCTGTTTTCTTTCTTCCCATGAGAAGTGTTAGAGATGAATATAGTCATGACCTGTGAGGAAAGGAGGGGTGGGAGAATGTGTATACAAAATGTCATCCTGTTTCCTTACAGGCTTTCCCTGAGCTAATTTCAGGGATTGTTAATAGTCAGTGTAAATTGCCCAAAGGAAACAGCCCCTTGGGAGAGAATTCATTCATCAAGCCTGTATTATATTTCATATGAGTGTTATGTTACTAATATATGCATGAGAAGAGTGTTTGTAGCGGATGGAGTACTAACCTTGAAGTCAGGAAGGCCTGTGTTCAGGTCCTACCTTTGATACTCAGTTGCTCAGTGCCCCCAGTAACTCTCTAAGACTAAATTATAGATAAGCTTGCTAAACTGCAGATCTGTGTAGATGGTTGGAATTTCCACATTTCGAGTTCTCAGATTAACATCTCAGGTCTGGACCAAGACAATATGAATAATTCTTTTAGAAAAGTTTGCTGTTTGGAGACATCAAGCAGAAGTTGGTAGTTAATGGCGAGGGAGGGAGGAAAGAAGGAAAGAAGCAAGGAAGGAAGGAAACACATTTATTAAGCTCTTACACATTTATTAAGCTCCTATTATGTGTTAGGCTCTGTGCTAAGCACTTTATAAATATTATGTCATTTGATCCTCAAAACAACACAGATGCTGTTGTTACCTCCTCTTTATAGTTGAGGAAACTGAAGCAAACAGAGGTTAAGTGACTTGCTCACCTGTAGTGCCTGAGGCTGGATTTGAACTCAAGTGTTCCTAACTTCAAGAGGGCCATCTCCAGTTGTCCTGATCGATATATATCTTACCAGTGGACCCCAGATGGTTTTGGAGGAGAAATTGAGGCAGGTGACTTTGCATAGACCTCTCTCACTTAAATCTAAGTCACTTGTAAGTCATGGCATCACCTTCCTGATGTCATGGTCCTCTTTGATAATGAAGGATAAACAACAACAACAACAACAACCAAAGCCTTGGATAATTCAGATAGTGTTAATCATAATGCAAAACTGGGGAGGACAGGGGCTGATTTGTCAGGGGGGATAAGGTTAGTTTTTAGTTATTCTTAACTGTAAAATTTCTGAAAATGTCATTAAAATTCACAAAATTCTGTGAAAGTAGAGTCCACAACTGGTAAGTTTTCTGAAAGACTGGTGTTTGGAAACTATATGTTTAAAATATATTTAAATAAGCAAACCACTAATCCCTTAATGGAGTTTTAGTACTCAGTGGAGTATGTGACCTTTTCTTTTCCTTCCTTGATTTGCCCAATATGGTTGATTTTCTTTGTCACCCCTACATGTAAGACTAGACTCTCTTTTTTAAAAAAATTTATTTATTTACTTTTAGTTTACAATATTCAGTTCTACAATCCCTTGAGTTTCAAATTTTCTCCCCCTCTCCTGCCCAACCCCCAGTGGTGGCATGCAATCAAATATAGGATCTACAAATACCTTCACCTTAAACATTAGTCAAGTTGTAAAGAAGGATTATAACCTATGGAATGAACAATGGGAAAGAGGAAACAAAACAGAACAAAAAGAGAGAGCAAGTAGTTTGCTTCAGTCTGCATTCAAACTCTGTAGTTCTTTCTCTGAATGTGGATATCTCCATCATGAGTCTTTTGGAGTTGTCTTCTAACCTTGCATTGCTGAGAAGATCCCAGTCTATCAAAGTTAGTTGTCACACATATGTTGTGTCTGTAATTGTGTACAAAGTTCTCCTGGTCTGCTCTTCTCACTCAATATCAGTTTATATAAATCTCTCCAGGTTATTAAGAAGTCTGTCTGCTCCTCATTTCTTATAGCACAATAGTATTCCATTAAATTCATATACCACAACTTGTTTAGCCACTCTCCAATATTGGCATCCCCTTGATTTCCAATTCTTTGCCACCACAAAAAGATCTGTTATAAATATTTTTGTATATATTGGTCCTTTTCCCACTTCTATGATCTAGACTGTCTCCTTTTAGTTGGAAAAAATGAGAATAAAGGAAGGTTACTAATCTCTTGAGTCTGCTATTGCATTAACTTCATGTCTGCAATAGAAAGCAGCTGCAGTATTGCTGGTTAATTCCACTTTTATAGTAGAGGCTTAGATTGACAAATGAACCTTGGAGACAAACATTCATTGGTATGGAATGAGACAGCCAAGTTCTTTGAATGTTATATGGAAAAGGACTCTTGTCCAGATGGCTAGAAGAGCAGTGTAGGCATTTGAGTCATTTTTGAGAGCTGGAGAAAATTGATTGTTATGTAAGTAGTCATATCATTGAGTTTGGGTGTTACTGTAATTTCAGATGATACCAAACAGCTATCATATTAATTTTATTTGTCTTTTGTTTTTACATCAAGATTTATCCTTGTATCCCTCTCTTTCCCCTTCCAGAGAGCCATCTTTTATAACAGTTTTTTTAAAGGAAAAAAAAGAAAAGGAAGAAGAGGGAACTCAGTAAGTGATTAGCACATCAAAAAATATGACTTTCTGTGCCATGTTCCGTATCTGTGGGCCTCTGCAAAGGAGCGGGGGGAGGTATCTTCTCATGTCTTCTTTGGGACCCTGTTTGTTCTTTACAGTTTTGTAAGTAACAGTTTTCATGTTTGTATGCATGTTCTTTTCAATCACATTGTTGTTACTGTGTATATTTTCATGGCTCTGTCTACTTCACTCTGCATTAGTACAGGTAGATCTTTCTGTACTCCTCTATAAACATCACATACATCATTTCTTTCAGCACAGTAATATTCCATTACATTTATGTACCACGATGTGTTTAGCCCTTGCCGAATCAATAAGCATCTGTTTTGTTTCTAGCTCTTTGCTACCATGAAAAGTGCTTCTATAAATATTTTGGTGTGTATGGAATCTTCAGGGAATCTATGTGGCACAGTGCTTAAAGTGCTAGGTGTCAGGAAGACTCATCTTTCTGAGTTCAGATTTGGCCTCAAACATTTACTAGCTCTGTGACTTTGTGCAAGTCACTTAACCCTGTTTTCCTCAGTTTCCTCATCTATAAGATGAGCTGGAGAAGGAAATAGCAAAATTCTAGTATCTCTGCTAAGAAAACCCCGAATGGGGTCACAGAGAGTCATGATTGAAAAATGACTGAACAACCAACAAATAGGAAATCTTTTTTTTTTCTGGCAAATGACCTCTGTGGAATATGTGCTGAGCAGTGGAATTTCTGGGTTTAAGGATGTTTAGCCCCTTTATTTTTCATTAATTGAATTTTTTTTCCTGAATGATTTTGCCAATCCACATTTTCATCAACAATGTATTAGTATGTCTGTCTCACCATAATACCTTCCAACATTAATTATTTTTGTCTTTTGTCAACTTTGTCAATTTTATTGGGTGTGAAGTGAAACTTTGAGGTTATTCTGATTTACATTTATCTTATTATTAATGACTTGGGACATTCTCTTATATGATTGCTTATAGTATGCAGTTCTTCCAAAGAACTATTACATAGAGAAGTACCATCTGTAACCATACTGATCCTACATTCTTTCTGAGAATGACTGTAGTCAACAAGTATTTTTTATTGTACTGTATTTTAGAGTGGAATAGAGCTATACTATATAGCCTTATCTTAAGAGCCTGCACTCTGGTAGTGCTTTATAGAAAGAGAGGAATAAAATACTCCATGTGGAGTTAGGGATACCTTGATTCGGATCTTGCTTGGGACACTATCTGACCTGGACAAATCACCTGTCCTCTCTGAACCTTAAATTCCTCTTGCAAAATGGGGATAACAAACACATCTGGGAATTAATTTAAAATAGAACGATGGTGAAAACGATGAGAACAATAAGGGATCCAGGCCCTGATGATAATGAGCAGATTTGGGAGGAGTTAAGACAAGGAAAAGCTAAAAAGTGAAGTTGTGATTAGAGATGAGAATTTCAGAGTTTGAAAACTTTGAAGTGGAATAGTTGGGAATGATGGTGAGGTTCAAGCAGGGGACATGTTTGTGGGTGGCTGAAGTACAGTGGAGATGAAAATTACTGAAACTTGATAATTTAACTGAGACATAAAGAAACATTCCCTGGACTCAAATAGCTTATAGTCTACCAGGGGAGTGTAGTGCCAATGCAGTATTCACAGTGCCAATAGTCACTATAAATATGCCTGCATAGCGCTCAATGGCAAAATGTAACAGACTCTCCATATAGAAGACAGAAGCAAAACATTTATTCACATGCTAGAAAACCAAATCCCAAAACCAGTAAGCTGATTCCATCATAGTAGCAAAGAAGTTAATAAGCCATAACAGCACAGAGAGCCACAGCATCCTTTAAGCCTTCCCACAAACGAACATTTACTCACAAACCTGTCTTCCTAGGATGTGTCCTCTCCTTCCTTCAGTCTAGCTGCTCTGACTCTTAGCTTCCTGTGGGCTCTGCTCCACCCTTCAGCAAACTCTTCCCACTACAGGATCTATGTGATAACATTCAGCCTATTGGGGGCAAGATATTTCTTCAAAGCAGGGAAGGTCTTCAAATTCCCTTAGGCTTATTAAGGGGCAGGGAAGATCTTCAAATTCCCATGACCATTATAAGGAGACAACCTATACATATATTAATATATACAATTAAATGGTAGATAAAGTGTGGGCAGGTGGGCACCAGGAGCTGTATCAGATCAAGAAAGACATCATAGGGATAGCATTTGAGCTTAATTTTGAAGGAAAAAGGGGTTCTAAGGGAATGGAGAGGAGATATTGCATCTCAGTTGCAGAGTATAGTCAGTGAGAAGTACAGTGTGATGGTAAATGAAGTAGTATTATCTCTGAAGAACAACAGGAAGGCCAGTTTGGCTGGATTGTGGGTGCAAGAAGGGAGTAATGTTTAACAAGGCTAGAAAGGTAAGTTGGGACTGTATTGTGAAGGGCTTTAAATGTTTAATAGAGGAGTTCATATTTTAGTCTAAAGGCATTAGGAGCCACTGGAGTTTATTGAATAGGGTAGAAACATGATTAGATCTGTATGTTGGCAGCTGTTTGGAGGGAGGACTAGAGCCAATCAGGAATCCATTGCAATCATGTAAGCAAAAGGTGATGAGGGATAGAACTAGGGTTGTGCCAGGAGCAATTTCATGATAAATAAAAATCTTAAGTAGTAAGTGTAATTAATTGATACTAATTGAAATTTTCCTTTTTAAAAATATAGTTCATTTGCAAACTAGTTTAATCATTAATTATACCTTTGCTTGGAAAGTGAGCCACTAAAAACCTGTCTTCGGCCTGAAGAAGTTTAGTCTGTCTTAATTTTGACCCCTACCTACTGCCAAGTTGTGCAGGTCTGTTATAGAGGTTGGGAAATCACTTAAGAGACTTATGGAGGGTGTGATTGAAGAGGGAAGAGGCTTGAGGCAGGGAGACCAGTTAGGGGCCTATTGCTGTAGACTGTGTAGAATGTTCCTCTCTCCTCCCCCTTTGCATTTCTACTTTCCAGAAGGTTACACATCCTTCAAGACCCAGTTTCTTCCACTTGTCAAATGGGATTTGACCTTTTTTTCCTCCTCTGAACTCCCATGATACTTTGTACTTCCATTAAAGTACTTATCATTGTCTATCTTGAGGTCCAGATTTTATTTTGCTCCTGTTTGTGTCTTTCTTCCCCTTGTGCTGTCTTGTTATTGGTTTCCATACAGTAGGTATTCAATAAATATTTGTTGAATTGAATTCAGAAGAGAAGAGGCTGTTAAGTGGGTGGCAGGAGGTGGTTGTGGGAAGCAGAGAAAAGGCTGGCTTCTCTCTTTCCTTGCCTGACTTGATTAAAGGTGGTGCTAGGGAGGTGAAAAGGGAGGACATCTAAAGGAGTTGTGGTTTCTTCATGGCAAAGCTAGGTTTCATTTGTGGTGAGGAAGTAGAAGGAGCACCTGTAAGAAAGGTGGAAAATGAAAGGAAATTTGCTTATTGCTCAGGGCTTCCTCAGTAGAAGGGACTACAGGGGGGATGCATCTGCCTGAGAGAAGAAGAGGATAGAGTGGAATAGGGGCATCATAACGATAATAACTCACATGTACATAAAGCTTTGAGGTTTATAAAGCTCTCAATTACATTTCTGTATGCCATGAATCTCTCTTGTCAGTCTTTTCCACTTGGGAAGCACTGTTGTTATCTCATGCCCTATATAATCTCTAGATAGAGCATTTATTTGACTGCAGATGAAGAAGTATCCAGTTCAATTTCAGCCCCTCCCTTCTTGTTTGGGTCTTCTTGGTGGTATACTGTGATCCTGCAGTGATTAGTGTTCTGAATTACAGCTACAGTTTTTGCTCCGATCTGAATTATAGCAGGTGACAATGACAATTCATTCATTTATTTATTTTTTTGGAGGAGGGTGTAGTGCCAATGCAATATTTACAGTGCCCACAATCACAATAAAGACCGTGACTGTAAGTATCATGTGACATTTGATTGCAAAATTATACCAAACTCTCCAGATAGAGGATAGAACTGAAGCATATATTTAGACACCAGAAAACCAAATCCCAAAACCAGTAAGCTGATTCCATCATAGTACCAAAGATATTCAGAAGCCATAATAATGCTGAGAGCCACAGCATCCTTCAGCCTTCCCACAAACCAATACAATATCAATATTTACTCATAAAGCTCTCTATCTCCTTGCCTGAGCATCCTCTCTCTCCCACCATCTCACTAGCCCTGACCAGCTTCCTGTGGGCTCTGCTTCCCTTCAGCAAACTCCTCCCACCACAGGGTCCATGTGATTACATTCAGCCTATTAGGGGGCAGAGTTTACTTTCAAAGCAGGGAAGGTCTTCAAACTTCCCCCTAGGTCTATTAAGGGGCAGCGAAGATCTTCAAATTCCCATTCCCAGTACAGGGGGAAGTCAAGGCAAGGCAATTGGGGTTAAGTGACTTGCCCAAGGTCAAGTGTCTAAGGCTGGATTTGAACTCAGGTCCACCTGACTCCAGGGCCGGTGCTTTATGCCCTGCTCCGCCTAGCTGCCCTGACAATTTATTTTTTGAAGCTGGTATAGCTAGTGGAAAGAACATGATCAACCTAGTCAGGGGTGAGGAAACTGTGGCCTTGAGGGCACATGTGACCCTCTAGGTCCTCAAGCGTGGCCCTTTGCCTGACTCTTAACTTTACAGAACAAAGAAAAAGAATTTTACCAGCAAGCATTTGTTAGGCATTTACTCTGTGAAAATAAAGACATAACTGAATAGTCCTTGCCCTGGAAGAGCTTATGTTGTAATGGGGGAGACATGTGCGTGTATAAGTATACAGAATATATACAAAGTGAAAACATAGTAGTTTTGGGAAACATCTGGGGTGGGTAATCTTGAAAAGTTTCATGTAGGAGTTGGTGTTTGATCTGAGTTTTGAAGCAGACAAGGGGTTTTGAGGTAGAATTGAGCTATCTCTTCTTCAAAACATGCTGTGCCAAGGACAGAGATGAGAGATGGATGTCGTGTGTGAGGATCAGCAAATAGGCCAGTCTGGTTGCTGCTGTTGTTGTTCCTTGTTCTCAAAGAGGACAAGTGCCATCACCAGGGTGATGTCTTGACTTTTGAATGAATTGGATTTAAATGATGCAGAGATGAGCAGAGTTATCAGCCTCACTCTCTCCTCCAGAGTCATCAAAATCAACTGGTTAAGGCAAAAATCAGGACAAACGGTGATGGCTCAGGATACAGAGAGTCACCTTGGCGATTCTAAATTAAGGTTCTTAATTTGGCTGAGGCCATGCCCATTCATTGAATAGGGGCTAGGTAAGAATTGAGTCAAAAGATTGCCGTGTAGAGTCTGTAGAAGTAATATGTAAGGAGACTGAAAATGTAGGAAAGGGCCAGGTTGTAAAGAGCTTTAAATGTCGTACAGAATATATTTGATCTTAGAAGTAATAGGGAGTCACAGAATTTGGATACAGAAGACCTGGTTTCAAATCCTGATCCTGCCAATTATTATGTTTGTGATCTTGGGCAAATCACTTGATGATCTGGAACCTCAGTAGAATAAGGGGATTGCTTTAGGCGGTTTCTAAGGTTCCTTCCAGCTGGAAATCCTATGGTATGTGCAAATACAAATTGATCTCGGAATGCTGCTGAAATGGTTGTCTTGTCCCTTAACTAAGTATGGTGATTAAGAACCATCTGGAAAGAACTATAAGAATAAGAATGCATTGCAGTGGGTTGGATAATTCTTGTAACATTTCATTGGTGGTTGAGAAGACAGATAATTGAGCTGTTTAAACATCACCTCATTTATTGAACCTGAAACAGTATTCTAATTTACTCAGTATTGTTAATTCCACCATTTTCCCCCTTTAAGCATCAGAAACTAATGATACCTTTTTTTTTGCGAGGTGACTTTAACCTTGCTAATTTTATCTTGTGTTTTGTTTCTAAATCAATAAAGACAAAAGAAGGAATTGGAAGACACAACTGACATTTCAGATGCTGGGGTGATCAAGTTAACTTTTAAAAGTTATCCAGGCATTATTTTGTTTTCTAAATAGACTCTGCCATGTGTTTTCAGGAGTGAAATTAGTGAAAGTAAGGGCTTCGGTTTGCTATTTCCTCATTGATGCAAGGAGTCATATTCCCTCTGTTCCTTTCCCCTCATTTATTCATGTAAATGGATAAATAACTATCATAGAGGTGGGGAACATCAATTGTAAAGTTTAATATAGTTCATATCTTTTGCTGTAAAGTCTTAAAGAATGGATCATTTGGACATCATTCTTCATGTGTTCCTTATGACCCACTTATATAAATTTCACAAACCTTGATCAAACATGCTTCCTTGTTTTTTTTTTTAACTATTTGCTCTTAGTGAATTAGTGATAGAGGAAGGAAGGAAGAAAAAAAGGAAGGAATATAGGAAATGCATTTATTAAGCTACCTTTATGTGCTAGGCACTGTGCTAAATAAACACTTTAGAAATATTATCTCATTTCAACCTCACAGCAACCCTAGGAGATTGGTGCCGTATTATCTCCATTTTACAGTTGAGGAAACTGAGGCAGACAGAGGTTAAGTGACTTGCCTAGGGTCATACAGCCAGTAAGTATCTTAGGTCAAATTTGAACTCAGGACTTCCTGATTACAGGTGCTCTCCAGTGTATCACCTAGCTATCTTTAATGCTAGAAATAGACTTCTAAGTCTGTGCTCTGTATCAAGGGTGACTAAAAGTTCACCCTAAACCCAGCTAAGCCCTTGGTCAGAATGGAGATGGAAAGCTTGGAGCAAGACTAAAAGGTCTGAAAAACTTGATTGGAAAATTTAGGTATAGAAGTTCATGCTGTTAATAAATGCCCTGAATAGATTCACTCAGACCCTTTGAAAAAGAAAAAAAAACTTTTTGAAAAAAACCACACACAAAATAATAGTGTAAACGAGTCTGGCTCAGCAAAGAAATGGAGTGCTGCAAATCGAAGGTTCTGTCGGTGAAAACAATGACAGTGCATCTTTAATACTAAAAATTTTGGAGCTATAGGAAAAAAGTGTTCGTTCTCAAAGCCATTTTCCAAAGCTTATTTATGCTCTTGTTGGTGCACAATAAAGTTCCATGGGCTTGTTCGCTTGCCAATAATGGAAATATCTTTTAGAGAAAAGCTGTAATTTCTCCCATTGGCTGGTTGGTGGTTTTCTTTTTTTTGTGGAGAGACAAAAAAATATCTGAAAGAGAAGGGAGCTAAAATTGGTGGGAAATTGCTTTAGTATCAGGCCATGGAAGAGGCCAGTCACCAGAGATTATTCTTTAGCTGAAGATAGTCATCAAGAAAAGACTTTTTAAGTTCAACAAGCTCAAATTGAACAAATCGCTGTTCAGCACAGAGCATTCATGCTGGGCGGAGAGATAAAGTTTAGGTAGAAACCCTAAACCTTAGTTTATGGAGACTCCTGAGGCCTAGATCAGAATCAGGCTGATTACAAAGAAACATTCTAATTAAGAATTGGAATAGGACTAATAATAGTTATTGACTAATGAAAAAGTTACCAAATTATACACGGTTCCTTCCTTTAGATGTTTATTTAAAGCTTGATTATTTATTGTCTTTCTAAACATAAAATAAAGCCTTATAAATAGGTCATATTCTAAACAGTTATTTGAAACTGAGAATAACATTTTTTGTGTAAGTGATGTGGTAACTGGTAGCCAATTTGATAGGCAAAGCTGATTTGAACCATTGTGTAGCAACAATATTGTACATCTGCAATAAAAGATAATAGAAAATAATACTACCACTGCGTTGATTTTATCTTTTGTTAATTTAGCATTCTGGCTTATGGTGGGTGCAGTGGGAAAAAGCTAAAAGGACACAGATCCTGCTTTCTTTAAGCTTTCATTAAAGAGACAACCGTGATGTATACTCTGCATAAGAGGACATTTGCCCACAGACAAACATGTAAATAAACTAAATGAAAGTCAGCCAGATTCTCTTTGTGCCTGCCCTATTTTCTGACAATGAGGTTCTTTTGAGGAAAGGATCTAATTTTTCTTTCAGATCAGAAAAGTATTATTTACTTCTTACCTTAACTTTCTTAAAAAAAAACCCCACCACTTTATTGATATTGTTTTCAAAACATTTATTTATTTTTTGAACATTCCTTTTTTTGGTTTTTTTTTTTTTTTGAGGGGGAAGGCAGGGCAATTGGGGTCAAGTGATTTGCCCAAGGTCACACAGCTAGTAAGTCTGAGGTCAGATTTGAACTCAGGTCACTGCGCCACCTAGCTGCCCCTTGAACATTCTTGACATTAAACTTTTTACTTCTGTAGTAATTTTCCAGTTACTACACCACCTGCCTTGTGCCTTTTTTTATAAAAAGAAAACAAATTAGTTAAGTACATCTGTAGCAGCTGAGACTGATCTGGTATGTAATATTCTACTTAGTCTGCCTCCTCTCTATAATATTGTTAATTAAAAGAAAAATCTGAAGCAGAAAACAAGATTGAATTAGGAATAATCTTATTTTTATTGAATAGTAATACTTGGTTCAAGAACAGAACAGGATGAAGATGTGAATGAATATTTGTAGAGATTCTGAAGAGATGTTCTGGGCAACGTTAAAGAATTTTCAGCTTGAAGGAAATGATTCTTTTAAATTCTACTTTGAGACTTGTGGTTCTTTCTGTTCCTTTACTGGTATCACTTTTATACTTATTACCTCCATTAGGATTTTATTTTATTTTTCTTGAGGTTTGTAGTAGAATGAAGGGAGAAGCTGGTAGAAAGAAGACAGAGAAAGGTGCCACGTGCAAGTTGGAACAAGCTACAAGAAAGGGCAATGAAGAAGCCATAGTGAAGGGATATCGGCACATAGGGGAGAGATTGTCTGAGGCGAATTAACTTAGATGTGAATTATGAAAAAAAGAGGCACCAAAAGACCCAAATCTTTGGGCAAGCCATTAGATTAGGCTGCTGACCCAAAATGGATTTCCGTGGGGAGCAGAGATGCCTCAGGAGGAGGTTCTATGTAATTAGCAATTCATATATTAGGGCTGTTTGCAAATCAAATGCTTGAGGGGGAAGAGGATGCTGTGCAGTGATAAGCAGTAAATTATTGTGTTTGTACTGCAACACTTTGGTGACTCTCACAGTTGTCTTTGTCCGAGATGGCAAGTTACCATCCATTCTTATCCTTCTTATGTTTCTCTGATTCTTTCCCATGGGCCTTTCCTAAATCCTCTCCAGGGAGTTTATCAGATATACTGAGGGCACTTTCTTTGGCTCTCTTAAAATTAGATGGGTTCCAGAGAAGCGTGCAGAATATCTACCTTCTGTCACTTCCTTAAGTATATGACCATTCCTTCTCCATTTCTGATCGTACGTTTCTTGCTTAACATTACTTTGTGCATGCAAAGTTGGTAATATGATATACCTTTGTATGGCCCGTAATTTTGATTCCTTAGATATTACAGTATTTTGTGATTAATGACTATGTAGCATCACCAGAAGAGTATCAGTGAAAAAGATCTCATTTTTTCCTCAGAGAAATGAGGTTGTTGGAAGTACAGTTCAGTTTCCTAAAGTCAATTCAGCTTAGCACTATCTCCTTTTTTTTTTTTTTTTTTTTTTTTTTTTTGCTTTTTGGAGGGGACAATTTCGGTTAAGTGACTTGCCCAAGGTCACATGGCTAGTTTTTTGTGTTAAGTGTCTGAGCTCGGATCTGAACTCAGGTCCTCCTGACTCCAGGGCTGGTGCTCTATTCACTGTACCACCTAGCCGCCCCCTTAGCACTATCTTCTTACACAGTTCTTTCATATATATACATATACAGTCATATTAGACATATTTCCACATTAGTCATGTTGTGCAAGAAGAATAAGAACAAAAGAGAAAAGCCATTAGGAAGATAAAATAGAAAAACACAGAAAAGAGAAAATAGTATGCTTTGATCTGTATTCAGACTCTATGGTTCTTTCTCTGGATGTGGATAGCATTTTCCATCATGGGATTTTTAGAATTGTCTTAGATCATTGTATTGCTGAGAAGAACTAAGTCCATGATAGTTGATTGTCTCACGATGTTGCTGTTACTGTGTTCCCCTGGTTCTTCTCATTTCACTCAGCATCAGTTCATGTAAATTTTCCCAGCTTTTTCTAAAAACTTCCTGCTCATTGTCTCTTATTAAGTTCTGAACTTAGTTTGTTACGCATCTGTTAATTATCCAGCATCTCGATGGTTTATCTCTCTAAAGTAGTCTGTGCAGAAACTTTTCTTCATCCATTTGGTTTTTCCTTTGTGTATTGCTATATTGAACTCCTTTGAATTATGGATCTCGTTAAGGAGGTCCTTTAGTATTTTGGGGCTGGGTGCATTCAATGCAATGTCATCTACAAAAGCCATGTAATCAAGAATCCCTTTTCTGTTTGAACCCTGTGTTGGACATCATCCATGACATGGTAGATGCCTTTGGTGAATACGTCTCTCCTTGTTTTATGCCTTACTTGATATTAATAATAATATGATATTATTGATAATAATAATAACCAAAGTTATCTCTGTTACAGTTTTCAAAGAATGCTGCATGAACTCAACATATTTTTGGAAGACACCTTTAAAGTGACTTTTAGCTCTTTTTAAAAAAAAGAAGCATTGGGAGATTCTATTTTATGTACCATTAAGTCTTTTATGTGAAAGTGAATATGTGATCTGCTGTAGAATACTATTTGTGAAAGTTTTTATGTTAGTTTCTAATTTTCATAAAGAATATTCTTGTTACGGGTGGAAGTCATTGCTGGGTCCAAAGTCAGGAAGACCTGAGTTCAAATTTGGGCTCAGTCACATACCACTTGTATGACCCTGGGCAAGACACTTAACCTCTGTCTGCCTCAGTTTTCCTAACTGTAAAAAATGGGGATAATAATAGCACCTACCTCTCAGACTGGAAGAGGTGGCCGAGTTATTATGGGTTTGGTTCCAGACCACTGCAATAAAACAAATATTGCAATAAAGCAAGTCACATGAATTTGTTTCCCAGAGCATATAAAAGTTATGTTTACATCATAATGTAGTCTATTAAGTGTGCAATAATGTTGTGTCTAAAAAAACCAATGTATATATCTTAATTAAAAATACTTTATTGCTAAAAAAAATGCTATCATGTGTGAGCCTTCAGGAAGTCATAATCTCTTTGTTGGTATAGGATCTTGCCTTGATGTTGATGGCTGTTCACTGATCAGGGTGGTGGTTGCTGAAGGTTGGGTGGCAGTGGCAATTTCTTAAAATAAGACAAAAATGAAGTTTGTCGCATATATTGATTCTTCCTTTTACTTAAATACTAAGAGGCCATTATAGGGTTATTAATTGGCCTAATTTTAATATTGCTGTGTCACAGGGAATCTGAAAGGGAGAGAGCCCAGGCAGGTTAGGGTAGCAGTCAGAACACACACATTTATTTAAGTTCACAATCTTATATGGGTATGGTTTGTGGCCCCCCAAAAGAATTACAGTAGTAGCATCAAAGATCACTGATCACAGATCTAATAATAATGAAAAAGTTTGAAATATTGTGATAATTACCAAAATGTGACAGAGACATGATGTGAACACATGCTATTGGAAAAATGGTGCCCCATGGACTTGCTCAACATAGGGTTGCCACAAACCTTCAATTTGTAAAAAATGCAGCACCTGTGAAACATAGTAAAGTGAGGTATGCTTGTAAGCACCAGTTCAACTAAACATCTTTTGCAATTATACATTTAAATGAATTCATTTAAATTTGAGAAGGTGAAGAGTGATGTGATTAGGTTCTTCCAGGGGGTATATTCACTAATAGATTGCTGTATGGAGATCTCACATTTAGAATGCTAACAACCAAGTTAATGTTTTTTTTTTTTTAAAAAGAACAATAGCATGTTTTGCTTCAGTCTCCATTTAAACTATAGTCTTTCTAGATCTTTCTCTGAGTTTAGATATCTCCTTCCATCCTGAGGCTTGTAGAGTTGTCATTTAGCTGTGCGTTGTTGAGCATAGTCCAGTTTATCAAGGTTGGTCATCACACATACGATGTGTCCGTGATTGTGTACAAGCTTTTCATGGTTCTGCTCTTCTCACTTAGCATCAAATTGTATAAGCCTCTCCAGGAATTATGAAGTCCATCTCCTTCCCATTTCTTATAGCACAATAGTATTCCATTACATTTATATACCATAGCTTGTTCAGCCATTCCCCAATTGATGGGCATCCCCTATATTTCCAGTTTTTTGCCACCACAAAGAGAGCTGCAATAAATATTTTTGCACATATGAGACCTTTTCCCACTTCTGTGATCTCTTTGGGATATAATCCCAACAGTGGTATTGCTGGGTCAAAGGATATGCAATTATTTATAGCCCTTTGGGCATAGTTCCAGATTGCTCTCCAGAATGATAACCAAGTTAATGTTCAGTTCCGTGAGTCTGGCATCTTCTGCCACCTTTTCTCATTCTTCTTGCTACCATTACTGTAGAAGTGGGAGGGGCCACATGGGCTTGAGGATCTTTGGAGTTTCTATTTAGTCACTTTTTCTAAGCTTCCATCGGGATTCTTTGTCCATTCATTCTCCTTCATTTTTCCTTGGATGTGGTCATTGTTAATATGTGGTCTAGTCTGCTTTTATTGCCTTGCATTATTTGACAAAATTCTTTTTCAGATTTCTTTATATTCCTCATACTTGCCCATGTGGATTGAATGATAATATTGCATTATATTTGTGTACCATAATTTTTAAATAGTTCTTCACTTACAGGACATTTAGGATACTTCTCTTTTTTTTGTAATTATGACTAATGCACTGTGAAAATCTTTGAACAGATAACTATTTTTTAAAAAATTATTTTTAATAACATTTTCTTGGAATATTCCTTGTAAGCCAGGTCACTATACCAAAAACTTAACAACTTTTTTAAACCAACCCCAACAATGAATGTGTATGTATTTTTCACTCCCTCACCAGCATTGAATTGCTTTTAATGGTTCTTTCCAGTTTGATAGGTGTCAGGTGGTACTTCAAAGTGGTTTTAATTTTTAATCCTTTATAAATAAGTTTGAGCATTTTTGAATAATTATTAACCATTTGTTTCCTCTTTCAGAAATTGTCTCCTCTGATCACTTATCCATTATGGATTGTGAATTGCCTTTGTAAATTTTCAGGAGTTTCCCATGTTTTAGGTATGATGTTTTTATCTGTTATTTTTCTAAAAATATTTTTACTCTATATCATTACTTTTTTCTTTTGTTTACTTTACATGCAAAATTTTTGTTTACGTGTTTTTGTAAGCACATCTGTCCCTAGTTTTAAAGTAATTCCATCTCCTTGTTGATTAGAAAAAAATGTCATTTTCTTTCTTTCTTTTTTAAATCAATACCAAAACATTTTTATTTATTTATTTTTACAATGTTAGCTATTCTACTTTGTCTGGATAAGTATGTGTTCCATACACCTGAACGATCAGTGTGGAAAAATGAAACCTATTTTTCCTAGTATACACTCATCTCGACAGGTATAGAATCATCACAGTCATATTTTTTTCTTTTTAAAATTAATTAATTTATTTTCTTGTTTACATCATTCATTTCCATGAGATTTTGAGTTACAAATTTTCTCCCCGTCTTTCCCTTACCCAACACCTCAAAACAGCCAAACTACTGTATAACCCCTCCCCCAATCTGCTCTCTC
>CM053584.1:244081105-244119876 GCA_028627135.1 Pseudochirops cupreus | reverse complement strand
CCTTTTTGTCTTCTAGAGACAGGAAAAGATAAAGCTAAGAGATAAGTCCTAAAGCAGCTCAGTATGTCCTTTTCTTTTCTACTTGAGTTCAAAGGAAAAAAGCTAAATTCTACTATCAGCAAATAAGGATGGGAAAAGTGATCTTTTCAGCTAGCAAACATTTTTAATCAGGCAAGAACAATCCTCTGTAAGTGAGGGAAAAATGAAAAGGGGGGGAGAGAGAAGTATCTGCTTCAGAATAAAGGTCCAAGAAACCCCCTTGGGCAGGGAATGATACAGGTGACTCACCGCCTTGTGTTGTGACAACCAATTCTTGCTGCTAATATGCTCACCACACCATGGCAGGAGGAGGAGGCAGGGCTACATGTTGTTAGGAGGCTGTGGGGGTTCCAAGTCACCTCAAAAAGAATCGAAGTGGCTTTATACCCTTGTCGAGTTAATTAGGTAGAGTTATTTCTGGACTCTCTAGGGGGAAAACACTCTATAGGCTTCAGAGTGTGTTTGGAAACGAGAGGAAAACAAAAGAACATATTTGCCTAACCCTTTTATCATTTAGAACCAAATTTCTTCCAAAGAAAAAATACATTTGTCTGTGAGAAATACAGTAAGTCAAGGGACGGAAAAAAAGCTATTTGGAATAAAATTTAAAAAAAAACATTTTAAACACCTTGCTCTTCTTTCTAAGAATAATTCTGTCCATATATCCTTTCCCTGTTCTCTTAAAACCCAACTTTAGTTTGTTTTTAATTTACCCTAGATATTTAACCTTGTCCTCAGGGTAGTGTCCAAACAACTGCTGGAAAAATCAGGGATAAGTCTGATGAAATAAATATGGAACAGAATCTATTAGGGAAAGGAAAGCACGAAGGCTTAATCTTGTCTTCCAGCATGCAACAGTCACTGAGAGCTAGTTGGGGAATATCTCTACCCTGACTCCTCTGTTCCATGCAGGAGGGAGAGAGACACAGCCGCAGGTTTAGCTAGCATGGAACCAGGTATATACTCTTAACCCTTTCCCCTAAGTCACTGGTTCACAACCTTCCTAATGCCATGACCCTTTAATACTCATATATGGGTGTATCTGCATATGGGCGGTCTTGCCTGGAAACGGATAGAGGAGCCATGTCTTGGTTCCTAAGACCATCAGAAATATGTGTTTTCCAATGGTCTTAGGTGACCCCTGTGAAAGGGTCGTTTGACCCCCCAAGGAGTAACGACCCACAGGTTGAGAACCACTGCCCTAAGTTATTCTGGCAGACAGTGGGAAGCCAGCAACTATATTCCTAAAATAGAAAAAAAAAATTTTTACCAAGGTAGTGGTGGTAATTGTGGTAGTGACTAGTATTTATATATCACTTTAAATTTGCAAAGTGCTTTACATATGTTATCTCATTCAATCTTCAAAACAACTCTGTAAGTTCGGTGCTATTATTATCCCCAGAGAGAGCTTAAATGACTTGTTACGGGTAGCACAGCTAGTAAGTACCTAGAGCAAGATTCAAAGTCAGGACTTTCTAACCCCAAGTCCAATACTCTGTCCACTAGGCCACCTCACTGGAAAGCAGGAGCCTGCTAACAAACAACATTAGTTTTTATTAAAAAATAGATATTTATTAATAACTTTTGTTTTTACTTCACCTAAATTCCTGTTTCCTTCTCCCTGTCTCCTACCAGAGACCATCTCATAATACAAATAATATTTTTTAAAAAGAAAAACCTAGCAAAACCAATCAATATATCAAAAAAATATGCAATGTTCCATACTTGTGACCTCCTACCTCTGCAAAGGAGTTGGGAAGGGAAGGGAAGTTTTCTCATGTCTTCTTTAGGGCAGTGTTTGCTCTTTGTAATTTTATGATATTCACTTCTCAGTTGTTTTGTGGTGGTTCTTTCCATTTACATGACTGTAGTCACCATGAATGTTGCTTCTTGGTTTTGCCTGCTTTACTCCACATCAGTTCATTTAAGTCTTCTCATGCTGCTCAGCATTCATCATTTTTGTCATTGTTTTATTGCATAGCAATATTCCGTTACGTTCATGTACATTATTTAGGCATTCCCCAATCAATGGCGATCCACTTTAACTTTACGAACTTAGAAGCTGGCCAAAAACAGGTAAATTCCTTCTGTGATTATCTCCCAGGTACCCTATATCTACCTCATTTGTATATAGCTACTTGCGTGTTGCCTTCCCCGACAGACTGTGAGATTCCTGAAAGCAGAGACTGTCTTTTTCTCTTTTTTTAAAATTGATCTGTTTATTTACTTTTGGTTTACAAGATTCAGTTCTATGATCCCTTGAGTTTCAAATTTTCTGCGCTCCCTCTCCCCACCCCACCATGTGGCATGCAATCAAGTACAGGATTTGCAAACACTTTCACACTGGACATTAGTCTGGTTGTACAGAAGGGTTGTAACCAATGGAGTGAACGATGGGAAAAAAGGAATAAAACCAAACATGGAAAACGATAGCATGTAGATTGCTTCAGTCTCCATTTAAACTCTGTTCTTTCTAGATCCTTCTCTGAATGTAGATATGTCCTTCCATCCTGAGACTTGTAGAGTTGTCTTATAGCTGTGTATTGCTGAGAAGAGTCCAGTTTACCAAAGTTGGCTGTCACACATACGATGCGTCTGTGATTGTGTACGCATTTCTCCTGGTTCTGCTCTTCTCACTTAGCATCAGTTTGTATGCTAAGGTGAATATGAAGACCATCTCCTCCCTATTTCTTATAGCACAATAGTATTTCATTACATTCATATACCACAACTTGTTTAGCCATTCCCCAATTGATGGGCGCCCCCTTAATTTCCAGTTTTTTGCCACCACAAAGAGAGCTGCAATAAATATTTTTGTACTTGTGGGTCTTCCTCCCACTTCTATGATCTCTTTGGGATACTTTTTCTCTTCCTTTGTTTCCTAGGGTTTAGGACAGCATCTGACTCATAGTAGATGCTTAATAAATGTGTTGTACCACATTCATTGTAACTTGTAACATTCAACTTGTGACACATTAATTTGATTGATTCAGTACTTCTTCTTTGGAGGATTTTGAGCTATACAGCACCATCCCATCATACCACTATGGGTAAAGATCACAAATCTAAAGTTAGCAGGGGAATGAGAGGTCACTTTACAGATGAGGAGACTGTGGTCCACAGAGTTAACTTCCCCAAGATCACAAAGATGGAGTCCTTCACGGAGACAGGACCTTTCTACAAATACTCGTAGTCCATTTCTAACATTTACTCTTATGTCCAGAAACAAAATGTCTCACTTGAATCTTGAGTTGCTCTTTTAAAGAGTCACTGCACTGACACATGATATCACCTAGTAGAGATGGTTGTGAATAATCTGTTGTGAAAATTCACCAGAGAATGAGAAACTATTTCCTCTTTCCATACTTCCCATCACTCTCCAAGCTAGCCACGAAATTCTTGGTTGTTGTTGAGTTGTTTTTAGTCATTTCCTACTCTTTGTGAACCCATTTGGGATTTTCTTGACCAAATACTGGAGTGGGTTTGCCATTTCCTTCTCCAACTCATTTGACAGATGAGGAAACTGAGGCAAACAGGGGTAAGTGACTTGTCCAAGGTCGCACAGCTAGTGAGAGTCTGAGGTCACATTTGAACTCAGGAAGAAGAGTGTTTCTGACTGCAGGCTCTATCCACTGAGCCATGTAGCTGCCTAAGGAATTCTTCCACATGTCTAAATCACAGCCATGTTGTTAAGCTCATTTTTTTTCTTGTTCTGTTCACTACCATTTGTTTTTAACTTACAATGGGACAAACTAGAAACCTCAGTTCCCCCAAAATATCATTGCTCTTACGTCAAGCAATGGATGAATATTTACTTCTCTCCCTTAACTACAAAATTTTATTCCTGAGATCTTCTCTCTTTGAGTAGCTTTTCCAGGACTTCAGGACTAACAGCAATGAAGCCCATTAGTGAAACTCTATTTGGAAACTCAGCAACACCAGACTGTAGGGAAAACATCTGCTCTACAGTCGGGTGTGTTTTGGGGGGGCTAGGAGGCGGTGCAGATTTGATGCATTCTACCAACTTTGTAAACGATTTTCTACAATGGTCATTTTAAATTTTAAATGGTACTTTTAAATGCTAACTAAAATGGCCTTGAGGTTTAGGACTGGCATATAGTACACAATAAAATGGGCTATCTAGTTATGGACTAATGTGCAGAATGAGACATATTTTTGGGACACGGACAATATGGGAATTTGTTTTGCTTGACTATTGCTCATGCGTTACAAATGTTTTTTTCTTTTGTGTGTGGGGGGGGTGTGTGAGAGACAGACAGACAGACAAAGAAAGGGGAGGAGAAATGGAAAAAATATTAATGCTTGATAATTGAAAAAAAATTAATTAAAAAAAATCTATTACCTACCTAGGAAGAAGTAACTCAACATTTTATCAGGATGGTATAGAGAATAGAATCCTGGCAATGGAGTCAGAAGGTCAGATTCTGAGTACCTGCTTGGACACCTACTGCTACATGACCCCTAAGCACTGAAACTCTGTCCCTCAGTCTGCTCACATGTGAAATGAGGAATAGAATCCTTACACGATGTCTTTCATGGGGTCACCCTGTGTAAGTATATATGTGTGTATGTATATATGTTTGCATGTATTGTGTATACAGACACAAGTGTGTTTGTATGCATGCATGTGTGTATATGTGAATTGTGTGTGTTAAATATGTACATACAATAAACATACACACACTGTCACCCACAACAGAATGTAAGCTACTTGAGAGAAGGTACTGTTTCTTTTTTGTCTTTATATCCCCAGTCAATCAATAAGCATTTATTAAGTGTTTATTACATGCTACAAACTAAGGGTACAAAAAGATGCAAATTACAGCCCCCCCCCTCAAGGAGCTCACAATATAATGGGGGAGAGCCAACAAGGAAGCAAATATGTACAAAAAAAGGTGTGCACAGGATAAATAAGAAATAATTAGCAGGGGGAAGGCATTTGAATTAAAAGAAGTTAATAAAAGGCTCTTGTAGAAGCTAGGATTGTAGCTGGGATTAAAAGGAAGTCAGCAGACCAACAAGAGGCGGCAGGGGAACAGCCAAAGAAAATGCCCATCACTGGGTCTTGTTTGTGGAACAGCCAGGAGGTCAGTGTCACTGAATCAAAAAGCACATGTTGGGGAGTAACGTATAAAAAGATGGGAAAGGTAGAGGGGGGCAGGCAATGAAAGGCTTTGATCCCAAACAGAATACTTTGTATTTGATCCTGGAGTTGATTGACTGACTGACTGATCTATAGTCACTACAAGCCTCTGAAGCAAGCAATGTAATATTATTGTCCCCATTTTACAGATGAAGAAACTGAACCTCCAGAGAGACTAAGCGATGGACTGGCCCAAGTTTCCACAGGAAGGTGCTCAGTCAGGACTGAAACCACTTCTTCAGCCTCCCAACTTCAGCACCATGGTGTATTATGCTATTTTGGTTACTATTAAATAACCAAACATTCAAGGCTAGAAGATGATCTCTAATACTGTTATTACCATAGCACTGAGAGAAAGTTCTGCTTTGATCTCCCATTACCTTTCAGTGTGCAAAGTCTGGACCACAGAGTCTTTCTCATTCATGGACTTGTTTCACTCCATTATAGCAAAAAAAGCTCTTATCACAAGAAGACAGGAGTCAAGGGGGTCGATCTCTAGAACCACAGACATCTCAAGGCCCTTCAAATCCAACACATCTTTTTCTAACCTACTTTTTCTCTGGTACAGAGTGTGGTTAGGTAACAAAGCACAATCTACAATTGCAGTAATTTCTTTTTTTTTTAAGGTTGTACTGGTACCTTTTTTTTAAGTACCATGCTTACTTTCCACTAAATCATTTCTTCCCCCCCCAGAAGTTTCCCTCATAACAAATAAAAATAGTTTTAAAGAAGACCGAATAACATAGGAACAACACATCTAACAGCATCTACAACATTCCATGCCTCTAGTCCTCCCACTCCTGGTAGAGATTTGTCTTTCATCATGCGTCCACTGGAACCAAGACTGGTTGCTGTACTTAAACTGAATGTGTATGCTTTTAATGTGGTTTCCATTTATATTATTGCAGTCACTGTGTATACGGTTCTTTAGATTCTACTTCTATGCTCTGTTATCAGTTTATACAAATCTTCCATATTTTTTTCTCTGAATTCCTAAGACTGGTCATTTCTTAAGGCTCAATAATATGCCCCCTATAGTCATATAACAGAACTTGTTCAGTCATTCCCCAATCATGGGCACCCAATTTATTTCCTGGTTTTTGCTACCATACAAAGAGCTGCTATAAATATTTTGGTACATGGGATTTTTCTTTTCCAATCTGCCTGTTAATGGAATCTATCTATCAAATGACAGTCCATCAACAAGCATTTATTAAGTACTACTGTGTGCCAGTTTTATGTTAATCATTACATCAATGGTTATGAACAATTTAGTAACTTTTCCCACATAACTTCAAACTGTATTCCAGAAAGACTGGGCCCATTTCCAATTCCACCAACAAAATGTGTGCCTGATTTCCCACAGCTTCTCCAACAATGCATGTTTTATTTGTGACTATTATTTCTTTGGAAAAAGACACAAGTGAAACAATGTTGACAGAATCACAAAAGTACACAGACAGGTCCCAGCAACAATTTTCAAGCTCAAATATTCGTTGGTAAAGTACGTTCTGTAGATCTAATATTAATATACAAGAGTCAAACCAGGTGGCAGCAAAGGCAAAGCAATAAGAGAAACACCACTGAGGCACAGTTCAGTTCTGATGAGGACCATGGTTCATTTACATTCTTCAATTGTACCCTTCAATGTATATCGCATGTCACCCTGGTTTGTTTAACTCAGAAAAATCTAATCCCACAAGATCACCTATAATTAGAGAGCAATGATGCACACTTGGAAGACAAATATAGACCCCGCAGAGGTGATGCATCAGCAGTCTGAAAATAATTAATGCTTATCCCAGTAATGCCACCTACACCAAGAGACTTGGGAACAGTTTACTACAGCCATAATGTCACAGAAGGATGGCAAAATCATTTTTCACATCCATAGAAGTAGGTCACAGCAAGAACATTTGGCAAAAAAAAAAATCAGAAGGAGCACAAATGGATTTTGTGACACTATCTATTCATTTATCACTGTGGTGTAAGACTTGATCATTGACCAATTTGGTGCTCCCTACTCATTCCTCTTTCTGCATGATGACACCCACGGTCTGAATGTAGGAGATGGCTGAAAAGGAAATTACCTCGTGGCTTATAAAACACAGTCCATCCGAAAACCACTTAGTGAAAGAATACAAAATAGAAGAGAAAAATACTTTATTTCCAACTCCCAATAACCCAAGGCTTTGAGATAATGATAGGAAATAATAGCTGACATATAGAGAACACATTAAATTTTTCATGAGTCAGCATGGTGTACTGGCAGAGAGTCCATCTCAGAGGCAGGAAGGTTCTGGGTTCTAGTCCTACCTCTGATCCACAAAGGTACTCACTCCAGGCACTTAGTCTCTCATCATTGTCCCCAGGCAACTCTGTTGTTCTATAAGTTGAATAAAAAGTTCTGATCTGCATTGGCAAAGGGAGTTTTCCCTTCTAGGAATTCTCTATATAAATGAAATCACAGATCCAGGTTCCTTCCCTCCCCTCGATTCACAGAGTAATTTACATACCTTAGCTCATTTTCTCTTCATAACAACCCAATGGAGGTAAATGCTACAGATGTTATCATCCCCATTTTACAAATGGGGAAAGCCAACGCTGAAAAGGCTGATTTGCCTAAGGTCATATGATTCATTAAATGTCTGAAGTGGGATTCAAAGTCAGGTCTTTCTGCCTCCAAGTCAACATTCTCAAATACCAGTAGGTTGGGAGGCAGCTGGTGGCTCAGTGGACAGAGCACTGAGACTGAAGTCAGGAAGACCTGAGTTCAAATTCAGCCTCAGCCATTTCCTGGCTGTGTAAACCTGGGCAAGTCACTTAATCTCTGATTGTTTGACAAAAGGATCCACTGGAGAAGAAAATGGCAAATGACTTCAGTATCTTTGCCAAAAAAAAACCCAACCCTATAGACTGCTAGCTATGGTCCATGAGGTCACAAAGAATTGGACATAACTCAACACCAACGACCAATTGGTTGTCTTAGTTCTTCTAATGCCACACTCTCTTGAATGACACACTGAGCCAGAATTATCACCCTTGTTAAAAGCCTAAACTAAACAAAGTATGGGTATAAAGTCTAAATTATAATCCCTCTCAACAAAACAATCTTAAGTCAGACATCTGGCCCACATGAGAAGGTATAGTTTACTTACCAAAATGTGTACATAAATACAGCCATACTCCTAAAAACCAATAAAGGAAGACACTTGGAGTTTTAAGCATTTTTCAACATCACTGTCCCTCGTCACCATCATCTCCGATCATATGCTAAAAGCTAAGTGTGGAAACACGTATTGTGCCACGACAGGAAGCATACAAATCCAATGTCACTCCTTCTGCTAAAATTCTTCAATACCTAAAAGCTAAAAGTCAGACTTTTTAGCATGGCATTCTTGACTCTCCACAATTCAACTGAAACCTACCTTTCTTGATCCTAACCCCACCCACCCACCCACCCAAATTCCTCTGGGTGTGCCCTTGAACCTCTTAAAACCGGATTACTAACCATCCTCTGAATGAACGAACACACGAACACACAAACGAAAACACACACACACACACACACACACACACCCCTTCCCTGCCTCTGCTCACACAATTTCTTTCTGTTGCCTAGAATTCTTCTCCCTCCCCATCATGGTCTTCCCTAGACCCAAACTCCCACCAACCAGAATCCTGCTCCAGCAGGAGGGCCAGACTCTTGACGAAGTCTTCTCCTTAGTTTCTGTTGCTAAGCTCTCTGCTGACCCTCCTTCAGTGTTTTCATTTGGCTTTTTTTTGTTTGTCTGCTTTAACCGGTATATTGGAAATGCATTTCCTCCTTATATCTTTTCCTTTAAGATAAAGTTCAAGTACTATCTTCTGCAACTTTTCCTGGCCCCACAACTGCTTGTTCACCTCCCACCTCCCAACATAGTAGGCACATGTGTGTAAATATTTACTCATGTTCATGTTTATTTCTGTGTGTGTGTGTATATGTATACACACACACACACACGTTTCCCCCATTAGAACACAAGCTCCCTGCACGCAGGGACAGGTTCATTTTGCGCATCTGTGTGCCCAGTCTTTAGTATGATGCCAGGAACACAGTAGGCATTTAATAAATACTTGTTGAATCAATGACTATGTTTATCTTAGTGCTAGTATAACAAGCTGTACATTTTTGTCTTGGTTATGCCCAGTGCCTGGCAAATAGTAGGTATGTAATTAATGTTTGTTGATAGAACATTAGCACTCTGAGGGCAAAGAGCATGTCCTGTATTCCCTGCACTATCCACTGTATACAGCACAATGCTTTGCATCGAGCAGCTGTTAGGTATATGTTTACAGAGCCGAATTCATATTAGTAATCATCTAACTTTTAAACAAGCTGCAGAATACAGAAAAAGTCCATAAAAGTGACATCTGAAATATTTTTCTTAATCCTTTCTCCTTCCTCTTCTCCTCTTCCTCTCCCTCCTCCTTTTTCTTCTCAAAACTATTCTCTTCCCAATCCATTTCTCTAACTAATCTTCTAACTCTGAAAACCCAGATGCTTGGATTCATTAGAGCAACCCTCTCCTTTCCTCAAGACAGGCAAAATGTCTCCGAGAAATGATGTTTCTAGTCTAACTACCTGCTCTCATTGCCCTACATTTTTTTTCTTCCTTGCTCTGACATTCTGATAAGGGCTGGAATCCATTCTTCAGTTTCCAAATCCAAGTTCTTCACCTTGCACCTCCTCCACTGTGTTCAGAAGATTTCTACTCTTCTGGCATTTTTTTCTTTACCTACCCCTTCCATTTAAAGTTTATGTCTCACTGTTCTGCAACCATTTTTTTACCCTGTACCACAATGCCTAGTTAGGTGCAACAAAAATGCAGCATTTTTTTTAAAAAGGATTTTCTGTGTCTATTTTATTATCTTTATTCCTTTTAGTGTCATTAATGACCTTCAGGCTCAGTAAGCCCTGCAAAGCTCTTCCCTTCCACAGTTATTCTCATTTTCCATTTTTCCTTTTCCACTCAAGCATTGAAGGACAATTGTAGAATGAGTAAATTGCTATGCCATGGCCCTGGTTCTCCTGGGACAGCCTTCTTCCTTGAGCTATTAAACTGGAAAGTGTACACACACACACACACACACACACACACACACACACACACACACACACACACACACACACACAGGCTTTGTCACAGAGTAGGTACAATGATGATGATATAAAATTAGCCTTTTTCCTATGAAAGAAGCATAATCGTTTACCTGTAACCACACAAAAGGATTCTGCAATTGGGACACAAAGAATCCAATTAGAGACTTCAAAACGAGAGTTATAGACAGAAGGGAAGGAATATTGCCATCTCTAGAGTGCTGAGACATTGAACTCAACATCTGAGTTCTGTTCTGAACTGTTCTGAAATGCTCTGGTTTTCTTTTCCCATTTGCTGTGTCAGTTCACTGAAATGCTGAAGGAGAAACTTTTGAAACACTAAACTTTATGTACAAATAATAACCCCTGCACCAAATAAAACTTAGAATCACAGACTTTCAAGGCTGCAAGAAAGGTCACAGATCACTTAGCCCAAATACCCCACCCTACCCCCACTTTAAAGGTAAAGGAACTGTATTTGAGTAACTTGACTGAGATCACGCTGCTAATTAATAAAAGGGCCTGGACTAGAACCCAAACCTTGACTACCTGTCTAGCCAATCAATAAGCATTTACTAAGTGCCAGATAGAGTATCCAATGGTTTTGTAATAGATCTCATTGTCTCTTTTTGGATTTAATGGGTAGAAGTAGCATTCAATAATTGACTTTCTTAATTCCAGCAAGCCTAACACCTACTCATGTCCTAGATTTTCCAAGGGAATACCAATTTCAAGAAAGTAAATGTTCTTTTACTAAGGCTCTGCAAAGAAAGAAATATCCTTTATCACACCATGTGTTCTGAGTTTGAAAAATATGGCCATCATACCTATAACCTTGGTCAAGTCATAAGATATCTTTTAAAAAAGGTTTTATTGATATCTTTTGTTTTCAAATTTTTTCATTTCCAAATAAATCACCACTTTCCCCCCTGCCACCCACTGGAGCAAAAATATGGAAAAGTAAACATAATGCAGTTCAATCAATACATCAAACGGATGTAGTATTCACTAGTCATACAAGTTCCAAAAAACAAAACAATTCCTGTTTGCAAGGAGCTTGTATTCATTTTTTATTTTGAATCTCTCCCACCTAAAACAGGGTTTCATGCTAATAAATACTTATTAGTTTGATTGGTTGATTTTTAGTTATACCTGAGTTGCATCTGAATATGCTGTCAACTCATATGCCCACCTTTCTATTAGGACCTCATCCTTTACACCCTTCATTATCATGAGATTGTGGAAGCTTAGATTTGAAGCTATAAAGGAACTCAGAGATATCATTTTTTTCCAGCATCTTAATTTACAGATGAGGAAACTGAGCGGGGGAGAGGGAGGGGAAGGCGGGGGGGGGGGGGGCACGAGTGTGAAATTATTTGCCCAAAGTAACAATGGTAGTGAGAGAAATGATTATTAAATGACCAAATATTGGGAAAATTACAGGATTCTTTTTCCCTTCTTCATTTGGAGATAAGGTTAAAGCTTAATTCCCTGAAGGGCAGGGCAGATGACGAGTAGAAATCTTAGAACTGCTACCCCACCCAATTAGAGAACCTAACCAAGAATTTAATCTAAAGTGAATTCTGCCCCATTGTGTTCCACTCACCCCATCTGAGTTTAGACCAGTGGTTCTCAACCTGTGGGTTATATTCAGTTTGTAACAATGAAAATACATCCTGCATATCAGATAGATTCATAACAGTAGTAAAATTACAGTTATGAAGTAGAAACAAAAATAATTTTATGGTTGGGGATCACCACAACATGAGGAACTGTATTAAAGGGTGACGGCATTAGGAAGGTTGAGAACCACTGGTTTAGACAGATCCTTTGTCCAGACTGCCCAAGGCTGGGGGTGGTCTGGGAGGAAAGTGATTTGAGCCTCATCACCTCCACCCCCCAACCTCCACTATCCCCTCATTACAATAGGTCCGCCTCTCATTATAATATTCATTCTTTTCACTGTTAACCAGAGTTGACTGCCATCCTCAGGAACACCCACTAGTCCAAGGGCATTTAAGTGTTGAGTGGGTTATATGAAGGGTCTCTGGCATTCAAGAGTACCACTGAACCCTTTTATTATCTGCTTGCATGATTAACAAAATGATCAATCAACCAGAAACTATGTCCCTTAAACTTTTTATACATCACAGTAATAAGTGGCTGAACTGGGTCTTCTGATGCAAACCAAGAGTCTGTTCCATTTAACACGTCATCTTTTTCTCCCCACCATGGTCCTGGGGTGAATCTGAACCATTTTTGCTACATGCCAGGGTGGGGAAAGGGGAGAGAAAGTTGTTACAGATACTTTTGAAATGCCAGAAATTGTGTCATTTTTAGAGTGGAATATAGGATTACAGGGAATGTAAAGAGATACAATAAAGATGTTCCCCCAATTTGAAAAACTGACAATCACTGACCCAAACTAAGTTGAACTCCTTCTTTAGATCCACAGCACAATAACTTGACCTCATCATACCAAATCTAAAACATCTATAACTTTACAGAAGCCTTGGAAAAAGACATTCATTCATGAGTGACATTAATGGATGGGGTGGGCAAGTTACAAGGTATGCTGGTCAAGTAGAAAATAATATGATTTCACTTGTTCCCTACAATTCAGTTCAGTTTGTAAAGCATTTATTTTTGTGGCTTAGTCGTTTTCAGTCATGTCTGACTCTTCATGACCCCTTTTGGGGTTTTCTTGTCAAAGATACTAGAGTGGTTTGCCATTTCTTTCTCCAATACATTTTACAGACGAGTAAACTAGAGCAAACAGGGTTAAGTGACTTGCCCAGGGTCATACAGCTAGTAAGCATTTGAGACCAGATTTGAACTTAGGTTTTCCTGACTCCAGGCCTGACATTCTATTCACTGTGCCATCTGGCTGCCCTTATTTAAAAATTTCAGATCATTTATTTAGCCCCTATTAAATGTCCTGTGTTAGGTACTATAAAACCAAAAACATAGAGAATATGGTTTCTGTCTTGAGGAGGCTGAAATCTAGCTGTGAAACAGGATTACTCATTTTGATATTTAATAGTAATGATTATAATTGATGCTGATATAATGCTTTTACATTTACAAAGTACTTTAAATAGTATTATCTCACGTGATCCTCATAGCAACTGACCCTGTGCAGCAGGTACAGCAGTACAATTATTCCCATTTTAGAGATGAAGAAAATAAGGCTCAAGGAATTTAACTTGTCTGGCACTATGGGTAACACTTAATTGAGGCAGGATTTGAACCCAGATCTTATCTGCAATGCCAGGCTGCCTTTAAAGCTGCATTCTGAGCTTCACACCTGATGCCGCAATGAGATTGTAAATTCCCTAAAGACATGGGCCAAGCCTTATTCTACACTTGTATTCCCAATAGCATCTCCTACTTTAGTCTTGGGTCTATAAGCAGTGATGAGTGTGTGTGTGTGTGTGTGTGTGTGTGTGTGTGTGTGTGTGTGTGTGTAGCTAAAAGTTTTTATATGATTGCATATTAATTGAATTAAAAATATAAGACAACTAGACAATTATTCTAAGGCACTAAATCTATTACAGACAGGCGGAAGTGCGATGCAGATAATATATATGTACATATATGCATATGTGTGTGTTGTGTGTGTGTGTGTATATATATATAGTCTGAGGAAAGCTTAAAATAATAATAACATTTATATAGTGCTTTAAGGTTTCTGAAGGGGGAAGGGGAAGGAAACAAACTCTTACTGAGCACTTACTATGTGTCAGGCACTGTACTAATCATTTTACAAATACCATCTTGATTTGATCTTCGTAAGAATTTTATAAGGTAGATGCTATCACTATCTCTTTTCTACATATGAAGAAACTGAGGTAAACAGTTTAAGTGACTTGCCTAGGGTTACATAGCTGGTAAGTGTCTTAGGCACTTTCCACATTTTATTTCATATGATCACAAGCCAGAAAGACACAAATTTGGAATAGTCTGATAATGTTTGAGAACTCCCTCCCTCCCTCCCTCCCTCCCTCCCTCTCTCTCTTTCTCTCCCCCTCTCTCTCCCTTTCTTTTTTCACAAATTTGCTGCCTGTGTACATTTAACCTTCAGGACCCCAATGGAGGACATCTCTCTAGAGTTTCTTAACAGAAATCTGTAAGAGTGATTACTCACGAAACTATTCCTGCTGGCTGCTTCTAATGTTATAACTGTTCTTTGTGATCTCTTATAATCCACTTTTACCATATTATTGCTCTAGGTTAATGCAACAAAAACAACATTATTTAGGCTTGTGTCTTCCAGGCATCAAGTCTTACTTCTGGGTAAAAATGACCAAATATATTGCTTTCTATGCTTTATTGCTTTCTTTGTTTATTTTTTTTTGCTAGTTCTCATTTCCCCCGCCCATCCCGTTATACATAACATTTCATAAAACTTAAAATTTCTAGCTTCTAAAAATACAATCAGTTCTCAACTTCTGAGCTAAGTAAGGGGGTAGGAGGGAAGAATGAAATATTTGCACAGAAAATGCAAAATGGTGGTAACGCACCTGGGGCCTTTTTTATTGCCACAGAAGCAACCAAATTACTGGGGCAAAGAGATCAAAGGAGGAGAATGTAGAAGGAACTTGAAAAGGTAAATTCCAGTAAGCATCTGGGGGTGCAAGGGTGTGAACTCAAGCAGTCCATCCAATCTTCTTTGACAGTCTCTTTATTCTACAGCAGCAGGAAATAATGACTTTGGGGGCATATCAACAGTATCCCTTGTGACTGTGGAATAAAAAACAATGAAGCCACAACAAAGACATAGAATCTCAAGGTTGGTAGAGACATCAGTAGTCACCTAGTTCCAATTCATACCTGAAAAAAAATTCCCCCATGTACCTGACAAGTGGTCTCCCTGTCTTTGAAGATCTCCAGTAGGTTGTTTCTTAATTTGTTTTTTTTTTAACCTAAAGACTAAACATGCAACTTGAAACCACTGTTTAGAGTTCTGTCCACCATAAAGAATTACAGGATCAAAGACTCTGAGCTGCAAACTACTAGGGCTGATACAGTCCAACTCCTTCATTTTACAGGTAGGGAAACTGAGGCTCACCTGAGGCTACATAGTTGATAAGTGGCAAAGTCCAAATACTCAAATTTATGACCTGAGAGGAAATCTAATCCAACCCCTTCATTTTACAAATGACAAAAATGAGTATTGTTGTAGAAGGTTAAAAAGACCCTAAGTAACAAAAAAAAAAAAAAGACTCAGTTTTATAGCTCAGAGGAGCTATAATCCAATCTCATTTTATAGATGAGAAAAGTGAAGCCCAGAAAAAAGTAAGGTCATGGAAGGAGTAAATGGCAGAGCCAGGATTCAAACCCAGACCCTACTAGAAAAGATAAATAAGAACTCTTTGTTATTATCAATATGATTTAGTATTATAGGATCAGAGATTCAGAGCTGCAGAGATCTTGCAGGTTATTTAAACAAAAACTTCACTTTATAAAGAAGGAAACTAAGGTGCTCAGATATGGAGTGACTTGTCTAAGGTCAGACAAGTAATTTGTGACACAGCCAGGATCCAAACTCAGGTTCTCCGTTTCCAGATCTAGTGGTGTCTGGGTTTTTTTTCCCCCAATGGCCACATTGGTATTTGCGTAATACAATGAGGTTACCACGTACTTTATAAGTATTTCATTCTCTCATAACCACTCTACAAGAGAGTATAAATCCCACCAAAATAAGTACAGACACTATATAAACAATATGTGATCTTTTCACCTAAGTCTTATTCTGATGTGTCACCATAACAACGTACCTTGGTCTGATAACCAGTTTGCTAAGCTAGGTATCCAGGTGTTGGCAACGAAGAGGGGATGGATTTTCTTAACCACATAAACTTGTAAGACATTTTTTTCACTTATTAGCCATGTAACCTTGGGTAAGTCACTTAACATCTGCCCGCCTCAATTTCTTCAACTGTAAAATGGGTATAATATCACCTAGTGGTGTTGTGAGGATCAAAGTAGATGTGTGTAAAGCACTTAGCACAGTGCCCAGGAACAGCTAGGTGGCACACTGGATAGAATGACAGGTCTGCAGGTCTGACTTATCCTTCCTGATTTCTAATCTGGCCTCAGACACTCACTAGCAGTGTGACCCTGAGAAAGTCCCTTAACCCTATTTGCCTCAGTTTCCTCATCTGTACAATGAGCTGGAGAAAGAAATGGCAAACCACCCAGTATCTTTGCCAAGAAAACCCAAAATGGGGTCACGAAGAGTTGGATATGACTGAAAAACAACTGAACAACAAACTATGTAAAACCAAGCTATATAGAGCATAAATTGGAGATAATCTCAGAGGGACAGCAATGAAGTTAAGGACTACTGAGAAAGGCTTCTTGAAGAAGACAGAACTTAAAATGAGACTTCAAGGTAGCCAGGGAAGCCAGAAGAAAAAGAAAAAAAGAAAGAAAAAGTACATATTTAGTAAAGAAACACATTAACATAGCATCTCAGTTGTAATAACAGTATGAAATACAGTAAGCCCATAAAATTCAGAATTAACTTTCCTATAAGAATCTTCTTACAATCTTTTATTTTTCATACCATATTTACCCTAGCAATTCTCACAATGATGAAATCATGGATTTTTTCAAAGTAGCCAAGTAAATAGACATTCTATCCTCTGGAGCCCTGGATAATGCAAATACTCCAACACTGATTTCACTGATGTGAGTATTTCAGCGCTCCACCCTTTAACAGACTTTTTTTTATGAATTACAAATGTCAAAAAATAATGGCCCATCTCCACACTAGACTGGTTTTCAGGGAGACATGAAGTCTCTTGCTGGAGTCATGCCATACCCAAAAGCTTGGCAGAATCTTCCAGAGCTTGAGCTCTAGCTGGGAGGAAAAAAAACCAACCCTTTAAGAATCTGTATTCATCTCCATGCCAGGGTGAGGTATCAGAAAATGACTAAGATGAAGACCCTTCATCACTAACTATGAATAACTATGACTGGCTGAGAAAGCTTAGCCTCAGAGGAACCCAGATGAAATTCTGCAGGGAGATCAAACAATATTCAAGTGGATCTGTGATCCCCTAGATTCAGAATTTCCCCTAAAAAAATGCACATCAGAACCCAACCATCCCTGGTCTATATTCTCTTTAAATTTCCCCACAGAAAGTTCACTTTATATGCTGATGCTTTCTCCTGGCATCAAGTAGATAACCAAGTGAAGCACTCTGGAGATGCATCTGTCATCTCTCTTTTGTGACATATATGTAAGTAATCCATCTTCTTTTCCAATCAAACAGTTCCTTGATGATGTCCTTTCTTACTTACTGCTCTTCCCCTTGTGGATATGTTATAGTCTGTTCATGCCCACCATGCAACTCTCCATCCTTAAGGTTTACTTTCTGAATATACATGTCATGGACTGGCCCACCTGAAAATCCTGCAGTGAATGGAACACTAAGGATTTTTACTTTATTTCTCCAGGTTCCAAATCTAACACAGAAATTTGTGTGGGAGTGGGACAGGCAAAATTAGCACACAAGTTTAGTGGGGAAAGCTAGACTAGTCAGCACCAAGCAAAGTCTTGGCAATATTGCAATATAAAAATCTTTGCAGATAACATCTAGGTCCATTTCAAGCCTCACCTTTAAATAGGAAAAACAGCTACCAATAGAAAATATCCCCAGGACACTCATAAGGATTGTGTGCTTGTGATTAATCTAGCTCAGTGTTTGTAACCACTCCATAAAAAGAAGCTAAGCACGCATTTACTGTGGGATATGGCAGTGGAAAAGGTAGTTCTTAAATGGGAAGTTGGCACATCACATCTGAGCGCATTCAGCAGCTCCCTAATGCCAGCCAGCTTTGCTTTATTTATTTACTTGCTTACGTATTTAGTTTTAAGTAATGTTGATTACTACATTTTAGAGGGTACCAGTTCTTCCATCTCCTTGGCTAGTCTTGTTTTCTTCTGGCTTCTAGGATGGGAACTCAAACTGGCACTGCCAACATTAAAAGGCAGCTTCAAACTACTGAGTCAAGGTGACTCTGAAAGACAGAAAGTTTGTAGAAGAGGCACAAGAAAAAAGAAAGGAGCTCTTGGCTTCTCTTTACACGTTCCTCATCTTTTTCACAGGATATAAAATCAACCCGTATGAGTTTGAAATTATATGGAAAGATAAATTCCTTTAAAGAAATGTCTTTTCATTCTTTTTCCGGAGCTAATCTATAGAGATCACAGAAGCTGTACCAGAAGAGGAAACAAAACAAACAAAAAACAAACACTCAAATTATTTTTAAAGCCTTCCACTAATATAAACAGTAATGAAAGGGACAGAGGAAGGAAACAGACCATTTTTTTGATCATGAAAGGCCAGATTTATACTTCCTTTTCCATTATTTCTTTCCATTTCTGAACAAAGGACACCCATTTACACTTTCAGCAGAAAAAGAAAGAAGAAATTACACTCTGTTCAGCTTCCTGAATCACGGACGTTATCTAACCAAGCCTTGTGTCTTCACAGTGAGTTGGCCGTATGGCACGCATCTCTAAATGCCCAGCTTACAGAGGGGAAAGCAAAGGCACCAGGGATACTAAGAAATACGTATGCCCAGGGTGACACAATGGTGGAGCTGGGGAAGAATACTAAAGAACCTTTCAGACCATCCGCTGGGTTTTGTCTAGATGATTAAATTACCTTACTCGAAGTGATTGAGATAGGGACTGCCAACTGCTTTCACCGGTATAACAGTCTCCTATCAGCATAGGCAGGCACACTTTCTTTGCTGTTTAGAACACTCAGAGATGAAGTAACTTGCCCTGGATCACACAGTTAGTATGTGAAAAAAGTTAGGACTTAAGTTACGTCTTACTGGCTTCACTGGCTTCACTATGACATGCTGCCTCTCGTACTGAAATGTAAAGGTCAGAAAATACACTTAGGAGTCCAGAGAATCACTAACCTAAAAATGATAGTTCAAAACTGTCCAAGCAAGACGGTGTGCTTCAGGTGACTGATGGAGATTTTCAGATTGCTCAGAAGAGATGACCATAAGTACATTAAGCTCTAGTACAGACTATTTTATCCTAGTATGTAGTGGGCACTCAATAAATGCTTGCTCACTGAATGAATGACCCAGAGATATCACTACTGTATATATAACTCAAGAGGTCAAAGACAGATGGAAGTTAACCATATATAACTAAACACTTACAGCAGAATTTTTTTGTGGTAGCAAGAAAGCAGAAACAAGGTAAATTCTTATCAACTGAGGAATGGATTACTACAGTGACATGTTGGTTGACTGCTGTCCTTCATTCTCAAAGAGGACTAAAATGACATCACGACGTTGGAGTCAAGGTACAATGTGTCCGACTGTGGCTGATCAGACCAGTATGAGCTGAGAAGGCTCTACCACAGGTCAGGCACAAATGGTCCAGGTGAACGTTCAGGTTGGAGATGTCTCTAAACTTGCACATCTCACATTTCTTTTGAGCTACTGTTCTGTTTTGCTCCTTTGATACAGGTATGCCATACTGGCAGGTCTTTTGCCAGTCTCCCATGTCATGCAATCAATTTCAAAGTTCCAAAATTTCAAAAAAAAAAGGTTCCAGAGGCGGCTAGGTGGCACAGTGAATATAGCACTGGTCCTAGAGTAAGAAGGACCTGAATTCAAATCCACCCTCAGCCACTTAACACTTACTAACCATGTGACCCTGGGAAAGTCACCTAACCGCCCTGCCTTCCCCTCTCCAAAAAGCAAAAAAAAAAAGTTCTAAAGTCATCCCAAAATGAAGTGTAAGAGTAGAGAGGGCTTTGAGTCAGGAAGACCTGGGTTCAAATCATACACCTACAAGCTACGTGACCCTAGGAAGTCATTTAACCTCTCTGTGCTTCAGTTTCTTCATCTGTACAATGCAGGAGTTTGATTCAGCAGCCGCCAAGGTTCCTTCCATCTCTAAATCTACAATCCTATGAACGTACGTGGCAGCAGAAGAGGTAATTCTTAAAATGGGAAGCTGACATATCATTTCTGAATGTATCTGGCAGCTCCCTGAGGCCAGCCAGTCATATTTAGTTATTTGCTTACTGATTTATTTTTAAGTAATGTTGATCACTATATCGAGTGCTACAAGAAATGGTGAATATGATAATACATAGAAATGTGAGAAGAGTTGTATGAACGTAGGGAAACGTAAGACCAATGGCCAAAATAATACCAAGGGGGAAAAACCACTAAAAGATACCAGAAGTCAGATCATCTTTACCCAACAGGGTAGATGACAAAATATACTTCTCTGCTCTCTCTCTTTTTTTTTTGGAGGGGGAAAGCAAGGCATTTGGGGTTAAGTGACTTGCCCAAGGTGACACAGCTGGTAAGTGGCAAGTGTCTAAGGCCACATTGGAACTCAAGTCCTCCTAACTCTAGGGCAGTGTTCTATTCACTGTGCCATCTACCTGCCCCCTTTTTAAAAAAAGATCTTTTACAAGATTAGTGCAGAATAAAGCACACACTGTCAGAAATGGTCAACGGGCCCATTTTTTTATTAACTGTATTTATTCTAAGAGAAGGTACTTTGAGGGATTAGGGCATTGAAAAACAATAGCGATATGAAAAACTTGCAACAAGTAATTTTTTAAGATTATAATATAGACTTCTTCAGGGCTGATACATTCTACCGATTTACCTGGGCTATCAGGTTAAGATTTAGACCTCTGAGAGCTAAACTTTAGAGACGGGGATGTTGTATGGTTCGAATGAGATCATGGATGTAAAGAACTCAGCAAATCTTAAAGAAGGACATAAATGCCAGCCTTATTATTATTAATTATTGGCTTATGGTCTAATTATGACTTCATTCCTTGAACTTCCCATGGCACTCCTATCAAAGCTCCTGCCAGTCCTTACAAAGCAATATGGGGGTACTGGTAAATGTTTAGCAACTGGGCTGGGGGGCTAAGTGGCCTTCTCCTATATGTCTTTGCTGTGTTTATTTCTGAATACAGTAATACCTTAGTTATTTGTTGTTACCAAAGAGGTAGATGTTCTACGGCAGTAAATTTCCTGATAGCCCCCTCTTACACGGTTAAAAATGCTCATTACCAAAACGCTGACACTCAGAATTAGAAAGAACCTAAGAAGTCGCCTCACTGAACAAGAATCCCTCTCCACCAGGGGTGTCAAACTCAAATAAATATGGAGCCACTAAACTATACATAAGAATCCCCGAGGGATGTATACTGGCTTAGAAAATCACATATTAAGATTACTGATGTTCTATTATATTTATATTGTGAGATATTTTCTAATTATATTTTAATTATATTTTAATCTGGTTCTGGTCCCACTTTGGGCTGCTCAGCCCCTCTGCTATACACCATCCCTGACAAGCAGCCAGCCATCCTTAGCTTGAATACCCCTAGTGACAAGAGAAGTCACACCCTTCCAAGGTATCCTATTCTACCCTTTTTGTTACTGAGTCGTTTTTCAGTCATGGCTGATGCTTTATGACCCCATTTGGAGTTTTCTTGGCAGAGATACTGGGGTGGTTTGTCATTTCCTTCTCCAGCTCATTTGACAGGAACTGAGGTAAACGGAGTTAAGTGACTTGCCCAGGTTCACACAGCTAGGAAATATTTAGGGCAGGATTTGAATTCGCAAAGTGGAGTCTTCCTGACTCCAGACCCTACCCTCTCTATCCACTGTGCCACTCAAATGTCCTTCTTCAAACTTAGGACAGCTCTACTGTCAAGAAGTGAGATACTGCTGCTCTTAGACACAGTAGGGTTGGGGGTGGATAAGGGAACAAGCATTTAATTTATTAAGTACCTACTACGTGCCCTATGTTAAATGCTTTATAAATATCTCATATGAAATAATAATAGTAGTTATACAACAAAAAGATTAAAAGCACTTGGGCAGTGATTGGATAAGCACTATCGTGGGTCTGTGTAAGTTTAAATAATTATTACTAGAAACTAGAGCCTGCTAAATGAAAATTTATACCATAGAAATTAGCCTGGTAAAATCTCTCTCAGAGAAACCTTGCAGTTGACTAAACCCTTTGAATAGATAAAGTATCCTTATTAAATATTAATGTCCTGAGAAAGCCTGGGGCCAAATGTACAAATTTAAATTTAAGCTTTATAACTTTCTCTGTTGGACAATGATATCCCCACAAGATACAATCAAATTCACGAGGATATGCCAGCCTCAGCATACCTGGTATTTTAAAATAGGAAAAAATGAAGAAAAAGAGTTACCATTTCCCTTCTCGAAAGGAAACACACATGTACAAAACCCCATACAAAGAAAGGGAGGGAGACGATGGAAAGTTCTTTAGGAGTCACTTATCAAATTCTCCTTCCGAAAAGAAACTTAAAATAATTAGCACTAAAATAAAATAAAATAAAATAAAAATAATTAGCACTGCACAAAAACGCCTGTTTTTTATAGGTGTGCTTGACATAATAATCACTAACATTTCTGTAGGCATTTTTATGCACTGGACATATATTATGTCATCTGATTCTCATCATAACCTTGTGATTATCCCCCCTTTTTAGAAGGGGAAACTGAGGCACAGGGAGGCCAAATGACTGGCCCAAAGTCACACAAGGAAAGGAAACAAGCGTTTATTAAATACCTACTGTGTGCCAAGCACTGTGTTAAGTGCTTTCCAAATATATATATATATATATTATCTCATTTGGCCATCACCACAACTCTAGGAGGAAGGTGCTATTGTTATCTCTATTCTGTAGTTGAGGAAACTGAGGCAGACAAAGACTTCGGACTTGCCCAAGGTTACACAGCTAGTGTCTGAGACAGGATTCAACTTAGTTCTTCCTGTCTCCAATTCTACACCTCTATCTACCACTCTACTTTGCAGCCTAAATAAGATCATGAGGGTTTAAGATGATGTCTAGAACATGGAAACTTTTAAAAATATGGTTCAAATATATCCTGATTTCTGCAATCAATTCTACATCCCAAATTGCCACTTCATCATGAGAAATTTACGAATGTCACTGGTAAGGTTATTAAAAATCCTTAACACCTGTTTTTAGGCAGGTCCAACCACCTGACACTGGCCCCTTAGCATCTTTAGAAAGTCAGAATCATTTACCACGTCTTCTGAAAAATGTTAAAATATAAATGGATTCAGTAACAACTTTATTTTAAAGTACATATGAATTTCCAAATGTAAGTTCTCATTATGCTTCCAATTATTTGGATTATTTAGGAGAAGGTTGGGGTACCAGTGGAATAAGGACTAGGTAGGTCTGCAATCCAAAGTCCTAGGTCCAACACTGTCCATATGACTTTGGGTCAATCACCTCACTTTGCTGAGCTCTGGTTTCCTCATCCTTCCAATGGGAATAATAATGTTACTTAACCTACCTACTTCACAGAGCTGTTACAAGGTTCAAACGCAAGACTGTATAGAAAGCATTTTGGAAGCCATAAATCATCATGTAAATGGCAACTCTCATTACTGATATATTATCTTCCAATTATGCATAAAAACATCCTTTTCTTCCTCTAATAGAATATTAGATAAAAGTATCTATGGAACACAGTTAATGCTCTGACAGGAGAGTTTCCTGGGAAAAGAATTATAAATTGAGAATGATGTACGTTGAATCTGAATAAACACTCATTAAAATAGTGGGGTGACATTTCTGATGGAGGGAATGATGTCCACTAAAAATACATACATATATTGTGTGTGTGTTTATGTACACATGTATGTATGTAAATGTGATTGTATACATGTATGTATGTATGTATATGTGTGTAGACAGATCAATCTAGTACACAGTGCATAGAGTACCTGGCCTGTAGTCAAGAAATCTCATCTTCCTGAGCTTAAATCTGATCTCAGACACTAGCTGTGTGACCCTGGGCAAGTCACTTAACCCTGTTTATACAATGCACTGGAGAAGGAAATGACAAACCACTTCAGTTTCTTTGCCAAGAAACCCCAAATGCAATCACAAAGACTCAGACATGACTAAAAAAAATGACCAAAGAAAACAACAAAAAATACATATTTAAGTGTATATATTTACATATATAAAATCAGATTAAACTGAATCTAATTTAAATAATTCCCAAGGTCTCTGACCTGCTCTGAAAGGCTGTGGTCTCTCTGATCTTTATATAGTTGTGCAGTATATGATATAATGCTTTCTGGAGTACATAGAGATCACACTATATTAAATAGTAACCAATCACATACAATTACACGTAATGGTATAAAGCATAAACATACCATACCATTTCTTATTTTATTTCTCTCAATTAGGGGCAGAAATAGAGTCTGGACCTGTGATTTCACTGGTATAAGGAATTCCCAGGTGAGGAAACTGCTCCTAGCCATGCAGACTGGCACCTCCTTATCAACTTATAGTCTTGGAGAACTACCTAGAGCACCTGGAGGTTAAGTGACTTGCCCAGAGTCACAAAGTTAGTTCATTTCAGAGGTCAGACTTGATCCCAGGTATTCCTGACTTTGAGATCAGTTTTCTACCAATCATGCCACAGTGGCCTCATGCTTTTCATAATTTCAACTTAATTTCAGAGGGAGAAGGAGGGGAAGACCTGTGATTTCATTGGTGTAGGGAATTCTGGTTTGGGAAAACCCTTCCACTAACACAGATCAGCAATACAACAGCCTCCTTTCATCTCAGTCTCTACATCTGTCAAATGAGAGGCTTGGTCTTAGATTTCTCAGGTTTCTTCCAACTCTAAATCCTATGAACTCATCTGTAATTTATAGTCTCTAACTACTATATCATACTGTCCACTTTAGTTTTTACTACAATGCTTCTTAATTCTAGTGCCTTTTCTCTGTTAATTATTTCCTATTTATTCTGTATATAGCTTGCTTGTATACATTTGTATGCTTATTAGATGGTGAGCTCCTAATTTAGGCCAAGGATTGTCCTTTTCTTCTTTTTGTAGCCCCAGCACCTAGAATAGCATCAGGCACACGAAAGGTTTTATTGGCTAAATGCTAAATCAGAAAATGAGGGCAGGGATCCTTTCCATTTTGTCTTTGTATCCCCTATACAAAGCACAGAATCTCGCACAAAAGTGAGTGGCTAGTCGACACACAGAGGCCATTGCATTCCTAAGGGTTCTTTGGAAGGATTTTGGACAGATATCTTTGGAGAAACTTTGAGCTCCTTTGGCTACAAGGTAATTTGGTATAATGGGAAGAACATAGGATTTAAGGTTAGAAGAAAGGTAGGTTTCAATCTCACCTCTGAAACATATCACAATGCATGTCTCAATTTCCTGCTCAGTAAAATGGGGGTAATACCTATAAATTGCTTCTTTGTGGGGATTTTATAGAGACAGAATAAGATAATGTGTGTAAAATACTTTAAAAACCTTAAAGTGCTATATAAATGTCAGTTCTTATATAATGAGGATGATGTTGATAATTTCTTCCAAAGATACCTGCTTTGCTGCCTTCTTTTTCTTACTGTAAATTCCTCTGTATGAGCATAGGTGAAGGAAGGGAGAAAGGGAGGAAGGGAGGAAGGAAGGAAGGGAGGGAGGAAGAAAGGAAGGAAGGGAGAAAGGGAGAAAGGAAGGAAGGAAGGAAGGAAGGAAGGAAGGAAGGAAGGAAAGAAGGAAGGAAGCAAGGAAGGGAAGAAGGGAAGAAGGAAAGAAGGGAGGAAGGAAGGAAGGGAGGAAGGGAGGAAGGGAGGAAGGAAGGAAGGGAGGGAGGAAGAAAGGAAGGAAGGGAGAAAGGAAGGAAGGAAGGAAGGAAGGAAAGAAGGAAGGAAGCAAGGAAGGAAGGAAGGGAAGAAGGGAAGAAGGAAAGAAGGGAGGAAGGAAGGAAGGAAGGAAGGGAGGGAGGGAGGAAGGAAAGAAGGGAGGGAAGGAAGAGAAGGGGAGAGAGGGAGAGAAAGAAGAGGAAGAAAAAAAGAATGGGGGAAAGGGAGAGAGGAAGAAGAATAAGGGGAAGGAATTTATAAATATTATCTCACTTGTTCCCCACAACCTTGGGAAGCAGGGGCTATTATTATACCCATTTTAAGGTTCAAGAAATTGAGGCATATAAAGGCTATGTAACTTACTACAGTCACCTAGCTAGTCTATCTGAGGTAGGATTTGAACTTGGGTCTTCCTGACTACGGGCCCAGCATTCTAACTACTACAACACCAAAACAGAAGGTACATTTACTCCATAGTACAAGTTGCTTCTGGCAGCTGGGCCTGAAGTCTTGAAGATTTATCTTTCTGTCAGATAATTACTAGCTGTGTGACCCTGGGCAAGTCACTCAATCTTGTCTGCCTTCATTTCCTCATCTGTAAAATGAACTAGAGAAGGAAAGAGCAAACCACTCAAGTATCTTTGCCAAGAAAACTCTACATGTGGTCATGAAAAGCCTGACACAACTGAAGAACAACTCAACAAGTAGCTTCACCTTGCATCCTGATGTTATACAAGTTGGCTAGGCCAGACCTTGGCTCTGATTATTATTTTTGTGATGGGGAGGGGTATTTCATTAATGTATACTCTTCATTGAAGGATGTGTTTTCCAATTGTAAGCACGGGTTGTAATAGAGCACAATTTTGTGATTACAGACTCTGTCAATCAATAAATGTATTAAGCACTTAATGTGTGCTGGCTACAGTATTAAGTGCTAGGGATACAAGTACAAAAATGAAACTGTTCCTGCCCTCAAGGATGTTATAGAACTTAAGAGGAGATGCATAAATAAACATATGAACATAATATATATATATATATATATATTCAAAATATGTACAAAATAAATATAAGGTAATTTATGGGAGGAGGCACTAGTAGTTGGGGGTTGGGGGGAACACGGCAACAACAGGGGATCAGAAGAAGCCTCATTACAAGGTGGCACTTGAACAGACTTTTAAAGGAAAGCAGGGACTTTCAGGCAGAGGGACGACAGTCAGTGCAAAGGTACAGACACTGGAGATGGGAGTGTTATACGTGTGAAGAACAGCAAAAATGTTGGACCATAGAGATCTTGAAGGGAAGCAACGTATAAGGCTAGAGAGGCAGGCTGGGGCCAGATTGTGAATGTTTTCAATGCCAAGTAGAAGCGTCTACATGTAACCCTACAGGTAACAGGCAGCCACTAAAGTTTACCAAGTATGGAAGTAACACGGTCAATCAAAAAGCATTTATTAAGCACCTATGTGCCAAGCACTGTGCTAGCCACAAAGGTAACAAGGACAAAGAATCAAACGGTTCAGATATATAGAGGATGGGTTGGAGAAGGAAGAGGCTGAAGGTAAGGAAATCAATTAGGCTGAGCCAAATTCGGTATCCTTAGATGTCCTTAGATGATGGACAATATCTGAAAATATATCTCAGAGTAGGGAAAGTTGTTCAACATCCACAGGTTAATAAATGCCCTAAATGGAAGGAGAGAAGGGTTTTTTTTGTCTTTTTCTTTTTCCCTTTTTCACCTTTTTTTGGGGGGAGGAGCAGGTGCTAGCTAACAGTTGGATCACAGGAGGGTAAGAATGACTAAGACTAAAGCAGAACCAGGCTGCAAAGTGACAGGTCAATAACGTGGAGGTCAGCAAAACAGCAGCAAAGGCCAGTGTCTACTGAGTTCACTCACCGAGGGGAGTTGGCTCTCCCTCAATCACTGGCTGAATAAGTCACTCTTTGGAGCTACCAGTCTTGTGCTAGCCACAGACTCCTTCTCCTTTGTCACCGTCCTTCCACTCTATCCCCATGACTCATAGGAGCCCACAGCAGACTTGCAGCATCATGTTGTTTAGAGCCAATTTACTAGCTATAAAAGAAAAGCGGTCTCATTATTTTAAATGAATCAATCAGTAAGTATTTATTAAACCCCTATTATATGCCAGGAATTCTATTTGGCACTGGGGATACAAACTCACATACACACACAAAAATCCTAGGGTACCCTCTCTTAGTCTACTACCCTTTTCTTCCAGCCCCCTTTCTTTGTTTTGCTCCTATTTCCCCTGGGGAGTCTGCCTTTGAGACTCAGAGCTCCAGAAAGGGGCTCCTGGGGCTGAACCCAGACCTGGACCAGGCCTAAATGCTGAAATCAGGAAGAAGGACTAACCATAAGGACTGACTGAATCAAGAGCAGAGGGAGGAGCAAGACTGATGTGAGTTTATTTACCTGCTAGCCAAGCCTGCAGTAAGTGGCTGAGTCCAATAGATGCAAATTACCATAAGTCAGTGGTTCTCAACCTTCCTAATGCCACAACCCTTTAATACTCCTATGTGGGCGGACCTGCCTGGAGACAGACAGAGGAGGTTCCTAAGACCATCAGAAATATGTGTTTTGCAATGGTCTTAGGCGACCCCTGTGAAAGAGTCATTGGATCCCAAAGGGGTCATGACTCACATGTTGAAAACCGCTGCCTTAAGTGGAAAACTGGTTGTGTTATGATTTACTACAACTCTAAGGACAACAACAAGAAAAAGTCAAACATAACAGCCTGAAACACTCTTCATTGGCTTTGCAGGGTCACTAAAGTAGAGCCTCGGCAAACTGGTTATGATGCTGTCCTTCATCTTCATGACACTAAAGTAATCAACGAGAGAAAGCCAAAGAAAGTCAGTCCTTCATACACCAATCAAACCCATGGTTCTGGCCTGGAAGGAAGTCTGCATGTCACAGTAGGCAGGGCACCTGACTGAGAGAGTCTGAAGGTCCTGGTTTCAAATGACGCTTCAAATATTTATTAACTATGGAATCCTGGACTGATCACTGTGCCTCAGTTTCCACATCTGTGAAAAGAATCTGATAGCCTCTAAGGCCCCTTTTAGCTCTAGATCTCTGAACCTATGAAGAACGAGCACAGATATGCTCCACAGAAATTAAAGGGCAACAAAACAGTATGAATATTTCCAGTAAAACATTGAGGGAGCTATGCCTTCACTGAACCCAATTTCCTTTCCATTTCATGCTGCTCTAAAAGTCAAAACAAAACCACAATCCATTTACTTCTAGAAACCACTGTGCAGTTTGTGACCGAAACAGCTAACATCTTGACAGTAAAGTTAAAAAAAAATCTTAGGTGTTTCCATGAGGGAACAATATGGGGGGCTGTGTTAAGTGGCCCGTGGTTACTGAATTTTCATGACCACCGAAAACACCATGTCTACCACATGTCTGTATTCTAAGACAGACATGGATGGCAAAACATGGCAGAGATGACTCCATGCTGAAAAACATCTCCTCAAATTAGCTCCCTTGTGCTAATATGTTTGGTGCCTTCAGTTAAAAAGCAGCAGATGAATGGGGCAGTCACACTGTACAAGCTACCTCGAATGGATGCCCGCCATGAATGCTTACCACTTTTATAAATGATAAACAGAGAGAAGTATTATAAATGATAAACTGCAAGAAGCAAATAAAAGAAGCAGAAAGAGAGCAGGATTGAGAAACCAGAGTAGTTCTACATAGACCCAAAAGTATCAAGACCCGAAGAATTAATTATTAATTAATCAATTAATTATTATGACTAGGTCTGGAATTTGGGTTTCACCTTTTCTGATGGGCCATCATCTACATCCTTTGGGTGCCACAAATACTCGATGGCAATCAGTCTGAAGTTACTAAAAACTAATCAGGGCAAATGCCAACCTTAACCAGAGAAGGTGGGGTTTTCTAATAAAGATCCATAAACCAATATGTCATGATGACCGGAACAGCACACAAAGAACAACTGGGGAGAGCTGGGTTTGAATCCATAGTTGTGACCCTTGGTCATTCACATGACCTTTTCCCGCCTCGGTTTCCTCATCTGTTAAATGAGAATGAAAGCACTAAAGTACAAAACACACAAAAACCCATTTTGTCACTCTTAGTTTTCCTCCTGGTCTCAATTCATTTTCAGTTCACAAGGTTGTTGTGAAGATCAATTGATATAATATATGTAAAGCACTTTGCAACACTTAGAGTCTATATAAATATTAGCTATTGTTATCACCATTAGGTATTAGACATGCACTCTGATCAGCCATCACTGGAGCTTTTGACTATAATCCTCTTTTGGCGTCCTGATTTCTTACCTCTGCTACCTTACAACTGTTTGGCCATGATTAACTTTGAAAAAAAAAGCCACAAGACAGCCTTATGTTCATCAGAAGAGACAGCCCAAGAAACCTCTCTGAGCCAATGGGTAAGCTGAGATTCAGGGTAAGTGTCCATCAGCACACGGCCCACAGAACCACTCAGTTTCCCTCACCAACTTTTTTTTTTTTGGCGAGGTAATGGGGGTTAAGTGACTTGCCCTGGGTCACACAGTTATTAAGTGTTAGATTGAACTCTGGTCCTCCTGACTCCAAGACCAGTGCTTTATCCACTGCACCACCTAGCAGGCCCTCCCTCATCAACTCTTCAAGTCCTCTGGTAAAGCTATAGCAAAAATCCAGGGGCAAGGAAAGGGAGAGAGCAAGCATTTATTATGCACCTACGATGTGCCAGACATTGTGCTCAGTACTTTATGAATTACTATCTCATTTTATCCTCACAACAACCTTGGGAGACAGATGATCATTATTTTACAGCTGAGGAAACTGAGGCAGACAGAGGTTAAAGGCTCCATTCATGGTCACACAGGTAGAATGTGAGACCATGGTAGGACTTGGGTGTTCCTGACTCCAGACTGCGGTCTATGCACTGTGGCACTTCGCTCTGCCTCTGGGTGGTGCACTTTCTCTCTCTCCTATCAAAATCTATGCACCCTTTCTGAACTCCACCTGGGAGAGAGATCCCTACCCAAAGATGAGGAAATGACAGAAATCTGGATGATAGCCAGCCTGGGCTTAAGAAGACCTGAGTCCCACCTGTGACATTTAATAGATGTGCCAGGGAAGCTCTGAGTCCCAGTTTCTTCATCTGCAAACTGGGCTAATGATATCACCTGCATCACTTGACAGGGCTATTGTGAGGCTTGGACAAAATCGTAGAGATGAAGGAGATAAGCATAGGTCAGTGAAAAGATGGCTAGATTTAGAGTCAGAAGGTCTGGGTTCAAGTTTCAACTCCGCCACTCACTATCTTATGACCTTGGACAAGTCCCTTAACCTTACTAGGCTTCAGTTTCTTCACCTTTAAAATGAGGAGTTTGGATTACAGGGCCCCTGGGCAAGTAGGTGGTGCAATGGATAGAGCATCAGGCCTAGAGTTAGGAAAACCTGAGTTCAAATCAGGCCTCAGACTCTTATTAGCTATATGACCCTGGACAAGTCATTTAACCCCATTTGCCTCAGTTTCTCATCCACACAATGAGCTGAAGAAGGAAACAGCAAAGAACTCCAGTATCTCTGCCAAGAAGACTGCAAATAGGGTCACAAAGAGTAGGACGTGACTGAAAAACAAAGAACAACAAATATTCCCTCTAGCTCTAAAGCATGAACGATGAGTGAAAATAAAGTCGTAATACATTATACAAATATGAGGTACTTATAGCATTTTTAACACTCAAGTTGATAAAATAAAATTATCTCACTCAAAATTATGTCCCTCAAAGTTCAAACTCCCTAGGTCTTCAAATGCCTTTCCTACGGTCTGTCTACTTAGTCTTTAGAAACTACAAGTCATCCTGGGGAGGAGATCTAGGACCATAATTACTTTTCCTACCTAATCTCTTACTTGAAGGTTAGTATTTTCCCTAAACTTGCTTTCTATAACGAACCAAGAAAAGTTCTCTTGGTTTATCTGGATCATGACAAATCATTCTTTTCTCCCTAAAAGTAGCAATAGGAAGTTCTCCTTTATAAATAAAAGAGCTAGCGGTGGAATCAAGACTTTGACTAAACACATTCAAATTTGCATTAAATTTACATAGGATTATCTCTTACTTCATGGCCTCAGGCAATGAAAGATGCTCAATTTCTTTTTCTTTCTTTTTTTTAAATTGACTTTTTGCTGAAGTGTCCCTGTTTGGAAACAAGCATCAACATTTAGACCACCTGAAATCTTATAACTTACTAGGCCTGAAATATTTAAAAATATTCAGAAGCTAAAAGTAAACCAAAAAGGGTGCAGAGGTTGAGGGGGTAGAGAATAAGGCAGCAAGCAAGACAGATTACAGGAAAAACAAAACATTTTCTTATTCCTCCTCTCTCACAATCCCTAGCCCAAGCCCTGGGTTTGTTTACTGCTTCTTTCTTTCTGGCATAAACCCACACTCCATTGTAGGGCCAATGCAATATTTACAGTGCCCACAATCACTATAAATATACTTGTATAATGCTCGACTGCAAAATATAACAGACTCTCAATATAGAAGACAGAAGCAATACATTTATTCAGATACCAGGAAACCAAATCCCAAAACCAGGAAGCCAATGCCATCATAGCAGCAAAGAAGTTAATGCACCACAACATAGCAGAGAGCCACATCATCCTTTTGCCTTCCTACAAACCAACATAAGCCTAGCTGTCACATTAGGTGCCAAAAATACAACTTTTACTCACAAACCTATTTGTCTCCCTCAGAAGCATGCTCTCCTCCCAACCATCTAGTCTAGCTCTGACTCCTAGCTTCCTGTGGGCTCTGCTCTATCCTTCAGCAAACTCCTCCCACCATAGGTTCCACATAACTACATTCAGTCTATCAGGAGGCAGAGTTTATTTTCAAAGCAGGGAAGATCTTCAAATTCCCATTACCATTACATCCATGGACCAAAGTAATAAGAGGATCTGAAGGTCCAGTTAGTCCTATAGCACCTCTCGCATTCTTCAAGATCTCTCAAAGATCTTCTTGAACATCCATCAATTCTTCTAGTATCTTCATATTGTAAGCCTAGCCCCCACCCCCAACCAGAACTCAACAAGGGCAACTAGGAGGCAACATGCTACAGTAAAAAGAACAAAAGAACTCTTTTTAAAGAGGCAGGCAATATGTGTGTGTGTGTGTGTGTGTGTGTGTGTTGTCTTTTGCAATGGGGCCAATATGGAAATGTTCTGCATGACTTCACATGTATAATCAATATCATATTGCCTGCCTCCTTAAAAAGTGGAGTAAGGCCAGGAGGGGAAAAATTTTAGTATTCAAAAGAAAATTTTTAATTAATGTTAAAAGTTTTTTTAAGTAACTGGGAAATACTTAATGCAATAAATAAAAATATACTTTTAAAAAAAGAGTTGAGTAGCTCCACCTTCTTTCCACATTCAGTTATTGTCATTCTATCTGTGACAGAAGGAAAGTTTAGTAGGGTGGTTAGGCTAATTCTTTTCCATATTAAGTAATTAAAACTGTCTCAGGGGACTAAATGCCAGGTCAATGACAAAACATCCTCGTGGCTGGAGCACAAACAAGTCTGGATACAAGGAGCTCCAGCTGTTCCCTCAGTCTGATCAACATAGGCAACACAAAGGGGAGTAAGCTGTGCTCAACTAAATCAAGGCTGTATCCTCACTGAATATTTTTTCCCTGCTCTGAATATTTTTTCCCCTTGTTACAGCTAAGCAAACTTCCTTCTAAGACAGATATTGACAAACATTTGTTTAATGGTAATACATAAAACTTAACTGACAAAAATGTCTCATTTCATCCCAGTCTCAAGTCATCCAGTACCAAAAAGAACTTAAGTCAAGGCTGGCCTACCACACCTCTCACACAGTGACCACCAGCCTTATCCCTTCTTTCATCCTCTCCCCTTTTCTCCAAAATAGCTAAAAACAAAGCAGAAAAAAAACAAAACTTTCATTGTCCTTAGCTTTCCTTCCGTGCCTCAGTTCATTCCAAGCTTTAGCACACCTGATACTATTTTACAGGATCCTAACACATTTTTATATTCATCCTATTCACTAACCTTGTTGCCATCTTCTGTACATGTGCCTCTAAAGCATGATAAGCTGATGAATTCCCTAAACATTCACAAAGGTCTCTTTAGACAATGTTCCCTTTTCCTCTTCCTTCAGAACTGCTTCTCTTTATGTCTTCCAAATTTCAATCTTGAGAACTGTCCATTTCCCTTCCCTGGATCTCCCCTAGAGAATTTTTAGGTCTTGATCTTCAGCTATTCTTTCTCTGAACAAAGCAGAAGAAATGAAGATTATGTGGTGGTGAACTCAGTCAAAGGCAGCAGCCCTATGGATAATCATGTAGGAAACAAAAGCAAAAAATGGCTATCACTTCACTTTCTTCATTTGTAAAAGGAAGGGGCTGCACCAATGATTTCTAGATTTCTATAATCCTTTTTAGCTGTTTATTTATGATTTGTGCTAGGCTCTCTGAATCTGCATAATTTTCTATGTCAGGGGTAGGGAACCTGCAGCCTTAAGGTCACTTGTGGCCTTCTAGATCCTTGGGTGCAGACTTTTGACTGAGTCCACGTTTTACAGAACAAATCCTTTTATTAAGGGGATTTGGTCTGTGAAGCTTGGATTCAGTCAAAGGGCTGCACTTGAGGACCTAGAAGGCCACATATGGCCTCAAGGCTCCAGGATTCTCACTCTTGTTCTATGTCCTCTTCAGAGAATAGAGAAGAGGCAACTAGAGATGCAGGGTAATAACAGTCCATTTGGTAGGGTTTCTAGTCACAATGACCATGTCTAACAGAGGAGAGAAAAAGGAAGAGAGAACCATAGACAACACCAGGGAAATCTACTTATGTGGCAAAAATATGAACATCTAGACTCTAGAACTAGATGCTATCCTTTTCATATCCAAATTGTCCAAGACTGAAATAAGCCCTAGAAATACTTTTTGAGAAAAGGGATTTTACAAGGCAGCTAGATGGTGAAGCAAATAGAGCACCAGTTGTGAAGCCAGGAGGACCTGAGTTCAAATCCAGCCTAAGACACTTGACACAACTAGCTGCGTGACCTTGGGCAAATCACTTAACCCCAATTGCTTTGCCTTCCCCCCTCCAGAATAAAAAAGAGAGAAAAGGTATTTAAAATTATTAGATCTAGCCATAATGTAAAACAATTTGGAACTATGTCCCAAAAGTCATAAAACTGTGCAAATTATTGAATCCACCAATATAAAGAAAGAGAAAAAGGTGTATGTATAAAATATTTAGAACAGCTCTTTTTATAGGGTAAAGAAATAAAAACTAATTAAGTACCCATGAACTGAGGAACAACTAAACAAACGATAGTATATGAAATCAATGGAAAACTACTGTGTTATAAGAAATGATGAGAGAAGGTTTCAGAGAAAACTGAGAAGACTTGTATGAAATGATGCGGAGTGAAGTAAGTGGAACCAAGAGAAGAATTTCTACGTTAACAGCAACATTCTAAAGAAAAATAACTCTAGGGTGGCTAGGTGGCACAGTGAATAGACCACCAGCCCTGGAGTCAGGAGGACCTGAGTTCAAATCCAGCCTCAGACACTTAACACTAGCCGTGTGACCTTGGGCAAGTCACTTAACCCCAACTGCCCTGCCCTCCCCCCTCCAAAAAGCAAAAAAATTAAAAATAAAAATAACTTTAAAAGACAAAATCAAAGTAATGGCAAAACACAATTCCAGTGGGTAGATGATAAGCATGCTATCCACCTCCTAATACTGAAGATGACAGACTCAAAATGCAGAATAAGGAATATAGTTTTGTTTTTTTGAGGGGGGAAGACAGAGCAATTGGGGTTAAATGACTTGCCTAAGGTCACACAGTTAGTAAGTGTGTCAAGTGTTAGAGGCTGGATTTGAACTCAGGTCTTCCTGACTCCAAGGTCAATGGTGGTCAATACAGAACATGGTCAATACAGAAATATCTTTTGCTTGACTTTGCTTATTGGATAAGAGGATTTTGTTTTCTTTTCTTGATGGGTAATGGGAGTTAAAGCTAGGAGGGAAAGAAAATTTACTGCTTACTAATTTAAAAAAGAATTTTTAAAAAATACACTAAAATGACAAGAGCAGCAATCACTTCCTCTTGAGAATTTGTTCCCCAATATGAAAATCACAATTCTACTTGTGATTCTCTATTTTAATAGAGGAAAGGGATACTTGAAGCAGAGAAAGAAGGAGTAGTATCTCTCTGGCCCTGCATGCAAACACAACTCCCTTCTTCAGCCTTGCTGAAGAGAGATATATGCAAGGATACAGAGATGGTTATATTGAAATGTCATAGAAAATGCTGGTCCTTGGAAGCAGCTACCATAATTGTCAATCATCTAGGTCCTTCATTCGCAGCAGAAGTCTGATAGTCTTCACTTATGTTGCATTTGTTACAGCTCTTACAACATCTGGTGTCAAAAGGCAAACCCCTGGACTCTTCTGATAATTTTAAATAGCCTCACAGAGAGTGAACAGAGAATGTTTCCAGTTTTGGAAAAAAGTGCTAAAACCCTTCTCACACTGATAATTCTAAGAATCATACAATTTTTACATGGTCTACACATGTTAATTTACCCATAGGAACTCAATGTGAGACCTTTATAACATGACTAAAAAGCTGACAGGTTGTTGGAGGAAGTAGACCACACTGATACTGATAGTCTCATTATATGACAAAAAACAAACCAAAAAGCCCTCAAAGATATGAAAAGAGCTACATGTGTACATATGCCTGGAGGAATGTTCTCTTAGGAGAGGTAGTACAGTTGAAAGAGCAATGACTTTTGGAGGCTGAGTACCTGCCCTGCCTTTGATGCTTATTATCTGTGTAAGCTTCAACTGTCTCATCTATAAAATGAACAGGCAGGACTAGCTGGCCTCTGAGGTTCCTTAGAGGGAGCTAGGTGGTACAGTGGATAAAACACTGAGTTTGGAATCAGAAAGACCTGAATTCAAATATGGTCTCAGACACTTACTAGCTGTGTGATCCTGGCCAAGACACTTAATCTGTCTGCCTTGGTTTCCTCAACTGTAACATGGGATAATAATAGCACCTCCCAAGGTTCCTATGAGGATCAAAGGAGATAACATTTATATATATTTATATAGTAAGTGCTATATAAATGCTTATTTCCCTCCTTCCCCTTTCAATGATATTATTTATTTATTCAGTTGAAAAAAGGAAGCTGGCAACATTCAGCAGCTGATTAATTTCATTTTTGTGCCAGAGGTCAATAAGGAAAAGGATATCTGGTCACCTTGCCTTCCAGCCTTCGAGGAGTCTGCCACAGCAATTTTAGCAGCCTAGATGAAAATACCACATGTTTAAGTAGAGAAATTGCAAGAACTTGACAATAATATATGGCAGCTTCACTGGGCAGGTAGGCTTAGGAGCAGCTGGTGAAAAGTATGGTAGAAAACATGATTTTGCATTAGGAAACAAAAGAAGCCAACTCTTGTTGGCTGGTCAGAAGGCTCTATATCAGAAATACTTCTTTCATTAAAAGAGTAAGAAGACATTGGCCTTGTCAAGCAAAGAACATCACAAAAAATAAAACTAACTCAGAACCGGCTATATCTGATACACCAATGAAAAATGCCCAGCTAGAGATTACCAAATATAAAGGAAATCCATACTAGTGGTGATATAATGACTTTGTCCAAGGTCACAGAATCAGAATTTGAATCCAGGTCCTCAAAAACCAAAGCTAGCACTCTTTCTATTGCAGCATACTGTTTTCCTTTGGAAAGGCTCAGACATAATGGGTGGTGCCAGGAAGCTAACTGTGTTCATAGGATAAGTCTAGAGCTGAAAGGGTCCTCAAAAGTCATCGAATCTAACCTCCTTATTTAAAAGATGAAAAAACCAAAGTGCAAGAGGCGGTGATTTGCCCAAGGTCACACAGGTAGTTAATAAAAGAGGAAGGATTTGAATCCGGGTCCTCTGACTCCAAATCTAGCATTCTTTCCACTACAGTACTTTATTCTACTTTGGAGAACTCCATAGACTCTGGGTGGTACCAGAAATCATAATGTAATCAGAAATAGAAGAAACTCAAAAGGTTTCTTCAGTCGAGCGGCCCAGATCATGGAGTACTCTATTCCTACATTGTAGCTGCAAAGAAATTTCCAAGGAAGGTTCCCGTTGGGTGCTGTCAGCGGGAGTCAAGCCACAAGTTAGGAGAAGGGATATTACACAGATGGAGCAACCTACTAATCGACCTCTTTGCCATTCTAATACCAAATTACAAAATGCACAATTGAGAGTTTCAATTTAGAGAGCAATGGAAACAGATGCCCTTAAAGAGAAAACAAACCAAAAATCTATGCCTGGGATCCCTCCAAGTTCTTCTCCCACTTCTGTACATTCTCAGAAAGGTCCAAAATGGAGAATATCCCTATTGCACCATTTTCACCAAGATGGCCTTAAGTTAGGGGTAGAAACTGAGTCTAATTTCATCCATGCATCATCCTCTGGAATAAGGAAAATCCCTCCACCAATGCAGGTCAGCACCTCCTCAGCAAATTTCAGTCTTAAAGAGTTGCTGAGACACTGAAAAGTTAAGTCATTTGTCTAGGATCATACAGCCAGTCAGTGAGGAAGGTGGGATTTAGATCCAGTTCTTTCTGGCACCTAGGCTGGCTC
>CM053584.1:244063307-244080605 GCA_028627135.1 Pseudochirops cupreus | reverse complement strand
GTACACGCACACTCTCTGTGCAAGTGACTTAACCTCTCCATGTCCCAGGCAACTCTTTAAGACAGAAATAGCCATTTCTGCAATTACTCACTAGGCAGCACTAAGAGCTTCCCTGATTGAAGGGGCTAAGTGAAGCACCATTACCAATGCTTAACGAGCAGAGTTCTCTTATGCACAAATATTTAGATGACAACAGGTTGAGAAGAATGAGGTTTAGGATTTATATGAATTGATCCAAAAGAACAACATGTACAATTGTTTCAACAATGTAAATGACATGATGAATAAAAGGATGCTTGTTTGTTTTTCAGTCCTGTCTGACTCTTCATGACCCCATTCGGGGTGTTCTTGGTAAACATACTGGAGTGGTTTCCCCGTTTCCTTCTCCAGCTCATTTTACAGATGAGGAAACTGAGGCAAACGGAGTTGACTGGCTTGCTGAGAGTCACATCTCTATGAAGTGTCTGACGCTGGACTTGAACTCAGGTCTTTCTGACTCCACTCTAACCACTGTGCCACCCAGCTGCCCAATAAAAAGAAGTCAAACTTCCTAAACTGAGTAATGGAAAAACCAGTGAAATACTAGATAACAAATCTCTCCTAAGAGCAGAGAGGTGGAGAACTACTGGGCAGGATGCTATCTAGTAGGAACACCATATGAGATGTGTTTGCTCAATTGTTTTTCTTGGTCACAAGGAAGGATTTAACCCAGAGGGATGAGAGAGTTTTTATTTTTCCTTGAGAAATGACTAGAATATAAAGATGAAAGGCATCAATAAAATCGTTTTTAAAAACAAAATAACTGGGGCAACTAGGTGGCACAGTGAATAGAGCACCGGCCCTAGAGTCATGAAGACCTGAGTTCAAATCCAGCCTCAGACACTTAAATGTGCTATCTGTGTGACCTTGGGCAAGTCACTTAATCCCGATTGCCCCATCTTCCCCACTGTAAAAAAAAAAAAAAGACAAACAAAACAAAAACCAAAATCACTTTAAAGAGGACAAGTCTTCTCCAGCTCAAGGGAAACAAACAGAACTGCGCCCCTTTGCTAATCATCTCTTTTTAACTCTTCATTCCTTTAACATCAATCAAAAAATATTTATAAAGCACCTGCTCTGTGTCAAGCACCATGTAAGCTCCTGGGGATACAAATAAAAGAGGAGCCAGGTGGTACAGTAGATAGAACACCACCCCTGGAGTCTGAAGGACCCAAGTTCAAATCCGGCTTCAGATACTTACTGGCTATGTGACCCTACTTAACCCTGTTTGCCTCAGTTTCCTCATGTATAAAATCAACTAGAGAAGGAAGCAGCAAATCACTACTATATCTCTGCCAAGAAAACCCATAATGGGATCAGGAAGAGTCAGACAGGACTGAAAAACAAGTACAATTAAAAAGAATGAAAACAAACCCTATCATCAAGAAATTGGTATTATAATCACTGCAACTGGGGAGACAAACATGTATAAGCATATACAGAATAAATGCAATCTACATTTGTTCTGTAATTGTTCTGTATTTGTTTCCTATGTGCCTGTCAGTCAATTAGCATTTATTAAGTGCCTGCTCTATACAATGCACTGTGCTAAGCACTGGAGATACAAAGAAAGGCAAAATCCAATCCCTGCATTTTAGGTGTTCATAGTCTAAAGGGGAGTCTAACATATAAGCAATATATATTCAGGATATATTAAAGGTAATCTCAAGGGGAAGACACTAAGATTAAGGAATACTGGAAAAGGTGAAAGACTTAAGAACATAAAGCTTCAATTTCTTCAGTAAAATATCAGGTATAGTTATTGTTTAAAACAGTGAGGGCTGAATTTGTATTGGGGGTGAGAGGGAAGTAAAGAAGAGGAAGAAAGATCTGGAAGTGCTGCTATCAGGAATGGGTAAGAGAGTAAAAAACGAAATCAAGAAAAGAACCAACTGGAACAAAAAGACCCCAGTGGAATTACTGACAATTTGTAGTGAAACCAGTCATTGTGCCTTCCTTACTCCCAAGTGGGGAGAATCAGGAAGGAAGGAAGAAGATGTTGAGCTTTGGGGGCAGGAGAGAGGAAGGGTAACAAAGCAGAATACCACGGCAAATTAGCAAGAATTAACTGAGCCAGCTGGCCACAAACACAGAATGAAGAATAGGTTGGAAGACAGAAGGATTAGAGGAGGGGAGTACCCAAGGAGGACAAGGTTGCTGAAAGCAGAGGTACTGGGGAAAGGACAGTCTTTGTTTACATTGCAGTTTGCATGGAAGGATCACTCCCAAGTTTGCATGAAAACCAGTCACCCACTGCTGTTCTAGGAATTCTACTCAGGACAAAGGGGAAAAGAAGGCTGGAGAATCTCAACATGAGAGACAGCTGCTCAAGACAATTGCTCTTGGCCTTCCTCTTGAAGATTTTAGAAGGAACTAAAGTGGTGAGAAATGCTTAATGCTGCAGAGTTCCCACTCAGAGGGTCTAGTAGTAATAGCAGCAGCAGCAGCAGTTAGTAATAGTAGTAGTAGTAGTAATAGTAGTAGCGGCAGCAGCAGCAGCAGCAGCAGCAGCAGCAGCAGTAGTAGTAGTAGTAGTAGTAGTAGTAGTAGAAGCAGAAGTAGTTGCAGTAGTAGTAGTAGTGGTGGTGGTGGTGGTGGTGGTAGTAGTAGTAATAACAATAATAGCAGTAAAAAAGTAGTAATAATAATAACACTTCAAGTGTTTTATGGGGATAGTGATAGAGATACAAAGAAAGGAGGAAAGGAACATCAATGAAACATTTTTAAAAAACAGGAGAATAGAAGAAAGTTCAGAAAAGCACACAGAAAAGTAGAGTAGTATCAGATCTAGCTTGTTAAATTTGATATTTAAAAAAGCTCTATGTAGAAAAAAATACTCTGCAATTTCATGTATAAAGTCCCCCTTTTGTTCATGTTTGTTGATATTTATTAAGTTTATAATACAATTTTTAAAAAACACTCAACATACATTAATTTTACTAAGCCTCACAACTACTCTATAAAGCAGGTGCATTTACTATCTCCATTTCACAGAAAGGACTGAAGCATAGACAGTTTAAATGACTTGCCCAGGGTAACACAGTTCCTCAGCATCTGAGGCATGATTTGAACCTAAATCTAAATGCCTACAAGTCCAACATTTTGTTCACTATACTATGGTGCTTTTGAATATACATATAGGTTAGAGAATGAGCCCGGCTAAGAATCTAGTTGTGACTCTTTCACAACAATCTACTAAGCAACAACAACAATATTTCTAATTCTTTACAGGAGCAGTGACACTAGTACTAAAAAAAAAAGAGGAAAAGAAAGAAAGGAGCAACAATGAATCTTTTTTTAAAAAGAGAGAATATAAGGTAGTTCAGAAAAGGACACTGAAAATACATACACATACACACAAATCATTTCCCCCCCTACCAATACACATATGAAAACAAAAACCCAATAAACAACTTATTTATTGGTAATACAGTTTCTCACCTGAAAGGAGTTCATATATTGAAGAGAAGGTGGCAATGAATCATTACTCTTCGATAATATCAAAAGTAGCTCCAAGCAGGTTTGGGAAGGCAAGACAAGGGAATGGACTCCAATATCATTTTCCCATGAACTGGCAAGCCTGAAACACACCAATATTCACATTTTTGTGACTACTTTCTGCTCAGGGAAACTCACAATCTGATATGCAAGAAGAAAAGGGTCAGAGCTAAATAAACATCAAAATTTTCAAAGCAATGGAAAAACTCAATGGTCATATGAAAAAAAAAATCCAGACATGAGTACAAGTGAGGGAGCAGCTGTCCATGGTACACACCCTGTACCATTGGTAGGAGACAGAGTTTATGCAATTTTTTCCAAGTCATCAGCTCGTTTTCCAAAGTATATGAAGTGTGACTATAAAGTAATAAGAGTGATTCTGTGTGCACCTGGTGGAAATAGCCTCATTACTTCTAGTTACACTTTACATATGTGACACAAAAAAGATAGAAACCGGGCTAAAGTCTAAGGAGGTAATACTTCCCAAAATTCATTTATTAGAGTTATATTTACTGTATATTGTCAACTATTATATTTATTCAATATTGTCTTCACACCCAGTACCTTCCCTATATCTCCCTTTTCACCAATCCTCAAAATTCTAAAATAAAAATACAAGATTTTATTTTTCTCTCTTCTTTTCTTCTTTCACCCCAGGGTACAGCTCTCATGGCTTTAGTACAAGGGTTTTTAATTTCAAGTCTGTGAACTTTTTTTAAAAAATTTTGATCATTGTATTTCAATATAGTTATTTTCTATTCTAATCCATAGGCTAGGAGGTACAATGAATAGAGAGAGTTGGACCTGGAGCCAGAAAGACCTAAATTCAACTCTTCCCTTAGATATTTACTAGCTATGTGACCTGGGGCAAGTATTAGGGACAAGTTTTCTCATAGGCAAAATTGGGATAAAAATAGTACCTAAATCCCACAGCTGTTGAAGAATAAAACGAGAATAATTACAAAGTACTTTAGACAAGACAAAGTGTTATATATGCTATTTATTATTATAATCAATCCTGAGTATTTTCATATTGTGTATTTTTTTATTATGCATTTAAAAATATTATTCCAAGATAGGGTCCATAGGTTTCACCAGATTCCCAAAGGAATCCGTGACACAAGAGAACTCCTAACCTGAAGGGATTTTTGAAGGACTTTTTTTTGTATTTATTTCACTGTGTTTGGGTTGGGTTTTGTTTTTGTTTTTATTTTGTTTTTAGCTTTTAAAAAATGTTCACATTGTAATAAAAGCATAGCTTGGGGGTGTTCTGCTGTTTTCTCTCTGAAACCAAAAATAAAATCTTTACTGATTGACAAAATTCCAGAACACAGGGATGAAATGCCTTTTCCACAGCAGTTTAACTAGGATAGAAAAATGCAATCCTTTTCCATTTAAATGACTATCACCACAATTTGAAGTTGTTATGAGAACTTCTAATCATGAGTGATCTTTTTAATATATATACCTGATATCTAAAATCAATTAAACTTAATTTTGGCAAATGACTGCTAGATAATAAAGTAAGGAAGGGAAAAGGAGAATTATTGAGAGAATTTTACTGCACAAACCTCCTCTGCCCATGTCTAAAGATGATGGCAAAAGAAATAGCTAAAAGGGGGTATCTCCAGCAAACTTCATTTCCCACAATACTTGGGCCACGAATGAGTCCACATGTCACACTCAGCTTTAAAAACAAGAAAAGATCTCAGCAACGCAAAGTTATAAGACAACTCTACAAGTCTCAGGATGGAAGGACATATCTACATTCAGAGGAAGATCTAGAAAGACCAGAGTTTAAATGGAGACTGAAGCAATGTGGTTCTCTTTCTTTTTTCCTATTGTTCACTCCATTGGTTACAACTGTTCTATACAACCAGACTAATGTCCAATTTGAAAATATTTGCAGATCCAATACTTGATTGCATGCCTCGCGGGAGGGGGGGGGAGGGGAGAAGGAGGGGAGAAAATTTGAAACTCAAGAAACTATGGAACTGAATCGTGTAAACTAAAAGTAAATAAAGAAATCAAATTTAAAAAAAAAAACCCAGATGGGGTCATGAAGAGTCAAACACAAGTACAATGACCAAAAAAAAAAAAAAAAGCAAGAAAAGAAGGGAGGCTGGGTAGCACAGTGAATAGAGCACCTGCCCTGAAGTTAGGAGGACCTGAGTTCAAACCCAGCCTCAGGCACTTGACACACTTACTAGCCATGTGACCTTAGGCAAGTCACTTAACCCCAACTGCCCTGCCCTCCCCCCTCCAAAAAGAAAAAAAAAAAGGCACTGAGGGACTGAGAAGACAGAGGCAAAACATGGAGCTGGGTTTGGGGGAGGGCAAAAGAAGATGACTTACCTGGGGCAAGGGTCATGGCATCCTGAGGCAAGGAAGCAGGCCTCACTACACCCTGTGTACTCCCCTATCAGTGCACCAAGTGATTTGCCTCCTGCTATTCTGGGGATTTACTCGGACTAAAGGGGAATTCAATTCTACTTCTCCTAAAGGTATAGGTGATATACATCTCTTTGTGTAAGGGTATAGAGAATATTCTACTGCTTGATTTATTTCCTGTTATTTTCCACATCATGTCTAACTTAATTAAATAAGTTAAGTTAACATATTTATATATATTATATTATATATATATAACATATAAGTTAAAATTTATTTATAAATAAAATAAATAAATTTTACAACTGGATTTATATGTTTCTGGCAAGTCTGGCCATAAAATGGCACATCAGATAGGGGCTTGGGCCATGGTTTAAGTAGTTATCAACAAGAAACAGTTATTTTGAATACCAGAAGAGCCTACGTGGGGTTCTATATATGCAAATATATTTCAACAACAACAACCATTTAGCAAGCATTATGGTACAAAAATCAATGTTAAATCCTGGAGCAGATACGAAAATTGAAAGAAGAAACAGTCCTTGCCCTTGGATGGCTTACAGTCTAGTGGCTCCCCTTCCTCCCCCAACCAAAACAAGTAACTATAATGGAGAATGAATGTGTTCATATGGTTCCTATGCGTGTCTTGCTAAGTAGAATCTCAAGTGTTTTACACTGTCTGCTATTCTTTTCAGTTGAATTTCTCTTTCTATTTATTTTGTCCTAAGAGGTTTTGTTCAAATCACTCTGGCTTTCACTGAATGGCTAATGACAGGCCCTGGCTCAAGCCTCAGTTGCTCATTGTTTGGGTTTTAATGGCTCAGAGTGAGTCTCAGCAAATAGCAACGTTTTCTGCTCTGGCCAGAAACTCAGAGGGTCCCTCCCAGACTGACACTTTTGTGATGGTAAACTAGGCCATCTTCGGTCTCAATTCTAACCTAACCCTTAGTCACTGAATGGGCATAGCCTCAGACAAACTGAGACCTAGGAAAGACTTTAATTTAAAAAGGCCAAAGTCACCCACTGCATCCTGGGCCACTGCCAATCGTCTTGATCTGTGTCTTGCCAGCAGTGATGACTCCGGAGGAGAGAGTGAGGCCGATGACTCTGCACAGCTCTGCCTCACTTACATCCAATTCAGAGTAAGTCAAGACACCACCCTGGGGATGTCATTGGTCTTCTTCAAGAACAAAGGAACAACTACAATAACAACAGTAACAATACAGAATGACTGTAAAAGCATAACACTGGCAAAATAAGGTGTTAACAGGGGGAAAAAAGATCATTTCCAAATTGGGAAGGGGAAACGTACACTTATGTTGATTTTTACAGAGAAGATTTCAATATTAAGAACCAACTGTTCCTGTAAGTCAGAGGGGCGAGGGGAAGGACATGAGAGACAGCAGACTGGGGGAGGCGGTATACAGTGGGATGGTTGTTTTGGGGTGGTGGATGGGGGAAAGATGGGGAGAAAATTTGTAACTCAAAATCTCATGAAAATGAATGATGTAAGCAAGAAAATAAATAAAATAATTTATTTAAAATTTTTTTTAAAAAAGAACCAATTGTTAAAAAAGAGGTCTCCAGAAGAAAGCTGTAATATTTTACAAGTACATGTGAATTATATGTACCTAAGTTTTCCTACAAAGGAACCACCTTCCCATCAACAACTCCATAGAATAATGGTTCTCTGGAGGGTAGGAGGTTTTACTTAAAAGCTAAGAAATGCTTACCCTACATAAAGAAATCAAAAACAAGAAGTTTAATGAATTTGCTAATAGCTACTACCGCATGTTTATGCTTAATCTTGAGCTGTGATGTGAACCTTCTGTTCTGAATGTTCTGTGAGTTTTTTGGCTGCTACAAATTCTTTTACACACTTTTGGCTACAACTTAAAAGAATGACTTTGAAAAGTGGGAAAAGAAAGGTGGGAAGGAAAAGATCAAATAGCACTTTTAAAAACAGGTAGTGTTAATGGTAGAAGGAGAATGGGGTAGAAGAGAAGGAAGAAAATCAAGTACTTAACTTCTTGCTCCATGAATAGAGATCTATGGGGTTTGAAGTAAAGGAAAGGCTATTTTTTAAATGGCTGCTCTTTAAATGCATTTTAAAATGCTTCTTTTTCAGTGGGGTTTAACAGAAATAGCCCTAGAGCTGGAATCAAAAGACAGTAGTTCTTAACCTGACACTTATTCACTGTAATGTCGGGTAAACCCCTGCAGATCTCTAGGTCTCAGCTGCTCATCTGTAAAATGAGTGTTGGACTAGTTAATGACCAGGGTCCCTGCCAATTCTAACTTCCTGAATTCTATTTTCTTCTATCTCAGGGCTTTCTTCTTCTCAAACCTGAAGTACTAGTCAAAGAGTACTTGTTAGCATAAATCCCAGAAGCTTTTTTACACTCCTATAATAAGTTTTCTTTTTTCTTTCTTTTTTTATTCAATTTCATTTTATTTTCATATCCAAACTGTTTTCTTCTCTGACCCCTCCTGCAACCATTGAGAAGGCAAGAAATACAAAACTCATTACATACATAAAGTATACAGAACATATTTCTACATTAGCTATGTTCCCCCCTAAAAAAATAATAAAAAGAGAAAAAAAGATTTCAATGTATACCTTGAAGGTTTACTTTTTCAAATGGATTTTTATTGCTATATTTTGTTTTTACAATGCCTACCCTACATCCTTCCACTTGTCTTATAACAAAGGATTTTTTTTAAGAGAGGGAAAATTTCAATAAGGTCAATCAACATATCAAAAAAGTCTAACATAATATGCAATGTTTCACACCTGTGGACCCCAACTCCTGCAAAGGATCTTCTCATCTCTCTTCCTTGGGATCAAGATTTTTTTATATAATGTCAAAATACTCAGCTTTGATTATTTCGTGGTGGTGATTCCTCCCTTTTACATAACTGAGGTCATGGTGTATACTCTTTTCCTGGCTCTTACTTTTCTTTGAATCAATTCATGTAAGTCTTTCCATGTTTCTCTGTATTCGTTATGCTTGTTGTTTCTCACAGTAGAGTAATAGTCCATTACATTCCTGTGCCACAATTTAGCCATTCCCCAATGGATGAACATGGCCTTTGTCCTGATTAGCTTTCTACCGTACTGCCCAAATCACTTCTCTCTTCAAGCCACCATTCAAGTCATGAGGAAATGGAGGCCATTTGTTGTTAGCACCTTCTTCTCCCTAATGCTATTCTTCTCCTTTGCTACAGTACTGGGGGGAAAGGGAGGTTGGGGAGGACTTACCTTCACCAAAGATAACCTCTCTACTTTTGCCCTTGATTTCCCTTAGTAATTTGGCCTTTGAATTTTTTTTCTCTCCCTCTCCTATCTCTCTCATCTCCTCTCCTTTATTCCTGCTCCCCTCTCATTCTTTCCCCCTGCCAATGACTCACTCTTTATAGTATACAGATAGATATTGTCTTATTTATGTCTATAATTGTTACAATGCAACTGGCACCCCAATGACATTTACCATCACTATTTTAAAATTTTACAAGACGGAAATGTTTCTCAAAGAAGTTAATAAAAATAAATTATGAGAGTAGACTTAAGCCTGACTGGGAGGCTGGTATCACTAGTGAAGGTGAAATGATATAATGTTTGCAAAGGTGCTGAAAGGTCAACATTTACTGATAAAATACAGGCATTGTAGCATTTTGCAAAGCACTGAAAAAGAAGTAAAAAGACCTGGGTTCTAGTTGGAGCTCTGCCACTGACCAGTCATGTAATTAGAACAAGTCATTCAACCTCCTTAAGCCCAGCTCTCTCATCCTTGATAGGGGAAGATAACTCCTTCCCTGGCCATCTCACATAAAGGCTGAAGATAGTCATCCAGTATAGCCCCACCCATCATTTTTGATGAGGTAACTCATGCTCAGGGAGAACGAGAACTATGATCCAAGAGCTAGTTGGTGTCACAGTTATATTAGGAAACTAGATCTCCTGACTCCCAATCCACCGTTCTTTCTGCTACAACATGCTGCCTTTGTTATGAGACTCAAATGAGTGCAACTGTTTTGAAAATCATAAAATAACACAGAAATGTGAGACGGTCCTTGGAGTCAGAAGAGCTAGGTCTGAGTTACTGCACTAGCACTTATTTATTATGATGCTGGACAAGGATCTTCATCTGTGTCTATGTCTGTGTGTGTGTGTGTGTGTGTGTGTGTGTGTGTGTGTGTGTGTGTGTTTACAACGAAGACAACTATATTATTAAGCTTACAAAAAAATATCAACACAATAAGAGAAAACTGCTTCAGTCTTAGATTCAATATTTTTTGCAGAGTGATAGCCCAGCAGAATGTAACCCCCTTGGGGCAACTAGGTGGTGCAGTGGATAGAGCATTGGCCCTGGACTCAAGAGGAACTAAGTTCAAATCTGGCCTCAGACACCTAGCTGTGTGACCCTGGGAAAGTCACTTAATCTTAACTGCCTCACAAAAAAAAAAAAAGGATCTCCTTGAGGGCAAGAACTGTTTCTCATTTTGTCTTTGTATCCCCAGGAGCTTATACATAGTAGGCACTTGACAAATGCTTGCTGAATGAATAAAAGTTTTATTCTCAAAGGTCATCCAGTTGCAAAATTCATTAAAACAAACATTAAGGTGTCTGCTTTAGGCGCCTACACTGTGAAAGGCACTGTCCTAGGTGCTGAATTTATGCATCACTTCTATGGAAATGAAAGATGAAAAGAAAAGTTATTATGGATTCATTTAAGGAAAGTAAATGCCAGGGTATGTTCAAGGATCAATCATATTAATCCAAATTATGCACATTTATATCACAACACAATAATTAGTCATAATCACTGTAAGTTATGAAAGAGCCCAGATCACATAAGGTTCAATAATTTTTAAAAAGAGTGGGATATTGTGGATTTATTGTTTTAAAAACAGTGAAAGATTTAAATGGTTTTATAAAATTAATTCAGTTATCCAGAAAATCCAGTAATGCAGAAAACATGATTTCCTCCTCATTCTGAGTAACTGGCACTTATTTTTAAAACAGATATATGCCAACCAACAGAACTTATAAAAAAATCTTGACAATAAATCAATCTTGCCTCTCCCATTTCATAAATATTAATGTTTCCTATTCCACTACCTAGGGTATTTTTTTTCTCTGTGAACTAAAAGGCCTGTTTTCCCAAAAGTTAAGAGTTGGCATTTTTTTCTAAGGATATAGATAGGGATTGAACTTGTGATTTTATTGGCAAAGAGAATGCTCAGATAAAGAAATTCCTTCTACCAATGTGGGTCAGCATTTTATCTGCAATTTATAAACTTAAAGAGTTTTCTAGAACACTAAGAGATTAAGAGAGTTGTCCAGAGTCACATGACTTCTATGCGTCAGAATCGAGAGACTTCAACCCAGGTCTTGCTGGTTTCAAGGCAAACTCTCTATACGCTACACCATACTGCCTCTGTAGCATCTTTCAACTGAGTGTATTTTAAAATAAATTATGTTGTGTGACTCTCGTGCGTGTTAGGAACCAGTGATGTATCTCTGCTACCCATTCCCACTGCACCAAGTTCATACTCTCACAATTATCTGGGCTGTGGATAATTAACACAAACTCTGCTAATGACCCTGACGTTTCTGAAAACGTAGGGGGAAGATCCCAAAGTATTTTCTAGAGTCAGCTATATAGAAAAATAACAAAATGAGAAACTATGAGGGTTGAATCACTACCTTTTTGAGGAAAAAAAGGAAAATGTTATAAATGGAAGAGCTATACCTTGATTGAAACCAGCTTCAATGATTTCCAAAAGTCTCTGAATGAAAATACTATTAGATAAAACCATTAATGAAAGACCAAAATATGAACAAAGGGCTGTTCCACCACATCTCTAATAAAATCCATTCTGGTGCCACCTAATGAGATACCTTTAAAGGTGACTCTGAATTGTACTAAAGCCTTCATTAGTAAAACAAAAACTTTGGTAGGTACTACCAAGCTAAAAAGTATGCTAGGATGAGCCCAGAAATGGACTGTGTCTGTTGTATTGAAGACTGACTACCAAGTGATGAATTTTGTTTGCAGATGACAACTCATTAAACATATAAAATGGTCTTCCATCCTATGTGGCTCACTTCTACTTTTGCAGTGATAGAGCAGTAGATAAGAGGTTTTATTCTATTGGTTTTATTCCATTTATTTTATTATTAATTCTTTCAGTATGTCATCTCTATCCAACAATAAAGGGGTTGATGAAATACTGGAGAAACTGAACCATATCCATATTGGCATTCACCTTACGAAAGAAGGCCGACTTTCAGGACCTCATTAGAGGTCTAAATAAAGGAGTTGGTGGGGTTGATTTCATCACACATGTAACATAAACAAAATTTTATGGAATGCTTGGTCACCTTGCCTTTCCTCTCTTTAAGATAAATATAAGCAAACAGACTACTATGAAGACAATTACAGTTTACATAATAACAAGTGTTGGGGAGAGTATAGAAAAATTCTATGAAGGATTTCCAATTAAATTCACCTATACTTTGCGACACTGTAACTTCAACTTCAATAAGGTTGGCAGGAGAGAATACAGCAACAACTATACTAGAAAATATGGTTCATGACTGAGGACTGAAAGTGGCTAAAGGTTTGTAAACCAGATGGAAGCCTTGACTCAGTAAAAACCAAAAGTAAGAGGGTAGGTGGCACAGCGAATAGAGCACCGACCCTGGAGTCAGGAGGATCTGAGTTCAAATACGGCCTCAGGCACTTCACACTTACTAGCCATGTGACCTTGGGCAAGTCACTTAACCCCAATTGCCCTGCCTTCCCCCTCCAAAAGGAAAAAAAAAAGAGTATGTAAGTCCTGGACATGGTGAGCACCAACCACCACTACAAAAATTAAATTAAGACTATTTTAACAATCAGAAAAGTTACAGACTTAATGGTTGTTCCAGACTTGTGTACTTTTAGACTAGGGCCATTTCCAGTCATCCTGATCCATATCTTGCCACTGGGCCCAGACGGCTCCAGGTGAGAAAGTGAGGCCGGCGACTTTGGACAACCCTGCTTCACTTAAATCCAATTCACTTCCAAATCATGGGATCACCTTCCTGATGTCATGGTCCCCTTCAAAAATGAAGGACAAACAGCAGCAGCAACTTTTAGATCATAAGTAGGCTAGAGAGGTAGTCAAAAGTTTGCTGTCTAGTACCTATATGATTTTGGGCAAACTACCTAACCAATCTGAACTTCACTTTCTTGATCTATAAAATGAGAACTAAATGACTTCTGAAGTTGCTTCCAGTTCTTAATCAATGAACTCAATTAGTAAACATGGTATTATTCACTGAGAATAATAATGGTACTACCTCATTTAGCCTCTAATACCTCCCATATTTAGGGTAGCTAAGTGGTGCTGTGGATAGAGCATCAGGCCTAGATTCAGGAAGTTGATGTTCAGTTGTTTCCAGACGTGTCCAACTCTTCTTGACCCCATTTGGGGTCTTCTTGGCAAAGATACTGGAATGGTTTGCCACTGTCTTCTCTAAATCATTTTACAGATGAGGAAACTGGGCAAACAGGATGAAGTAACTTGCCCAGGTGTCACACACCTAGTAAGTGTCTGAGGCCAGATCTGAACTCAGGAAAATGAGGTTTTCTGACTCTAGCCATGACATTCTATTCACTATGCCACCTAGATACCCCCAGTCAGGAAAAGTCAGGAAGATATGAGTTCAAAACAAGCCTCACACACTTTCAAGCATTATTGTTACAACTAATATTATTATTATTCTATGAAGGTCAGTATGTTAAGGCTGGATGAGCGGCACAGATAGAGAATATATGAACTATGCCCTCAAGTTAGAAGCTTAAAATATTTTGGGTGAAATAAGATATGCTCACAAATAAACAGAATATATGTTCACTAAACAGAATATGGCACATGCATTAAATACTAACAAAGTTCATGGGAGGGAGAAACCACTTTCATTTGGAGGCACTGGACAGAGCTTTATGGAAAAAGCGGTTTATTCGATCATTTCAGTTGTCTGACTCCTCATGACCCCATTTGGGATTTTCTTGGCAAAGATACTGGAGCAGTTTGTCATCTCCTTCTCCAGTTCATTTTTACAGAAGAGGAAGCTGAGGCAAAGAGGGTGTGGAGTTTGTTATGGTTTCCAAAGAGTTTGACATACATTGTCTCACATATGCGTCACAACACCCTTTGAAGCAGGAACTATAAGTATTATTATTACCATCTTACAGATGATGAAATAGAAGCAGAAAAGAGATTTGGTAATTTGCCTACAATCACACAACACTGTGAATAGGATTTGATGCTTGCCTTCTCAACGGGGCAGGAGAGGAGGGAGGGAGAAAATATGGAACTCAAAATTTTTAGAAATGAATGCTAAAATTTGTTTTTACATGTAATTAGGGGGAAATAAAATTTTAAGTAAATTTTTTTAAAAGAATAGGATTTGATTCCAGGACTTAACAATTCAAAGTCCAGTATTCTATCCACATGTAGTGGGTACTTACAGAATATGAATAAATTAATAAATGAATGACTATAAAGGGAAGAAAGTAAAGGGCAGCTAGGTGGCACAGTGTATAGAGGACTGTCCCGGGAGTCAGGAGGACCTGAGTTCAAATCCAACCTCAGACACTTGACACTTACTAGCTGTGTGACCTTGGGCAAGTCATTTAACCCCAATTGCCTTGCCTTCCCTCTTTCTCCCCTCCCCCAAAAAAGTAAGCAAGCTCAATGTTTATAAATGGAGAGAGGTAGAGAGAAGTATTCCTTAATGACTTTGGAAGCTCAGAAAATATAGCTATGATACTACATAATCAAGAATTAATTCCTGTCTCACACAGTTTTATGTTTTAAATTTAAATATTTTACAGGCAAGTAATTTTTAAAATTTAATTTCAAAGTTAAAATGAGCCAAGCTTTTAAATTCAATATAAATGTTTTTATGTGCTCAAGACATTAAAAAAGGTTTACTGACCTTGACTAAGCATCAACATCTACAAACAAGGGAGAGAAAATTCTTTTATATGGGGATTTTGGCCAAGAAATAAAAACAAACCAAAAAATTTCTTCTACCCAGAATTCTCAATACAACCAAAACTCATAGTACCTTATTGGAGATAAGTTATAGTAACTTAATTCTATTTATATTAGATTAAATTTAAATTAAAGGAACTGATCTTCAAAAAGAAGGCTTATCATAAAAGTACAACCATAATCTCATATGCTGAAGCAGTACCTGTACACTACTCTAATGGATACTCTGCTGAATTTCATCAATAAGTAGCAGTTAGGACTCCATAAAATTCAGGTTTGCTGACTATATAAAAGTGCACTTATTATAGATACCTATTAGGTATGCTAGAAAAGTTAAGTGGAATTTGAAACAAAGAGGATTTCAAACCGTATCTGAATAAAAGCCATTTTTAAAAATAAATTAGCAAAGCCAAATAAATTAATTTCTACCTCTGAACTTGAGAGTGATCTATCAATAGGCCTATTAAGGAGCATAATATATTCCTTAAGAAAAAATTTTTTTCTAGGGGAGTGGAGCCAAGATGGCAGCATAGAAGCAGGAAAACTCCACAGCTCCCACATAGCCACCTCAAATACCCATAAAATATGACTCTAAACAAATTTTAGGCTTCCAGAACTCACAAATGTACAGAAAAACACAACTCCCGCTGAAGGCAGCTCAGCAGGCAGGACAGGAAGCACTGGGAGCCACAACCAGTCCGGACTGAAACCATGGCTTGTTCCCGGGGTAGCCAAGACAAGCCACAGCTGGAGCCTTCGGGAGAGTGGATCAGCAGCAGCTGTGGCAGTTTTCAGAATTATCAAGCCATAAGAAATAAGGACTAAGTGAAAGGTTAGTGGAACTCGGCTAAATATGGGGGAGAAAAGCGGATCTCCCAGAACTGCACCCAGGGCAAAGAAGCAGCAGAAGTGCCAAAGCCACCTCCACATGGCTGCGTCAGAGCTCACGGCCTGCAGATTGCAGGAGAGCCAAGTGATCATTCAGGGGCTAAATGCTCCTGCCTTAACCAGCCTGGATCAGGATCTGGGGTGGTGGTCCTTAGGTGTGTTTTGAGTGAGCCAAAGCGGGGGGGGGGAGCTGCAGTAGCCTCTTAATGGCTCTAGCAGCTGTGAAAACCCCAGCAATTTGAAACAGAGCTTTCCCCTCTGGAAGCAGAGTTCCACAGAGCTAAAAAGTCAAGTAATTGACAGGTAACATGAGCAGGCAAAGGAAGCAAAGTAAGAACAGAAATCCAACTTTAGATTCCCTTTTTGGGGACAAAAAAGATCAAAGAATGGAACAGGAGGAAAACAACACAGTCAGAACTCGCACACTAAAACCATCCAAGAAAAATGTAGACTACTTACAAGCCATACAGGCAGCTTAAGAAGGATTTTGGAAAACAAATAAGAGAAGTAGAGGAAAAATTGGGAAGAGAAATGAGAATGATGCAAGAAAATCATGAAAAGAGAGTCAACAACCTGACTGAAGAAAATAACACCTTAAAAAATAAATTAACTCAAATGGCAAAAGAGACACAAAAAGCCAATGAGGAGAAGAACGCCTGAATAAGTCGAATTTGCCAGATGGAAAAAGAATCCCAAAAGCTTTCTGAAGAGAATAATTCCTTCAGAATTAAAGTGGAGGAAATGGAAGCAAATGACTTTATGAGAAACCAAGGTACTATTAAACAGCTCCAATCAAATGAAAAAATAGAAGGCAATGTGAAATATCTCCTTGAAAAAACGACTGACCTGGAAAATAGATCCAGGACAGATAATTTAAAAATTACTGGACTACCTGAAAGCCATGACCAAAAAAAAAGAAACTAGAAAGCATCCTTCAAGAAATTCTCAAGGAAAATTTCCTTGATATTTTAGAACCAGGGGGCAAAATGGAACTTGAAAGAATTCACCAATCATCTCTTTAAAAAGATTCCCAAAAGAAAACTGCTAGGAATGTTATAGCCAGGTTCCAGAGCCCCCAGATCTAGGAGAAAATATTACAAGCTGCTAAGAAGAAACAATTTGAATACTGTGGAAACACAATTAGGATAACCCAGGATCTAGCAGCTTCTACATTAAGGGATTGAAGGGCCTGGAATAAGATATTCCAGAGATCAAGGGAGCTAGGATTAAAACCAAGAATCAACTACCCAGCAAAATTGAGTATAATGTTCCAGGGGAAAATATGGTCATTCAATGAGGTGGAGGACTTTCAAACATTCTTGCTGAAAAAAACAGAACTGAAAAGAAAATTTGACACTCAAATACAAGAAGCATGAGAAGGTAAACATGGAAAAGAAATCATAAGGAACTTATCAAAGTTGAACTATT
>CM053584.1:244022453-244062807 GCA_028627135.1 Pseudochirops cupreus | reverse complement strand
TCAAAAATCAGGTGAGGGGGAAGGTAGAGATCTTTAATCAGCCTGAGGCCAGAAGTAAGCTGGCACCCTCAGCCTGGCTCCTCAGAGCCTGAACCCCAGGCCAAGCTGAAGGTAGAGGATTATGGAAGAAGACAGTGAGCTGCACCCTAGGAAAGAAACATTTCATGTCCCTTTGATGATAATACCCTTAGCCCCTGAGACAAGTTCGTGCTTTCCCATTGCCACTTGCCTCTGCATTCATCTCATGGTTAGAGATCTAGAAGTCAAGTGTCTGGTTTTTCACATGGTGTGTAGTAACATTGGACTTTACATTTAGAGCCAGAAGGGACCTTGTTGTTGTTCAGTTATGCCTGACTCTTCATGACCTCATGGACCATACTGTCCATTAGGTTTTCTTGGCGAAGATACTGGAGTTTTTGCCAGTTCTTTCCCAGTTATAGCACACAGAGGTTAAATGACTTGCCTAGGGTCACACAGCCAATAAGTATCTGAAGCTGAATTTGAACTCAGGTCTTCCTGACTCCAGATCTAGTACTTTATCCACTAAGTAATCTAACCCCAGAAGGGACCTTACAGGTCATCTAAGTTGGCCCCCATATTTTTCAGATTAAGAAATTGAGACTCAAGCAATCACAGAATTCAAGAATTGTAATGGAGCTTGGCAGCCATCTTGTCCAACTCATACCTAATGAAGATTACCACTGAAACACACCTGACGGGTGGTTGTCCAGTCTCTGCTTGAAGACTTTTTTTTTTTTTTTTGCTTTTTGGAAGGCAGGGCAATTGGGGTTAAGTGACTTGCCCAAGGTCACACAGCTAGTTTTTGTGTTAAATGTCCGAGGCCGGATTTGAACTCAGGTCCTCCTGACTCCAGGGCTGGTACTCTATTCACTACATCACCTAGCCTCCCCTGCTTGAAGACTTCTAAGGAGGTCACCTCTCCAGGAAGTCTGTTCTTCCTTTGGACAGTTATGATTTTTAAGAGCTTTTCTTTTTTTCTTCAACCCCTCCCTCCCCTCCCCTGGACATTAGGAGTCTAAATTTGCCTGTTTACATCTTTTACCCATTACTCCTGGTTCTGTGGCCATACAGAACAAGCATAAGACCTCTCCCACATGACAGTTCTTTAAATATGGAATAGAGTTGCCATGTTCTCTGTGAGTCTTCTCTTCTTCTGGGTGAAACATCCCTAGTTTACTCAACCAATCATCAGATGATATAACTCAATCAAGGCCCTTCAATGGTTGTTCCATTCTTGACATTCCCCCCGCTGTGTCCTTCTTAAACTGTGATACTTAGAGAACTGGACACAGCACTCCAAAGGCGGTCTTATCAAAGCAGCGTACTGCTCACTATCACCTCCTTATTTTGGAAGCTACACCTCTTATTGCCTTTCAAGATCTAGCGGTTTTGCTTTTGTTTTGTGTTTTGGCAACCATACCACATTGCTGATCCCTCTTTAAACTTGCAGTCCACTAAGACACTCCCCCCCCCCCCCCCCAGCCCTTTTCAGTCTAGCCATGCCTCCCCTATTTTGTACTTGTTGAGTTTCTGGTTTCCAAGTATAAGATTTCACATCCATCCCTACTTCATTTACCCCAGTCTTCTTTAGGATCCTAACTTTATCATCCAGCTTTCAGGCTTCTTCTCACTTGAAATTTTAATGTGTATGATATCTCTGCCTTTATTGAAGTCATTGATTAAAAAAATGATAAAAATACTAAGTGGCTTTTTCAGTCACATACAGGTAATAAGTGACAGAGCCATAATTAGAACCCAGATTGCCTCTGCCTGCAAACTTGGCACACTTTCCATGTACCATTCTGCTCCCTTGATTTCTTACAATATCTTTATGGATAAGATGGAGGAGTGTGGCTAAGATGCTGGCATAGTTGGGTGACTTCAACAATGACTGAATAGCTATTCACAGAGTTGAATAATGGATTCTGATCAGCCTCGAGAGCTCCCTAATTCTCACAGGTTTCTGTACTTATCCTTGACCTTGTCAGTATTTTTACTGATGATGTATATATCTGACCCCCTGCTGCATTTTTTTTTTCATTTTTGCTTTTTGGAGGGCAATTGGGATGAAGCAACTTGCCCAAGGTCACACGGCTAGTAAGTGTGTCAAGTGTCTGAGGTTGGATTTGAACTTAGGTCCTCTGGTGCTCACTGTGCCACCTACCCTCTCCCCCCATTAAAAAAAAAGAGTATGAATTAACTATAGAAAACAGTTAGCTTTGTAATTAAGTGACTTGCCCAGGGTCACATAGCTATTACGTGTCAAGTGTCTGAGGCTGGATTTGAATTCAGGTCCTCCTGACTTCAGGGTTGGTGCTCCATCCACTACACTACCTAGCTGTCCCTATTTGGACTTTTCTTGGCAAAGATACTAGAGTGATTTGCCATTTTCTTTTCTAGCTCATTTTATAGATGAGGAAACTGGGACAAAGAGGGTCAAGTGACTTGCCCAGGGTCATACAACTAGTAAATGTCTGAGGCCAGATTTGAACTCAGGAAGATGAGTCTTCCAGGCTCTGGATTTTCACTCTATCCACCATGCCACCTAACAGTTATTTACTAAATATTTAATCTGTGCTGGCTAGGTATACAAAGGAAGGCAAAAATCGTCCCTTCCCTCAAAGAACATTAATGGGGGCATTAATCCCAGTTATCACTTTAAGGTTTGCACAACAATTCACACCTCTGATTTCATTTGATCTTCAGAAGCCTGTGAGTTGGGTAGTATTATTATCCCCTTTTAACAGATTGAGGAAACTGAAGCTTAAGGGTTAAATGACTTGTGCCAGGTCACAAAACTAGTAAGTATCTGAGGCAGGCATCATACTCAGAGCTTCCTGGTTCAAAAACCAACACTTGAGGCTACCTACCTGCTGCCTTTTCTGTATATAAAAAGGAGACTATGGTTTTAAATGCTTAACATAAGTACTGAGAGCATCAAAGAAAAAACCCTTTACGCAATTATAAGATTATACTGTAAAATAGGCTGTAGAATGTGTAGTCACTGCAGCCCTCGGATAGCTCATACACAAAGTATAATTTCAGTTGCATTTGGCATTGTAAGTGTTCTTCCACCCTGAGCTCAAAGATCAGTCTTAGGAAAGAAAGGCAGACACCTGCCGTTCATACTCCCAACACTCAAAAAATGTGTTGTTTTCCCTAGGAGCACAATATTTTAAGAGCCCCCTGGACAGATATTAGAATTAGAAGATTCAGTTTCATTGTCCACTTACCTTCACAGTGTCTGACTTGTGTTTTGGGGAAATCTACTCCTATAACTGGGGCTTAATTTTCCCTGAGTCAGATTTTATATTGAAAGTGAGAGTTATACTTGGCTAAGATTCCAACTAAAATGTATCGAGGTCAGTCAGCCTGTGTTTTAGGTAACACTGGACCTCTAGGCTCCTACCCTCTCTTGACCTAACTTTCCTACTTTCCTTAGAGTGGGAGTGAGGTATAGTTGAAAAGTTAGTCTGATACTTTTCAGTTGATAATGAAATTCGTTATTTCTGTAGTTTCAAGAATTACATTAAAAAAAAGAAAGAAAACCTCTTAGCTGGCTGGACATCTATCTACCCACAAAAGTGAGGCAACTCACATCTGAGATAAATTTATCCAGTTCAGATTTTGAAGACAGCTGTGACCTTCCCTGGATTTCTTCCTGAAAGAGGGTGGTGAGTCACCTTGGCTGTATGCCCTGTGTCATTCTTCCAACTTCAAAGAGTTCTGTTCTTACTTGGCTAAATTGCAGTGGCCTCTGAATCACTAGAGTTAGCATGCTATTATGTACTTAACATTTTAGGAGAGCTCTGCCAGCCTTTACAGAAGCTGAGTTGGCAAGACCTTTGTGCCCATCTAGTCTAATTTCTACCTGGATAGGAATCTTCTCTACTTTATTCCTGGAAATTGTTTATATGGCCTCTTCTTTGACGATCTCTTATGTCTGGCCACTCACTAACTCCAGAAGAAGCCCGTTTCACATTTGGACAGCTGAGATTATGACCAAGATTTTTCTTTATTATGTTGTGCTGAAATATGCCTGTAATCTACCTCTAATCTGCCCTCTCCTCCCCCAGCCATCATTAGTACTAGATCACATTGCCTTTCACAGAATAGATACTGGAGAAATTCCAATTACATTGAATTAAAATTCTGGGTCCTAGAAGAAGACATGTCATCTTCAATGTAAATAGCCTTCAGATTATAAGGTCGTAGATTTAGAGCAGGAAGGGATCTTAGAGGTCATTAAGTCTAACCCTATAATTTTACAGATGAGGAACCTGAGGCTTAGAGAGTTTAAAGGAGTTACTCCCAGGTTCACATAGTCATCATCTGAGGTAAGATTTGAACCCAGATCTTCCTGAGATCAACCTGGGGCATTATCTGTCCTTCCTCTGAATTCTTTAAAAAGTTGTAGTCTGAAGCTCTCCAACTGTATGTCCTCTTTTCTCCAGGCTAGCCTCCCACACCGTTTAGCTGCTCTAAATTTAATGCTATGGTCACCAGGTCTTACATCATTTAATCAATCAGTCAGTGATTAATAAGTATTTGAGTGTTTTCCTATGTGACCCAGTTCTGTTCTAAGCACTCAGTACAAAGAGAAACACTGTCTTTTCTGCTTTCAGCAGAGAAAATACCAGCAGACATACAGACAGATGAACTCCCCTGTTCTTATCATAGCTTAACGTGGTGCCAAGTTCATGTTTCGTTTGTTTAGTATATCATCTGTTTCTTTCTTTTGTCCTGGTGGTCTATAGTATACTTCATCCATAGTGTCACTTTTCTATCTCCATTTATCTCATCCAAATACTGTTCAATGTGTATCTTTCTTCAAGTTCAGGGAATTTCTCTCTGCTTTTTATATATGATTATAGTCTGCCGCCCCCCACTTTTTTAAAAAAGTGGATTTATTCCTTTTGAATAAGATAAACCCTTTCCTAGTCTTGTTCCAGTCATGAGGTACATTCCATCAGGTCTTGATAAAGAATTATGAGGTTGAATTTACTTCCTTGTATAAGATTTTTAGTTTACCCTGTTTGCATATAATCACAGGAGATCACAAGTTACATTACTGCCCCTCTTCTCAGATATTGTCTCACTGGAATTGCTGGTCCTTTTCATGGATCTTCTTCCTATATTTTATGTGCTACTGTCTTGATACTCTAGCATCAGACTTGCTAGGTATATATGGGAAGTTTTCTTCTTCTTTCTCCATTTTTAGTTTAAAACTCCCGTAACCAGATCTTTTAAATTTCAGGCAAATGTATATTTTACTAGTCCTCATTAGGTCTGTTCTCTCAAGGATTGATCCAGAAATGCAAATCCCCTTTTCAAGCACTATCTTAACCAAGAGTATACTTCCAAAACCAGCTGTTCCCTTTCCTTTTGAGTACAGACCCTCAGCTTCTACCCTGAAAACTAACATTCTTCTATTTATGACATATGTTCAGAAACTATTTTACCTAGTTGAAGCAGATTTTGCTATTGGTTGCTTTTCTGATAAACAACCAGAATTAGAAAGGGCTTAATAATGAGGCTTTCAGTAAGAAAAATCAACTGAAATATCAGAATTCTGTTATATCTATTGCAGAAATCTGCCTTGTGCCCCAGTGGGGCTCATACCACTTGCATTGACCCTGGAATTTATAATTCTGCTCAAGTCTTAAAGAAGTAACTTCTGAATTTTGATTTTTTTCCCATGTATATGTGCTCCCAAGCTAAAGACTTAAGTAAAAATGCAGCTATATAAAACTGCATCAAGCGCTAAAAGCCTTTCTAAACCTATTAATTATTTATTAAAACCTTTCTATGCTGAATGCATATCTTTCCAAAGAGATAAAAAAAAATTTCATTTATCTGATGATGTAGCTAGCCTGCCAGTACATTTCTCCCCTCATCTGTTATTGGCTGCCTTAATGATTTTCTTTTAAACTTTGGTTAGGCAGAAGCGTACTACTAGTATAGAGGCAAAATAGCCACTTTAGAAATAATATCCACAATAATCCAAGAGAAGAGAGATGTCTCTTGTATATATTTACTTCGGGTCTATCTTGAGCAAAAGCTCCACACATTTCTTAAAAACACTAAATTAAAAGAATCTCTTGAGTCACAAGTGATAATATAGTCTTATAGTCTTTGTTCCTGGAATATGTTAACTCTTACTCTGTAACTCTCACCATCCATGCGGGGTTTATAAGAGTATTCCCATATAAGTAGGTTTTATCAAAAGGCAATATATTTTGAGGTACACTCTGCCTTGCCAAACTTAGCACTATATGTCTTTGATCTTGTGAGTTTGAAAGCTTGGAAAATTTAATTTAAAAACTTGCTTGCTTTGCATTATAATAACACCACTGATGTTTTTATTACAGTCCACTTAGCTGGGAAAAGATGGATGGTGAGAATATGTTCAAGACTTACTTCCATTCATGTCTTTGAACCTGCCTTATGTATATATCTCTTCTTAAACAGGCTGTCAGAAGATATCCAGTTCCATTGTATTTTTCCCCTTCCCCCAAGTATCATATGTGTCTCACACACAGTGAGTGACATACCTAGCTTGGCTGTCACAGCTACACATTTACCTGGACTATTTCCCAGGGAGAACACAAAAAAGTTTTTTAAAAATTATGTTTTTGTGTAAATTAGCATACATATTAGGGCAACTACGTGATGCAGTGGATAGAGTGCTGGGCCTTAGTCATGAAGACTCAACTTCCTGAGCTCAAATCTGGTCTCAGACATTTACTAAGTGTATGACCTTGTTAAGTCACTTTTCCTGTTTGCCTCAGTTTCCTCATCTGTAAAATGAGCTGGAGAAGGAAATGGCAAATCACTCCAGTATTTTTGCCAAGAAAACCCTAAATGGGGTCACAAAAAGTTGGACATGATTAAAAACACCTGAACAACAGTAACAAAAAGAATACATTACAGTTTATAGGAAATCAGAAAGATAGATTAAAATGAAATTATAATAATGACTAATTTTCATTTATAGAAATGAATTAATTTGAGCTTCACAATAACCTCATAAAGTAGGAGGAACTATAGGTATTACCATCACAGAATCACAGATTTTTTTGTGTTCGAAGAGACCTGATCAGTATCATACAGTGTAAAGAGGGGGACTGTTTTTACCTTTCTTCATCTCCCTAGTGGTTGGCACAATGCCTGCTACGTAATAAGTATTTACTAAATGCTTGTTTACTGACTGACTGAATATGAAGCCAAAAGGACCTGAGGTCAAATATTAGTTCTTTTTCTTATGACCTGTATGATTGTGGGCAAGTCACTCCTTATATCTGGGCCTCAGTTTACTCATCTGTAAAATGAGCAATGTATGGCCTCTAAATACCCTTCTAGCTCTAAGTCTGTGATCTGTTGATCAAGGCCTCCCCTGCTTGAAGAAGAATCCAGACTAGGATATACCCAACAAGTGGTCATCTAGGCTTTGCCTGAAGGCTTTCAGATGAGGAGCCAGAAGTGGAGAGAAATTAGATGACTTACACAGGGTCACACAGCTCAAAAATGGGATTTGAACTCAGGTCTTCTTCCTTTGGCATCCAGCAGCATTCTGTTCATAGATAGGATTGAATAGATCCTATTCCATCCATAAATAGGACAGCCATGGCTTCTTGTCAGTAACATCTACTATTCCTTCCCTTCCCTTCCCTTCTCTTTCCTCTATCTTCTTTCCTTTCTTTCTTTTCCTTCCTTCCTCTTCCTCTTTCTTTTTCTCTCTTTCTCAGTTCCTTCCTTCCCTCCCTCCTTCCTTCCTTCCTTCCTTCCTTCCTTCCTTCCTTGCCTCCCTCCCTCCTTCCTTCTTTTCTCCCTCCCTTCTTCCCTCCCTCCCTCCCTCTTTTTTGGAATTCATGTTGAAACCATGTATTCAGTTAGGGGCAAATACCTGATGTTCCTTTAGGCCAGTTTTTTTCTCAGAGTTGGAGGGAGAGGGAAGTTTGTCAGTACTCCAGAGAACTGTTATTCATCATCATTGTGGTACTCATATGTTTTCCTACTTTTCTTGGCAAAATCCCCTGCCTCAGTTGTCTCCTTTGATCCCTTTCCTCGTCCTTCCCTTTTGTGGGTAGGAGATTTTCCATATACTAGCCATCTTTATTGGGTACAGACCGCATCCAGAAGGCTATCATATATTGCAGTTCATTGCCCTCCCCCTATAAATGTCATAATAAAAATATCAGAAATTACTCCTTAGTCAGTCAACAAGCAGTATTAAGTGCCTACTGTGTACCAATCACTGTGCTGATCTTTGGGGATACACATAAAGGCAAGGAGCTTGTCCTCTTGAAGCTTACGTTCTAACGGAAGAGACATGTTAGAGATAATCAACAGAGGAAAGACATTAGCATTAAGGGGGATAAGGAAGAACTTCTTGGAGAAGGTGGGATTTTAGCTAGGACTTGAAGGAAGCCAGCAATGCTGGGCTTGTGCTCATGGCTTGATAATCTGCTTTTTTTCCATCCCCAACAAGGGCAATATTTGATCTCTTCTCAACAGCACTAAAAGCCTGTGTTTTGATCACAACTCCTGTTTCTGTAATGTCTTGAGTTTTGCAAAGTGCTTTACTTATAGCAGCCCAATGATTAAGATGAGAAACTCCAGCTTAGAGATGAGAAGTGATTTGCCCAGGGTCATACAACTGGTAGGTGTCAGATTTGGAATTAGAAGTCAAGTCTGGCAGTCCTAGTGTGTCCTAACTCCCAAGTCCAACATATCTTTCAGTAATGAATGGAAATCCTTTTGGAGAGAATGCATAGAGTGGAGGAAAACTCTGCTTTGTTACATAAGAGGAGAGAGACTCAAAAAAATATAGATGAGGTCCCCTATTTACTTTAGGATAAAATACAAACTCCTTAGTCTATGCATTCTTAATCCCATATACATTTGCAGTCTTCTTTCATTTTTATTTATGTCTTTTAATTCTTTTTCTCACAGTCATTTCCTTATCTAAACCACCACAGACTCACAACCCTATGACTGCATACATGATTAAATCCTCCCTTGTAACAAAGAAACACAACAACTAAAACTGTTGCAGCTGATAGTGTATGTCACGTTATAACTTCCCCTCCCTTCCCTCCATCCACGAAAAGGAGGGAGGCGTATTCTATCACCTGTATTCCAAACCAAGATTGGATATTGCACTATTCGGCTACCTTTTTGTGATGTTTCATTTACATCATGGTCATTGTGTGTACATATTGTTCTTTTATTCTGCATTAATACTTTTTTGCTTTGGAAGATTTCTTGCTTCATTATGAACTTAAACACAAAAAAGAGAATGTTCATATACATAGCAAAAGGAAAAAAAAAGCACTCTATGAAACAAAGGGTTTCTGTTTCATATAGTTTGATTTTTAAAAGTATAATGAATGCTATGTGACACTTAAAAATTTTATTCTAAAATTAAACACACACACATAAAAACCCAACCCAAAAAACATTTCCATATACAGAGCAGAAAACAAAAAAGAGCATTCTATATGAAACCATGAATTTTCATTTCATACTTTTTGGTGCCTTTTTTTTTTGAGTTATATAATTAATTCTTTATGTTACTTTTGAAACTGTCCTGTTTGTGCTTCCTTCTGAATGTCCTTCTGTTCTCCTCTTGTTCATTTTGAAAAATATTAGAGTGACTCTTTTTTTATATACATCATTTCTTTTAAATATTCCTTTGTAGTCTTTATGAAAATTCCACCTTTTTTTCCTTTGAGTATCTGCTTTCAGTTGTTACAGTTGCTCATTCTTATATTTAGGAGTTAATAACTTAGCACCCCTGGACCTGGGATGTGCTGGCTTGAGATTGCTTGCTCCCTGGGGCTTCCAAGGTTCTCACTTTTTTGCTCTCTGACCACCCTGAGGAATTTCTGGTCACCCTGTAGCTTTGCTGGAGGATGCCTGTGGGCACAGAGCCTTGCAGAATAAATATGTTGCTGGTCATCTCTGTTCACTGTGGGAAGCCCCAGCATTGGTACTAATTTTATTGGCAAATAAAACCCCTATTCCTATTGATTGCGGATTTCTGGTTGACTTTTTGTATAGTTCCAGGATGGAAGAAACAGTGTACTGTAGTTCTTCTTTGGATGTTTTTTTTGCTTTTTGGAGGGGGGAAGGCAGGGCAGTTGGGGTTAAGTGACTTGCCCAAGATCACATAGCTAGTAAGTGTTAAGTGTCTGAGGTCGGATTTGAACTCAGGTCCTCCTGACTCCAGGGCCGGTGCTCTGTTCACTGTGCCACCTAGCTGCCCCACTTCTTTGGATTTCTTGATCATTAATGGGTCTGGTATAAACTTCAAGGTTTTACTGGAATACGTATATGGGAACTTGGTGGTTTGCCTTCCATTCAGGCAGCCATCTTGGTCTTACATTTTAGTCTAGTTTACACACTCTTGTTTCAGCCAAACTGTCTCATCATCCCGTCTTGTGTCTCTTTGCCTTTGCATTCCATGTAGTTTTTAGAGTTTTAGAGATTTTTTCCATCACTCTAATTTTCCAGTACCTCTTGGACCCTTCTACCAAAAACAAATTAAAATTAAGCAGAAGCAACACAATGACTATGTCATATAAGCATGTGCTTTCTTCCATAGTTAGGCCCTGATATTTCTTTTTTTTAAATTTCTTTTTTATTTAATTAATTTCTTTTTAAAAATTGACTTGTTTATTTACTTTTCATTTACAAGATTAAGTTCCACAATCCCTTGAGTTTCAAATTTTTTCCCCTCCCTCTCCCCACCCCCCCATGGAGGCATGCAATCAAGTATAGGATCTATAAATATTTTCACATTGGACATTAGTCTGGTTGGATAGAAGAGTTGTAACCAATGAGTGAACAGTGGGAAAAAAGAAAGAAAACCAAACATGAAAAAGAACGATAGTATGTAGATTGTTTCAGTCTCCATTTAAACTCTAGATCTTTCTGTGAATGTAGATCTCTCCTTCCATCCTGAGACTTGTAGAGTTGTCTTATAGCTGTGTGTTGCTGAGAAGAGTCCAGTTTATCAAAGTTGGTCATCACGCATACAATGTGTCTGTGATCGTTTACAAATTTTTCCTGGTTCTGCTCTTCTCATTCAGCATCAGTTTGTATAAGTCACTCCAGGTGAATATGAAGTCCATCTCTTCCTCATTTCTTATAGCACAATAGGATTCCATTACGTTCACATACCACAACTTGTTTAGCCATTCCCCAATTGATGGGCATCCCCTTAATTTCCAGTTTTTTTTGCCACCAGGCCCTGATATTTCTACCAAGAATAAGGAGATAGTCAGTGCAAGAACCTGTTTGATTTTGTCTTCAAGTACTAGTGCCTCACAATCATATAAAAAGTGCTTGCTGAATTAAATTGACATTTTAAAAATAATAATAAAAAAGCTGATTTTTTATGGTGCCAAAGGACCTTATATACATGATCTCTCTTAGCCCTCACTACTATCCTGTAAAGTATATAGTTCTTTGGATGGGACCAAGCATGTGATTTCACTGGCAAAAAATGGAACTCCCAGTGAGGAAACTCGTATGTAGATTAGTGCCTGTTTTCCTCAGGGCAGTGAGAGTTAAATGATTTACCCAGGTTCACAGTTAATCCCTGTCAAAGACAGGATTTGAACCCAGGTTCTCATCACTCTCAAGATTGCTCTCTGTCCACTATGCATTGCTTTCCTTTTCTGGAACTGGGGGAATAGAAGTTGGTAGTACAGGTATTATTATCCTTGTTTTACAGATGTCGAAGTTGAGGCTCCAAAAGGTTAAGTCACTTCCCTTTGTCACACAATTAAGCATCAGGACTGGGACTTGAACACATCTACCCTGTCTCTAAACCTAATACTCTACTATGCTATACCATCTCTCAGTTTTATTTTTTACTCTTTTCAATACTTTTTTATACCAGTATTGTCACAGCAGTCATCCCATAGCCTGTACCTACAAAGTTATTTTAAAAAAAGACAAAGCAGAGAGCACTGTTTTGGATGTGAAATCTTGGCACCCCAACTAGATTTTTCAGGCAGGTGCACTGCAGTTTTTTCTTAGAAAAAGGCAATCTGATTCCAAGTTAGATCAATCTTCATATGCAATTTGGAATTGCCTTCAGTGGATGAATATGAGTATCACAATGTGGTTGGGTTTTTTTTTTTTAAGATTTTAAATATACAATGCCATTATAAAGAAACCTTGCTGTCTATCTCTAAAACACCCTTTCCACCCACCCCTGATACTTATGAAACTCATATTTTTCAATGCATTATAATTTTATCTGGTTTGTATAGCACATACTGAGGTGTTTCTGTGCCTTTGCAAAAGATGCTAATGTTATCTGGTGCAGTCGACTTTGGCAGCAAAGGAGTTCTTTCTGTTGAAATTTCAGAAGGTTAATAAGTAGAAGTTAATCATACAAGTTTATGACTATTTATATTAAAAGATTTTCAGGGTGTTTCAAATGTTGAATGTATATACTGGAATTTTCTAAGCATAGCTTTTAGTTCGACCGTATATTAGCCTATTATTGTTTGTGAAATGAGAGAAAGTTAAAAAAAATAAGCCATTTTGCAGAATTTTAGGCACAAATATATTGACATCATCCTCACTGTGGTTGTTATTATTATTTTTATATGCTGTGATGGCAGAGGGCTGCTTTTAATGATGACTTAAACCGGAGACTTTATTTTTAGTCATCTTTGGGGCAGTGTGAAAAGCACTGGTCTTAAGAGCTATTTAAGATTTGACTGACTTAGAGACTTATTAGCTGTGGGACCCTGGGTAAGTCATTTAACTTCTGTCATACTTAGTTTCCTCATCTGTAAAATGGGGATACTAAATAGCACCTCACTCACAGAGTTATCATGAGGATCAAGTGATATCCAAGCACTTTGCAGAACTTTAAAGCACCATGTAAATGCTGCTGCTGATTATTAGTCATTCTTTTATTTGACCTCAAAAAGGAGTTATTTTCTCCATCCATGCAGGTAGTCCATTGTTGTTTTTCAGTCATGTCTAACTCTCTGTGATCCCGTTTGAGGTTTTCTTGATTCAGGTACTGGAATGGTTTGTTTATCATTTCCTTCTCCAGTTGATTTTACAGGTGAGGAAACTGAAGCAAATGGGGTTAAGTGACTTGGCCAGGGTCACACAGTTAGTAAGTGTCTGAGGCCAAATTTGATGAGTCTTCCTGACTGAGGCCCAACACTCTATCCACTCCACCCCCTAGCTGCCCCCGGTAGTCTGTAGAACATTAAAAATGTTGGATAGATACTAACCAATCCCAGTTCTGTTCCTATCTGAATCCCATTAAAGTGATAAGAATGATATGGTGCTGATGCTGATAGTTATAATAAATGTTTAATAATAACAGCTGGACTATGCAGAAATGAAAAGCTCTCAAAATGTAGAGACCTAGCTTAAGAAATCAAAACAATGTGGGAACAAGATGGCGCTCATTCTGTACCTATCCTTCCTGTCTTCCTGTCTGCTTCTGCATTTGTCCTGAAGATACTTTCAGCATTTCCATTCGGTTACAAAAAGCAGTCACTTTAGTGACCTGTACTCCTGTCCAGACAGTTTCTGTCTGAACTCCCCTGGTTATTAGATGGGAAGAAACAAGAATAATCCTAAGAACAGCAGCTCATGTTTATATAGCGCTTTAAGGTTTGCCAAGCATTTGACATATACTTGGTCTCATCTGATCCTCACAAACAACAACACTATCAGGTAGATGGTGCTATTATTCCTATTTGACAGATGAGGAAACTGAGGCACAGAGTCTGAATCAATGACTTATCCAAGGTCAGTTGGTGTCTGAGGTGGAATTGGAATCCAGATATTTCTGCTGCCATGTCAGGGTTGCTTCATGTGGCATCTCTGCAAACCTTGGTAATCATATATTTCAGCAGCAACAAAGCCTAAAAATCTACAGCCATATTCTTACATTTTCAGGTACCTTGAAACATTTACTTTTGAGGGTAAAACTGAAAAGATGAAATGCAGAGATTTTTCTCAGTGCAGTGGAACAAAATCAAATTATCTTCTCTTAAAATAAATGGCAGTCAGGGAAGGCAATTTTTCCTGTTATGGATAAGAGTTAAGGAACACAAAATCAGCACTTAAAATGTGTTAACTCATAGTGTTTTAAATAAAAGAAGCCCAAATGCAGTGGATGGTTACCTGTTCTCAGGGATCCTTACAGTTTCTTGTTATTGCATCCTAAAAAAGCACACACACATACACAAATGTACTGGGGATTGCTGAATCATAGAAATTAGAAGTGAGAAAAGACTTGTTGGACCAACTTTTCAAAGAGTTCTTTCTGGAGCCTGCATTTTTTCTTATTCATAGTTATGTAATTAAATCACAGTCAGCCTTTTGTGGCTTCGGAATGGAGACTGGCTGTTTTCACTTCTAGGGTCGAGCTCACAGCAAGGTTTGTTCAAAAGAAAAAAAATTCTCATGATAGGTCACAAACCATGACCAAAGGTCCCTCAGTTTCTAGAATATTACCTGCCTTTTCTGACTTTTTTCTTAGGAATAGCAATTTTATAATATCCCTCCTAGCTCCTTTCCCTTTTCCACTCACCGTCATGCTTTGCCTCGCCCTAAAAGAATGTTAGCTCCTTGAGGGCAGAAATTCCTCCCTCCCTCCTTTCTCCCCTTTCCTTCCTTCCTTCCTTCCTTCCTTCCTTCCTTCCTTCCTTCCTTCCTTCCTTCCTCCCTCCCTCCCTCCCTCCCTTCCTTCCTTCCTCCCTTCCTCCCTTCCTCCCTCTCTCCCTTCTTCCATTTCTCCCTCCCTCCCCTCCTCCCTTCCTGTGGCTGCGAGATTCCAATGAGAAAGGTAAGAAATCCTCAGGAAATTGCAGAGCATGATACAGTTGTAAAGTGGTATTATTCTTCTGTAATTTAATGATTTTCAGCCTGCCTTGGGGACAATGAATCCCGTGCTTGAAATGCTCTCCTTCCTGCCTCACCTCCACCTCCTGAATCTCTGACTTCTCTTGAGGCTCAGTTCCAGGGCTACCTGCTACAGAAAACCTGTCTTGAGCCTTTTCCTTCTCCCCACTTGTGTGTATATCCTTCCACCTCCCCCAGCATTCCATCCTAGAATTACAGAAATTCCCAAATGGAGACTGACTTATAGCACTGCTGTAAGTCCTAAAATCCTGATAATAACAGCAGCACTAAGAGCTCACATTTATACGGCATTTTACAATTTGTAAGAGACCGTCTTTCACAAAAACCTCGTGAGGCAAGCATCACAGGTGGTGTTCCCCCTTTGATGTAGAAGGATACCAAGTATTTTATACATTCTGTAGTCGTTTTCAGCAGAATTTTTCTGTCTCTTCCTGCAGAGTTTTATTGGTATTATTCAGAAATACTGATCATTTATTTTATATTTTGGAAGTTTTGCTAAAGTTATTGTTTCAATTAAATTTCTAGTTGACTCTTTTCTCATGATTATTCAATTTCTTTTTCTTGTTTTATTGCTATAGCCATCATTTCTAGTACTATGTTAAATAGAAGTGGTGACAATGGACATCTTGGTTTCACCTTTCAATTTGTTAGAAAAGATTCTAGTTTATTTCCACTACAAGAAATAACAACTCTCAGTTTTAGATATATACTATTTATCATTTTAAGGAAATGTCTATTTATTCCTTATGTTTTCTAGGGTTTTTAACCTCACAGCCATCAAAGTGGAAAAATGACAAAAAAGGAAAGCAGTCAATGACAGGGAGATTGTAAAGAAACAGGCTCATTGATGGACTTTTGGTCAGCCTGTGATGCTCACCAGTTGTTCCGGAAAACAATTTGGAATTATGCACAAAAAGTTATTAACAGTGTGTGTGTGTGCCCTTTGACCCAGCTATGCCCCTGCTAGGTCTCTGCCCAAAGGAGCAGGAAAAGGCCCTTTGTATCTATCTGCGTATCTATGTATTTATCTGTATATCTATCTATCCATCCATCCATCCATCCATCCATCCATCCATCCATCCATCTATCCATCTATCCATCTATTTATCTATTTATAGCAGCTCTTTTCATGGTGGCAAAAAAACCTGGAAGCCAACAGGAAGTCCATAAATTGAAGAATTGGCAGACAATTATAGTATATAATTATGTAGTATATAATATAGTACATACTATAGGTGATAAATGACTATTTTGTAGAAAAACATGAAGAAATAGATGGTTTTGAAAAGACATTGAAAGACTTATGTGAACTGATGCAACATGGAATAGACAGAACCAGAAGAACAATTTATAACATCGGTATTATAAAAATGAATAATTTTGAGGACTTTTATAGATGGATGAATTAAATGAATGGACAGAACCAGGAGAACAATTTATACAATACAATAACACTGAAAAACAAACAAGTTTAAAAACTGTAAGAACCCTCATCAATATAGTGGCTGTTCATGACTCTACAGGAGCAGTGATGAAACGTGCTGTTTATGTCAGTGATGGATTTAGGGTGTAGATTGAGGGAGGCATCATTTCTTATGCAGCTGCTGAGGACTTTTTACTCAGTTATATTTGTTGAAAGAAATTTTGTTTTTTCTTATCCATTTTTTATGAGGTTGGAGACATAGAAAATAGATGTATGTGTGTGTGTGTGTGTGTGTGTGTGTGTGTGTGAGAGAGAGAGAGAGAGAGAGAGAGAGAGAGAGAGAGAGAGAGAGAGAGAGAAATGGGAGTGTTCAGAATGCTCTTTCAGAAGAGTTTACTATTGTATTAGTTTTTCTTAACTATTTTACTTTGTTAAAGAAGACTTCTCATGAAGTAATAGTGTTTATAATGCAGTGCATTACATTGCAATGCATTACAATGCAATGCATTGCATAATGCAATGAAGTAATAAATGTTTGTAATGCAAAAAGAAAACTGCAATAAAATTTTAAAAAAAATAGGAGAAAAGGATCTTCATCCTGGTCATGCCACTCACTGAGGATATTTCTTCTATCCTGTTTGGTGATGTCATCTACTTCCATGGATTTAATTGTCTCCATGTAGATGCTATTTCCTGTTCATCAGCTATCTTGTACATATCTCGTATTCAAGCATGTCCAAAAGAGACATCTAGTATCTCTCCCCTCTCCCCCCGCCTCCCCAATTCTGAGCAGCTAGTTAGTATAGTGGATGGAGTCAGGAAGACCTGAGTTCAAATGTGGCCTCTGACACTTACTAGCTGTGTGATGTGACCTTGGGTAAGTCACTTAACTCTGTGTAAGTTTCCTCATCTGTATAATAAGCTGGAGGAGGAAATGGCAGACCACTCTAGCATCTTTGCCAAGAAAATCCCAAATGGAGTTATGAAGAGTTGGACACAGTTGAAGTGACTGAACAACAGATACCCAAAGCATCCCTTATTTTGAACTTCCTGTCATTTTCTAGGATACCACCATCCTCCCAGTCACCCAGGCTCCCTACTTAGCTGTCATCCCAGACCCTTCACGGTCTCTCACTCCACCATATCCAATCCATTGATAAGTCCTTTTGACTTTTTATATTGTTAGTATCTTTTGTCTATGCTCCCTTCTCTTTGGTCCTGCCAGCACCCAGTTGTAGTCCCTCCTCACATCTAGACTGTGGCAACAGCCTGTCTTAAGTCTCTCCCTACTCCAGTCCATCCTTCTCTTAGTTGTCCCAGCTCTGACCCTGTCGCTCTATTACTCAGTAACTTCCAGCGACTCCCTGTTACCACCATTGTCAAATATAACCCCCCCCCCCCCCCAGGCTTTTAAAATCCTTCATAACCTGTCCCCTTCCTGCCTTTCCAGTTTTCTTTTGCTTTTCTCCCTTCTATGCATTCTGTAATCAGTGCCTGCTTGCTGTCCCTTGAACACAATACTTCATTCTTTGCCTTTTCAGTAGCTTTCTCCCATACCTGGAATGTACTTCTTTCTCTTCTCTCCATCCTGGCTTCAGGACTTAGCTCAGATCTCTCCTTCTGCTAGGTACCTTTCCTAGCTCTCTCTTTCCCTTTGCTATTGCCAAGTTGTTTTCTTCTCATCTACCTCATTTGAATGCAAGCTCCTTGAGGGCAGGGATTATTTTTGCTTTTCTTCGTTTCCTTAGCACAGTGCCTCACACATAATTACTTACATAATTAATGCTTGCAGATTTACTGACTGGGGTAGAGTTGGGCTGAGTCAGCTATCAAATTAATACAAGCATCCCCTACTTTACAAGGTTGTTGTGAGGAATGGACCTCTCAAAACTTAAAGTGATATGTAAATGTGAATTTTCATTTAAATTGTATCTTTGGGCTTCATATTTTGTCCATTATTTCGTGAGTTTCCTTTTGGTTCTAGTAAGTTTTCCAGATTTTCTCATGAATTGAATTGTTTTTATTTCTATTCCCACCCTAAATCTTACATGTCTGACTTTCCCATAGCCAGAATGCACTCCTTCCTCATCTCTTCTTCATGTATTCCCTCTCTTCCTTCAAGGTGCAGCTCAAGCACCACCTTTTATACTCTGCCTTTCCTAATTACCCCTATCCTAATTACTTTTATATAACTATTTGATATTGTTTTTTCCTACATATACTTAGATGTTGTCCCGCTTGATAAAACGTACACTTTTTGAGAGCAGGAATTATTTCTCATTGTTTCACTTTTTTACTTCTGTATCCTGAATACCTAGCAGAGTACCTGGCATATAGTAGGCATTTAATGCTTCTTCTTTGATTGGTTGATTGATCCATGCCTTGAATCCACATTTCTATAGCTATTCAGTTGGTATACTTTATTTTTTTGCTTTTTTTTCCTGGGGGGGGGGAAGGCAGGGCAATTGGGGTTAAGTGACTTGCCCAAGGTCACATGGCTAGTAAGTGTTAAGGGTCTGAGGCAGGATTTGAACTCAGCTCCTCCTGACTCCAGGGCCGGTGGTACTCTATTCAAGTTGATATACTTTCTGAATTTGCATGGCATCATGGGGTAAAGAACCTTGCAGTCAAGAAGGCCTAGTGGCTCAATCCATATTGGCTGTGTGACCATGTGCAAGTAACTTAACCTCTCAGTGTTCTAGGCAACTCCCTTAGACTGTTTTGTTCTAGGCAACTCCTTAAGGCTGTATTTTGTTCCAGGCAACTCCCTAAGATTAAGTTTTGTTCTAGGCAACTCTCTTAAGACTTGTGTTTTGTTCTAGACAAATCTCTAAGACAGTGTTTTGCAAAGAAGACACCAACCTGCATTGGCAAAGGTAGTTTCGTCACTGGAAGCTTATTGTAGCAATGAAATCATAGTTCCATATTCTATCCCTATCTGAATTTATAGCCTAATTCATGTTTTCCCATAAATCTGTGTGGCTGAATGGATTATGTTTCTGTGCTATGACAGGTTGTTAACACCATTAGAAATTCAGAGAGTATCCTACCTGATCCTCGTTAAATAGCTTGAAAATGGCCCTGTGTAGAGGCCTTAAATGAAATAAAAATTTAATAAACACTTGATTTTAAGATGTTCTTGTTGACAGGCACAATAAACATGATTAAAAACATTAGGGTGACCTGAGTTAGGTGGATGTAATTTACTGGTGAGGAGGACTAGAAATTGCCTCATGCATTTCCACAGCGATGGATATTTCCAAAGGATTCAGAAGAATCATATGAGTCAGTAGAAAAATTTGATTCAGTGGGAGCACAATTTTAATGCCAATAAAAACTTAATCTTTTCTTTAAAGGAAATGTTAATCATTTTTAATTACTTCGTGGTTCATGAATTAAGCTCTATTTAATTGGTATTGTAAAAAGCTACTGTAAAACTGCACTATTTAGCTGAGCTTCAAGTGTAGGGTTGTTTTTTTTTTCCCCTTCTCTAGAGTAGTCTGGACCCTTGCTGACCAGATGGAGCTGACTTTCATTGAATGTTCATTCAGACATTGTCAAATTTATAAGTAAAACGTTTTGTGCTTTGTTTCTGTCTTTTACAGGTGGCCTTTTTGAAGATGTGATTGTTAGAGTCTGGGCATTCCCCTCTCTGCAAAACAGCTTTCCAACATAATGCATTTCAAAGGGGCCAGGTGTCTCTGTGGCAGGCAGCTATTTTGAAGAAAGGGGTTAAGTTATAAAAGGAGAGCATCTCATCTAATTCTTCCTGTATATTTGTTTGCATTTGGCAATATGCCCCCCTTGGGAATAATTCTCAGTTGGGCCCTTTGAAAAGCCGAGGCTCTGAAGAAACTCACGGTTGTGGGTTGTCAGAAGTTGGAGATGGATACAGAAGTGACCTCCCTAACCCCTGCAGAGAAGGACGTTCGACTCTGTGCTGCGTCAGCACCACCTGGGAGGAACAGGGCTGGTTGCTGGGATATTAGCTAGTGGGGACCCATCTGTCCTGTGTGGAAGCTTAAGAGACAGCCAGTGAGGACATCAATCGGGGGGGGGGGGGGGGGGCGGAGTGTTGAGCGCCACAAATTCTGAGTAGACTTTTAAAGAGCATCCTAGATGTAGCTTTGTTATGAAAGGAGAAAAGAAAATAGGTTATTTCTAGCTATTGCTATCAGATTAAAAAGTAAACTGAATGTTTTATTAAACCATTTTTCATGATGCCTAATCTGTTTGTTTCCTTCCCATATTACTTTTTTGTACTGTTGCAGTAACTTTTATAACGTTGCCCCTACTTTCATAACTTTAAAATATATTGTTTTAAAAATTATGATCTTAAACATTTTGATATGCGATAAAGGATTAAAAAAAGGATCATACATGAAGCTGTTGACTTCTGTTATGTACAATTTGGTTTTCAAAGTGAATTTTCAATTTAACACAGGAATGAAGGAGAAAAAAAAATTACACTCACTGTGTCTCTTTCTGAACTGCTCTTTTTCTCTGTATTTTTTAAAAGGTTTATTGCCTCCTTTTCTTCCATGTTTATTTTTAAATCTCTATTACTACTCACTAACTTTCCCCCCACATTGAAACTTTCTCCTCTTAGCATAACTGAACTATATTTATGTTTTATGCAATAGTTATAAATATATAAGTCTAACAGAGCAATAACTGTACTTGAGTATTTAAGTCATAATTATAATTGAACAAAACAAATCAACATGTTCATCCCCTTATAATTTCACAATAATCTTGTTAAAACCTTGTAAGTCAAATCTACAAAAAGCCACAGCAGTGTTGTGACAGAGAGAGTAGGCCAGATCGGCCCCTGTTCCTTTTCCCCCATTTTTTAACTTCTTTTTCAGGACAGTCCCTGTAGGGGATGTTCTGGCCCTACTCTTTTCTGTTATGGAACTGATTGCCCCTATATGTTGCTTCTCTCTACATACATCATATTTTAGTTGAACCAATTAATGATATTATCTGAAGTATGTGTTACTCTCTAGCAACAGCATGGTCCAGAAGACCCAATATATACATACATTTGTATCTCATCTTTCTTCCTATATAAAAATAATTGTTATTCATGTGTTCCAGGGCAAGTGACAGGATCTTATTTCAGTTCTCTAGGATGCATAATTTCATCCATATGGATCCCAGATCTAGAATTTACCACAATATGGCAAGACAGTCCTTTTCCATCTCTCTAATTAACTCACTATCCCACTCACCACTCTTGCAGCGATTTCCACACATTTTCATCCCTCTTCAAACCTCCTGTGACTGCCTTGCCCCTGTCCTCTACTTAAAACTTTGTCTTATATTTTATTGAGAAAATGGAGGCCATTTGCCAAGAATCCTTTTCCCTCCTCATCTCATATCTCCCAGATGCCTTACGTCACTTTCTCTCACCTTTGTCTCTCATGGTGAGGTGGCCCTTCTCCATGCCAAGAGGAATTCCTCTATGTGTACAAGTAATCTGATCCCATCCTCTCCAGTAGATCAGCTTCTTGACTACCTCCGCTCTCTCACTTAAGCTTTAATCTCTCCTTATCTACCAGCTGATTTCCTACTCCCTTGAGAGGTAGCTGGATAGGTTATTGGATAGAACACTGGCTGGAGTCAGGAAGAACTGAGTTTAAATCTGGTCTAAAATTCTTAGCAACTGTGTGACCTTGGCCACGTCATTTAACCTCTGTCTCAGTGTCCAACACCATAAAATAGGGATAGTAATAATAGCACCTGTGTCTCAGGATTGTTGTGAGGATCAAATGAGATAATGAGAGTGAAGTACTTAGCACAGTGCCTGGCATAGTGGGTGCTATATAAATGGTGTCTTCTTCTTCTTATTATTAATTACAAACATGCCCATCTTCAAAAAACTCTCACTTGATCCATCCCTCTTCACCATCTCATATGTCTTCTCTCATGACTAAAATCCTTGAGAAGACCATTTATAATCAATGCCTTCACTTCCTTTCTTTTCATTCCCTTTTTTTGTTGTTGCTCAGTTGTTTCAGTTGAGTCCTGCTCTTTGTGACCCTATTTGGGCTTTTTTTGGGGGAGGGGGTGAGGCAATTGGGGTTAAATGACTTGCCCAGGGTCACACTGCTAGTAAGTGTCAAGTGTCTGGTCTGAGGCTGGATTTGAACTCAGGTCCCCCTGACTTCAAGACTGGTGTTCTATCCTTTGTGCCACCTAGCTGCCCCTATTTAGGTTTTTCTTGGCAAAAATATGGGAGTGGTTTGCCATTTCCTTCTCCAGTTCATTTTACAGATGAGAAACCAAGGCAGACAGGGTTTAAGTGACTTGTCCAGGGTCACACAGCTTGTAAGTGCCTGAGACTGGATTTTAACTCAGAAAGATGGGTCTTCCTGATTCCGGACTTGGCACTCTATCCACTGAGCCACCTAGGTGCCTATTCTCTTTTTACCTGTGTAATGTGACTAATGATTTTGTCATTCAACCAGAATGGTTCTTTCCAAAGTAACCACTGCTCTCTTAGTTGCCAAATCTAATAGTCTTTTTCAATTCTTATCCTTCTTGACCTTTGCAGCCTTGAACACTTTTGATCACCTTCTTCTCTCTAAGTTTCCATGACAGTACTCTGATTCTTTTCCAAAGTCTGACTGACCGTTCCTCAGTCTCCTTTCCTGTATCTTCATCCAGGTCCCACCCAGTAAAGGTGGATGTCCCCCTGGGAATCTGTACTGGACCTTTTTTTCCCCCATCTGTACTGTTTTACTAGGTGGGCTCATCAGCTCTCCTGGATTCAATGATCATCTCTATGCTGATGATTCTCAGATGAACTCTTCCAGCCCTAACCTTCCTGCTGGCTTCCAGTCTCTCATCTCCAAGTGATTATTGGACATCTCCAACTGGATGTCCCATCTTAAACTCACCATGTCCAAATCTGAACTCATTATCTTATCCACCTAAACCTTCCCCTCTTCCAAACTTCCCTATTACTGTTAAGGGAATACCCTTAAACAGTAATCATTCCAGTTACTTAGGCTCGAAAACTAGGTGTCCCTCAACTCCTTACTCTCACTTTCCGTAGTCAGTCTATTGTCAAATTCTTCTCTTGCATGTGCCCCCTTCCCTCCTCTGGCACTGCCACCACCCCAGTGCAGGCTCTCATCACCCCATGCCTGGACTATTGCAATAGCCTTTTTTTGTGGCTCTGCCCCAAGTCTCTTTTTACTTCAATACATTCTCCACTCAGCTGTCAAATTAATCTTATTAAAGTACAGATCTGATCACGTTACTATCAATCCCTCCCTCTCATTCAATAAACACAAGCAGTTCCCTATCACGTCCAGGATCAAATATAAAATTCTCTTTGGCATTCAAAAACCTTCATAACCTGGCCCCTTCCTATCTTCCCAGTGTTGTTATACCTTATCCTGCCTTCCCCTCACTAGCCCTGTGTTCTCTGTGACACTGGCCTTTTTGTGGTTCCACATAAGACATGCCATCTCCAGACTGAGTATTTGCCCTCCTGTAGGGTTAATGGAATTTGAAGATTTTCCTCATCTATTAATAGGTCTATGTGACCGTATGTGTTCCCTTTTTCTCCTTGGAATAGGGACTGTGTTCCCAGGTTTAAAGGAATATGTCTAGTTTACCTCACCAGTAGCAGATGTTTTGCCCTTTTGAACTCTGGCCTAGTTCCCATGTCAAGTCACAGAAACTAGGCATGTAGGCTCTCGCACTTTGCTGAGCCAATCAGGTGCTGAGTCCTTGTTTGAAAACTATATGTTCTGGGAAGTTGATTTTCTGCTTTGGAGCTCACTCATGGGAGAATATTTTGTCTGAGGTCTTTTTGATTTCCTGGACAAGACTCTGGGTAGCCATTGTTAAGGGGCCCTCTGGCTTTGTGAACCCAGATGTTGGTGCTTCCTGGTCCAGTGATGTTTGCAAATAATTCTATTACTCTGTTAAGACAGTTGGAGCCTTGTCGGATCTTTTTTGAATACTTATATTGTTTATCTTTCTGATCTTTCTATATTGTTTAATTAAAGTAAGACTGTTAACCCCTTGGAAGCTGTCTTTCCTTTAGAAAAGCAGATCAAAGAACCTGTGCTAGCAGCCCTCCTTGTGTGCTGGTGTTATTGGTCTTACACCTCCACAGTGGCTGCAGATCGCATTAAGATACACCTCCATGCCCAGAATTCTCTTCCTTTTCATCTCCTGGCTTTCCTGGCATCTTTTAAATCTCAGCTGAAACCCACATTTCCCTATCTCCCTTAATTCTAGTGCCTTCCCCCCATTGATTGTCTTCAGTTTTATCTTGTATATATCTTGTTCATACATAGTTGTTTGCCCTGTTATATTGTGAGCTTTTGGAGAGCAGGGATTGTCTTTTATTTTCTTTATTACAGGTGCTTGCCCAAGTGCTTGGCACATAGTAGGTGCTTAATAATTTTTTTTTTTTGCTTTTTGGAGGGGGGAAGACAAGGCAATTGGGGCTAAGTGACTTGCCCAAGGTCACACGGCTAGTTTAATAATATCTTATTGACTGACTTAATAGGCCATCTAGTCCAATCCCCTTATTTTATAAAGAAACTGAAGTCTAGATAGGTTATGCAAATTACCCAAGGTCATACAGGTATTAAGTATCCGAGGCAAGATCTTGCTTGACCCGTGTCTCATTGGCTGAGAGCTAGTACTCTCTCCACTGTAACCACAGGCCTTACTCTACTGACATGACTTGTATTCCCCCTCTGTGCCTAAGTACGATGTTTTATAAGTTGTGGTAGCTAAGAAAATTCATCATCTGGTGATAACCTACACTCAACACCTTTTTAAATTTAAGTTGGCTGGTTTCCAAGCAATAGATAAATAGTTTGTCATCCAGCCACATCTCAAAAATTAGACTAGGATTTAAGTGGAGAAGACCATGAATGATTCATCATAATATTCCTGACCTTTGGTTTGTGCTCCCTTCTCCATAGGATAGTTGTATCAATATGCTTTATAACCTCAAAGCACTAAATTTAAGGATGGTATGAGGGATAGGTGCTAGATTTTGAGTCAGAGGTCCTGGGTTTAAATCCTGACTCTGCAGTTACCTCTGGGACCATGGTCAAATCACGTTACTCCTGTGTGCCTCAGTTTCCTCATCTGTAGAATGAGGGGGGGGAGGTTGACTACATGACTTCCAAGGTCTTTTCCAGCTCTAAATCTATGATCCCATGACTGATGAATCAGAAGATTTTAGATTTAGAAAGGAATCATTTATCTGGGCCCCTTTATCTTATTTATTCATTCATTCATTTATTTGCTTTTTGGAGGGGGAAGGCAGGGCAATTGGTGTTAAGTGAGTTTCCCAAGATCACACGGCTAGTAAGTGTTAAGTGTCTGAGGTCAGATTTGAATTCTGGTCCTCCTGACTCCAGGGCCAGTGCTGTATTCACTTTGCCACCCCAATACACATATTTTTTAAAATAAAGTTTTTAACACTTAAATCTCTCCCTGTATTCATTTCTCCAAACCTTTCCTGAGAAGCATCCCTTATAACAAGTAATATTTTTCTTAAAGGGAAAAGAAAACCCAATATATTGAAAAAAATCTGACAATGTATACAGTCTTCCCAAACCATTTATTTCATACCCCTGCAAAGGGGTGTGTGTGTGTGTGTGTGTGTGTGTGTGTGTGTGTGTGTGTTCGTATGTATGTGCATGCAGGGGGTGGGTGGGTAATGGGAATGTATCTTCTCATAGCTAGTCTTTGGAACTGTGCTTTTGTTTGGTCATTTTGTAACTTCTATCTTTTTTCTTTTGAGGCAATTGGGATTAAGTGACTCGCCCAGGGTCACACAGCTACTAAGTATCTGAGGCTGGATTTGAACTCAGGTCTTCTTGACTCCAGGGCAGTGCTCTATTTACTGCGCATCCTAGCTCCCCCCGTAACATTTACTTTCAGTTGTTTCGTGGTGACTTTCCATTTACATGGTTGTGATCATTGTATATGTCGTTTTCTTGGCTCTGCTTATTTCACTTCGTATCAGTTCATGTAAACCTTTTCATACTTCTCTATATCCATTACTTGTCTTTCTGACCTAAGTTTTCCTTAAAATGAAGAAAGTAGTACTTCTACCCCCAAAGTGAAGCACTTCAAGGATCTGTAATTTTTTCAATGTAGAAACTCATCCACTCCATCTTAGTTGAGGGTTTTCAAGAGTCGCTGTGAACCACAAGCTCACTTTATGGCCAACCTAATAATGAGCTTCTGAGAGTTTAGCTAAACTGGTCCTCAGACAGCAGACCTACGGTGTGTCTCACATTCAAAACCTTCCCAGTTTAGAAGCCCTTGCCAGAGGTTTTGCCTTGCTGGCATAACCTTCAAGAACCCAGGATAACCCAAGTGTCTTAAGGAAGCATCAAATGAGAATTTTAGTGAAATGAAGAATACTCAGAGAGATCTCGGATCTTTCGTATTTGAGTAGTGTAGATTGTATCCCGTCTCTGCCTGCCTGTATAACACTTGGGTAAGTCTGCCCATAGATTTCAGAAAGAGGGTCCTCCAGTGGTCTGGGGTCATCCTTCATTTTCTTCTGACCTCACAGGGATACCAGGGGAGTACTTGAGCTGCCCACCTATCACCCTTGCTTTTACCATATGAGTAGCCTAAAAGTCGAGTTAAATATTTCACTCTTCCTGATTTAATTCTATACAATCCAACTCCTTAGACTCAATCAACAATTGCTGACAGCCAAGGGGCTGCTATGTTAAAATTTTAGATTGATTTCCTCAAAGAATTTTGTTGTTTAGTCATTTTTCAGTCATGTCCAACTCTTTGTGACCCTGTTTGGGGTTTTCTTGTCGGAGATACTGGAGTGGTTTGCCGTTTCCTTCTCCAGTTCATTTTACAGATAAATAAACTGAGGCAAACAGGGTTAAATGACTTGTTTAGGGACACACAACTAGTAAGTGTCTGAGGAGAGATTAGAACTCGGGAAGATGGGTCATCCTGACACTCTGTCCTCTGTGCCACCTAGCTGCCCCAAAAGAATAGGTGAAGGGATTCGAAGATCACTTCTCCACACTCCAGGGTTGTTTGTTGTTTTTTGTTGTTAAGTAAATTTTATTGATATCTTTTTTACACCACCTACGTTTCCTCATGCATTCTCTGCCCCCACTGCCTATCCTGGGTGCCATCCCTTATAACAAGGAATTAAAATGGGGAAAATTAAACAGTTCAGGGAAACTAAGCAACATATTAAAAAACAAACCTGATATTCTATGCAATTCTGTGCCATCATCCTGTGCTATTGCAAAGAAGTAGGGAAAAGCTGAGTTTGGTCATTATAATTTTACAGCACTCATTTTCCATTCACACTCTTTGCAATCGCTGTTTCGTTTTCTGAATATTCACTAACTACTTTAAAATTCATTCTAGCATTCGTCCAGGATCCAGAGTCAGGTTCACTGGCCATATCTTACAGTCCCTATTCTCGTCACTTTTTTGAAAACTGGGAGATGTCGACTTCTCCAATTTCGTAATGTTGCTCTCATTCAAATATCATCACCAGTGAAGTGGCAGCCTAGCAGTTTTCCATTACTCTAAGATATAGTTCATCTGAGCCAAGAAGATATCAACTCTATAGTTTTAATTTTTGTTCTGTACTTTCTTTTTTATTGATTAATTTATTTTTAATTTTCAACATTCACTTCCATAAGATTTTGAGTTCTAAATTTTTTTCCCCTTTCCCCTTCCCCCACCCCAAGATGTATTCTGTTCTCTAAAGTTTACACTTCTTAGCAATGAAAACAGAAGCAAAATAAAAATTGAGCAGCCCCACCTTCTCTCTGTTGTCATCATCCCTATCAATAAATCAAAAAGTTTATTAAAACACCATGCTGAGTGAAGGCCCTGTGCCTTCTGTGAGTCTCCTGTTTTCCCCAATATAGTCAAAAATCTATTTTGTTTTTCTTAGTTTTCCTCATTAGCTTCAACCCATATTGAAATTTATCATTGTTGACAGTATTCTTAATATAGATGATGGTATTTATCTTTTTTATTTGTACTTATTTCCCTCTTTTATACTGTATATGTCTTTTAAAAGTCAAAGTAATTGGTTTATTCTCTGTTACATATTGATCTCTTCAGGTAACTCCTTTCCTAATCATTGGAATTTTTTCTCTTTGTTCAGAATTTTATTATTGAGTTTCCCTTCCCTCCGGACCTGAGTCCCTCTGTAGGTTTTTATTCCATGAGATCCTAACTATCCTACTTCTTAACCCTTCAAAATTCCTTTTAAAATCTAACATGCCCGTGACACAATGCTCACAGTTTTCCTTTATGCCTCCTTTATACTTGGAGGCAATAATTACTTTCTCTCAAAGTCCTCTTTATTCCTCCCCACTCATCAGTTCTATTAATGAACAGATTCAGAATTGAATTTTCCCTTGTTCATTCTTTTATCTTATTTAAAAGAAAGTTACTACTGTCAGGTCAGGAGTTATTAGTAGTTTGGCTTTTGGCAGGAAGTTCCAGTGGATGTCTGGATAATTGAAGCGTGCCCCTTCCCACCATCATTTTACCACACCATGGTTCTGTGTCATTTGTGATCTGTTTCATCTGTTTCTGTTCAGTTCATCTAATGAAAAATGTCTTCTATTTGTCTTTATCTGAATGCCCTCCACTATGCTTCCTCAGTCCTGGATTTCTTCATGAATATATCTTCTCAGTATACAATAAAAGGCAATGTATTTTAGTAAGTAGAAAGCTGGCTGTGTAGTCAGGAAGACCTTGGTTCAACTCCATATTTACTGTATGTGTGAATCTGGATACGTCACTTAATCTTGTAGTGCACCAGGCAATTCTAATTTCAGAGTAGGTGCTGATCTGCGTTGATGGAGTTCCTAACCAGGAACTCCCTACACCAAGGAAATCTCAAGTCATTTCCCACATACACAGATACACAGACACACACAGACACACACATACACAAAATGCTATCCCATTCCCCATTTTTGCCTCTTTTTAAAAATGCATCATAAATGTTTATTTGAATTTTAGTGAAAACAATGATTCTAACAAGGTGAAATTTTGTAGTGAGGACTGACCTATACACATTTCATTAGTAGGAGAATCATGACGTATTTAATAATCATCCTTATACTTGTGTTTCATATGTGAATAGTAACTATAGAATTATCACAAATGAATGTTTTTCAAGATCTTTAGGTCTTTTTTTCTGATTATATGCCTCTAGACAAATAAGTAAGATATATCGATCCTGAGTCACGTTCTAGTCATTGATCTCATCCCATCAATTTTTAGTGATAGTTGTGTCCAAGGAGGTCAAATTTATCTCTTTGTTTGGGATGAATAGTTCATTTATCTTGGTTTTTGCCTATCCATTTGGTGTTACGGATTTTTGATACTGGTTTCTTTCTAACTTTTTTTTTCCTGAGAGCTTTTGGGTATTTTAACTGATATTTTTCTCTATCCATATAGCTATTTTCTTTGGTATCTAGTTGGGTGGATATATATTGGTAACCCTCTCCTTTCATTCTCTTTAGTGTAAATCCATTTTGATTAGATTTATAAACCACTAGGTTTCTTATCAGCCTTTGTTAGGTTCAGTCCTTCCATGGACAGAAGCTTGTCATTCCTGTATTTTAAACCTGGGCCCCCAAATCCTAATCCCAATCTTAGATTACTGTCTTCTCAGCTAGATGTTCACTTTCCAAATATGATTTTTTTTTTCTTTTGCATTCACTGTGTTCAAAGGGTAGCAGTGAAAAAAACACTACCCATGCTCCTTTGGTCTCTGACTTTTTATCCAAGACTTCATAATCTCTGGCAATATTTTCTAGGGTCCTTATTGAAATGTCATTTGTACCTTTATGAATCATCAAAAATGGGTAGTAATTATCCATTGTGACAAAATCTTGAGAGGTTCACTGTTCCATCCTGGACACATGATTTGAGAAGATAGCTTTCTCTAATGCATTCTCAAGTTGACAAAGAGCTATTCTGCTATCTCTGAACAGGGAGGGAATTACCAACCATTACTGCTCTTCTTTCTCTGATCTTTACTGGATGACCTTTCACTTGACATTACTTGTTGATCTACGTTATCATTCCTTGAAGGATAAGCAGCTGTTCACTACTTACACAATCCAGCTCCCCCTTCAGCCAAAGTCTCAAATTTATTTTTAGCTCCATGTGTGCAACTTTTTCTATTTACTTTCTCATCTGTGTGACAGTCTTCTACTCTCTAAGGTTCTGACAGGTCAACTTTTTTTTTCTGTTTCTTCATATTCTCCTTTCCCCTCTAAAAGCTCATTTCTGTGGGTGTTTTTTTTAAAAACATTTCCTTTTGCTTGTTAACCTTGGCTTCATCAAGAATATTATTGTGCAAGACTAACTTTCTTTCTATTTTTAGAGGGACCCTAAACTAGTGGATCAGGGGAATCCCATAGTTTACCGAGGTTTTAGAAATGCATGTCATAAAACTTTATATTCTATTCTTCTGGAAAAGTTAGAGTAATGTCACCTAGATAATGGTATAATTAGATACATTTGGGAATGTTTGAAAGACAATATTCAGAGTAATTGTTGATGGTAAATGGTCCAATGACAACTTAACAGGAATTCTCCAGAGAAATGTCCTAGGCATCTGTGGTTGATCCTTTGCTATTTTATATTGTAACCAGCAGGTGCCAATGTGCAGCAAGGTTTGGCAGATGTTTCCTCTTTTTTTTCTTCTTCTTACACTTCCCTCCTCCCAACAAGTAATTTGAAGAATTGGTTCTTTCCTTCCACAGCTGACCTTAATCCTAACCCTTCCTTTGCTCAGTGTCTCTGTCCTACCCTTTGTTTTGAGCATGGATCCCCTCAGTCCCCACCCCTGGCAACCTGAATCTGGTTCAAAGCATGATTCCATTAATCTAGGGATGAATTGCATTAATTAACTCTCTGCTATTTAGAAGCTAACAGAATTATTAAAAAAACCATAACCATAAGAATACTCTCTTAATAGACCTAGCCCTGAAGTCAGGCTAAACTCCTCACTATCTTAGACCAAGGTTCCTATCTCCATTCTGTTTTAATCCTATAAATACCAGGCTAGTTTCTGGCATCCCTCATTTACAATTTCCCGCAGTGTATGTACACACAATTTCCCCCAGTGTGCATACATACAAACACATATTTAAATGTAGACACAAACATGCAGCATAAAGTTATTAGGGTCAATCTGAGATTTGTATATGAAACAAAAATCAGAAACCAGAAATAGCTTAATGAAAGAGAAAATTATATGCAAATATCTTCCAGCAAATAGGTACTAGAGAGTGGAACTGAAAGGAAGCAACCTTTTTTTCAGTTACTCAAAAGGATAGTTCACTAGAACCAATCTAATCTCTGAATCTGTGTTACAAACATTCAGAGGCTCATCCTTCTCTGATCATCCAATGTGGTTACCCCTTGGCTATTGTCTTCTACTCTCCTTCTTTGCTCTGGTTTGTTCAAACTCCCTTCGCTACTCAAGTCTACTTCTCAGCTTAGAACTCAAGATAGTACTGATCTCTTTCAGGGATGTGTGAAACACTCTCTGTTTCAATTACAGATCCCAGAATTTATAGTTAAATGGTGGACTTTCCCCCTTTCTCATAGAGAATTCAGTTCAAAGATTTCCAAGTAGAATCACTACTAACAAGTCCAAATGTCCAGTTTACAATATTTTTTTAATCAAGTGACTTAGATAAAGACATAGATGACATGTCTCTCAAATTTGCAGATGACAAAGCTAGGAGAGAGAGCTGACACATGGGATGAGTCAGGATCCAACAAAATCCTGACAAGCTAGAACATCAGTCTGAATCTTGTAAGATGGCATCTAATAGGGATAAATATAAATTTTTACACTTGGGATGAGTTTGCTAAAAAAAAGATGTGTGAATTTTAGTGGGCTGCAACTTCAGTACTAGTGATCATTGTGATGTGGCAACCAAAAAAGCCAGTGTGAGCTTGGGCTGCATTAAGACAAGCCTCCAGTAGCTTCAAGGATCAAAGGAATGATAGTCTCACTATACATTATCCTGATCAGATCTTATCTGCAGCATTAGATTCTGTTCTGGGAACCATAGTTTAAGAAGGACATTGACTGGATGGAGAGTGTAGAGAAGGATAATTGGGATGGTTAAAGACCTTGAGTTCATGCCATATAGAATTGTTTCAAAGAACTGACGTCATTTAGCCTGAAGTAAAGAAGACTTGGGGCACGTTATAGCTGTCGTCGCATATTTGAAGGACTTTCACGTGAAATAGAGATTAGGTTTATTCTATTTAATCCCAGAGGACAGAACCAGGAACAATAGATTGAAGTTGAAAAGAGGCAATTTAAGCTTGATGTCTAGAAAAGTTTCTTAAAATTGGAGCTGTCCAAATATGGAATGACTGACTTGGCAGATAGAAAGCTTCCTCTAACTGTAGGGCTCCAGAAGGAACTTTGATAACTATTTGCCAAGTATATAATAAAAAATTCTAGGCCTAGGTGAGACTTTAGTGGCCATCTCATGCAACCTCTTATTTTACACATGGGAAAAGAGACCCAAAGAAGTTAAATCTCTTGCCTAAGGTCATTGGTAGCAAGGATCAGAGGTGGGTTTGGAACCCAGGTCCTCTGACTCCAGGGCTGTTACTTTTTCCACTGGACCACACTGTCTCCTTGTTGCCTTAGTGACATTATATGGATTGGACTAGATGTCCCCTGAGCCCCTTGCCAACTCTAAAATTGTGTGATTCTGAGATTTTATGAGCTCATCAGTTAGTCTAGTGCAGCGGTTCTCAACCTATGGGTCACGACCCCTTTGGGGCTTGAATGACCCTTTCACAGGGGTCACAGGGATCGCCTAAGACCATCAGAAAACACATATTTCTGATGATCTTAGGAACCGAGATACCGCTCCTCTATCCATCTCTAGGCGGGTCAGCCCACATGCAGATATGCCCACATATGAGTATTAAAGGGTCTCAGCACTAGGAAAGTTGATAACCACTGGTCTAGTTCTTTGGGGATACATGTATATTTAGGGTGGTGCCTATCCTCAAAGAGCTTACCTTATCACTGTGTTAGATTTTTAGAGTTTGACAGTGAACATGGTACTTGTCTCTGATCTGCTTTAGTGTTCATGGACAGCAAGGATGAGGAGACAAGCAAGGTAAGTATTGGGAATTTAATTCTGGCATTTAGTTGATGATTAAATCCACTAAGAGCCCTCCTTTGCCTTGAACAAACATACAAAAGGCCAAGTTTAATGTCAAATGGTTCAGAGTGGGTTTTGGATTGGCCAAATTTATGAGATTCTGGAGAGAGAAGTTAGGTTAAATATTCACTCATTGTGGGGAAGGGATCAATATTAGTACTAGATGTCTTAGTTATTATGGTATCAGTCTTTTCCTTGTGAGATAGGTATCCTTGTATTGATCTATCCTCTAATTATCAATCAGACTTCTAGAAAATAAGGTGTTTACTTGTGTCTTGGCATAGATGGCTATCATTCATCCAGATAATACTTACAAATCAACAAGTTTTTCTTAAGTGCCTACTCTGTGCCAGGCTTTATACTAAGAACAGTGGTGATGCAAAGAAAGGTGAAAACAGTCCCTGCCTTTAAGGAGTTCATAATCTATTTACTAAGAGTCAACACATTTTATTTTATAAGGAAAAGGGAAGAGAGGGAATAATAATCCTTTCATAGGCCAGCTTGTTCGAAAGTTATTGCAAGCTGGTACACCTACCCAGCCTAGCTCTTAGACTTACATCCTTAAGTTGGGGATAAAGTCATTCATTGTCATTCAGTAAAAGTTATGGATCTCAGAATTTTTAAGATGCGCAGTGGCCACGCCTGGGTAAATCATTTCAGCACATGAGTTAAACCTGGTTGAGGGTAACCAATAGGCCTCAAACCAGTTGGTCAGTTAGTGGGATATCTACCCCAAACACGTGAAGAATTCCCCTCATGGAATGGGCAGATGAGAACAATTTGTTCCAGTGGTCATGAAGATGGCTGAAGCAGGTGCTGTGGAGCACTTAGAGCTTGATCAGACATCGAAGATGCCAAGGCTATCCATTGCATCCCAGGCCATTGCTGGTGGTCCTAACTTTTGTCTTGTACTGCACTTTGATGATTCTGGAAGAGAGTGAGGCTGATGTTGTGCAAGTCTGCCTCACTTAAATCCAATTCACGCACAAATCAAAACATTTCCCATGATGTCATTGGTTCTCTTCCAAAACAAAGGATAAACAACATCAGTTCTTCTGAGAGAAAGGTAATTTAACTTTGAACCTGTTTTAAGAGGACTAGACTTAATGCTTATATGTATCCCATTCACCTTTACTGCTAAATTGGGAATTGTAAGTCAGGTTATGTAGAAATGCTTAACTAATTTTGGATGTTTCTGAGGAGTTTTGGGTGAAAGTTACTTTGGATTCTGTTAGCCTTTTCAAATCTATTCAGTACTGGAAAGGGCATCTCCATCCATCTTTGCTTAATCAATGGGATCTGATTTCACTGAGGATATTGCTGTGAGGCAAACCTTTTTTTATGGAAGGCTTGCTATTTGAAAGTTCTATTCCCTTCCATATCGAGATCAATTTTGTAATGATTTAGTTGCTTTATTTTTCACAATGAACACCAGTTTCGTATTTATTTGTTCTGCTGTGACAAAAATGTGGTCGTTCACTTGAATGTTAAAAGAGTGCAAGTCATCAGGGCAATGTGATAAGAAGACCTGAGTTCTCACACAATTCTTCCTTGACCTCACTGAATGGCTAATTTCCTCAACTGAAAAATTAGAAAGAGAAATCAGATTATTCAGTTCAATTCACTTCAACAAGCATTTATCAAATTTTGTTTTCTAGGTATTTTGCTAAGCACTGAGGATACAAAGACAAAAGCAAACACTAGTTACTGCCCGTGAGGAGCTTAAATTTGAATTCTCCCAGAACCATTCTAGTTCCTCTTCTGCAAACCATAACATTTTATCTTATTGTATCATGTTGTATCATGGTATATTGTGGCATAGAAACGAGGAAGTTTGCCCTGGATTCATGAAAGCCTGGGTTCAGATCCAGGTTTCGACACTTTCTAAATGTGTGACCAAGGGCAACTGGCTCTCTGAGCCTTGGTTTCACCCTTTGTAAAATGGGGATAATAATGATCATATAGGCTCTTCGTAAATGAGAGAATGTCAGTAAGGTGATTTTCAAACTATTAAGTAACATGCATGTATATATAAGCAACATATATGTAAAATGTAATATGCAAAGTAACATGAATATATACATACATACATTTTATATACATACATGCACAATATATCTATATACACACGTATGTGCTGATTGTTATGATTGTAGTTTTCTATAATGAAATCTTTTCCCTCATCTAGATCACAAGCTCTATGAGGGGAAGAAGCAGGAATGTATATTAGAGGCACCCTTAACTGGCTTTGAGAACCAATTATGAAATTCCCAGTGTGAGCATTTACATCCCAGAAATGGCAAGAAGTATAAATCAAGACTTGACTTATTGTTTCATTGGTTGTTTAGATTTAAGAAAGTGTTAATAATGGAGATTAAACTGCATATACTCTCTCCCCCTGCTCGATGTTTAACATCATACCCCTGTATTACTCTATAAATATTGCTTAAACTCAGCAGGAGTGCAGGAGAAGTCACAGGGAATGAAGTTATCACCAAACTGGAGCGCTGGTGATTATGGGCTAGTGAATAATAATAATAACCAGCACTTACATAGCACTACAAAGTTTGCGAAGTGCTTTACATCTATTATCTCACTTAAGCCTCACACCACCCTTGGAGAGATTATGCCCCACCCAAACTTTGTATCTTCTCTAGTGCCTAGCCCAGTGCCCTGAATATAGCAGTCACTTAAAAGTTTGAGATAAATACTACTACTACTACTACTACTACTACTACCACCACTACTACTAGTTAACATTTATATAGTGATTCTGTGTGCTAAGCACTTTATAGTTATCATCTCATTTGATCTTCACAACAACCCTGGGAGGTAGGTGCCATTATTATTATTATCTTCATTTTACAGATGAGGAAACTGAGGCAAATGGAATTGCTTGACTTGTCCAGGGTCACAGTGCTATTGTCTGAGGTCACATTCAAACTCAGGTCTTTTTGATTTTAGATTTGGTGCTCTTTACTTTTTTTTGGAAGCTTTTTTTTTTTTTGGAGGGGAGAAAGGCAAGGCAATTGGGGTTAAGTGACTTGCCCAAAGTCACATAGCTAGTAAATGTGTCAAGTGAGTCTGTATTTGAACTCAGGTCCTCTTGACTTCAGGGCCTGTTCTCTATTCAGCGCCGCCTAGCTGCCTCTGCTCTATCCTTTTTGCCACCTGTAATGTCTATGAGTTTGTATATGTGATTGACTTTACTGTCATAACTAAACACTGTACAGAAGAAACCGCTTTCAAATTCAACTTCATTGTCAAGCCCTCTCTTTAACATTTTCCTATATGAGTCATTTTAAAATACAGCCAAAGGCTATAATGCATCATTAGGAGTCAGTTGGTATAATGGGAAGAAGACTGGATTTGGAGTCAGAAGAGCTGGGTTAGAATACTGGCTTTGCTTTTTACTACCCATAAGACTTTGGTCAAATCACTTAACCTCTGGGCCTCAGTTTCCAAATCTGTAAAATAAGGGGCAGAGGGAGGATTGGATGAATTCAGGTCCCTCACCGCTCTGGATCTATGCTCATATAATTATATTGAGAATGTTGTTCTTCTCCCTCTCTGCTTGGAGCCAAATTAAAAAAAAAAGTTCAAGATCTCTATTCCTCTTTGGAAATTCTTTTAAAAGCATTTTCACTGTAACTGTGAAAGTGGAAGGAAGAATATAATTTTTATTCGATAACATAGCAGTGGATGAGTAGGATGGGCCAGTTTATAAGTCTGCACGCTGTCATGACTCTTTCCTGACCTGCTTGGGTACTTCCTGTAAAGTGGCACTTTATCTGTCCCTAATATGGAAAATGACAATCGAAAGGACCTCATTGTCTTGTTAGTGCAGGCTGCGTTCCCCGATTAGCAGCTTTGCCCTTTGCCAGGCTTTGATTTATTTAAGCAGAGCATGCACTGGCTTTTGTGTGCACAGAAAGGAAACCAGGGCAGGGAATAATTTACACTTCTCTCTGGTTGCTGGAAAAGCAACACTAATTTCATTAAATCGCTGGAGCAGATGTACCAAGACAGGAGGAACAGCTGAAAACAAAGCCTCTTTCTAATAAGTGAAAAGTGAAAGAAGGCTATGAAGCTTATTGTTTCTGGTAACCTAGAGTAATGGTTAACATCATTTTAAGAGCCGGTGCTGGGCAAACAGGAACTGCCTCTTCTAAACTCTTTTATCTTCATTTAACAAAGAGCAATGTGTCTTTCTGGCAAACACATCTGGATGAGAGCAGCATTTCAACAGTTTCTGGCAAAGCTCTGTTGCCAAAACAAGATGGCAGGAGTGGACAGAGGAGGGTTGGCCAATAGTCTTTTTCACCTGGAAAACAACAACAAAAGCATAGAAACAAAGGGGGAAAAATACATTACTAGCCATTAAAAAAAAAGAAGCAGAAATTGTGAGATATTTTCAAATCCTTTCTAGACTTCTTGAAATTCTCCTCTCTCTTCTTCCCTCACTACTTCTCTCCCTTTCTCTCTCTTCCTTTGTCTCCCTCTCTGTCTCTTTCTGTGTGTCCGTCTCTGTGTTTGTCTCTGTGTCTCTATCTCTGTCTCTCCCTCTACTCTCTCTCCCTCCCTCCCTCCACTCTCTCTCTCCCTCCTTCCTTCCCTCCTTATCTCTCTCCTCTTTTCTCCTCCTCCTCCTCTCTCCTTTCTCCCTCCCTTTGTCCCTCCTTCTCTTTCTCCCTCCCTCTCTCTTCCTCTTCTCTCCTTCTCCTTCCTTCTCCCTCCTTCTTTTTCTCTCTTCCTCTTTCCTTCCTTATCTCTCTCCTCTTTTGTCCTTCCTCCTCTCTCTCCTTTCTCCCTCACTTTGTCCCTCTTTCTCTTTCTTCCTCCTTCTCTTTCTCCCTCCTTCTCTCTTCTTCCTCTCTCTCTGACGTTAAGGTTAATACTCTAAGGTCAACACTGAAGCAAACAAAGTGTCCTGGTGTGTGATTGCTATCTTTAAAACCAATGGAAAAATCCACCAGCTCCAAGTTTTCCATAAAAGGATGTTGTTTCTGGATTTCCCCTTACTGTTTAGGACTATGTTAGCTGGTTCATCTGCATAGTCAGAGTGAGTGAAAATGAACCCTGGCCTGAAATTAACACAGATGTGACCAAGTCCTCATTCATCACCCTCAATGAATCCAGATTTCCTCGTTGTTCCAGGATGTACTTATAATAGATTTAGATTCAGAAGGAATACTTGAGATTTTCTATCCATGCCCTTCATTTTATAGATGAGCCATTTAATAGCATTCTAGAGCTAGAGGGGTCTTTGGAATTTGCCCAGTTCAGCTCCTTAGAGACAGACAGTAGAACTAGATTATACTTGTATCTACCTCCCAGGGTTGTTTCGAGGATCAAATGAAATAATAATTGTAGAGCACTTAGCACAGTGCCCAGTGCATTGTTGTTGTTTAGTCATGGTCTGACTCTTTACGACTCTGTTGTGGGTTTTTTGGGCAGAGATACTGGAGTGGCTTGCCATTTTTTTTCTCTGCATTTACAGATGGGGAAACTGAGACAAAGTTAAGTGACTTGCTCGGGGTCACACAGCTACAAAGTGTCAGAGGGCAGATTTGAACTCAGGAAAATGACTCCAGGCCCAGCACTCTATCCACTGTGCCACCAAGCTGTCTGCCTAGCACATAGCAAGTACTATATAAATATTATTATCATCACTACCTGAGTTCAAATCTGACCTCAGATACTTACTAGCTCTGTTACCCTGGGTAAGTCACTTACCTTCTGTTTTAGTAGACTGCGGCAAAATGGAGTTAATAATAGCAATAATAGCACCTACTTCCTCAGGACTCTTGTGAGGATCACACAAAATAGTATCTGTAAAGTACTTAGCACAGAGCCTGACACATAGTAGGTGCTTAGATTATTTTCTTTCCTTTTCCTTCCTAGGAAGGAAGTCCTAGGGCGCTGCTTGCCCGAGGCACATAGATGTTGAGTGGCTTGCCCATGATCCCATAGCTAGTGTTGGTGGGATTTGAACTTGTGCTTTCCTTACTCTAATCCCAGTTTCCCTTTCGTTAGACTTTGTTGCCTTTACAGATATGGGGCCTACAAAGATGAAGAATGAAGAGTCCCTGCCTCCAAGGAGCTTATAATTAGGTCTAGGATCCAGGTCCCCAGACTCTTATCTGTTCCTCTGTGCCCCACTATTTAAAAAGCCAACTCTACTCTTACATGTAACTACTCTGGTTTCTGTTTTTTGTCACTCCCCAAAGAGAATATTTTTGTCCTTACGGGTCCCTTCCCTTTCTTTGATCTCTTTGTGGTCATAGCTCACCGGTGGTGTCATTGGGTCAGAGTTCCAAATGGCTTTCCAGAACGGCTCCACTGACGGCACATAAATGTGCTGCTTTCCGCCGACCCCTTCCAGCATCTGCCATTATCATTTTTTGGTGTTATTTTTTATTCCAAACTGATGGGTGTGAGGTGGAACCTCAGGGTTTTCTTAATCTGAATTTCTATAATTATTACAGATTGGGAGCACTCTTTTCATATGGTGGTTGGTACCTTGGATTTCTTCCTTTGAAAACCGCCTGTTTCTATCCTTTCACTTATCTATTGGACAGTTTCTATTATTTTCATAATTTTTAATCAATTCCTTATACATTTTGGTGCAAGTAACTTCCCCGTTACCTATTTCCCTTCTGATTTAGTTGTCCTAGTTTGTTGTTGCTATTGTCCAGTTATTTCAGACTCTTTGTGACTCTATATGGGGTTTTTATTTTATTTTATTTTATTTTATTTTTTT
>CM053584.1:243994024-244021953 GCA_028627135.1 Pseudochirops cupreus | reverse complement strand
TTGGGCAAGTCACTTAAACTCCCCCCCCCCCCAAAAAAAGCAAAAAAAAAGCAAATGAATAGTTCTACTATCCTGACAAACCTGATTAGTCCAGTTTAGCCAAAATATTAGTCATATGCTTGGATTCTTTCAAAATAGTTGAACCAATTGCTTGTGTAAACAACAGCCCAAAGATAAGAAAATGTCATCTTTCGTTTCAGTATACCTATTCATTTACTAACTATAGCAAGGTTTCTGGCAAAGTTTTCAGGTCTTGGAACCAGGATGAATAATTCTGTGCTGGTGAGAGATGAATTTCTCATTGGATTCTTCCTTCTGTAGGGTCAAACTCTTTGAGATTAGTAAGATTTTGCTCCCTTTTCTTCTGCTTGTTTTAGTGAAGGGGTCATCCCCTATGAGTGTAGTGAACTGGTTTTTTTTCTTAGTTGAGCAAATACCAGAAACTATGTCCTTCAGGAAGTGTTTGTTGATCAGTATGTGAGCAAAGATGGTTGAGGCAACAATAAAGGTCAAAAGAAGTTTCTCCTGTGTCTTTGAATATGTGGATGTAGAATATGAGGATCTCATAGAATATCCACATTTACATTTCTGTGACCTAGTGCCATTTTAAAAAGGATAAATACAGATGTGCCTCACAGAAACCTATATTCTTCCCTTTATACTTGAGAGATGAATGTATAGATGGATAGATAGATGGATAGATGGATGTATAGCTAGATGGATGGATATATGATAGATTGATTTATTAAATACCAGGTACTATGCTAAACACTAGAGAAACAAATACAAGAAAACAAGACAAGTTTCCTCAAAGGGAAGACATAATAGACATAAAAGGGAGCTAGAAAGTATAGATGGGAAGAAATACAAGAAAATGAGATGACTCCTGCTCTCAAGGAGCTTACATTCTAATAGGAGAAGATACAACATAAAAAGGAACTGAAAATAGAACCTGGGTTGGGGAGAGGATGTTGGTGAGGAGGTGGTACAGTTAAGAGACTGAGTTGAGCCAGAGATAAAGTGAGTGAGCGTGGTGACTTGACTTTAAAATATTTGTTGATGCATCTCAAGCACAACTTTCTAGTTCAGTGGCTTTTTTAGCGCCTGTGACCTGTCTTGACCACCAATTGGCCATTGTTAAGTTGGTCACGCCTTAACTCTCACCATCATACCCAACACCACCACCTCCACGACACTGAGCTTTGAAATTTCCCAGTCTTTATCTTTGTCTCCATTTGTCCCATTCCTTCTAAACTTATTCTTCATCCTTACAGTGACTTCCAGTTACTCCGTTCATCTCTGTTTTTACCATTCATCACCCCTACCCTGGTCTCATTTTCCTAAATTTCTAGGCTTAACCTTACAGTTAACCAGACCAACTATAAACTGTCTTTCACCCTTGAATACTTCTCCTCTTTATCCTACTACCATTCGTGCCCTACTCATCCTAACCCTGTATCAGTCTCACCATCAACCTTTCAAACTCTGACCCCCTTGAAAGTCATGCATTGGTTTCCACCTGACAACATTACAATTTTCTTCCTGTTATTTAATCTCAACTGGCTTACCACTGCCTCAAATAATCACCCTGATTGAGCCTCTAGCATGCTACTCATAGTGGTTGTTTCAAATCTTCACCTGCTTCTTCAGGCCTCCAACGTCATCTCCAACTCTTCTCTCTCAGCAGACAACATTGCGTCCTAGTTTGAGGAAATATGTCCTTAGATTTCTTATCTCCCTTGCTCAGCACCTCAACACACCTCTAGATTTTCATTTGCCCTCTCTGTCTTGACTCCAGGGAGTCTCTGAGGGAGAGGTGGGCCTTCTCTAAGGTGGCAAATACTTCTGCGTGTGTCCTGGATCCCATTCCTTCCTATTTCCTCCATAGAAGTTTGCCCTAAAGATCATTCCCTCCCTCTGTCTTTTATATTCAATTTCTCATCCATTCCTATTTCCTTCCCTAGTAACTACAAATATGTCTAGGCCTGACCATGCCACTCCCCTGCTCAAAAGCCTGAAATGACTTGCTCTTCCCTTAGGATGGGGTAAGATACAAACCCCTCTACAATCTAACACCAATCTGTCTTTCCAGGTTTATTTCACATTCCTCCCCTTCATGCTTTTTATACACAAGTCAAACATGAACTGTTCCCTACCAACAAGTCATTTCATCCAGTGCAACTTCATTTGTACAAGCTATACCCCATGTCTGGAATGCACTGCCTCCTTTCTCCCCTTAGTGCCTCTTCCAGCTCAGTACCTTCTCTTCCCAGGTGTTAATGCTGGTTCTCTCCTTGTTGTTCAGTTGTTTCAGTCATGTCTTATTCTTCATGACTCCATTTTGTGGTTCGCAAAGAGACTGGATGGGTTTGTCATGTCCTTCTCCAGCTCATTTGACAGATGAGGAAGCCGAGGCAAAAGGTTTATTAAGTGACTTGCCCAAGGTCACACAACTACTATCTGAGGCCAGATTTGAATTTAAGAAGATGAGTCTTCCTGATTCCAAGCCCAGTGCTGTATCAGTCAGATGATCAATTGAGATAGTATTTGTCAAGTTCATAGGTTAATAGTAAGTGCTTAATAAATACTTGTTCTCTCCCTCTCCTTTGCCCCCTCCCCATCTACTTAAATATACCTGTATGTATTCTCTTCCTCAAATTCAGTGCAAGATCTTTGAGTGTAGGGGCTATTTAATTTTCATCTTCTTATTCTCGCTGTCAAGCATAGTACTTTGTATAAGTTAGTGCCTAATGAATATTTGTTGGAAAGAATATGGAGGGGCAACTAGATGGCGTACTGGATAGGTCAGGAGGACCTGAGTTCAAATCCAGCCTCAGACACTTGACACTTGCTAACTGTGTGACCCTAGGCAAGTCACTCAACCCTGATTACCTTAAAAAAAGAATATGAAAATCCTAACTTACAAAAAAGATAAATTTATAGGATGATTATTCACTTTACAAAAGGATAAATTAGAATTCTTTTAAAATAATGAGCTCTTCCAATTTCAAGAGTATTAATGAGACCACTTTTTTTGTCTTTATTAAGAAATACATATGTCATTACAATCCAGATTCAGACCATAGTTAAATTATCCTGCCTTAAAAACTGCCCATCAGTCAATAAGCATTTATTAAGTACAACTGTGTACCAGGCACTGTGGTATGTACTGGAGATAAAAAGGCAAAAGACAGTGCTTGTATTCAAGGAGCTTACAATCTGATGGGGGTAGAGAAACAATATATATATACAAGCTATAGAAATTATTAGCAGAAATTATTAGCAGAAATTATTAGCAGAAGGAAGGCACTAGGAATAAGAGAGACTGGGAAAAACTTTCTGTAAAAGGTAAAATTTTAGATGGGATTTAAAGGAAGCCAGTGAGGAGCAAAAGCATTCCAGGCATGGGGGACAGCTGGAGAAAATGCTCAGAGCTGAGATGGAGTATCTTGTTCGAGGAACAGTAAGGAGATCAATGCCCAGGAAGATCCAACTTTGATTATAAGAGAGCATGGTATAAGGGAGGATTCAAGAATTAGAGTTAGAAGACCTGCATTTGAATACTCAATCTGATAATTACTAGAGATTTAACTATGGGAATGTCACTTGATCTTTCTGAACCTCAGTTTCCTGATCTATAAAATGGGAGTAAAATGTAGTAATGCTTATACTATCAATCTCCCTGGATTGTCATGAGTTAAATACTTTGCAAACCATAAAGCTCTCCAAGTTGAATTATTATTGTTTCAGCTCAAGCTCTTTCCCTTCCCCGCCTTCTTCCTCCTATCTAAATATTTATCAAGCACCTTTTGTGTCCATAGTGTCCCCAATAACAATTGAAAACAGCTGGTTACCCTTCTCTATATAACACCTCTTCAAATATACAAAGCCTATTATTACATTATCTGTCCTCTCATTCTTTTCCAAGTTAAATAAATCAACATCATTAAACTTTTCTCCTAGGCGCTTTTCCAACTTTAGGTTCCTCTTCAATTGTTAAGTCTCAAACTGGAAAGTAGATTAGAAAGTTCTGCCTAATGCTAATATAATTAGATGGTTGCTTTGTGAGTTTCCTACCCTTTTCTTAAAAAAAAAAATCTTGTCGTATTGCCAATGCATATTCTATTTGTTGGACCCCACCTTAAAGCCCCTAGACCAGAGGTTCTGAACCTGAGGTCCACAGACCTTTAAGGGATCCATGGATAGATTTCAAAAGATTTCTGATTTTTTTTTAATGTAGAATACTGTATTTGAGTGTAATCTTATGTATTTTATTTTAGTCATTTAAAAATATAATTCTGTCCTTCGACTTTACTAGACTGCCAAAGAGGTCTATGGTAACAAAGAGGTTAAGATCCCCTTCTCTATTCTCTCTTCATCAGACTTACATGCTTACTCTTTGCCTTTCAATTTTATTTTTTCTTCATTTACACTATTCTGTGTCAGTTGTCCTAGATCTTTTTTTCTGTGCTCTTCCTCAAGTTGTCAAGGTTATGTTGGATTCCAGAACTTTCCTTGTGGGCTTGGGAGATGAAGCTTCTCCCAGCTTGATTCCCCCTGCAAAGTTAATGAATACTCTCTCTAGGTGTTGATGTGGTTAGCAGCAACACAAAGAGGGAAGCATGCTGAATCGAATATTTTATTACCGTTGGGGTCTGTTCAAACTTACCGACATGGGAGAGAGGTAAAAGTTGAGTCTTGAATAAGATATGTTGCAGCATGGGGGAACCAGCAAGAATACTGGCTCTGAAGTTTAGAAACAGGGTGGGGTTGGGGTGGGGAGGGTACTAGCCCAAGACCTGCTACTGATTAACTGTGGAACCTGATCAAGTAATTTGCTTCTCTGGTACTCACTTTTCTCATCTGAAAAATGAAGGAGTTGGAGGGATCCCTACAGATCCTTCCAACTCTACCAATTTGGAAAAATTTAGCATTTTGCAGCTTTAACGGTAAGGCAATCAACATGCATTTGTTAAGTACTATTTGCTGGTTACTGTGCTAAGCATTGAGGGTACAAAGAGGAGAAGGAATTAGCATTTATTAAGTGCCTCCTATATGGCAGGCACTGTACTGAATGTTTTACAAGTATTATCTCTGGTCTTTACCCTCAAGCACCTCACATTCTAATCAGAAGAGACAAAATACAAACAAGTGTGTGTGTATGATATATATTTGTACATGTATACATACATATATATTATTATATAAAATTGATTTTATTATATAAATTGATATTATATATTATATAAAATTGCTATATATACACATATATACATACACACGTGTGTGTGTGTGTGTGTGTGTGTGTGTGTGTGTGTGTGAACAATAGCTAACATTTATATGGGCAGCTAGGTGGTGCAGTGGATAGAATGCTGGGCCTGGAGTCAGGAAGACATCTTCCTGAGTTGAAATCTGGCCTCTGACACTAGCTGTGTGACCCTGGGCAAGTCACTTAATTCTGCCTCAGTTTCCTGATCTGTAAAAGAAACTGGATAAGGAAATGACCAACCATATTCTTTGCCAAGAAAACCCCCAAATGGGATCACAAAAAGTCAGATATAACTGAACAACAACAATATCTGGATGAAGAAGGCATGGTGAGGCAGAAGATGGTAGAAATCTGGAAAGGTAGGAAGGGGCCAGGCTATGAAGAACTTTAAATGCCAAAACAGAATGTTATATTTTATTTTGGAAGAAATAGGGAGCCAGTGAAGTTTAATGAATAGGGAGCTGATGTAGACTTGAGCTTCAGGAAACTTTGGCAGCTAAGTAGAAGATGGATTAGAGTGGGGAGAGATGAGGCAAAGACACCAATTAATAGTTGTATTGATATTAATTATTATTTTATAATATAATATAATTACATTTATAAAAATATGTATTATATAATATACATAATATATAATTACAATTGTAATAGTCCATTTGGGAAGTGCTGAGGGTCTGAAATAGGGTGGTGACTGTAGGAGTAGAGAGAAGGAGATGTTGGGATGTGATATGAGATATATTCATATACATGTGCGTATATGTTATGTAGGCATATATATGTACGTGCATGTATATATGTATGTGTATAAGATGTGATAAAAGTTATCATTTAGGAAGCTTGTGATTGCTAAAGAAGGTGGTCTGATCACAATTTGGCTCCAAACCGCCTACCTTTCCATACTTATAACATGTTAGTCCTCTTCAAGCACTTGGTGGTTCAGTCAACCTGACCGTCTTGCTGTTCCTCATATAGAGCATTTCATTTCTGTCTCTGTGGCTTTGTATGGGCTTGGAATGTACTTTTTCTACATCTCTGCCTCTTGGAATACCTTAATTTTCATAGAAGGCCATTATACATGCTACATCCTACAGGAGACCTTTTTTGATCTCCTCAATGTCTAACAGAGCCTCTCCACCCTGAAAATGATCTGATATTTACTTTACATATATTTTACACATATTTATATGTATATGCATATACTTATACGTATATGAATTGATTCTCCTAATAGATTATAATTCTCTCCTTGAGGAAGGAAAATATATTTCTATGTATATATAATTATATATATATTTATATCCAATATAAAATTCTGTTTTGGCATTTATATAACACACTATGTGCCAGGTACTATGTTAAACACTTTTGACAAATATTGTCTCATTTGATCCTCATAACAACCCTGCGAGATAAATGCTATTATTATCCACATTTTGCAGTTGAGGAAACTTAGGCACACAGGAGTTAAGCGACTTGCCGATGGTTACCCATCTAAGAAGTGTCTAAAGCTGGATTTGAACCCAGGTCTTCTTCACTCCGGGCTTCATGCTTTCTTTTTTGTTGTTTTTGTATTCCCAATTCCTAGCACAGTGCTTGCCACAAAGGAGGTACTTAATTTGATAGATGGATTAGGAGAAAGGCAGCCTGAGCTCTATCCCGCCCCCTAAATATTAAAGAATTTAGAGGAAGGTCTGAAGTATTTTGGGTAGGTCTTCTATGAAGGACAAGGACAAAATGCTTCCATGGAGGATTTATGTGAGAATGTTCATGAGAGCTGCAGAGTATGACAAGGCATAGGAGGGTTGTAATCAGCACCCCTGAGGGGAGGACCCACAGAGACCAGATCACAGATCCATGGGAGTAGTGAAGTATTAGAATAACCTGACCAGTCCTTTCAACCAAAACAGAAATTAGGAGGTGAAGTGATGCAATGGAAAGAACATTGCATTTGGAGTCACTGGACCTGCGTTCAAATTATAGCTTTATTCCTGATCACCTCTGAGAACCCCCTTAACCTCTCTAGGACTCAGTTTCCTCACCTATAAAATAGGAGGTTAGATAAGATGATTTCTAACGTTCCTTTTAGCTCTAAAACTCAAGATTGTCAATTCTGGTATTTGGTGGATATTACTTTAGGTATGATGAGGCTGAATGAAAGAATCATTATGTTAGTTTAGATTTCTAGAAGACTATTTTGCAAAAAAAACCAACCTAAAATTTATTAAGTTTATGAAGTTTCGGGTGATTACTAAAATTTCCCTTTGGGGTAAAAGACAAAGATAAAAACCCATCCTATTCACAGTAAATGCCTCTGAGTGTAATGGGGCATAGTGAGGCAAAAGAAAAAAAAAAAGATCCACACTCAGTGTACCAGTTACAGTTTTGATGAAGCTACAATCCTGCCTTTTCTGCAGATACTGAAAACTAGATGCAGTTTCTTCCACTGTACACATGGCTTCACCTATCCCTCCAATGTGCCTACCCCTGGGTGAAATCTGCCAGCTATTGTACAGTGTAAGCAATCCTACACAGAGGTGAGAACTGGTTGGGAAGTTTAGGTAGGCAGAAATGAAATTACCCCAGGTGGTGTTTAGAGATAAGACACTAGTCAAGAGCTTAAGCCCACGAGCTTGAAGTGCCATGGGTCTCTTAATGGAATGGGTCACGCCGCCAGCTGGGAGCTGCAAAGCAATCCCCTTTACAGTTGTAAAAATCTCATCCTGACACCATCATCCCCAAGCCCTGTTTTTGAACAGAAGAAGAGATCCTGAACTACTGCAATCATTAGTTATGTTTGAACGTATTCAGCCTGGCTCCAATGTGAGATGTAGCCAGATATAGCCACATCATTTTCTTTTTCCTTCTCCTTTTCATTGAGGTAAGGGGTTTGTCATCTCCTCCAAGACATTTAGGATTGAAGCAGAAGGGATGTTCGAGGTCTTCTAGCTCCACTGTTTCTTCCTTTCCTCATTTTACAGATGAGTAAGCTGAGGCCCAGAGAGTTTGTGCCCAAGGCCACACAGGTAATAAGTGACAGAATTTCTCTTATATGGTAATTTAGGGATGAGGACTAAAGACCTGATTTCATGAATATAGAGAACTTTGAGATGAGCAAAGTCCCTCTATTAGTGCAGGTCAGCACCCATAGCACTTCATGATTTAGCATTTTAGAGATTCAGAGCCTTGACAGGTTAAATGATATAGTTAGTAAGTGTCAGAGGCAGGGTTTGTATCCAGTCTTCCTGGCTCAGAGGCCAGTTTTCTACTCATTATGCTATCTTGCTTCTCCCTATTAAATATTCTTATGCTTGTATTATTACTATTGCTCCTCCTCTTCCTCTTCCTCCTCCTCCTCCTTCTCTTCCTCCTCTTCCTCCTCTTCCTCCTCCTGCTCCTACTACTTCTCCTCCTCCTCATTCTGGACCTACTATTTCATAGGTTTGGGGAACTTTTAGATGGGTTGCAATTTATATTAGAGCACAGAGGTTAAGTAAGTTGACATGATTACAAAGATATGTGTCAGAGTCAGAATTTGAACCCAAGTCTCCAGTCAGTCAGTCTATAAACATTAAAAAAAAAATAAACATCTCCTATTCTCTAAGGGGCAGCTAGGTGGTAGAGTAGATAGAATGCTGGGCCTGGAGTCAAGAAGATGAGTCTTCCTGAGTTCGAATTTGTCCCCCCAGACACTTACTAACAGTGTGACCCTGGGCAAGTCACTTAAACCTGTTTGTCTCAGTTTCCTCATCTGTAAAATGAACTGGAGAAGGAAATGGCAAACCATTGCCAAGTGGTTTCTTTGCCATGAAAATCTCAGATGGTGTTATGGAGAGTTGGACACAACTGAAATGCTGGAACAACAATAAATTACAGAAAACAAGTGGCAAAACAAGCCTTTGAACTCTGGTCCTGCGGCTCATCCCTCTGAGTTTGTCATGCTCTCCACTACATGGATCCTAACATGCATGTCCTAAAGCCAGGATGGTTTACTCTTTCCTTTCATTCCTTCAGAAATGACTGAATAACTGCTCCCACCACCTATTTATTTATTCTCTAAAACAGAGACTGTGGTCTCTTAACCTCACCACCCCTTAAGCTGGCAGGGTTATAATTCTCCACGCCTTGCTGCTCTCCTGGCCTGGCTCTGAAGTCAGTTTGTAAAAGAGGCTAACCTCCCACCCACCATTAACAGCTTGGGGAAGACTCTTGTAGAGCAGTAGCTTTCCGTGAGAGCAGCTGGAGGCTTTTGCTAAATGAATTATGTTATTTCTGTTTAGGAGTGAGTGTAGAGAGGGTGGGAATGGATTTTGGATGATGCCCAAGTAAGACAGGTGTTAATTATGTATTAAACTAGCATAATTTATTTGGAGTGGTCCTAGAATACAAAGAAATGACCTTGAATTAACTGGAAAACCAAATATTTGTGATTTGAAATAATTGGTAAAGATAATAATAACATATGACACTTTCCTGGATACATCTTCCTTTTCTCCATAATCTTGACGGTGAGTGAGGCTGGTTGTAAGGAGCAGAAATCTTTCCCACATGGTAAAAGGGGAAATGAAGGGTTTTTTCTTTTTGGAGGGGGGTAGGGCAGGGCAATTGAGATTAAGTGACTTGCCCAAGATCACAGGGCTAGTAAGTGTGTTGTGTCTGAGGCCAGATTGGAACTCAGGTCCTTCTGACTACACAGCCAGTACTCTATTCACTGTGCCACCTAGCCGCCCCTGGAAACTAAGTTTTAAAGAGACTACTGCTTGAATTTTCTCTTAATTACTTGACCAAATCAGTGACTTAGTTGGCAGGTAGGGAGAGAATTAGAGCACCAGTCTTTTAACTTTGTCTGAGGAGGTCACATTTATATCTAAATCACCTACCATGTAACTGAAGATAACACTGCAAATGATAACCATGTTTGCAAGCTAGCTTATTTTATCATGTGATACAGGAACAACTAGGACCTTAAAGAAAGGATTTAGTTTTCATAGATTTTAGTTGCTTGGTCATTTACCTGGTCATGGGTAGTTGTGTGAAGAACAGTGTTAATGAACATGACTTGGATAAGGCAGCATGGAGTCATGGAAAGAGAAGGGAATGTGAAGACAATGACTTAGGTTAACAAGCTGCCATATTAGTACTGTTTATGTGACCTTAGGCAAGTTATTTAACTTTTTTGAAACTCAGTGCATTCATTTGTCAAGTGAGGAGAGTATCACAGTAATACTTTTTACATTCCAGGATCATTGCTATAAAGGAAATGCTATGTAAGCCTTAAAGCATTATATACATATGAGTTATTGTTTGGTGATTTGGGTGGGTGGGAGTTTGGCAGGGCGAGTGGGGTGATCCAGATCTGTGATTTCACCAGCAGAGAGAGCTCTATGTGAGAAAATATCTTCCACCAATGCAGACCAGCACCTCCTCTGAACATTAAAAAAAATCTGTCAAGGATTCTTCACCTTTGTGTGTTACAGACCCATTGGCAGTCTGGTGAAACCTATGGATCCTCTTCAGCTAGGCACAGTGGAGAGAGACTGGGCCTGGAGTCAGGAAGACCAAGTTCAAATCTATGCAAGTCACTTACTAGCTGTCTGTCTTAATTTACACAACTGTAAAATGGGGATCATAGTAACACCTCATAGGCTTGTTGTGAGGGTCAAATGAGATAATATTTGTAAAGCACTTAGCACAGTGTCTGGAACAGAGTAGATGCTTAATAAATGTTTCTCTCTCTCTCTCTCTCCCTCTCCTCTCACCTCTCTCCCTTCTCCCTCCCTCTTTCTTCCTTCCCTTCCTTCCTTCCTCCTCCCTCCCTTCCTTCCTTCCTTCCTTCCTTCCTTCCTTCCTTTCTTCCTTCCTTCCTTCTTTTCTTTCTTCCTTCCTTCCTCCTTTCTTCCCTTCCTCCCTTTCTTCCCTTCTCAGAATAATGTTTTAAATGCATAAAATAAAATACATAGGGTTTAAAAATAAAGCAATTATATTGAAATATTAAAAAAACAAAATAAGTTCATGGACTTTAGTTGAAGAAGCCCTAGCAGAGAGTTACCTCTGGACACTGAAAGGTTGTGACTTGATCGAGGTCACGCACAGCTGGTCCATGTCAGAGGTGGGACTCAATTGAACCCTGGTTATCTTGATACCAAGGCACTCCATTAAGCCTCACTGCTTCTCTGGGGACTGTAATGAGTGTGCAAACCATTCTTTTATAATTTTAGCATATGCAATGACACAAGAATCATGTGGATTATGATGAACAGGACCAGGGGGGCCTGTGCACTTGTGCTGAAGGTCGCTTATGGAAAGACCACAGAGATGTTTGAATGCACCTCTAATATACCATGAAGCCTTCTAATACACAAGAGGAGAATGAATGATTCTAACTAGGAGAGGTGCAAGACAGAAACACTTATGAAGAGAACTGATTTTTCCTTTGGAATGGAGAGGGAAAGGGGGGAATTGACTATTGGGGACTGAAGGATGCAAGAGAGATGTGAGCATGTGGACAATCTACATCCTAACATGTTTTCCTGAGCCTTTTACAGCATGGGGGCATCCCTTCCGTTATCCACTTCCTAAAGTAAAGCTGCGTACTTTTCCACACTCATTGGTAATTCCATTTTAACTGCAACACATAAAGAAAATTGTTGGCAAAACACCATACTGGGGTGTTTTGTTAGAAAAATGCGGGCCATCTGCGCTGGATTCTCTAGGTAGCCTCGCTCACTTCTCCTGCCTTTGTTCTGCAGAGTGGTATTGCTTTTGTGCTCTCTTAACATCAGCCAAAAGCAATTTCGTAAATGGCATACTCAAATGCTCTGACGAAGTTAGAAGTGTTTGATAAAGGCTTGGAGACGGAGATGCTGCAGTGAAAAATGGGGCATGTCAAAGAGAACTGATTTGTAATCATAAAATGCCAACAAAGTAGCAGGTTTCCGGGTGCCCACTTCCAAGCATAGGCATGGGCCTGAGGGAGCTGTAACTTGTCAAATGTGTTTTAGATCCTGAGCTCTCTTTACTTGCTCAATGTCAACTGTATCTTTGTGTTCGATCTCCTCTTGGACCTCAGTAGTTCCTTCCCCTAGAGGTTCTATCTCCTTTGGCTATGTATGTATATGTACACATATGTATATATACACATATACATGTGCACACACATACAGGTGTATACATAGGTTATGTATATGTATATCACATAATACAGGTATATATGTGTGCACATGTACATAGATAATACAGTATATGTATACCTATACATACACATATGCCTATATATGCACATGTAAGTATATATGTTTATACACATATGTCTATGTAATATAGACATAGAACCCATATACATCTCTATATTTAAATCAATTATTTATTTTAAACATTCTTTTCTTTTTAAATATTGAATTCCAAATTCTATTCTTCCTTCCCAGCCTTCTCTACCCACTGAGAAGGCAAGCAAATGATATCAATTAATTAGCCATGTGAAATCGTGCAAAATGTATTTCCATATAAGCTATATCACAAAAAAACGAGAAAATTGTACATTGATTTGCACTCAGAGGTCATGTCGTGGATAGCATTTTTTTTTCATCATGAGTCCTCTGGAATTGTCAGAACTATGAAGGATTCAGAAGAGGAAAGTTCATTATTGAAACAGTTGAAGGCTATAAATCAAGGCATGATAAATTGTAAGGATGAGGAAGGCTTAAGGAGCTCCTGGAGGTTGTTATAAGAGTGAAAGAAACCCAATATTGAGAGAAGGAAGAGTGTTGCAAAGGTGGAAGGACTGAAGATTGTGGTCAGAGAGGTGGATTTCAAAATTCGGGATCTTGAAGGAGGAGTACCTATGACTGATGGAGAAGTCTTAGGTGTGACCACTGCTTGGGCAGGTGAGGTTGAGTGGAGATTAAGGTCAAGGTTGTTGAGCAGGTTTAATAACTTAAGAAACCAGGGGTTAGAAGGATAATCAGTATGAACACTGAAGTCTCTCCAAGGATGTAACTAGAGTTGAGGTAAGAAAGTAGGCTGGGGGCCAAGCACTGAAGTAATAGAAGAAGTTTGGAATATGCCCTGGGGATAAGTAAGTAACAGTCACAAGGATAGGAAAGTGGAAAAGGAATAGGCATTTACATAGCACCTACTAAATCCTTAAAAATATTATCTCATTTAATCTCATTGGATAGAGAGAGTACAATATTGCACCGTATAATCATGAAAGGCTGAGAGCAATGGTAACATAGCAAGGGTTTGAAACTGGCAGGGAAGAATAAGGGCAAATTCTTAGTTCTCTGAGTCCCAGACTCCCCTCACCGGGTGGCTGATCTGGGAGTTGGATCCATGGTTACCTTGGAGCCAGAATTCGAGGCAGGATGTTGCAGTCAGCTAGCCTGAGAGGGGAGCTCTGAGAACCCAGGGACTTAAGACCCAAGGGAAGGGTTTTGGACTTGGGAATGGAACTGTACTCTATAGGAGGGAGGCTGTTTGTATATTTGTTTTATAGGGTTGTTTTTTTTTTTTTACCATATAAATCAATTCCATTTGTTAATTTTGTAAACTCCATTTGTTGATTGTTTGACTTATACTTTCTGTATTATTGAATTCTGTATATAAGTATTGCTGTACTGATACATTCTATATTACTGAGTCCTGTACAAGTACTGGAAGAACTTTTAATGTGGGAAATCTGCAACATTAGATTGCTGCTATCAAGTAGACACGTTCAGATTGTTCTTTGGCATTCAGGCCAACCCAGGCGGCTTGCCTTTAGGAACTGGACTAAAATGTTTATATATTTACTTTATACCTTTGGAGTAAATATTTCATTGTCAAAGCTAGAATAAATGAATGAATGAATGATTAAATAAATAAATATTTGTACATTTACTTTATACCTTTGGAGCAAATATTTCTTTGTCAGAGCTAGAATAAATGAATGAATGATTAAATAAATATTTATACATTTACTGTATACGTTTGGAGTAAATATTTCCTTGTCAAAATTAGGATAAATAGATGAATGAATGAATGAATGAATAAATAAAAAAGGGGCAACTAAAATGTCCTCTTTGCCTAAAGGGCTCATTTCTTACCCAGCCTTAATCACTGAATGGATGTTGCCTCAGTCAAACTGAGACCTGTTAAAGACCTTCTTAAAAAAGCCAAGGTCTCCCACGGTATCCAGGACCATCTCCAGTTGTCCTGATCTCTATCTTGCCGTTGGACTCAGGTGACTCCAGAGGAGAATGTGAGGCTGGTGACTTTGCACAGCCCTCCCTCACTTAAATCCAATTCACTTGCAAGTCATGGCATCACCTCCCTGATGTCATGGTCTTCTTCCAGAACAAAGGATAAACAAGCAACAGCAATGAGGCAGGGAGAACTGGCTAGCACTGGGGAGAATAGCCAAGAGAACAGTTTCCTCAGAAGAAAGCCAGGTTTCAGTTAGTCCCCAGAAGATAATGAGAAGAAATCAAGGTGTAACAGAGAGGAAGCTTGATTTGGAGTTAGAAGACATGGGAATGAATCCTAGCTCTGCCTATATGACCTTAGACAAGTCCCTTAACGTCTCTGGGTCTCAATTTCTTCATCTGTAAAATGAGAGGGTTGGATTCCATGGTTCTAGTCAGAATTAAATCTGTGAACCTTTGACAAGGACAAAGAGAGTATATTTGCAACTAGTTTCCACATCTGCTACCACCTCCTTCCATAAGGTTACCTTTTATCTGTTTTGTACGTACCTTTATATAAGCATGCTGTCTTTCCCATTAGGCTATAAACTCCCTGAGGGCAGGGACTGTTTTGTTTTTGTGTATCCCCAGTGCCTAACATAATACCTGGCTCAAAGTATATGTTTAATAAATGTTGATTGGATATATTTATTGGGTATTATTGATTGAAATTAGCATTGGCTCCAATGAAAGCAGTGGCCGAGGAGAAAATTGATTAGAAAGGGGTACTGCTGAGCAGGATAGAGACAAGAGGTTGGGGACTGGCATCAGGTATAAGTGCTACTTTTGGGAAAGCAGTGATTCTGGTTGCCTAGGAGCAAGACATTGGGAGGTGAACTGGCAGAATTTACTAGCTATATGGCAAGAGAACATTCCGAGTCAGCCTGGTGTCAGTAGATGTACACATCATTTTGCTGTCACAAAATGAAACCATATCAATATTATTGCTTGTCCTAAGTAATTAGTATATTGCACATCTCTGACCATTCTTTTTTCAGTTTCTTTCATTGTATCCTTTTCCTCCTCCCTTCTTTTAATAATGGACATGCTACTATCAGGGCACTCTTCCCTCTTTCTACACTTTTTTTCAGTTCTGTGGCTAAAATTTTTATTTCTAGGCAGATTAACTCCAAATCTGAATATCTAGCCTCGACCTCTAAGTGAACCCCATTTCTATATTTCCAACTGGTGGTTCTGTCAACAAGTCAAATTTATTTTTAAAACTGAACTCTTCATGTTCTCACCTAAATTCGCTCCTTCTTATAACCTCCTTATTGCGGTTAATGGTGTCTACCATCTCCTGAGTCGACCAAGCTGGAAATGTTGCAATAATCTTTGACCATCTCCTCTCAATCTCCCTAACTCTTCACATTTGATCAGTTGCCAAGTCTATAATTCAACTCTACAAACGTTTACTAAGAAACTAGACTATTTGCTGGGTACTAGGGTTGCAAAGACAAAAATGAGAGTCTCTGTCTTCAATGAGCTTACATTCTACTGGGAATACAGCAGGTACATAAACACATACATAGAAAGTAGAGTTCACCTGATAAGTGTGAAGGGGGAGAGCATGCATTTGTTTGCTTGCTTTATGAAAGAAAAGAAGTTTTGAGACAGCTGTCGAGGACAGTTTGATAATCAATAAGAGAAGGACAGAATGATTTTTGTGCAGTAGTAAGGCCTAGTTGAGGCTTTAAATAATTACAGATTTATAGTGGACCTAGTTAGCATGATTTTGTGATCCCTCCAGCAGTTCTTACCTCATTGGAAATAGATGAAGCAGATGGTTGGAGTTGCCCAGGCTGGAGACAGAAGAAAAATAATAACAATAATGATAATGACAAGGGGGCAGCTAGGTGGTGCAGTGAATAGAGCACTGGCCCTGGAGTCAGGAGGACCTGAGTTCAAATTTGACCTCAGATACTTGACATTTACTAGTTGAGCAAGTCACATAACCCCAATTGCCTTGCCTTCCCTCCTCAAAAAAAGTCACCTAATAATGATAATGATGAGAATAGCTAGAATTTATCTAGTGCTTTAAAATTTGCAAAGTGCTATGTAAGACAAATATGTGTGCATATATATGTATAATATGTAATCTCATTTGATCTTTGTAACAATCCTGTGAAGTAGGTGCTATTATTATCCCCATTTTAGAGATGAAGAAACTGAGGCTTAGAGGTTAAGTAGCTTGCTCAGCATCACACATCTAGGGAGAGTCTGAGGGAGGATTGTGAACTCAGATCTTTCTGATGTAAAGATAGTTCTTTATTTACTGAACCACCTAGTTGCCTCAACCGTAAAGTCAAGTGTAACACTACAAACTCAGTTCTATTGCAAATCAAATCCCCTTATCTCTGTAGATGATAAGCTATATTTGCACCCATCTGACATTGGCATTATTCTTGTCTCCAACTCCATTTAGCTTAATGTTTTCTATATAATCTTTACTTACTTCCCATTCCAGGTTTTATCTGTCAGGCAACAAGTATCTCACTTCTCCATGGGAATATATGTCTTATGCTAAACCAAGAGAGAGAAGTGTGCTGGCAAATCAGTCAGTCAGTCGAAAAATATTTATTAAGTGCCTGTTATGTGCAAAGTACTAAGTTAATTTGTGGGTATACAAAAAGAGGCAAAAGATAATCCATGTCCTCAAGGAGCTCACAATCTAATGGGGAAGACAATAAGCAAATAAATATGTATAGACCAAAGATAGGATAAATGGGAAATAATCAAAAGAAGGAAGGCACTGGAATTAATAGAGGCCGGGAAAGGTTTCATGTGAAAGATGGGATCTTAGTTGGATTTGAAGGAAGACAGAGGCCAATAAGAAGGAAGAATGTTCCAAGAACGGGTAATAGCCAGAGGAAATGCTCAGAGCTGAGAGATGGAGAGTACTGTTTAAGGAAACCAGTGTCACTGGATCAGAGTACCTGGTGGAGAATAAGATATACTTGTGCCTCATCAGTACACAAAGCAATTTAACACCTGCTACTGTGGTTCCTACTACCTGAAGGCTCAGTGCTAGATTTCACTCTTCCACTAGGGTTCTCCAGGACCTTTAAGAGGAATGGGGAGTATTGAAGCTCTGCAGATGGCTTCAGGTCTCATGTATGCCATTCTTGCAAATATAAGGGAGAGGAGTTCTCTGTGTGCTAGTTCCACTTAACCACTAGTATTTAGATTAGCTTTTACAAGGAACTATTTATTTTAAAAGCTATAATCACAAATACACTAACTTACTCTGCCAAATGTGGAAGACATAGTCTTCCTTCCTTTTATACTTCAGTCTCTGGGGAGAAGAAGGGGATTAGGTTCACAATTTAGTTCAGTTCCTATAGAGTCCTAGTTCTAAGTCTAAAACCCTTCTTGGGCTCCAGTTCCAGGCCCCCTGGCTTCTCTGGGCTCCCTTGCTGGGCTGACTGTCTTTACTATCCTGCATGGAATCTTGGATCCAAAGTCACCATGACTTAAATTTCTAGGTCCAGTGAGAGTCACTATCACTAGTACCTAAAATTGAGAAGGGCAAATGACAGAGAACAGAGATAGACACTGTCTAGGTCTGGGGCCTAGAGTCTAGGCCTATTTTTCAGAATAAAAGAGGAGGAGAGTAAGAGAGGAAAGTCCTTCCACTCTCACTGGTTTAGTTCATGGTGTCCACACTGTAGACACAACAGGCAAGCATATTAGTCAGAAAGAGAAACAGTCTTGCTAGTCAAATGTTTAACAACCAACTCTCCCCCCAAAAAAGTATAGCAACACATTTTTAATATTAACAGTTTCTTAAGTCTAGACAATTGACAAAACAAAAAATTTTCCAATTTCCGGGTATAAACTTGCTCTGAAAATTTAACAATTGTCTCCAGTACACTCCTGCTAAGAGCAGAAAGGAGAGGTGGGTAGGATAGGTGATTCCCACACAGAGTGCACTCTTAGTGTAAGCCATAAAGTGGCACCATGAGCTCAAGTTGCTCCAGGTTCCAGGTCCCTTCCTCTCTCTCTGTCTCTCTGTCTCTGTCTCTGTCTCTGTCTCTCTGTCTCTGTCTCTCCCCCTCCCTCTCTGTCTCTGTCTCTCTCTCTCTCTCTGTCTCTCCCTCCCTCTCTGTCTCTCTGTCTGTCTGTCTTTCTCTGTCTCTGTCTCTGTCTCTCTCTGCATGTGGAAATAAATGGGACTCCCTTTCCAACTTTTTTTTTTGGCAAAGCAATCCAGTTAAGTGACTTGCCCAGTCATGGCCCAACCTTCTTTTTAGTGAATGTCCAAGTTCTCATTTATCTTCTTGAGCTGAAAGTAGACAATATGAAAATTACAATGACTTATTTAACTTTGTTCCCATTAAGATTATCCCTTCCCCAATTTTTGTGACCCCAAAAGCTCTATACCCTCACACTGTGATTAGGATATTATTATTTTTACCAGACCTGTCATTTCTTTTGATATAAAAAGCTCCAATTAGGAATTTCCTCTGTTAATGCTCCTTGACGACAGCGAATGACTTTCTTTCTGCTTGTCTGTGTATTCTCAGCCTTTACATAGTTCTTGGCAAGACAGTAAATGTTTAGTAAATGCTAGTTTACTTGCTTGTTGATATAATATTCCGTTATGTTCATATCCTATAAATTGTTCATTGATTTATTCACTTATTCTTCTGAATATCTAAGAACCAATATATGGCATAGTTCTGTCTTCACCCCTTAGATCCTAGTTCTTTTCTGTTGTTGGTTTTTGTTTTTTTTTCCTGCTTTTAACCTCTTTTCAGTATTGGGAAGTTTGGTTTGCTTTTGACTATCCCTTCCGTGATATTATTCTCTATGTTAATAGTTCCTCTCCTTATTCTCATGTTTCCCTGTTGAATTTGATACATGTCTACAGCAAACTCTCTTTGTCTCTCTTGTCTCTGTCTCTCTGTCTGTGGCTCTCTCTGTATGTTTCTCTGTCTCTTTCTCTCTCTCTTCCCCTGAGCTTCCTCCTCTCTGTTCAAACTTCCTTTATCCATTTCAGATAAAAGTGAGGTTTAGCTGATGTCCACTTTCCCCACCCCATGCTTTCATGTTTGTATATTCTTCTGGCACATACCAATTATGGAAAAATATGAAGTTCCTCTCCCTTCCTTTTACTCTCTCTTCTCTTCCCCATCTTAAAACAGAATCAATCTCTCCCTGGGACTTTTGTTATTATTATTTAACTCCATCAATATGCTTTGAAGAAATTAAGATTCTGAAAGTACATTTATTTCTTCTTTCGTTAATAATATGTTAGCACCAAATCACGATTCAGCTCCTTCCAATTGTTCAAATAAATTTACCTTTCTAGGTTTCACTGGACTCTTGTTTCTGTATTTCAAAGTTCTCACTCAGCTCTGATCTTTTCGTTAGAAATGCTTGAAAGTCCTCTCTAACGCTTTTCTTCCCCTTCCTCTTGTAAGATTATACTCTGCTTTATAGGGTAAGTTATTCTTGGTTGTAAGCCTTTCTCATTTGCCTTTTGGAATATTGTATTCTAAGATCTTTGATTTTTAGGAGAAGCTGCCAAGTCTAGTGAAATCCTGACTATAGTTCTTAGTATTCAAACTGCTTCTTCCTGGATGCTTGTAGTATTTTTTCTTTGATGTGGGAAGTCTGGATTTTCACTATGATGTTTCTGAGACTTTACTTTTTGGGGTTACTTTCAGGGGATGAATCGCAGATTGTTTCCTCATTTTGCCCTCTGGTTCTAATAGGTCTAGGCAGTTTACAGTTATAATTTTGTAAGATATTATAACCATGCTTTTGTTTTTAAAAGAAATCATTGTTTTTAAGAGATTCTGGTGATTTTTAGATTTTTCTTTTTCTTTTTTTTTTGCATCTTGTTTATTTGTTATACTCATTTATGATCTTACTCTCCTGTTTCTTCCCTCTCCATCTGAGCAAAAAAAGAAAATGAAAACCTTAAAATAAGCAAGCATAATCCAGAAAAAAATTCCACATTAATGTGTATCTTTCTAATTATTGGTGATTAAAAGTATTTTTTTTCCCATAGAATTGGTCTTAGCTAATATTTCTTCCTTTGAAAACTTCTTGTTTTTATCTTGTAAATTTGAATAATTTCCTTATATGTCTTGGATATGAGACCTTTATCAGAGAAATTTGCTGCAAAGATTTTTTTCCCCAGTTAACTCTTTCCCTTATAATTTTAGATGCATTTTTTTGTGGTTGAAAAACATTTAATTTTACCTTATATAATCTTCTCTATTGCTTGTTTGTTCATTAACTCTCATTCTCTTTATAGATCTGAAAGGTAATTTCTTCCTTACTCTCTAATTTGCTTATCATGTCACTTTTGATGTCTAAGTTTTGTATCCATTTGGAGTTTATCTTGTTATGAAGAGTTTATCTTGTTATGTATTGATCCACATCTAATTTTTTAGTTTATCTTGTTATGTATTGATCTACATCTGTATTTTTTGTTAAATAGTGAAAACTTACTCAAATAACTGGGATTTGGGGCTTTATCAAACACTATAGTATTGTGCTCATTTGCTTCTTTGTGTTGTATCCCCAGTCTATTCCAATTATTTTACCAATCTGTTGACCTCTTTATTTCTTAACCAGAGCCAAATCATTTTTAATAATATTATTTTGTTGTATAGTTTAAGATCTTCTCCTGCTAGGCCCCTTCTTTTGCACTTTTTTAAAATTTCCCTTGAAATTGTTGTTAGTCTAATAGGATAATTTTATTATTTTTTGCTCTATAAAAAATTATTTTGTAGTTTGATTAGTATGTTATTGAATAAGTAAGTTGATTTAGGTAGTATTGTCATTTTGATTATGTTAACTTGGCTTACTCATGAGTAATTAATATTTTTCCAGTTATCTAAGTGTATATTTCTGGAAGAAGGAGTTTGTAATTGTTCATATAGTTCCTGGTTGTGTCTTGGTAGAAAGACTATAAGATATTTTATGCAGTTTGTAGTTATTTTGAATGGAATTTCTCTTTCTAGATCTCTTTCCTGGCTTCCATTGAAAATATGTAGAAATGATGACAATTCTTGTGGATTGATAATATATACTGATAATTTGCTGAATTTTTGTTTCCATTAATTTTTGGTTGACTCAAGGGCTTTCTTTTATAAATCATATCATCTGCAAAAGTTATAATTTTGTGTCCTCTTTGCTTATGATTATTCCCTCAATTTCCCTTTCTTATTGCTATAGCTACCATTATATTAAATAGAATTGATAATAATAGGCACCCTTACTGTCTCCTGATCTTGTTGGAAAAGTCTCTAATATTTCTTTATTGAATATAGTGTTTGCTATTGGTTTTAGATAAATATTATTTATTATATTAAGGAAAGGTCCATTTATTCCTATGCTTTCTAGTTGTTGTTCTTAAGAGAAATAGATGTTGGATTGTGTCAGCCTTTTTAGCCTCTCTTGATATAATCATGTGATTTTTATTATTAACATGGTAATTGTGTTTATAATATTCCTTATATTGACCCAAACCTTAATTCCTAGAAGAAATCAAACCTGGTCAAAATATATAGTCTTTAAATGTATTGTTGTAATATATCTATTAATATTTTATTTATTCATTATTCATTAGGGATTCATTATTCAGTAGGGATATTAGTCTATAGCTTTCTTTCTTTGCTTTGTCTTTATGTACTTTAGGTATTGACTGTATTTGTTTCACAGAAAGATGTTGGAAGTGTCTCTTTTCTGTTTTTGTAGATAGCTTATATAATACTTGAATTGTTATTTGAATGTTTAATAGTAATCACTTGTAAATTTATGTGTTCCTAGAGTTTTTTCCTTGATCTGTCTTCTAGGTCACTTGTTTTTAATATCAGATATCTTACATTTTCTTCTGTTTTTCAATTTTGATATTATTCTAATATCTCTTACTGTCATGTGGAGTCATTGCTTTCTTATTGTTCTATCCTGCTTTTTAGGGAGTCTATTTCTTGAATAAGTTTTATTTCTTTATTATCTAAGTTATTTATTATCTCTCCAATTTCTTCCTCCAGAGTTTACTTCTTGCTTTTTTTTTTAATGGAATTCATGTAGTCCTTGTGGGAAATCCTTGTTTTTTTTCCCTTTGAGTCTCTGCAGTTTTTATAGAAGTACTTACTCTTCTTTTGAGTGGGAGAATCTCTAGATTTGTAATAATTTTTGATACTGGTCTTTCTAGCTTTGATTTCTGAATTTGGGCTTTGTACCAGGGCTAGGCTGTGTCCCCACTACACTTTTCAGTGAAGTGGTCAGCCTTGTTTTGTCTTGCCCTGGGTCTATTGGGTTCTTGCCTTCACCTTCACCTCCTGAGGTTAAATTCTCCCTTGGGGTAAAGTTTCACCTTGGGGTTGAGTTCCTCCCTGGGGTTCCCAAGGTCCCCACCCTGGGAATTTTTTGAGTTATCTGGTCCTTTCACAGGGAATGCCTCTGCTCCTGTTGCCTCAGGACACAAAGCTTTGCAGGTTACATGGGTCCCATTTCTGATTTGGCTTTCCCTAACTTTCCTGGAGGGGTCCCATTTCCTATTGCTTGTGGACTTGATTGACTCAGTGTAGTTTTAGAGTTGAAGAAGTTAATCACTGTAGTTTTTCATTATGTTCATTGGTCATTATTTTATCTGGTGTGAACTTCAGGTGGCCTGCCTCCTTTTCAGGCAGCTATTTCTTTAGGAAGTTTCATGCTTCCCCCTTCCTGTGTTATTTTTTTTCTTATTTCCATTGCATTCATATTCATAGTCCATTCTCCCCTTTTATTTTTTTTTACCCTCTAAAGGAAGTTTTTTTATTTTTAGTTGTTTGCCATTTAATTTATAAATTTTGAAGTTTGTATGGCTAAATTGCCTTCCTGGTCATCTCCCTTTGAATCTGAATTCTGTACAGCATTATCTCATCTCCCCTCTGTCTGAACTCTGTTCAGAAACCAAAGAAAACACTGTGACTCAATTAGCCATAATGAGAACCTGTCCATTTCAAAAGAGCTATGGGGCTTTCAAATCCCAAGTACAGTAAAGTCTTCAAGGAATGTAACTGAAGGCTTTAAAAATTTCTTTAGTACTGCCAAATAGGTTAGACTCAGTTCTCTAGTGAGTTGTGGAAGTTAGTACGAGGGAGATGAGATACATGGGAAGTTTTGACCTTGGGAGAAAGAAACAGAAATCACTGGGCCTATCAATTGTAGGACTGCTACATAGCCAATCTAGCCCAAGGGTGTGTAGATATGAACCATGAATCTTCATGTTTCATAAATGTGCCTCAGAGGTGGTATGCACATCATCTTAGTTACTATGATGATACCAACACTCTATACGTTGGCTGACTTTAATCAGATGATTCATATATTTCAATTATTAAAAGATCATTATAATATTATAGATTTAAAGTCTTTTCCTCCCTGTAAGATATACAGAATTAAAAGTCCAATATAATTTTCTTTTGAACTAGTATCATAGGATTTGGGTAGATACGGCCTTAGAGATCATTTAGTCCCATCCAATCCAACAAGCTTCTACTCCCTCCAAGGTACTATGCTAAGTAGTTACGTAGTAGTGAGTAAAAACATTAAGTGAAACTCCTCCTAAGTCCAAGGCATTGTGTTAAATACTGGGCATGTAAGAAAGGTGAATCACAGTCTCTTATCTCAAGGAGCTCCCAGTCTAATGGGGGAGACAACATGTACACATCTATGTACAATTAAGATATTTACAAGATAAATTAGAAATAACTAAAAGAGGGAAGGCGCTAGCAGTTAGGAAGATTCTGAAAGGTTTCTTCTACAAGGTGGGATTTTAATTGGGGCTTGAAAGAAGCCCAGAAAACCAGGAGATTAATATGAAGAAGGAAAAAATTCTAGGCAAGGGGAACAGCCAGTGAAAATGCCCAGAGTTGGGAGATGGCAGGTCTTGTGAGAGAGACAGCAATGACTGGATTGCAGAGTACATAGGAATGGGTAAGATGTAATAATGGCACACTACATTGAGTTCCAGCCTTGAAATCAGGAAGACCTAAACTCAAATTCTGTCTTAGATATTTATTAGCTGTATGACTCAGGAAGGGTCACTTACTCTTTCTTAGCCTAGTTTCTTCATCTAGAAAATAGGGACAATAAATGACCCATATCTCGTAGACTTATTGGGAAGATCTAATGAGTTCTTTGAAAACTTTAAAGCACTATCTATATAAATGCAAGCTATCATCATTATTATTATAGGCCTGGGGATGCAAAGATAAAAATGAAGTAGTTACTGTTCTGAAGTACCTTACATTCTATTGGTTATATATAATATTTAAACAGATACACATATATGTACACATATATTATATATAATAAAATGTATATAATACAGTATAATATAGAATAGTATATTGTAATGTTTAGTGTTATTCGACCTGGGTTCACTTTCCAATTGCTCACTTTTGATGGCATGATCTTTTACAAGTTGCTTAGTTCTAACTTATATATGTAATATAACACATTTTATATGATCTGATATTATGATACAATACAATAAAATTTTATCTCTATCCAATATTATATGTGATATTATCATATGAATTAGAATTGTATATTATGATATATATCACATATTATGTCATAAAATATAATATGTATATATAGGGGGTGGAGAGAGAAAGGATTTTCTAATGAACCAGTCCTCAAAGTACCTGTAAGGGGCTCTACCTATAGTGAACCCATGGTGGGGGACTTGGTGGGATTGCTTTTGGAAATGCATGATGATGTGTGATTGAGAGACCTTGTCCTCAGTTTAGGGTATATGCATGTATGACAATTTGGGAAGGAGTGAGGTGACACTAGCAATTAAAGGCATGGGGAAAGGAACTGTATCTTGAAGGAAGTAAAGGTTTCTAAGAAGTAGAAGGAAGGCAAGAGAGAATTCTTGGCCTAGGGGAGAAAAATAAAGGTGCAGAGGAGGGAGACTTGGTACCTCGGATTAGGAAGAGCAAGTAGACTGATTTGCATGGAATGCCTAGGAAGGAAATGAAAATAATGGGCAAATACCCTGGAAAGTTAGGATGAATCTTGACTATCTATCCTCCCACCCTACTCACCATTTGAGAGGTTTGGAAACTGAGGCCCTGAGAATTGAGATGACTTGTGCAAGACTGAGTAGCTGACAATGAACAGTTGAAATGTGAACCCAGGTCCAATGACTCCAAATTCTGGGCTGGCTCAATGATCTCCCATTCTATGTTTGAATCCTCCTTCCTTTTGCTAGTATAGGTGTTTTTGTTAGTTGTTAGTTGAGTTAGTTGAGATCAATGTGTTTTGAGTATATCCTTAGACTAATATGGAGTAGTTCTTTCTACAGTTCATGAATTAATACTCTGATATCTTAATGACATTTTTATAGGAGTGCTTACCGGGTTTGGAGGAATAATTTCAACATGAGAACAGTGTTACCTGCTTCCCCAGTCTAGGCTATTGGCAATAGTGTGCCCAATATATGAGAGAATAAACGTTGGCCCAAATTCATATTTGGTGAAGAAGTTTGTCTCCAAACCAAAACAAAAGTATAACAAAGGCATCAATGTTATTGACTCAGTTTGAGTTTGTAGTCACAGAAAAGTGTTATAGTCATTGCACATATCACTTTCCTGGTTCCGTTTATTTCCCACTGCATCCATTTATATACATCTTCCCATGTTTCTCTGAATTTCTCATGTTGTTTCTTATGTGCAGTAAAATTTCATGACATACATGTCCCACAGTTTGTTTTGCCTTTCCCCAATGAATGGGTATCCATTCTGTTTCCAGGTCTTTTCTACCATAAAAAGTGGTGCTATCTCATAAAGATTTTACAGAGATTAGAAAAGAGGTATGTGACTTATTCAGTAGGGTCTAGTGTTCTCTTCTCCTTTCTTTTTTTGGCAGTAATACTGCTTTTGGTTTTTCTAAGTGTTTTGTGTCTTTCTCTGCATGGCACAACTTGAAAGTTTTTCTTTTAGTATTTTAAAAGTCACATTACCTCCAGGACAGATTTCTTCTGCTTATTCTTCATCTGGTTCAGGAGCTCTACCTGACTTCTTCCTAAGTTCCAGTTCTGCTTTCCCATTTAGCACATCAAATGCTATGGTATTAAAGTCCAGATGTAGTGGTTCCATTATGATTGGTGATAAGAATATATAAAGAAATGATGTCAAATTGGATCCACTTTCTGTCTTTTTTCTACTTGCATCTCTGAGTGCCCTTGGGATGATCTGGCTTGGTGAGGTCTCATGTCAATATTTTTGTAAACTCGTTCTATTCTCTACTGAATTTCACTGTTTTATAAGGAAATTCTAATTGCAATCTCTGTCCTTTGCCTCCACAATGTTTTGTATCTGTGTTTATTTATCCTTTTCAGGGCTTCTTAAACCTTTTTCCACTCATGACCCCTTTTCATGTTTAGGCAGCATTAATTGGTGTTGTGTGGCCTGAAGGCACGCGCAATGCAAAGTGTGTCCAAAGTGTGTTCAGAATCAAGGCTGTGGTGAAGTTGCCTGATGCAACAAAGGCAAGTGCTGCTAGAAACACCTTGGATTCATTACACATTTGATTTTGAATTAACTTTTGGTCATTATGCTTTCAGAGATCTTATACTGTTGACAAATTTTTCACAAATGCATATGGGGTTGAGAACCCACAGTTTAAGAAGCACTGCACCAGTGTTGCTCTTGGCTGCCATGGTTTGCTGTTTGGCAAGAAGATCAAATGTTGGGCAAGGTTTCTTGACTCTTTTGCCCTCTTTGTTGTGGCAACTTTTGTTGAACTTCTGTAAGACATAGTAATATTCCAAGTCAGTATTTATCCAGTTTCTATTTTTCAGCAATAGCAACTTGCTTGAATAGATCAGTTATTGCAATTGCATGTAGCATTTTCTCATCTTTATCTTTCTATTTTGGTATTAATTTTTATCTTTGCTGTAGCTATCTCTTCTAACTGAAGGTCTAAGTCTCCACAGGTAGCTGATTCAGAAATGACTTTGACGTCCTCTTGCTTCCTCTTAAGATATAGAGAATTTCCAAAACAAACAAACAAACAAAAAGATATAGTGAATTTCCTATTTTGTGAATTCTTTTGATTGTTTTTTTTTGTTCTTATATATTTAGAAGTTCTGGGCAGTTTTGTGAATTTTTTTGGAATTATGGCATTCAGAGTTTTTGACTTAATGCTCATCTGGAAGATCTATGATCCTCACGCTGGCTATATATCATGTCTTTGAGATCTACATATTTTGCTTGTGGAGATGTATTCTTTTAATATTATTGATTTTTTCTTCTCTTCTTTCCAGAGTGGCCTTTACCTCTATATATATTATATTATCAACGTGTTGCTTTCACTTCTTTGGAGATGCCACTGTAGATTCTAGTTTTGCTATTCTGGTAATTATTTCAGTTGTGTAAATTTTTGCTATTTTTTCCCTTCTAACTTCTTCCCTGACATTTCTG
>CM053584.1:243965348-243987209 GCA_028627135.1 Pseudochirops cupreus | reverse complement strand
TCCTATTTTATGGGTATTTTGGGGTGGCTATGTGAGAGCTGCGATATGTTGCTGCTTCTACGCCGCCATCTTGGCTCCGCCCCCCTCTCGAGAGGCATCATTTGAGTAGTGCTATGAAAGCTAATGAAACACACAGAATTATTTTCTGTGGATGTAGTAGGTGCCCTGGAAACAATGTTGGGTGAATTTTTAACAATATTATTGTTGTTAACAAAAATATTTTGTTTTGACTGAACATGAGATTTCATAGGTATAGAAAGCATCTGGTGAGAAACATCTGCAAATACTGATTAGTACCTGGTAAAATCTCTCTTTGTATCTATGTCATGTATCTGTTTTGACCTTATCTTGGCAAATGGTGTAAGATATTGATCTATGCCCAATTTTTGCAAACTTCTTTCCAGTTTTCCCAACAATTTTTAACCAAATAATGAATTATTAATAGCTTTTATTTAACTGACAGTTATCTGTACTGAGAGGTTTAATCTCTTATCCAGGAATATATGGTCAGAATATATCAGGGGGAAGACTTGATCCCAGCTCTCTCTCTATCCAATATGCCATAATGATTGTGGAAAAAAGAAAAAAAATTGGTTGTTGTAAGGAACAATTGGAATGTTGTAAATTGCTTAGCACAGTGCCTAGCACATAATAGATGCTATAAAATATTAGCTATTATTATCAAATGTTAATTTTTTTCTTCCTTCCCTTCATTCTTAAAAGGACAATTGTAACTTTATAAATACTGAATTATACATAATTGGCTAGGAGTGAGGATGGCCAATAGTTCTGTATCCCCAGATCCCCACAGCACCATGTCACATGAAAAAAATGATTCCTGACCAATCAACAACCATTTATTAAGCACCAACTACATGTTGCAACAGCTAGTTAGCACAGTGGATGGGGTGCCAGTCCTGGAGTTATGGGAATCTGAGTTCAGATTCAGCTTTAGGCACTTACTAGCTGTGTGACACTGGGCACATTACTTAACCTTATTTACCTCATCTGTAAAAAGATTTAGAGAAGGAAACAGCAAGCCACATCTTTATCTTTGCCAAGAAAACCCCAAATAGGGTCATAAAGAGTCAGACACAACTGAAAAATGACTGAACTCCACCAATAAAAACTACATGCCAGGCACTGTATTGATCTTTGGGAAAACAAAGTCAGAAATGAAACACTCCTTGCCTTTAAGAAGCTTACATTTTATTGAAGGAGACAACATATATACAGGAAAAATACAAAGTAAACATAAGGTAATTGGGAAGAGGGTACACTAGCTCTAGGGAAGGCTATTGTTGCAGATGGTACCTGAACTAAACTTTGAAGGAAATTAAGGATTCTAAACAGAAGAAGTGAGGAGTGAGTGTGTTACAGGCACAGGGTACAACCTCCATGGAGACGGGGTTGTGAGGAACAGCAAGAAGACTGGATTAATATAGATAAAGGGAATAAGGTATAATAAGACTGGGAAAGTATGTTAGAGCAGATTGTGAAAGACTTTAAATGCTCAACAGAATTTTATGTTTAACCCTAAAGGTAGAGAACCACTGTAGGTTATTGAGCAGGAAAGGGGAGGGAGGGAAGGATATCAATGATGATCCACCAAAGGGAACTAACTTATAGTCATCATTTCTCTGCTCAGTTTCTTCTATATCACAGAAGCATTTTCCAATAGTTTTAGTAAACTAGCCGTATCTTAGGATGGACAGAAATATGAATGCAGATTAATAAACGAGTCTGTTTTCAACCTCCAACTGTATACCTGTATATGAAGGTAGTTAATTGTAGCTATACATGTCTCTTTCATTCAGTAAAGGAATCTGCCTCACAAGGATCAAGAAATAGGAAACTGGCATTTCTAGCCAATAAGGTACCTGAATAGAAGCAGATAGCCCAGCTTCCCACATAGCTATTTCAGCAAAAACCTAAAGATGGCATCAGGACAAATAATGACCAAGTAATCGAATGACAAAATATAATAAATGATTTCTACTCTAGAACTTCACAAAAAGTCATTCAGGAACCCACAAACAAGAGGTAAAAGCCTTTTCCAGAAGATCTAGTCCCAGCACAGGTCAATAAATTGGAAACCAGGCTATGACCAGATATCCTTGTAATTTGCAGAACTCTACATTTGAAAGTAGCTGCAGTGGAGAGTTACCCTGAAGAAACCCCAAGGTAGTCAGCAAACCTTACTGGGGGGTGCCTTCTCAGTGTTCAAGAGTGGTGACCAGTGTTGTCATAGCATTGTTCAGATTAGGATACTACAACTCTTAGAACTTCAAAAATCCATGGGTCTGAAGATCTAGTTCTATGAACTTTAAATATCTGGAGGGAGGGCTAACCTAGAAGGTGGAGGTCAGGGCTGGACTCAGGTGATCCAATCGAGACCAAGATAGGTTGACTGCCCCACTCAAAAGCACAGCAAAAGCTGGTTCTGACACAAAACTCTGGTTCATGAACTGATACAGGGGAGGTAAGAAAACCTAAGGCAATACAAATCACTAAAAAAAATATAATAGATCCAGAGATACCCCCAAATCAAGAAGAAGAGATTAACTCCATTACAACTGACAGAGACTCATAGGAAAAGAAAGGTTCTTCAATAAAAGCTACATGAATACCTAAAAGAAATGAAGCTAGAGACAAAAGGAAAGAATAGATCTGAAGGAAAGAACTAAAATGAGAATCAAAGCAGTAATCCTTACCCAAATAACAGATTCACTAAAAATCAGAATAAACCAAACAGAAATCCATGAGACAACAAGAAATATTACCTTCATTTGGGGCTCTCTTTCCTGATTCCAACTTGTGTTTGTGGGTCAGTTACCCAGTATATAGCTGGCTACGTCTCCCTTCTAGGTTTTAGGAGTAATCCAGAGGTTTGGTGGATTCTTGTACTATTGCTCATAAGCCGCTATCCAGTGTATATCCCACAATATCAATCTTTAGCTAATATCTCTCCAATATTATCTATAACTAACATGACTTAGCTTTTATAAAGGGATACTTATTGAAGAGATATGATAAATGATGAGCTTATTGATTTTAGAAAAACATGGATAGACTTGCATGAAATAATGAAGAGTGAAAAAAGTAGAACCAAGAGAACATTGAGTACAGTAACAGCAGTATTTTTTTTAAGGAATAACTTTGAGTGACTAGGTCATTTTGACTATTATAAATACCCAAATTAACTACAGAGGACATATGAAGGAAGATGCTATCTGCATCCAGAGAAAGAACTGACAAATAGAAATATGTATAGAATGATATTACACACACACGCACACACACACACACACACACACACACACACACACACACATTTATATCTAATAATAGCCATGGTGGTGGGGGGAAAGAAATTAAAGAAAAAAAGAAATTTACATTCTAAATTTATTATATATTTAAAAAGAAAGCAAGTTGTACATAATAGATTTGCAGTTTCATGTGCAATCATTTTTTTTTATTATTCTATATGATGGAAATGCTTCTTTTTCATAACTTAAAAATAAAATAAATATTTTTTTGAAAGGGAAAGGATACGATAAGCATTGGAGCACAAAAATTACCTAAACTGGAGCTCATTCTTCTTTACTGCCCTAGACCCTGGGGGAAGTTAATTCATAAAGATGTCTACAGCCTAATACTTTTTAGGGGGGGGTGAGTAGGGGAATACTTTTAACTGCAGTGGTTGTGCTAAGACATTAGACCATGCAATTGACTTTTTCTTGATACTTCATTCATGGTCTGACCCTAAAGTTTTGTCCACTATATCCAGTGCTATCTTTTTTTTCAAGTGAGAAAACTATACTTCAGCTTGCAATCAGATTTCATCAGTTCTTTCTCTGGAGGTGGATAGCATTTTTCATTATGAGGCCTTTGGAATTTTCTTGGATCGTTGTATTGATCAAAGTAGCTAAGTCTTTCAAAGTTGATGGACATTACAATATTGCTCTTACAGTGTACAATCATCTCCTGCTTCTCCAATGCTCTCTTTATTTTAAAGCAAGAGTGATTTTTTCTGGTGTGTGTCTTTTGCTTCCTCTCAGTTCAAAAAGGTACTCATGATTAAAACTAAACTCCTTGGATCTCTATGGACTGTAACCAAGGAGGACCTTTTAAACTGAATTTTGTTCACTAGTTCTCTTCCCTCCTGCTTTTCTGTAGCTGATGGAGGTTAGAATTAACTCTATTGGCCTCAGAGAGCTCCAGTCAATTATTCTGCTTCTTTGGGTTTGTGTTCCTGCGATGTGCCCTGGCCGCTACCAAGGACCTGGCATGGTGCTTACAAAAATGTTCCATTTTGAGAGAACTTCTGAGAATCACAGCTGTAAAAGCCACTCTGGAGAGTGTATAGCTTCATCTCTAACAGACTGTCATTCTTAGAATCTGGGTTGCCTTCAGAAATCCAGCTCATTATCCAGAGATGTGAGAGCTCTTGATTGACCTGTTCTCTTTCTGCAGCTAATAGAACTGTCAGTTCTATTGTTACTCAGCCATCACCTGGAGTACCAACATAATAAAAGCCTTGAAGGTAATACAGGAAGTGGAGCATCCCAAGGGCATAACCTTTTCAAAATGATGTTGCTTCCCATAACCAAGTACCCTTCTTCAAAGTTGTCTGAAGCTATAAGCAAAGGGGAGTGGACATTGTACAATCTGTTGGTTTTGTTTTGTGTCTTTTTGTCAGTATAAGGCTTTCCCCTCTCTCTGCTTATTTACATCCTTTGATTCTATGAAAGGGCAAACTCAAATTATATGACAGGGATTCCAATGTCAGAAGAAAAGCATGTGTGTCCATGGTAGGCACTTCTGGGTAGTTGTAGGGGATAAACTAGTCATGGAAATTGTTGTATAAATGTTGTATGCCTGACCAGTGGGAAACTGTTAGAGAGACTAGGAAAAAAGCTATAACAAATAGCTATAGAAAAAAAAATTCTCTTTTTGTGTCCCGTTTTCATCTCTATCACTTTCCTGGTCTAAGTAGTGAATAATAAAGTCATTGGACTTTTGGCAATAGAAAGGACTATAATCTAGTCTGTTTCCCTCTGCCATACTTCCATGACAAATGGTCAGATAGATTTTTTTTTTTATAGATACCTCTGGTGTGATGGTACTTACTACCTCCCAAGCCAATCCTTTTCATTGTTGGGTATGTCCATTCATTAAGAAACTCTTTGCTATAATGAATCAAAATCTGCCTCCTTGTAACTCCTACCTTTTGGTTCCAATTCTGAGTTACAGAGATTAAGTCTATCCCTGTCCATGTGACAATCCTTTAGATACTTGAAGACAGCAACCATGATCTTTTTCCTCCAGGCTAAAAACTCTCATTTCCTTCAGTCATTCATCACCTCATGCTTTAGAATCTTTCTACCATCCCACACTTCTTTGTATAAGATGAGAATTGGTCTCCAGCTCTGATCAGTGAGAACCTAGTCCGTAACATGCCATTCATTATCATGGTAAGGTTACTCTGTTTTTATGGTGGAGGGGTAGAGAAGAGAGGGTTCCAAAAAAGAAAAGAAGAACATTTAGGGTTAGAAATTTATGTCAACTCAATACCCATGAAAACATGACTATGAGTCAAGGAAGTATACTGTGATACAGAAGTCATAATCATTTATTATGCAACACATTTGTGATTTTATAAAATCTGGTTTTGTTTTAATTACACTACATTACAGCTTACTTATTGTGTCACAGTTACATTATAAATAGCATATCCTATGGAAATATATTTCATATGTCCTGATGAAAGTCCAGATGTAACTAGTATCTATGTATGGGTGGACAATTGTCAAATTCATTAACTAGGATCTGTGAACACTTCTCTTGTCAACTATAAACATTTATTTGAATGTCACTTGCTTTCTTTAAACTTCTAAATGCTGCTAGAGAATGAATGTGTTTACATCCTACACCTCAAATTTTGCAGAAAAGCCTCAAACTCAGCCAGGATTTGTTTCCCACCCACACTTGTAATCAAGGCATAAGTCTTTTCTAAAAATCAATAAATTGTCATCTTTCCCAACAAAACCTTTAACAGAACCCAGATCCATGAAGTTGTGCATTGCTTTTCCTTTCTGCTCAGTTTTAATGACAATCATCATTAAGATACTATGATAAGAATATGTCTTTATGGTTTATAAAGTGTTTTCTTCACATCAACCCTTGGAAGGAGGTGGTATAAGTATTACTGTCTTTATTTTACAGATAAAGAAACTTAGGCTCAGAGATATTAAGATAACCTGGAATAACATGGTGGGGACACAAAGCCAGGTGTTTTGACCTCAAATCCATTGCTCTTTCCAGTATTCTATGTTACCTCTACCATTTGGAGATCAATTTTATTTTATATGTGTCTGGTTTCTACTCTTTCCTCTTCTGTAAATTTATTGTAAGCTACTTTTAGGCTAAAATTTTGCCTTTATTAAAAATTTTTTTCATTATTACTTTATTTTGTTTTTCTTTTACTAAGCATTTGTTCTCCCTCCTCCAATTCCTCCCCCTGGGGGAAAAGGAAATGTATTTCATCAGCATAGTCTTGGAAAACATTCCTATATTAGTCATGTCCAAAAATGAATTTTTTTTTTGGAGGGCAATTGGGGTTAAGTGACTTGCCCAAAGTCACACAGCTAGTAAGTGTGTCAAGTGTCTGAGACTGGATTTGAACTCAGGTCCTCCTGACTCCAGGGCCAGTGCTCTATTCACTGTGCCACCTAGCCACCCCACAAAAAAGAAAAAGTATTTCTTATTCTGCATATGAGTCCATCATTATCTTTGTAAGAAGGTAGGGAATCAAGGTTGATCATTTAGGTGATTAGAGTTCTTAAGTAGTTCTAAATGGTTTGTTTCATACCATTGACAGTATAGTATACGTTGTTCTTCTGGTTCTGTTCCTTCACTCTGCATCAGTTCATAAAAGTCTTTCCCTGTCTTTTTGAAGATATTTTCCTCATTTATTATAACAAATTTGTATTCCACTGCATTTATATATCACAATTTGGCTAGCCATTTCCTAATTTGATAAGTATCCTCTAAGTTTCCAGTTTTTTTACTATTACAGAAAGTTTCTGTAAATATCTTTGTATCTATAAGAGGACCTTTTCCTTTTTTTTTTTTTAACTGTTAGGCGGCATAGACAGTGGTGTAGTTGGGTAAAAGAGCATGCATTTTTTTTAAAAGCAATTTTCTGTGCATAATTCCAAATTTGCTTTTCAGAATGGGTAGACCTGTTCATAACTCTACTAACAGTGCATTAATGTGCCTGTTTTCCCATGGCCCCTCCAACATCTGCTATTTTTCTTGGTCATCTTTTCCAATGGGATGGCTATAAAATAGAACCTCAGGATTGCTTTAATTTGTGTTTTCCTAATTATTAATGATTTGGAACTTTTAAAAATATAACTATAGGTAACCTGGCTTTCTTCCCTTGAGAAATGACAACTCATATCCTTAGGGAATTACTCTTATTCTTATAAATTTTAATTAGTTCTTCATGTCTTAGGAATGAGACCTTTATCAGAGAAACTTGTTTCAAGATGTTTTTCTCCCCAGTTAATTGTTTTCCTTTTAATCTCAGCTATGTTGGACTCATTTGTGCAAAAGCTTTTAAATTTTATATAATTAAAATGATCCATTTTATCTTCCATGGTCCTCCCTGTCCCTTCCTTGGTCATAAACCCTTTCTGCATCCATAGGTCTGATAGGTAATTTTTTTATCTAATTTGTTCATTATATGAACTTTTATATCTAGGTCACATTTCCATTTGGAACTTTCCTTGGTATAAGGAATAAGGTATTGGTCTAAATTGAATTTCTTCCAGCCTGCTAAAGACTTTATATTTAGAATCATACTGTGTCACACTGTGGGAGTACAGAAAAATATAATGGTGTTGAAATGAGATACCTTTTCCTTGTAAACTCTTTATTCATATAGGATTGAGAGGTAGTGTGGCATATGAAAAGAAGAGTGAAGTGGCAGTCTGAAGACTTGAATTCTAATCCCCATTTTGCCGTTAGCTGATTGGGTGACCTTAGACCTGTCATTCAGTGTCTTTGGATCTTAATTATCTTGTTTGCAAAATGGAAGAGATGGACTGGAAGATGTCTATGAGTCATCCTAGCTCTAAATTTTTTTAGAAACACAAAAGAGATATTGCCAAAAGGCTCTGTATTGACATTTTCCTTAGGCGCAGCAGGTCTGTCACTGTCCCTTTGCTGTGGTAGATTCAAAAGTATGAAAAAGCACCTAGTCTTTAGAGAAGTCATTTGGTTCCTGATCATGTAAGATGGCCATCTGCTGCAAATGTATTCACTGGAAAGTTTCAGGTTGTCCCTGTGGATCAGGGATCCTTAAGATGTATGATTCCTGCCAACAGCAGACAGGCTGCACCTGGTTGTTACACTGACAGGCCTAACATTCCCCTCATGGGTCTTTGTTGCAAAACCTCCTTGGCTCATTACCTGACATTGTTGGTGGACTATTTTAACTCACAAGATCTTCTCCTGTGGGCTTCAATGCATCCCATTGGGACTTGCCCGTGAGAAGAAAGCATTAGAAGTGACGTTGGGACAGTAAAAAGGCAAAGTGAAGTCTTCATGGGGGTTATAATTACAGCAATTAACTAAAGCCTCAAGGTAATTATGAAAGGAATATGAATTTTTAGTTGCTCACATTTTGTTTTTAGGCCCGGGGGGAATGCCACCTGCTGGTCTTCGAAATCTGTGGTTCAGCAAATGAGTACGAGTCCTGCCTACAGGTTAGGAAATAAACGAGAAAAGGGACAAATCCATTTTCAATGATGACTCCTGTTTGGCCAAGCTAATTGAAATTTGTGGCCCTAAAGGGTCATTTTATGTGGAAGTGCCAACTGGCATCTAATTATGGTGGCCCTGTTTTCCTCCAAAAGCATTCTGATCCATGCCCCACCCTCAAACCATTCCACACAGATGTAAATTAAAGGAGCAATTAAAGCAGACTCCAATAGATGTAATCACAGCAGAATTAAATAGAGTTAATAGGCTGGTTGAAAACTCAGAATTTGAACATGTTGATTCTAGTTGTCCTCATGGTGGTGTGAGTAATAGGCTCGGTAGAGCCAAACCTAACTTAGGCTAAACACCTGCACACTTAAAAGGATGGACTTGATTTTCATTGTGTGGGTTCAATTTGGCTTAGTTGTTTTCAAAGGATAAATAACCTTCTGGCACGTCAAGTATCAATATTCCCTTTATTAAAAATGAGGTGACTCAAGATCACATTAAGGTCTATTGAAACGCTATCTGTTCCCAAGCCAGAAATAATAATGATGGTATTAGCACCATTTATTCAACATTTGGCACTCAAACAACGGAACACAATAGTGTTAACTAAAATAATGCCACTATTCTGACCTTCATTGAAGTCCTTTTCTGTGGACTCATCAAAGCATGAGAGTAACAATGGGTTTTTAAAGGTGATGACAATGCAGTGACCTCTTCCAGGTCCTACCAGTTTGGAAAGTCCAGCAATATACAATAATTCAGTATTCAGCTGTGTCCAACTCTTTGTGAGCCCATTTGGCATTTTCTTGGCAAAGATACTGGAGTGGTTTGCCATTTCCTTCTCCAGCTCATTTTATAGATGAGGAAACTGAGACAAACAGGGTTAAGTGACTTACCCAGGGTCACATAACTAGTAAGTGTCTGAGACCAAATTTGAACTCAGGGAAAGGAATCTTTCTGATTCCAGGCCTGGCATTCTATCCACTGCACTACCTAGTTGCCCTAAGTAGCTAACATTAATTTATATAACACTTTAAGACTTGAAAATTACACGTATTATCTTATTTGATTCTCACAACCTGTAAGATAGGTACTCTCATTATCCTCATTTTATAGAAACTGAATTTAGGAGAGGTTAATTGGCTTGTCCAGAATCACACAGCTAGTAAGAATCTGAGGAGGCATTTGAGAGAACAGTGACTCTGGGTAAGAAAGATTTCCTGAAGGATGGATGCAACTCATCACCTTCTTGTAGGTTGGCTTTTTGTGCCCCATAACATCTGAAGCAACCAATCTGAGGATGACCCTTTTAAAGGGAAATTATCCCACCCTCTGTAACATAGGTGCTATTCCTATCATACCATTCTAGTCATATAACTATTTATTTGCATCTACCTATGGGCTTTGTGATAGGACCCAGAAAAGTTGAAGTGAGGTTGAAAGTGAAAAATCGGATATATGCACAAAAACATAGCAAATCTAAGGAAGTACTGAGGAGCTGGGGATCGGTGTTGTTACCACAATTGGAAGGAAGGAAGGAAAGAAAGAAAGAAGGAAGGAAGGAAGGAAGGAAGGAAGTATGAAGGGATAGAGGAGGGAGGGAGAAAAGGAAGGAATGAAAGAGGGAGGGAAAAAAGAAAGAAGGGAAGAAGGAAGGAAACAAATATTTACTAAGTACCTATAACATACTAGGTACTGTGCTAAGTGCTTTACTAGCATTATCTCATTTGAGTCACAAAACAACTTGGAGAACTAGGTGTAATTATCACCTCCATTTTACAGTTGAGGAAACTGAATGATTTGCCTGGAGCCAAGTTAGTAAGTGTTGAAGTCAGATTTAGACTCTGGTCTTCCTGGCTCCAGGCTATGTAGTAATAGGAGAGCTGAGCTAGTGGCTAAGAGCAGCAGCATATAATACTAATAGGCCTAATGAGAGCGCCAGATTCTTTTCCACATCTTTCTTCAGGTGGCAGAACAAAAGCAGAGCTAGAACTATGAGATGGGTGTTATAGCTTGGTCCACTAGGTTGTGGTTGAAGAGCTTTTTGTCTCCAAAGGGAGGCAGAAAGTGGGAGAGAGTCAGGTGGCTGAGACATCTTTATGACAGAACAGGGCAACTCCCTGGGGTGGCATTTGTGTTCCTAGATGGAACATCAATGTTCTATCATCTATGTTAGTTCATGATGCTCCATGTTGTATATGTCCTTGTAGAGGTCTTGTATACTAGACTGGGCTGGACGATGCTTTGGGTCCAGGGGCCAGGAATTATACTCAACAAAGTCCTCTACAAATACATCCTTAATGAAACCTTCAACTGTACCTTTCTCAGAAGTAGTGGCACCCTGGCACTTAGAGGTCATAAAACTGTGATGGAGGTAGATCCAGAAGTTGGAAGCCAGGTGGGTACCCTGGAATAGGTAAATACTGGAGGCTGGATAAAGGAGTTAATTCAAGGATTTGGGCATGTTCTGGGGTTTATGGTAAAGCAGCATTCCATCCCAAACAGTCAGAGACTGGTGCTTCTTAGTGTACTTCACTGGTCCCTCCTCTTCTTCTCACCTCCCAAACACGGATGTCTCCCAATGCTCTGCCTTGGCTCTCTTCTCTCTCCTCTCTACTGTTTCCTTCTGTGATCTCTTTCATTCCCATGGCTTCAATGAATGCAATGATTTCTGGATCTGCATCTCTAGTCTTAACCTCTCCACTCAACTACAAGTCAGCTGTCTGCTTGGAATCTCTTTTTCAATCATGCTTCAACTATTTTCACATCCTGGAACTTCCTTCCAATATGCCAACTCCCTTCTCTCACTGTGAGTTCCTTTCAAGGTTTCCATTTTGAGGAAGGACTCAGGTGGCACGTGCTTCATTCCCTTTCCAGTTTTGCCTCTCCAGACTATGCCATCATGCTACTACATGGGCACCTTTTCCTTTACCTCTATCACTTTTCAGCTTCCTTTTATGTATGTTTTCCCCCAGTAGAATATAAGCTCCTTGAGGACAGGGACTGTCTTTTTTTTAGCTTGTATTTGTATCCCCAATCCTCAAGCACAGTGTCTAGCATAAAGTTAAGCACTTAATAAATGTTTATTGATTAGTCTGTTAGCTGTGAAGTCTTCAACAAGTCACTTAATATCTTTTTTTTTTCAGTTTCCTTATATCTGAAACAAAGGTTTGACTAGATTACAACCAAAGTCCCTCCTGGATTCAATATTCTTTTTAGAAAAATTTTTATTTTTTTATTTAAAAAAATTATTTATTTACTTTTAGTTTACAATATTCAGCTGTGCAATCCCTTGATTTCCAAATTTTCTCCCCCCCTCTACTGTTCCCCCCATGGTGACATGCAATCAGATATAGGTTCTATAAATACCTTCACATTAAACATTAGTCAAGTTGTAAAGAAGAATTATAACCAATGGAGTGAACAACGAGAAAGAAGGAACAAAATAAAATAAAACACAAAAGAGAAAGAGCAAGTAGTTTGCTTTAATCTGCATTCAGACTCTGTAGTTCTTTCTCTGTATGTGGATATCCCTTTCCATCGTGAGTCTTTTGGAGTTGTCTTATAACTTTGCATTGCTGAGAGGAGCCCAGTCTGTCAAAGTTAGTTATCACAGCTATGATATATCTATAATTGTGTGCAAAGTTCTCCTGGTTCTGCTGTCCTTACTATGACTTCTAGCTCCAAATCTATGAGCGTGATTACAATTGGAAGCTGGTGTGGCCAAAATCCAGACAACATGACATGGTGGATAGAGAGCCAGCCTCAAAGCCAGAAAGAGGTAGATTCAAATTCTGCCTTTTACTCATAGTGTTTGTGTGGCTCTGGACAAGTCACTTAACCTCTTAGTGCTATAGGCAACTCTCAAAGGTACAAAATGGCATTGGTAGAGGAAGCTTCCTTTCCTAGGAATTCCTTGTACCAATGAAATCACAAATCTAGTCCTTATCCTTTTTTTAAAAATTTTACATTTTTATTTAAAGTTTTGAGTTCCAAATTCTATCCTTCCCTACCTGCCTCCTTTCCCCACTCCCTGAGAGGGTAAACAATCAGATATAGGTTATACATGTGCAACTATGTAAAACATTTCCATATTAGTCTTTTTGTATAAGAAGACTCAAATAAAAGAAAAAGAAAGTGGGAAAAAAGTATGCTATGTATTCAATCAATATCAGTTCTTTTTCTGGAAGCAGATAGTATGCTTCATCATTAATCTTTTGGGACTGTGTTGGAACATTATATTGCTGAGAATAGCTAAGTCATTCACAATTCTTCATTGAACAATATTGCTGTTACTGTGTACAATGTTCTCCTGGTTCTGTTTGCTTCATTTTGCCTCAGTTCATGTAAATCTATCCAGGTTTTTTTTGAAATCATCCTGCTTGTTATTTCTTACAGAACAATAATATTCCATTACAATTATATACCACAGCTTGTTTAGCCATTCCCAATTGATGGTATCCCTTTGATTTCCAATTCTTAGTCACCACAAAAAGAGCTAATATGAATATTTTTGTACCAGTAGGTCCTTTTCCCCCTTTTTTTTTAAATATCTTTGGGATATAGACCTATCAGTGGTATTGCTGGATCAATGGGTATGCACAGTTTTATAGTCCTTTGGGTGTAGTTCCAAATTGCTCTCCAGAATGGTTGAATCAGTTCACAACTCTACCGACAGTGTATTAGTGCCCCAGTTTTCCCACATCCCCTTCAACATCCAACATTTTCCTTTATTTTTTTGTTATATTAGTCACTCTGATAGGTGTGAGGTGGTACCGCAGAGATTTTGAATTTCCTTGATCAATAGCAATTCAGAGCATTTTTATATGACTATAGATACACTCCCTTTCCTTAAGATAAATCTTTATTATTCATGCTTGTTTTATGTATGTTCCTATCTTAAATACTGGAACTCCTTTTCTGAGCTGATTTGAGTAAAGTTTTAAAAATAATAAGAAAATTTATCTTAAGATAATTCTTGATGTCATGTTTTCTCAAAATTTGTCTATATGTCATCTTGGAAAATCAAATGAAAGAATGCAGATTTTTAATTGAAATATTACCTGTTTAAATTGAAAACATCCCAGGTCCATTTAAATCTTAGTATCTTAGAATTAGAAGAGATTGATCATCAATGGTATCCAGTGTAACTTCCTCTCTAGTGTTAGAAAAAGAACACTGGAGAGATTCAGTATGGCATAGTGAATAGAGAGCTGGTCCTGGATTCAGGAAGAACTGAATTTATGTCTCGCTTCTGATACTTCTGAGCTCTATGACCCTGGGCAAATCCTTTAACCTGTCAGTGTCCTAAACACCTCTCTAGGATTACAAATTGCAGAAAAGGTGTTGACCTGCATTGATGGAGGGAGTTTCTCATCAGATGTTCCTTATATCAAGGAAATCACAGGTTGGAAAAAAAAAAAGAAAGAATGGAGTGAAGAAAGGAAGGAAGAAAGGGAGAAAGGATAGAAAGAAAAAAGGAAGGAAGAGAAAGGAGAGGAAAAAGGAAGCAAGAAAGAAAGGAAGGGAGAAAAGAAGGAAGGAGAAAGAGAGGAAGGGAGCAAGGAAGGAAGGAAGAGAAAAAGGAAGGAGGGATGAGATAGAAAAGTAAGGAAAGAGGAAGGAAAGGAGGGAGAACTGAAGGGAGGGAGGGGAAAATGAAAAAAGGAAGGAGGAAATGGAGGAGAGAAGATGGGAAAAGAGAAAGAAAGGACAGAGGGAAGGAGAGAAAAAGGGAGTAGGGAAAGAACGCTAGATTGGGAATCAGGAGATCTGGATTCTAGTGCTGGCCCTGTCATTAACTGGTTAACCCTGGGCAAATCATATAACTCCTTTGAACTTCAGTTTTATCATCTGTAAAATAAGAAATATTGAAGAGATTATTTTTTTTATGGCCTCTCCAGCTTTAAGAATTTGGCTTTAAGTCAGAGAATCACCAGAATCTGAGTTGCAAGGATCCTAAGAGTTAATGTAGTCCAGCCCTTACCTAAATCATAAATCCCATCTACAGTACCCCCAACTAGTTGTCATCCAGCCTCTTTTTGAAGGCTTACAGGGGTGGGAAAATAACTACATTTCAAAAGATTCTATGACAGTTTCAGACAGCTCTAATGGTTAGGAAGTATTTCCTTCTATCAAACTAACAGCTGTCTTGCTGTAGCTTCCACCCACTGTTTCTAGTTCTGCCCACTGAAGCCAAGGAGAAAGCACATGAGATCACTTTTCCACTTCATGATTCTCCACAGACTTGAAGAAAGAGAACCTCTTTACTTGGGTCTTCACTTCTGTGGAAAAAAAGGCTTAAATTTCTTTAATTACTAAACCTTGAAATCTCTCTTCATCCCCATCTTGATCTTCTCTAACTTATCAGAGTTGTTTGAAAAATATGGAATCCAGAGCTGGAAATTATCCCAGATATGGTCTGGCCAAAGAGACAGGAAAAGCATTTATTAAAGAATTACCACATGCCAGGCACTAGGCTAAGCAAAAAGAAAGCCCTTACCCTTAAGGAGCTTACATTCTAATGGGGAAAGACAATACATAAAAGGGAGATGAGAAAGGGGTGATCGGAAGTCATGGGCTAAATTGCATTTGAGATGAGGGTGGCTGGCATGGGTACTTCCTCAAATGGAGACTGTGGGAATGAACTCTTGGGTTAGAAGAGACTATAAGGGTAGATGCATTTCAAAAATGAGAAGGCTGCTGGGGTAGAGGTTGAGAAGTCCAGAGAATCATGAGTTAAGCCAAGTTTGACCAATGTAACGTATTGTGAATCTACAACTGTCTTCATTCTGAATGTTATATTTCTATTAGTCAGTCAGTTAACAAGCATTTATGAAGTGCTTCTGATATGCCAGGTACTATGCTAAGTTCTGTGAATTTGAAAAAAAAAATGAAAATACTATCCCTAACTCTAAGGAGCTGACATTCTAATGGAGAAGATAACACATAAATAATTAGGTACATGCATATACGCAGAGTAGATGGAAGGTTATCTGAAAGGGGAAGGTGTTGATGAATCTCTAGATCAGTGTTTCTCAACCTTCCTAATGCTGCGACCCTTTAATACTCGTATGTGGGCGTTTCTGCACATGAGCGGACCCGCCTGGAGACGATAGAGGAGCGGCGTCTCGGTTCCTAAGACCATCGGAAATATGTGTTTTCCAATGGTCTTAGGCGACCCCTGTGAAAGGGTTGTTTGACCCCCAAAGGGGTCGCGACACAGAGGTTGAGAACCACTGCTCTAGATCATAGTAGTTTTCTTGGCAATCACAATTTGCTACAGACTCATATTAAGTTTATAGTCCATAAAATCTCTATGTATGTGGAGTTTTTTATATGATTTATTTTCCCTACTATGCCTCTTTCATCTTATACTTTTACTGGTGATCTTGAATTCTAATATAGAGTTTTCCTTCTATGTGATATTCCTTTGTGTCTTCCCTTAATTATCTTTTATCTAAACCCAACATCTCTAGTTCCTTATGATTTTTTTTTGTACATGATTTCCAAACCACTTACCTTTTAGTTCAACAGACAATAAACACCTATTATGTGCGAGGCACTATGTTAGGCATCTGGGATAGAAAGTAAAACAAGAAAACATTCTTGCCCTCAAGAAGCTTACAGTTTACCAGAGGAACACCAAGTATGTGCAAATAGGGATAACACAAGAAAAATTGAGGAGGGTAAGAGCAGTAAAAACTGTGTAGTGGTGAGTGGTGATAGTCAGTCCACCTTTCTTATCATTCTCCTAAAATGTCCTGGAGTTTGTCAATGACTTGGCATTAGGCATGAAAATTAAACTAGTCCATTCAGCTTGAGCACAGCCTGTAAGTACATACCTCTATAGATTCTCCTTCTTTGACTTTATTGATGATGAAATTATTGTGATTGGATTTTGTGACTTGACTGCAGAGACTGTCTGAAAGGCTCTGTTTTCAGGAGAAAAACTAAGGGTGTGGGGCCATTATGCTAAATATGGGACTTCCATGATAAATGTTTTAAAACTGCATATGTAAACGTTATCTATATATCTTCTAGGTGGGTGAATAGGTGGGCAATGACATCATTTATACATGACTGCTGAGTGTCTATGAAAGAACACAAGAAATGAAGTATTTATATATAGTACTTTTAAGGTTTGCAAAGTGCTTTGTAGACATTATTTCATTGAATCCCTCACAACCCTCACAAAAAGAATTACTATCCACATTTTTTTTTGATTGGATCTGTGATTTCATCAATTTTTGGAATTCTAAGATCAATGAAAACTAGCACTACAGTTTATAATCTTAGACCAGTGGTTCTCAACCTGTGGGTTGCGACCCCTTTGGGGGTTGAACGACCCTTTCACAGAGGTTACAGGGGTCACCTAAGACCATTGGAAAACACATATTTCCGATGGTCTTAGGAACTGAGACACGGCTCCTCTGTTGTCTCCAGGCGGGTCCGCCCACATGCAGATACGCCCACATAGGAGTATTAAAGGGTCATGGCATTAGGAAGGTTGAGAACCACTGTCTTAGACAATAAGAAGGCACTAAGAGGGCCATGCACTCAGTATGTGTCACAGGCAGGTCTTCCTGATTCTAAGGCTGACTCTTTATTCACTAAGGATACATTCCCTCATTATCATTTTACAAATGAGGAAATTGAGGTTCAAAGAGGTTAGGTCACTTGTCCATGGTCATGTAGCTTATGTCAGAGGCAGAATTTGAATCCAAGTCTATGGACTCCAAACCAAGTCTTGTCCTCTCATCTACTGCATAGCATTGCCTTACAATTGTAGACATTCTGATGGATACTACTCAAGGTCATAGGTCACTCTGATTCCCTCCCTGGCCATGACACTGATTTGTGCTTGTTTCTATCCATGGACTCCTTCTCTTCCCTTCTGTTTTCTGTATGTCTGACAGTTTCATCTCAAAACCGTGAAATCCAACTTTGGAATTAAAACAGCTGAGAGCCCTTCCTTTGGACAGTCTTTGATGTTATCACTGTTCCATTTGCTAAGGAGAAGCCACTGTCTTATGAGAATGAAAGTAGCTATTGAACAGACACTGAGGACAGAGATAACTTTCCACTAACTCTACTTTTACAAAGTTTTCTCTGTTAGATGATTGTTAGCTTTTTCAAGGGAAAGCTGTATTTGCCTTCAAATCCCAGAATCAAATGGCAAGGAAGGAAACACCAGAGGTCAAGTTGAAAACCCTTCTGCTAAGTCTCTTTTATTTGTAATATGGAAATAAAAACTTGCCCTCAATTTTCTGGTTCAACTGAACTAAAAACTTTCCACTTCGTATTTTCTCCCCATGTTACCCTGAAAGACATTTCTTTGGTGGTATATCTCTGGGGTAAAAAGATCATGGAGAATAAAATGTTTTGTTTTGGGGGGATCTGGACCTGTGATTTCCCCCACATATGGAATTCTTAGTTTGGAAACCCTCCTACATTAATATATATTACAACTCATCTAAGTCTTAGAGTTTCTTGGGGGTATGAGGAGGTTAAGTGATTTATGCATAGTTCCACAGCCAGTCTTTGCTGAAGACAGGACCTGAATTTGGGTCTTTCTGATTTCAAGGTCAACTTTTCTGTTCACTACATCATGATACCTTCCCTTAAAAATATTGAAATAATATTTTCAACCTTGCATTACTGAAATATTTTTATTTTTCCTTAAGTATTAAACAGTAATTTCATGAAATTCTTAACCATGTTAATTAAATAATAAACCACCATGCAGATGAAGTCTATTATAGTGATTTCCTTACCAGAAATTAACTATAATAGAAATTGAAAAGTAAAGAATAAATCCAATCTACCTTCCCCAGAGTTTTTCATTAATGGAATTATGCCAGCCTACAACTGGCTTCTGGGAAGTACACCATATGAGTTCCCCAGCTGTTTACATCTGGCCACTGGATGAGTATGATGCCAAGAACTAGTGAATATATTTTTACAAGTCCAGTTTTTCTTTGAGTATATGCAAATGGGAAGAGAGAGGTACCTCTCTCTCTTTCTTTGTCTTGGGCTGTAAATTGGCGCAGCATTGGAATAGTTAAAAATAGAGAAGTAGAGAGCAGATGGAAAGGATCAGCCACAAAATGGCAGTTCCAGTTGGTCAGTTGACGAGCATGTATTAAGTACCTACTATGTGCAGGATGCTAGGCTAAGCATTAGCAATACAGAGACAAAGGTGAAACAGTTCTTCCTTGCTTACATTTTAATAGGGGAGCTAACATAAACATATACAAAATGAATATAAGGTATTTTGGGAGGGAGGGCACTAACTGCTAGTAGGGAAGGGTAGGGGATCAAGAACTCAAAACACTGTGTGGTGAATGTGAGAAAGCAAAGTGAGGAAGGTAGTTACCTTCCATGGTATCCTCACCAGCCTTGGTGAATTGTTCCCCTTCTCTATAAGGCTCTATGCCTTTGCTCTCCCTCTGCCCCCAGATTCTCGTTTTTCTTACTTGAATATGCTCTTCAGATCTTCTGATTATATCAATACCGATTTCACATGTCAAGAAGCTGTCTTTAATTGCTTTCAGAGAATGCCTCTTTAGTACCTAGTAGGTTCTAAGTTTCCCATGAACATCTATTCTCTCTTGAGGAGGGTATGTGTCATATGACCTCTACATTGTCACCTTTTCCTAATCTCTACTTTTTAGGGAAACATCACTGAAATTGTCATTGAAGTGGATGGAAAAATACCCACTTGTCAGTTAACTTTTCAGAAATGCAGCAGTTCCCTGGAGCAAGGTATCTTGGTCTTACAGAAGAGATCTGGGTTTGGAGTCAGAGGACCTGAGTCCAAATCCTGGTTCTGCCATTTATTACTTGTGTGACCTTGGACAAATCACTTCTCTAAGCCTCAGTTTCCTCATCTGTATAGTGATGATAAGAATACTTGTAGCTCTTCATAGGATTAGTGTGAAGATAAAATGAAATAATGGACATAAAGTATTTTATCATCATAATCACAATAATGATAGCTGATATTTACATAGTATTTTAAAATTTGCAAAGCACTTTGCAAATATCTCATTTTATCCTCATAAAAACTCCAGGAGGAAGGTGTTATTATTACCCACATTTTACAGATGAGGAAACTGAGGCAGAAAGAGGGTTGGATAGCTAGGAAATAAATATACTATATAAAATCAACTATTATTACTATTAATTTTTTAGGCTTTATATAATTTTGGCTTTATATAATTTATTTCTCAACTGAACACATCAGCTTCCTTTTGGACATATCAAACTGGATTACCATAGGCATCTCAAACTAAATATGTCCAAAGCAGAAGTCATTATCTTTTCCCCAAAACTCCCCTTCCCATTTCCCCTTTAAGTCTTTCCCATTACTGTCAAGAGTACCACTATCCTCCCCATCACTCAGTGTCACAAACTTTGGTATCATCTTTGATGCCTTAATTTTACTTAAGTCACATATCCAATCAATCCATCACCAAATCTTGTCATTTCTACTATTGTAACATCTTTCAAACAAGTCCCCTTCTCTCCATTCACAAAAGCCACCGCCCTAGTGCAGGTCATCATCCCCTCTTACATGTACTAAGGCAATAGCCTTTTAGCATGTTTCCCTGCCTTGAACCTCTCTCCTCTCTAAGCCATCCTCCATTCAGCTGCCACGGTGATTTTTCTCAAGTATTGTTCTGACCCAGTCACTCTTGCTCACTGAGCTTCAGTGACTCTCATTATCTTCAAGGTTAAACTCCTCTCTTTGGCACTTACAACCCTTTATAACCCAGATTTTTCTGACCTTTCCAGTCTTCTTAAGCTTAGTCTCCTCTATACACTTGATGATCCAGCTACATTGGCCCACTCTCTGTTCTGTGAACAAGATACTTCATGTCGTGACTTTGTTCCTTTGGACTCACTGTCCCCTGGGCCTGGAATGTTCTTCCTCTTTACCTCTGCCTCTTGGTATCCCAGGCTTCCTTCAAGATTCAGCTTAAATTTTACCTTCTTCAGAAGGCCTTTCCTGCCCTCCTCTTCTGCTTACCTTCCCATCTCAGATTAGCTTCCATATACCATGTATGTTTCTTGTATCTGCCTAAGGCATGTTGTCTCCCCCATCAGAATGTAAGCTCCTTGAGATCATGGGCATATATTTTTCCTTTATATCCCGCAGTGTCTGGCACAGAGTAATTGCTGAATAAATGCTTGTTGACTGACTGAAACATTCCTCCTCCTTCCTCTACCTATTGTAATGAAGATTAAAAAAGGAAAAAGCTAAGCACAAACGATCAATAGATTAAACTCATCTAACAGTATATGCAATATTCCGTATCCATAGTCTCCTACTTCTGTAATGAAAAGGGATACATTTTTTTTTTTTGCTTTTTGGAGGAGGGAAGGTAGGACAGTTGGGGTTAAATGACTTGCCCAACGTCACACAGCTAGTTTTTGTGTTAAGTGTCTGAGGCCAGATTTGAACTCAGATCCTCCTGACTCCAGGACTGGTCCTCTATTCACTGTGCCACCTAGCCACCCCAAGGGGATACATTTTCTCAAATTTCTAGGGTAGAGCTGGGTAATTATTTGTTGCAATAGTATAGGTTCATCATCCAACTGCTCTATAGGCCTTCAGGTAGGAGTAGAATTTCATGATATGTTGGCCAGATACTAATCAGAAGGAGAGACATAGCAGGAGAGAGAAAGCTATCAGTTTAAATAAAATGGCATCCCATGATTTCCTTCTAGAATCAGAAATCAAGTATGCCTTGTTTATATATATATATATATATATATGAGTGGGGTATCTGTGTACATATGTCCTCTGCTAATGCCCTCTTCTGATGCTTCATCTTGGTATGGAGATGACTCTGGCTTTAGGAAGGCCATTCCTGAATAAGACAGGATATGTTCTCCCAAACTGAAAAGCCCCTTCAACCATGGGCTTAATGATGGATATAGTATGCCTGTCTAGCCAGGTTCAGAGAGTTCCATACACAGAAATTAATCCTCAAGTGATTTTTAAAAATAGTCACAAGAACTGTTATGGGAATCTGAAGATCTTCCCTGCCCCTAGGCCCTTTGCTAAAGTGG
>CM053584.1:243948264-243964848 GCA_028627135.1 Pseudochirops cupreus | reverse complement strand
TTCCTTCCTTCCTTCTTTCCTCCTTTCCTTCCTTCCTTCCTTCCTCCCTCCCTTCCTTCCTTCCTTCTTTCTTTCTTTTCCCTACCTAACTCTGGCTGGAAACACATTGACCACTCATGGGTGATTAGAAAAAAAGCATTATGTAGGTGATGGCACCTGAGCTATGCTGTGAAGGAAGCTAGAGGCAGAAGTTGAATGCAAATGAAAATAAAATAACTCTAAATAAAGAGAACATGACTCCACAGAGAGAGCAGTGACCTAAAAGCAGAGTCCTGGATCTAAAAGGAAAGAGTCTACTGAAGGCTTTACCTTCCTCAGTGATCTTGGACTGAGAACTTCTAAACAATGCCTCAGTTTCTTCCTCTGGAAAACTAAGTTATCTTATTGAAATCAAAGTTACAGCCATTATCTGAAGGATTTCTTTAGGAGGGAAATGTGAATAAATATATAATATTATTTTTTGTCCTCCCTAGTTCTGATAAAACTAATTATTTTCAAGAATTTCCTTTGTCTTGATCATCAAAACTGTAGAGTTCTCCTTCTGGCACTATAGAAGAAGTCATTATAAAGCTAAGGAAAAATAACATCATTTTGAAAAGACAGTACTTGGAAATGAAACTAATATATGATTTATATCATTATTGAGGATAAAAACGGTTAAATACTCTTTTGTTTAAAATAAAAACCAGCAACCATCCAGAGACATTTTCCCTGAGAAACTGGCATCATGATTGTGTATCATTGGGCAGCTGAATGCATCATTAGCCTTGTAGCACTCATGCCCAAGGTCCCCTACAAAGTAAGATAAAGAAATATAATCTCTGCGCAGTGAGAACATGTAGCCTAAAATAGAAAACCACAATATAACTAAATATGATTTAGGTACAGATGGGTTCAGCAACCTAGGAGATTTACAAGTTCAGTAATTAGCATCATGCCTTAGCACTGCTATTGTTACAAAGATTTGATGTGATCAAAAGTGAGAAATGAGTTATGAGTGAGCTGGAGTCAGAGGGGTTCTAACCAAGTTATGGGGAAGGGAATTTCTGTTTTCTAATATTTCAAGAGGGACATTAGTATCAAACTGGAACTTTGGAAGGATCTCACATCAGAGAAAATTATAAAAGTCAAATAAGAGTTCAGGCAACCTGACACAAAGATGGTTGTGACGATCAACTATATAAAGACACAAAGACGGAAATAGAATGTTTTAAATAGGGGATAAAAAATAGGCTAGTTTGACTGGAGTGTAGAATATGTACAGAGTAATAATGTGATATGTCTGGAAAGATAAGCCAGAGCCACATTGTGAAGGTCTATTAGTGTCTTGGAGAGGAATTTCTACTTTATTCTAGAGGTAGCAGGAAGCCATTGAAGAAGGCTCTTGAATGGGGGTGTGTTGGTAGAGTGGTGGGGGTGTGACATTGTCACATCTATACCTCTGGAAGATTGTTTTGGTAACAATGTTGAGCATGGTTGTTGTTGTTATTGTTGCTGTTTGTCCTTCATTCTTGAAGAGGGCCAATGACATCACTATGGTGATGTCTTGACTTGTTCCTGAATTGTATTTAAATGAGGCAGAGTTGTACAGAATCATCAGACTCATTATCTCCACCAGGGTCATTGAAGTCCAGTGGCAAGACAAATGCCAAGGCAACTGGGCATGGCCTGGGATGCAATGGGTGACCTTGACCTTTCTAAATTAAGATTTATTCCAGGTCTCAGTTTGTCTGAGGCAAAGTCCATTTAATGACTAAAGGCTAGGTAAGAATTGAGACAGAAGAATGCAAAGGGGAGAGATACAGGGAAATCCATGAAGAGTCTGTTAGAATTATACAGGTGAGAGGTGATGAGGGTCTCAATGAGGTTGATGGTCCTGTGAGTAGACAGAAAGGGATGGATATGAAAGATACTGTGGGAGTAGATTGGATAAGACTTGGCAGCGGATAGATATGGGAGAATGAAGGAGAGGGAAGAGTTGAGCATGTTTCTATGAACTGGAGTGACTAGAGGGATGGTGGTGCCCTCAACAGAAACTGGACAGTGTGGAGGAGGCAGTAAATTTATGGAAAAAGATAATGAGTCCCCTTTTTTAGAAAAAAAAAATCTCTTTGCTGTTTATCTGCTCAGTAAGCTATCCTGAAACAAGGTCAGTAGGTATCAAAGCAGGCAACCAGAGGTGCTTAGCAGGAGCCTAGGCAAGTTCTGCTCCCTCCCTGGAGGGCAGAGAAACACTTGCATGAGGGGAGATGGAGAATGAAAAATCCTTACATATAGGTTTAGAATTTTCTTCCATGTAAGTGACTCCATTACTTGCAGCATTTCCTCAGATAAATGCTTAGCCATGGGTCAAATCCTGAGAGCAACATGTCAAGTTTCCTGTTTCAAAATTCTAATAACCTGAGCCTTGAATTACAGTATGATTACTAGACTGTATGTGAATAGTTCTGCTGATGAATTTTTTTTGAAATTATACAGTTTAATTGTCAGATTAAGCAAATTTCTACATTAATTAGTTTTCTTTTTTAATAGTATTTTATTTTTCCCTTCAGTTATATGTCAAGAAAATTGTTAGCATTCATTTTTACAAGATTTTGAGTTCCAGATTTTTCTACCTCCTTACCTCCCTTCTTCTCTTCTGAAAATGGTAGGCGGTTTGATATAGTTTATACATTTGCTATCATGTAGAAACATTTCCATATTAGTCACAATTGTGAAAAAAGAAACATAAAAAATACTGCAAGAAAGAATAAAATGAGTGGGAAAAAAAAAGCTTTGATCTGCATTCAGAGTCCATCAGTTCTTTATCTGGATATGGATAGCATTTTCCTTCATGAATTCTTTTGTACTTGTCTTGAATCATCGTGTTGCTGAAAAGAGCTAATTCGTAATTGATCATCACACAATGTTGCTGATACTGTGTACAATGTTTTCTTGGTTCTGTTTATTTTACTTTGCATCAGTTTGTATAAATCTTTCCAAGTTTTTCCGAAATCTGTCTGTTAATCATTTCTTATTATATAATAATATTCCATGACATTCATATACCACAGCTTGTTCCTGTTGATCAATTTTAAATACCACTAGTATTAGGACTTTAGAGCTATGAAATACTTTCAAATGTATTATGTATGTAGCGAATCAATCAAAAATACTTTTATTGAAGATGTTTCAGATTTGTTCCTTTTTTATAGTTATGGAGTATATACATTGCCTACCTTTGAGTAGACTGAGAGTGGTGTGGTGGAGAGTGCATTGAATTTCAAATCAAACTCTACTGCCATTCCTTGGTGCCTGCCAATAAGCTTATTAAGGCTTATGATGTTACTGTGTGCCAGGTAGTGTGTAAAATATTGGGAATATCAAAGAAAGGCAAAAACATGGTCTGTGTTCTCAAGGAAAACTCATAATAATGGAGTACGACCTTGAGTAAGTCATTGGGCTTCAGCTTCCTTATCTGCAAAATGAAAGGTTTGGACTAGATGGATTTTTAGGCTTTCCAACTCTCTAGCTACATCTTGGGAGGCAGCTTGGTACTCCATCTCCTGTTTAAACCCCTCCAGTCCCAATACTGAATGCTCTTGGGATTAAGAAGAGCCCTAACATTTAGAATCCGAAGGACTTAGGTTCAAATCCTTTCTTTGCTCCTTATGGCCTATGTGACATTTGATAAGTCACTTAATCTTCTTAGGTCTCAGTTTTTCATCAATAAATTGAAAGGAGTGAGGACTTGGACTCAGTTGTCTCTCAGATCTCTTCTAGCTCAAGATCTGTGAACCTATGACCTCAATTTTCAATATAATTTACATTATTTACTTTTGCTAGAGAGGCAGGATTATATAAAGGCAATAGAGAGGATTATTTCAGGAAAAGAATTAGACTCTGAGTCAGAAAAAGCTTTGTTTTGCCACTCATTAGCCTTGCTGTTGTTGTTGTTTGTCCTTTGTTTTCAAAGTGGGCCAATGACATCATGGGGTGATGTCTTGACTTGCTCGTGAATTGGATTTAAGTGACATAGAGTTGCACAAAATCATTGGTTTCTCTTTCTTCCTGGATCATCAAAGTGCAGTGGCAGGACAAGAGTCAGGATGACTGGTGATGGCCCAAGATGCAGTAGATGACCTTGGTATCTTCATTGTCTGACCAAGCTCTAAACACTTCACAGTACCTTCTTCAGCCACCTTATGGCCATTGGAACTAATTGTTCTTATCCACCCATTCCACTTGAAGAAGTCTTCATGTGCTTGGTGTAGACCTCTCCCTAACTCACTGACAGGTTTGAGACCTGTTAGTTACCTTTGATCTGGTTTAGCCCATCTGCCTAGTTAGTTTTACTGGGGTGTTACTAGGTTGTGATGGCTACATATGCTACAGTTTCTTGGAATTACAGGTGAGAGTTGGGTGAAATGTAGACATCAAAGGTGGATGAATAGCTCTGAAAAGGGCAGAGCGAACCCTCACACCAGAGGTGCTAGTCCTCCCTGAACACCCTAGACACTCCCATAAGTCTTGTATTTTGGGGGTCAATGATTCAACCTTTCTCAGCCTCAACTTGTTTATTAAATGGGCATCTTAATGCCCTCTCTACCCACCTCACAGCATTATTGTGAATTTCCAATGATATAATGCATTTGCTTCTTTTGATAAAAATTTTCTCTTACTCTTAATTTTCCCTCCACATTAAATTGAAAAGAAAAGGGAAGAAAACTTTCATAATAAATATGCATATTCCAGCAAGATTAATTCCCACATTCACCAAGTTTAAAAATAGAGGTCTTATTCTATATTTTAAATCCATCACCATCTCTGGCAGGAGGTGAGAAGCATGCTTCATCTTCAGTCCCCTGGCACCATGGTTTATCAACACATTGAACAGAATTATAAAGTCTTTCAAAGTTGTTTTTCATAATAATGTTGTTGTCATTGTATAAATTGTTCTCCTTGTTTTGCTCACTATATATATTCTGATGCAACATATTTGAAAGCATTTTGTAACTATAAAGTCCTATATAAAGGTGAGCTATTAGTATTAATGTAGGGGAAATTCCCCATCTATGCTACAGGATATATTTCTTTTTGTGATCCCTTTAGTTAAAGAGCAAAAATGAGGTCCTTGGTACTTTAAAACAATGGAAAACCCAATGTGTCATGTAAGCATGAAAATGTCACATAGAGCACTCTATTATAAGATAAAGAAAATGTCAGCCTTGTGTGGTGGTATATTACTCCATGTTTGAAATCTCCAGACTTAACAGTAGTCAGATCAAAGTCTCTAATTAATGCCTGCTTCCAAGATCAGTTTAGAAGCTTCTACAGCAGACAAACTGATGCTACTGAGAAAGTCTTTCCCCACTCCAATCTGCCCTCCACTCCGCTGTCAAAGTATTTTTCCTAAATCTGAATACTAAGACTATCAGAGCATTGTTCCTTATACACAAACATCCTCTAGATGAGCATAGAACTTCCCTTTCTTTGTAGCTATGGTTTATTTCCTCAGGGTCTCATTCCCTACCCATCTTATTTTTAACCTTATCTTGCACAATTCTTCTGGAATGGATTTCCAGAACACCTTTTAGAGATTAGATGTTCAAGGTGCCACCCTGAACTTCCTCAAAACTTTTCATACCACTTTGGACTTTGATACGCCTTGTTCTACTTTCTATTAGTTGTATAAATGTGTCACGTCCTCATTAAATTGTAAACTCCTTAAAGGTAAAAAAAAAAAGTGTTTTTCCTAAATCAGGAATCTGACTGTAACTCCCCTACTCAGTATCTTCCTATTACTTCCAGGATAAAATAGTAATTCCTCTGTTTGGCATTTAAAGCTCTTTATAATCTGGCTCCTTTTATTTTTGAAATCTTCTTACACTTTACTTCCTCCCATAAATCCTTTTTTCCCCTATTCTCTTTAAAAATACATATTTTATTCTCCACCAATTACATGTTAAAACCATTTTTTAACATTTGAAAAAAGTTTTGAGTTCCAAATTCTATCTTTCCCTCCTTCCCCTGCCCTCCTTGAGACAGTAATAATAAAAATGATATTCTTCCATGAACTCTTAATCTGGCTACACCAGCACACTTGGTTCTTCCTTACACGGAGCAGTAATCTCCTGCCACCATTCATTGGCAGTGGATGTCCTCCAAGGTCTTCCTCCTCACTTCCCTGGATTCCCTCAGTTCAAATCCTACCTTCTTCAGGAAGACTTTCCAAGTTCCCCCAATATTTAGTGGCTTCTCTCACAATACTTTCCATCCATGTCGTGTGTGTCTTCTATGTGCATAGTCATTTGCATGTTGTCTCCTCCATTAGAATGGATGATTCTGGATAAGACAGATTATTTTTTTCCTTGTGTGTGTGTGTGTGTGTGTGTGTGTGTGTGTGTGTTCCCAATGCTTAGCCCAGTGTCTGACACATAGCACTCAATAAATGCTTTTTGAATGATTGATGCCATGATTTGTCCAGTGGCCTCAGCTTCCACTGAGGAAGCTAAAGCTGGAGATCTCATGCTGATCTCAATCAACAAGCATTTATCAAGTGCCTAACATGCCAGACATTGTGCTGGAACATCCAGGACCTGGGCTTACAAAGACAGAAGATTAACAGTCCTTGCCTTCCAGCAGGTAGACAATGGGGTTCCATATGCAGGTATATACATACCAACTATTTACATCCATAGAAGTTCTCCCCCACCAAACTAATCTTTGCATCAATTTCTTTCATCTTCTTCCTGGAAATAAGACTTTTTTTTAAGCCTGGGCTGGGATTTTTCTTAGAATTGCTCCTTTTCATGAAAGTGTCAGGAACAAAATTGCTGTTGTTATCAAAACTAACATGGTGAATCATTAGGGAAAGCACCTGCTTATCGCTTAGACCCATGGAAGTTCATGCAGCTTTCAGTTTTCATTTTCTGAGAACATATTTGCCTTCAAGCAGTTATCATCAAGACTGGCCACTGAGCAAAGGAATTTAGGAACTGCTAAATTTTCTAGAGGGATTGTCTCATTATTTTTGGTCTGATATCCCAAGGCTTATCCTAGACCTCCTCCAAAGGTACAGAGAGAATTTGTGGATCTCTTTTCATATATATGGGAGAGACTTTGGACTCTTCATCACAATTCTCAACCCTGGATTTTCCCAACTAGAGGTTAACCTTCTATTGTGAAGGCAAGTTCCTTTAATGGATTGTTTGGTTTCAATGCATCTGATCCTGAGAAGCTACTACATGAACTTGTTCATCATTTACTTCAACACTGGAGGAGAAGTGGACAGGTTGAGATACTAATAGTACAGTGGCACATTGTTGGTAGAGCTGTGAATTAGTGCAAACATTTTGGAAAGTAATTTGGAATTATGCGAATAAAGTGGCTGAAATGTCCATAACCTTTGACCCAGAGATTCTACTGTTAGAACTATACCCAAAGGATCAATAATATTCTATTATACTCATGTACAACAGTTTGTTTAACCATTCCCCCATTGGCAGGCATCTACTTTGTTTCCAATTCTTTGCTACCATAAAAAGTATTGCTAAAAATATTTTGGTGAATATGAGATAGGTATCTCATTTGGGGAATGATTACACAAACTGTGGTACATGCATGTAATGGAATATTATGATCTGTAAGAAATGATGACTATGTTAAGTACAAAGAATGGAAAAACTTATATGAAGTGATGCAAAATGAAACAAAGCCAAGAAAACTAAAGGCACAATGATCATAGCAATGTAAATGGAAAGAAATATCACCATAAAACAATTGAAAGTGAATATTGCAAAATTGCAAAAGAAAAAAAAAGATAAGAGAAAATACTTCTTTCTACTCCTTGGGTGTGGAGGACGGCATGTATTGTCAGATTATGATTATCATTTTTTAATATATTGATCAGTTTACTGAAATTTTTCATCTTTTTTTCCTATTTACATCTTTGCTATAATGGATGACTCTTTTGTAGGGGGTGAAATAAAAGAGAAATTTAGAGTAAAATGAAAACTCCTCATCTTAGTATGTAAGTCCTTCTACAAATTGTGTCCTTATTATATGGTACCTATCTAGCCTTATTTCATGCTGTTTCCCTTAGGAAAACTATATCCTTAAAATGTGCTTCCAGCTCCAAAGTGTTATGATTTTATATTCTGTAACATTAAGTTCCCTGTATTGTCTACTGTTTAAAAAAAAAAAAGATACATAAACAACGGATTTAATGAAGCAAACCAAAACACATGCTTGTTGCCCTAGCTTGCAAAAGAGGGTAAAGAACAGTTTTCTGAAAATTTCAGAAAATTCTTTATCAACCAACCAAGATGACAATGGAACCTCTTTTAAAGAGTCAACGATTCCTTTTGACAAAGTTTCTGTATTCCAAAATTTACTAAGGGAAAGTTGTCAGTTTATGGTTTGTATAAGCTTCCTGCTGAGGTAGTGCTGGTGCCCTGAGATCTAATTGCTTATTGGAGTGTCCATTGAATGCAGAGAGGGGCTAAGGAGAAATCCGTTCTTTTCCAAGGATTTATTTATTTTGCCCTCCTATTGCCTACTGTGGGTTTTCATTAACTGAACCTTTCTATGGGCAATTTTGAGTCAGATACTCAGTGTTACTCTATTGATTCTCTCAGGGGGTTGGCAGGCATTTCAAGGCTCAAGATCTCCAGAAATGTTTGGAAGGAATGTTTAATTTTAGGACTATAGTATTTTCTAGACCCACTCTATTATCCTTTCTGAAGTCCGACCATCAACCCCTAAGGAGCTTCCACTAATTAAAGGGCAAAGTTCAAATGAACAAGTTTGTTTCATAGGAAACCCCCCCCCCAACAATTCTATGACATAATGGGTCAGAGTGGGCAGATAAACAGCTCAATACCTTATTACAAGACTTGGGGTAATTTCAGTTTAGCTGATGGGAAAGTAAAGGAGTCTTTTGTGAAGAAAGGCTTTAAATTGAGATTGTGGATATTACTTGCTTAAGTTTCCTTAGGAACTGCACTAAGTATGAGGCCAAAAGAGGGTCAATGGGTAGAAATTTAAAAAACTTCCTCAAAGTTAAGGCTGCCCCAAAGTGGAATAGGTCGTTCCTATCCATGAACTTTTTATCCCAGTTTTCTCAGACCAAATGTAATTCTCCATCCTACTCTCTTAAGCATCTGTTCCCAATTTTCTCTTCTCTCAGTCAATCAACAAACATTTATTTAGTGCCCACACTGAGATAGGCACTGGACCCTAAAGCCCCTAATGCTTTCCCCACTCCTTGCCTTCTATTTTACTGAAAAAAATTGAGGTTATCCCTCACAAGCTCTTCTATTCCACATTTCAAAACCTCTGCTTTTTTTTTTCCCATTTCTCTCCTTCTTTATTCCAGTCTCCAGCTAAGAAGTGGCCCTACTTGCCAAGGCTGACCCCTTTACTTGTACATTTGATTCCATTTCCCCCCCCACCCTTTCCTCTGGGAACTTGCTTTATTGATCATTTTCTGTTTCTCCCTATCATGGTCTCTCTCTCTGTCTTTCCTGTTTTTATCTCTGTCTCACTGGCTCTATCTCTGTTTCTTTCTATCTCTGTCTCTCTCTCTCTTTATGTATCTCCCTTATCCATCCATCCACGACCCAGTTGATCTACTGACTCTTTTCCCCACCGCCAAAGAGCATATTCAATTCTTTCCACTCTTACAAAAAACTTTCACTTGACTCTAGCATTCCCTCAGGCTATCATTCTCTATCTCTCCTCCCTTTCACTGCGAAAATCCAGGTAGCAATCCTTTACCCTTATTGTCTCCTATTCCTTAACAGCCCCTCATCGTTCAGCGCCTTACAATGGGACTCGCAATCCAAACACTTTTTGGAAATAGTTCTCTCCGAGGCAACTTTACCCTCTTTAACATCTTTAGCTTTTGATACTGTGGACTGGATCCTGCTCCTGTGTACTCTCTCCTTCTTTGTCTTCCACCCTACTCTTTCCTGTTCTCTCCATAGGGAGGTTATCTGAGTCCCAGCCTTTTAGAATGGATATACCTCAAGGCCCTACCCTGGGCCTTTATCTTGTTTTCAGTACTCTCTTCCTTTGTGGTCACATAAGCTTCCATAGGTTCTATTCAGCTCATCACGCATTTACCTGAGCTCTCTCATCATAAGCTGATGCTGGCCATCTCTGCTTTCACAGATCTCTCAGATTCATCATGTTCAAAACATAACTTGGTATCTTCTTGCTAGATCCCTTCTTTTTATTTATTCTTTGTTTATGTATCAAATCTCCCTACTTCAGTTAATTCAATTGAACAAACATTCACTAAGTGACTACTTCCAGGATTTATAGTTGGTAATAGGGAGACACAGACAGAAATAGAAATAGCCCATTTCCTCAAGGTGCTTATATTTTACTAGGGGAAAAGAATCTTTGACTATTCCTTCTTCCTCACCACCCCCACCACCTGTGCCTAATGTGTTGCTAATCTTGTCATTTCTTCCCATACCAAGTCTCTCCACACTGTCTCCTTCTCTCTGTTCACATGGCCAACCCTCTAACTCACAACCTCATCACCTGTCACCGGAGTTACTTTATCCTATTATCCTTTCTTTCCATTCTCTTCTTTCTCCAATCTGTCCTCCACAGAGCTGCCAAAATAACCTTCTTAAGACCCTGGTGTGATCGTATCACTTCTCTGCTCAAAACCCTGCTTTTGCTCTCTTTTGCCTTGTGAGTAAAATACAAACTCCTCATCATTCCCTGACGTGAGTCCTTATTATCTACCACCTATCTCACTTTATTTCGTGCTATTTCTCTTCACTATCTCTTCACTATCTCTTCATTTCAACCAAACTAGACTGTTAGGTACTTTCTGAAATTCATACTCCTTCTCTGCTCCCTGCCTCCTCATTTGCCTTTATTCATTCATACCAACCATTCCCCTTTCTTGGCACGTAATTCTTCACGTACTACCTTTCCTTATAACCATAATAACAATAGATAATATTTATGTCTCACCTATTATGTGCCGGACTCTGTGCTGACACTATAAACACCATCTTATTTGATCCTCAAAGCAACCCTAGAAGGGGTTTATTTATCTCCTGTTTTAATTATCTCCATTTTACAGTTGAGGAAACTGAGGCAAACAAAGGTTAAATGACTTGCCCAAGGTTACATAGCTAAGGTCTGAGACCTTATTTGCACAATGACTCCAGACCCAGTACTCTATCCATTGAATAACTGAGCTATCTGCCTCTGTCTTCTTGCAAGGCTCTGTTAAGTTACCATTTCCCATGAATCCATCCCTTATCCCTCCAGGTAGTCCTCTCTTTTCCAGCAAAATATTCTTTATCAAAGTATGTGTTGTATCTTCCCCAACAGAATGCAAAACGCATAAGGTCGGGGACTGATTTGCTTTTGTTTTTGTATTTCCAGTGCTTAACACAATGTTTTGAACATGAGTAGTTTTTCAGTCCTGTTGGGCTCTTTGTGACCTCATTTGGGGTTTCCTTGGCAAAGATAGTAGAGTGGTTTGCCATTTCCTTCTCCAGCTCATTTGACAGATAAGGAAACTGAGGCAAAGAGGGTTAAGTGACTTGCCCAGGGTCACCCAGCTTGCGTCTGAAGCCAGATTCAAACTGAGGAAGAGGAGTCTTCCTGACTTCAGGCCAAGCACTGTGTCTAAAAGTTGGTTAAATTGACTTGAAGTTGGATGATCACAGGTCATGAATGTTGTAAAGTCCTGGGCTGAAGTTAGACTATGTGAAATCTAAGGCTCTTAAACTATTATTATTCAAAATCCTTAGTAAATAGGATCCCAGGCAGAATACAAATCATTTAGCTGCTCTGGCCCTCAGTTTCTTTATCTGTGTTAAAAAAAAGGAGGGGGGGAAATGGGATAGATTAACTTTCAGGTCCCTTCCAGCTCTAAACCTTTGATTCTATGATTTGAATTGGTTATCATCCCAACTTCTCTTGACCTTTGGCTTTTTAAACCTGGAGTCAGCTTTGTGGGTGGAGCTCTTGGCTCCTCAGGTAGGACCTAGATGGGTATATGGTCATTTGCATGTGTGTATGGGCTTATATTTGATCCTTTTTGCCAAAGGATTTGTGTTTTAAGATTTTTCTCTAGTCTTTACTCACCCTGCTTTTATAATGTTGCATCTACTTGTCAGTTTGTCAACCCTTTAAAATTTTTATCAAAATAGGAATTTATATAGAATGTTTCCCTTGTAGCTCTTCATACATTAAAAAGTGAACTCTAAGTTTAAGGAAGTGCATCTTGTTCTTTTTCTTGTTGCTTCTCTCAAGGGCCCTCTCAAGGACTAAATAGTCCTTCATTCTGGCAAATATATGAATAGGTTAACATTGGGACTGCAGACTTTCTGTGTCACAGTGAGAAAAGTTACATTACATGGCTCAGGGTGCATCTAGATGGAAGATAATGATTTAGCCTGTGGTAGGGAAACCTGATTCCTGCCTTAGAGAGGGCCTTATTTACATAAAATTTTTCTTTGAGGGCCTCAAAGTGTTTTTTATATATCATCCTTGTGATTCTAAATCAAATAATGCTCATTGGAGGTATGAAGACATTAAGCAAGGTATCCAAAGTCATCAGAACTGAATCTGGCACCAAGCTTCAGGTTCCTTTGACCTGCTTTCTAGTGATGCATCTATAAGAGTATACTAATTTCCTTTTATAATGCTGGGACAGGCTGCTGTGTAAGCAAGACTGCCCGTATTCACTGCAGTAATATCAGATACCTTATGTTTGCTGGGAAAGGCCAATAGTACACCATGGGAGTTTAATAAGTTAATATAAAAGTTCCACTCAGCACTGAGGTACAAAGTCCACACTATATTAATTCATACTTGTTTATATTAATATATAAATGGCTATATTATCTTAGCTTTTAAGTGTTCTTTAAAGGTTTTTAAGTGCTATGTGGCCCACTGTCTCCCATTAGTAAGTTTTTTGAGGACAGAGACAATACCTTGTTTTCTGAGAAGCAGCCAGGTGAGATAGTGGATAGAATGTTGGACCTGGCTTCAGGAGTCCTGAGTTCAAGTTTGGATTTAGACACTCACTAACTGGGTGACCCTGGATAAATTACTTAACCTGTTTGTCTGATATTCCTCAATTATAAAATAAGGATCATAATATCACCTACCTCTTAGAGTTGTTGTGAGGATTAAATCAGATAATATTTGGAAAGTACTTGACATATTGTAGGCACTTAATACACATTTGATCCTTTCCTTCTTTCCATGTCTTGATCCCAAACTTTTCATATAGTGTACTTTAGAAGAGTGACTACACACTAATTTTTGAATAATAAATGTTATTCATGTAAGCCAATACCAAAAAAATTTCAAAATCCTAGTATCTTCCCTCTATTGCTCCAGTGCGCAGAACTACAAAATCTCAGTCATATGATATTCAACGGCACAAGATTTTATCCAAGTGAAGGAGAGATCGTAAGAGAGAAGAGAAAAAGAGGAGAGGAGAGAAGAGGATAGGGGAAAAGGAAGAAGCAAAGATAGGAGAGAATAAAGGAGGGAGAGGAGAAAGATGAGAAGAAGACAGGAAAGAGGAAAGGGGAGAGGAGAGAAAAAGGAAAAGGGAAGAATGGAGTAAAGAAGAAATAATAGAAGAGAAAAATGATAGAGGGAGAGATATGAGAAGAGGATAAGATAGGAGAGAAGATAAAGATTGAAAACAAAAGAGAGAGAATAGGGAGGTTTATCTCTTTTTTATTGGTGTAATTTTATGTTTCTAAGAAGTACTTCAAGAATCTTTGTCTCCTCTCTGAGATAAAGACTGTTCATTAAGTAACTGTATCCTTATTATAGATGAAGAGCTTGTAATTAATTATTTTCTGATTAAGCAGAGCATTTATTAAAGATTAGTACAAAACAGCTAGAAAATGATAGGCTAAATTATGGTGTGTTAATATAATGAGACAGTACGGTGTTTAAAAAATGACAAATACGAAATCCGGAAAGGTCTATAGATAATGATGATGCCAAGTGAGACCAATAGAACTAAAATTTTATTCATATGGACTAGGATTATATTTAAAGAAAGAATTAAAATTAAGTCAGAGGACTTTCAAACAAAACTGGAAAAGGATACAGAACAAAAGCATTTGGGGGATGGGACTTTGTTGTTTGTTAATTTATTAAGTTCTACCATGTGACAATTAAGCTTTTTTTTTTTTTGGTCTTTTTGGAGGGGGGAAGGCAGGGAAATTGGGGTTAAGTGACTTGTCCAAGGTCATACAGCTAGTAAGTGTTAAGTGTCTGAGGTTGGATTTGAACTCAGGTCCTCCTGACTCCAGGGCTGGCACTTTATTCACTGTGCCATCTAGCTGTCCCCAACTAAGCTTTTGGTTAAGATTTTATTCCTCATTTGCACATTTGTATGTTTGATGGTTAAGAGTATAATATATTTTTGTTAAGTGAGAAGAGCAGAACCAGGAAAAATTTGTACGCAATCACAGACACATTGTATGTGTGATGACCAACCTTGATAAACTGGACTCTTCTCAGCAACGCACAGTTATGACAACTCTACAAGTCTCAGGATGGAAGGAGATACCTACATTCAGAGAAAGATCTAGAAAGAACAGAGTTTAAATGGAGACTGAAGCAATCTACATGCTAGCGTTCTTTTCCATGCTTGGCTTTGTTTCTTCTTTCCCATTGTTCGCTCCATTGGTTACAACCTTTGTATACAACCAGACTAATGTCCAATGTGAAAGTATTGCAGATCCTATACTTGATTGCATGCTGCCATGGGGAGGGGGAGAGAAGGAGGGAAGAAAATGTAAAACTCTAGGGATTGTGGAACTGAATCTTGTAAACTAAAAGTAAATAAACAAATCAATTTTTAAAAAGAGTATAATGTATTTTTAAAAGAGTAAGTATACATTTTTAATGTGCTACGTATACTTTTTTTTTTGCAGGAAGGGGTCTTAGAGTAATAAAATTGGACAGGATTATATGTAGCTCGGATGACCAGTGGATTAATTTTAGTTTTTTCTTTTCCTAGCAGATTGGATCAACTCTGAAATTTGCCAGAGGTCTGTTTCAGTATGAGATGAACACTTTATAATCCTCAGTAACACTGGAAGGGAAAGGAAGAACCATTGTAAATCAGTGTCTCAGGGAGATTAGGTGCTTTCCCCAAGGCAAGTCAGTGGCCAAGATAAGAATGTGAGAATTCCTGATTCTATTGTCTGTTGTTAAGCCTGTAGGTTTAATGTCCACTGCACAGCAGATTGCCTGCAGTCCTGGGTATTTGACGGGCTGCTGTGTACTACTAGGCAAGATCTCCTTGGGAGAGGAAAGACAGGGGTACAAATGCCTGACAGAGGAGGCCTCAGTTTAGTTCTTAAATCTGCTCCTCCTTGCCGTTACCATAAAATAGCACCAGAACCTATCAGACAGATGTTTGGGAGACATTTTTTTAAGTTCAAAGATAAGGTGTCCAATATTTCTGCAAACTTTGAGTATATCATCTCCTTCATGAATACACAGATTCATCTTTTTAATGATTATAAATTCTGATTATCTTAATGAGCTCTCTGACTAATTGAAGAACACCTATTTTGCAAGAGTGAATTGTGCATTCTAAAATAAAAATAAAGAACATAAATAAGATGTTTATGGATATGGATTCCTCTGAGAGCTGGTAAATGTTCTTCATAACAAGTTGACCAGCTAAAGGTTCCCATTAGCAGCTGTTCAGTGGTTAATTGTCTTTCTTCAACAAGTAGTTGCTGAAGGGCTTCACTGTTTGGTATTTCTTTCTGGGTGCATCCTCCATCCAAATTCAAAGGCATCATTAGAACATCTGGTAGGACAGTATGACAGATAGCACACTCCTTCTGCTACTTGCACCTCCATGTGTCTCTCGATGCCTTCTTAATTAGGATGCAAAGTGAAAGTGACAGAGGCACTGCTAGTGAACAGACAGCAGCTGGCACCTTCATGAGAGGGGGCAGATTTAGCAATCGGGTCTGTCCTATAGTAATTCATATACCTTGACAGACAGTAAGGCTTTTAAATGGGTCTGTTGCTTTTCACATACAACTTTCTTGGAGCATTAGGCATCTCTGTGTGATGGAAATAAGTGGGGTACCTGAGATCTGTAATATCTCCAACTTTTGACAAACACTTGTTAAGGAGGGCTGTACACCAGAGTCTCCTTTCTGAAGTTCTCTGTATTGATTTGTTGAGCTTAGAGGAGTTACAAGATTCTAGGTGGAAGATGGGAAAGAATGTCAGGTCTTTAGTGAAGAGAGTAAACAAGGCAGGGCAGGTTCCTTTAAAATAGGGGATCAAGGGTCTTTAGACAACCGAGATATCCTTAATGATAGTGCTGACATGCTGTCTTCCTTACTTAGAGTTCTAAACCGTGAAGGATGAAAGGCCAGGTTTTTTTTTTTTTTTGTAAACCAGAGAATCAGGAAACTTTTCATGATTTCATAGTAAGACTACACAAGTTTAATAGGTTGGCAACGTAACTTATTTTTAAACTGTGGACCAAAAAGAAAGATTTTATTCATTTCAGACTGAGTCTGAACTGAGTCTGCAACTAGCTCTAGTCACTTAATT
>CM053584.1:243930946-243947764 GCA_028627135.1 Pseudochirops cupreus | reverse complement strand
ACTTTATTACTTTTTCTACTTATCCAGTGAAGGAGAAGGAGTTTAGAGAGAGAAGAGAGACTGCTCAGCAAGGATGGAAAAAGTATAGGATGAGTTGGCTAAATTGAAGAAATTGCACAACTTTTCAGCATCATTATCTCATTTGACTCCCATAACAGCCCTGTGAAGTATATAGGATAGGTATTATTATTTCTATTTTACAGATACAGAAGCTGAGGCTCAAAGAACTTAGGGAGGACATAGGAAATGATACTTGAATCCAGGTTTGCTACCTCCAAATCCATCTTTCTATTATACTGAGCTGTCATTTAGGATACAACCTTTTAAAAAAATTAACTGTCATGATTGATATCTTAGAAAATTAGGACCAATGTGAAAGTAAACTGTAGTCAGCATTATATTTTAAGTTGGACCATGGAAATATAAAATTTTTGTGTTCTTTATCTTTCCTTCTTGCCTTCATAAAAGGCCAAAAGAGAAACACTGGTGACTTCTACATTCTGGAAGTAGACCCCAGAAATGTAATCAGTGGCAAGACCTGTATAACTAAATCCAGCTACCAATGTGTCATTAATTTTTTTCCTGTAAAGTTAAAGCATCCATCATTGGGAACAAAGGTGATAACTTTTCAGTTATTATTTATTTGGACTCTGAAATAGTTCCTGATGGTAGAATTGGAGAGAGAACTAGGCTTAGAATTCTAAAGTATGGAACTTTCATTGCTCATTCCTCCAAATGTGCTTACCTTCATGGTCATGCTCTAGTGGACTTTCTTGTGCTATCTGCCTTCTATTTTTTTTAAAAAATATGACTTTGGAGTCTTCTATCTGTACAAAAACCATGGCACTTTATGTTGATCAAGTGTGGAAAGAGAAGTCGTGCACAATGTTTTAATTGGACAGAATCATGCCAGACAAGATTAATGTAAACTACAAGAGAAAGAGAAGACTGAGCAAAAAACAACTGATATGAGAGTATGATTCATAAATAATGTTTGTGGAGTTTTAAAAAATTATCCCACATCATAGTATTCAATAGCATCATTGTAAAAAGAAACAAAACCACAGAGAAGAAAATACAAGTAAATAATAAAGGTTCTAGCTGTGAAATTAGATAATTTTTTTTCTTCTGTTTATAAGAAAAATGTGTTCTAGTGTCACCCTCTCCCCCACATTCCTCTAAGCTGGGGGCTTAATCAGCATCTTCATTCTACTTCCAGCATAAAACTCTGGAATAAACTTTGAAATAAACCATGAATGCAGGGTCACCAAACACAAATTGTTCTACTGAAATACTCATTTGATTGGGACTTGGGTATGACAACTGGTTGGACATTTTCAGGTACTTTTTGATTCTGGAATCTTTCTTTGTGTGTTTCTTTTTTTTAGGTTGACTTTTAATTCTATAGGCAATGAAGTACATGGATGAATTATTCTTTTAAGGAATGCCTAAAGCTACTGAACTCACAGGTTTAACTATCACCCAAGCAGCTCCTGTGATGCTTGAGAATCGAGGTAATGAAGAAGCCCAAGAGACCGGTACAATAAGTATAGAACCTGTGCTACTTTAATATTCCAACAGTAAATAGAGGGACTTAAAAAAAGTGATGAGAGATTTAAAACAAATTGTTGATATCTTTTGTTTTTATATCACCTATATTTCTGGATATTGCTCTCCTCCTACTCCTCCCCAGAAAACAATTCCTTATAACAAATAGATTGTTTTTTAAATAGGAAAAACCCTCTTGTACTTTTTCTTCCTGGCCATTTACAAAGTAAGAAGGGCTATGAGTTGCTTGGTAAAGGGCAGTGATTGCCCTGTCTCCCACCCTACCATTATGGAGGGCTCATGGACTCTCTTTTTTCTTTTTTGCTTTATTCTTCCCTGATCTTAGGTGAATAAGCATTCTGAGAAGGGAATGTCCCAGTGGCTAGTGAGACTAAGAGATCCATTAAAGCCACCAGAAGCCCAACTGGAAACTGAAATCAGTAGCAGAAACAACAGAGTCTGGCCAGGTGCTAATGGAGCAGTCAGATGATTGCCTAACCTAGCTCAGCTGTGGATGGACTTACAGGAGCCTTCCCTTGAAGCAGACTTGGTGGAGATTCCAAGAAGAGAGAAAGGGCTCCTAGGACCAAGCCCCATGTGTTCCCTACACATATGCCATGCTTTGTACTTGTACTTGTACTTGAACCCACCCTGCCAGGGATCTTGTGTATGTATATGCAAGGGGGAGAGTATGCCTTTTTAGTGTAGGAGGATTCTTTGTAACTTCTGTTCTTGCTATACCTTCTCATTCAAAATGTTTTTATAAAAACTGAAAGGAAGGAAGGAAGGAAGGAAGAAAGGAAACAAAGAAAGAAGGAAGGAAGAAAGGAAGGAAAGAAGGAAGGAAGGAAGAAAAAAAATGAGGAAAAAAAGCACAGATAGTTTAGCAAAGCTAACACATCACCCTAGTATTGACAGGATATATGCCATATCTCAACTGTAGTCTTCCATTTCTGTATAGAAGGGAAGGAGGTACATTTTTCATCTTAGGAAGGGATTTCTAATATAAATATACTTGCTTCAGCCAAGCCCTTTAAACTTGCAGGAGACACTCACTTTCTTAAAAGGTTACTTGGATTATTGGAGGTTAATTTCTCATATATAAGGAAAACTGAAAAACTAATAAGAAACAATGGCCTTACCGTATAGCACACTATTTCTGCCTTATCTCTCTCTGTCTTTATTACTGTCTCCTTTTACCCCAGTCCATTAACTATGGATACACCCTAAGTCTCAGGTCCTTTAAATTCTCCCTTAGGGAAACTCATTTACTCACATGGCTGAAATGCAGTAAGCTTGTATCTCCATGTCTGATATCCTCTCCCTTAACATATTTCTACTCTCCTGAAAAACGCCTTACTTATCTAGTATATTGTGTTTTATAGTTTGTTACAATTATAAAGTACTTTCATATTCGTTATTTCTTTTGATCCTTGCAAAAACCTTGTGGGATAAATGGGTAGTACAAGTATTATTGTCTCCATTTTACAGATGAAGAAGCTCTAAAACAGTGGTTATCAACCTGTGGGTCATGACCGCTTTCACAGGGGTCGCCTAAGACCATCGGAAAACACGTATTTCCCATGGTCTTAGGAACCGAGACACTGCTCCTCTATTTGTCTCCAGGCGGGTCTGCCCACATGCAGATATGCCCACATGGGAGTATTAAAGGGTCACAGCATTAGGAAGGTTGAGAACCACTGCTCCAAAAGATTAAATGACTTGCCCAAGCCCATATATTAAATGGCAGAGACAAGAACTGGAACCATTCATATACTACAAATCCTTGTCTTATGCTTTCCAGTAGACTACACTGTATCATCTCTTGGATGACCACCAAACATCCCAAACTTATTTCTCACTAAAATTGTTACCTCTTTCAACTGTCTATACTCTATTAACAGCATTATCATCTATTTGCTCCTGTTCCTCCTCAAGTTTGGAACCACAGAAACATTTCCAAGATTTCAGTGTGGCTGGCCTCAGACACTTACTAGCTATATGACCGTGGGTAAGTCATTTCACCTTTGTTTGTTTCAGTTTCCTCATCCCAGGGTTTGTTGTGAGGATCAAATGATATAATAATTCTAAGGCACTTAGCACAGTGCCTGGCACGTAGTAAGTACAATATAAGTGTTAGTTATTATTATTACTATTAATTATTATTATTTTTCCTGAGTTCAGGACCCGCAGTCTATATACTATACCACACAGGTACCTGTAGAAAAAGTGTGATTAATGGAAAAAGCATGATTTGGAAACAGAGTATCTGGGTTTGAATACTGAGCTCTGCTTATTGCTTATCTATATGACTTTGAGTAAATTGCTTCATATTTTTGGTCCTTAGTTTCCTCATCTGTAAAATGAATGTTGGTTGGAGATGAGGAGGTGTCATATGTGAAATTTAACAAAAAGATAAATTAAGGCAATTCTCTGCACATGATAACAATTTATTAATAGGGCACCAAACCTATTAATAAAGGATGAGTGAATCAATGGCATTGCCTCTGGCTAAAGACTCAGAATTGAAAATGCAACTCATTTTTATAAGCAAAGAACAGAACAAAAAATCATATAATTGGCCAGCATCACAGGGTTGAGGGATCATGATTGGTTACATTAAGGAGAGTGGGCATGGTCCACATGTGGGATGAAGATCACTTTTCTCTATGTCTAAGGATTGCTTCTGTGAATTTATGGGTCCTAGCTGCATCCTGAGGTCAATGATAGGGACCCAGGTATGTAGACTCCATGGTGCCTGGGGAATTAGATAAGACCACCTTTTTAATTGCTAAAGATGAGACAAAGTCAGTTAGTCCAACTTCTCAAGGATAACTCCCACACAGGAAATGGTGAGATAATGTTTTATGAGAGTATTGACAACAGAGCTTTTCTTTAACAAACAGTGATTATGGGAAGGCTTAAGCCTTTGGTATTTAACTTCAAAGAGAGGGAGACTGAACTTTTGTACACATGAGCTTCTTCACGCAGAGACAGAGAAGAGATTGAAGTTTGTTTCGTAGAATACAGATTATGGTTACAGAATAAAATCACTGACAGAATGAAAACAAAATATAAAATACATAATCAATGCTTGCTTCTTTCAGGTTAAACTTTAATATCCTTTTACATTCTCTGAAGTCCTTTTCAAAGCCAAATCTAGTCCAAGCTTGTTGTCTAATATTTGACTTATGACGACAGACTCTTGGCTAATTTCCTCATCTTCAGTTTTTACTCTGATGCAGTCTACAAACAGATGCTAACACAATCTTCACGTAATACTATCTCACTGGTTCACTGTGTGGTTTTTCAAAGAACAAATCTTCAGCAGCTCCCAACTGTATGCTGTCTACCATCTCAATTAGTCTTTAGGAGAAGTCAGATTCTGACTTATCTCTGACCCCAGACCTCTTCATTCCAGCCAGATAAGATTTTTTAGTAATGTGGTTCACCTGTTCTTACCTGTCCATGGCTCTGAGCTAGCCACACGTAGGATTATCGGTTCCTGTTCTGATAGGAAGCACATAAGTGGCTTCCTATCTAAATTTGGAGTTGCCACATTTCTGCAGCCTCCCTGCATAGCGTGCTTTCCCAATTTTCTATTTTGCCTTGATGATCAATTCCTAATGCTTAGTATTTACTGATGTCCCTTCTCTTTTCATAGAGTCCTCTCTGTAGCCCAACTCTCAATTACCAGGGCTAGCTGTCTCTAGGGTCCATAGCCAGCTCTCTTCTGTCCTGCCAACGGTCATAGTCCTTGAAGCTATATCCTCCTTTGTGTGCCTGTCACTCTTTATCTGTATCTGTCTACAGTGTGTGTATTTTTACTCCTTCAGATGGATCACTTGAGCTCTTTTGAACTGATGAACTTAGTCAATAAATATTTATTATCTCCCAACACTGTGCTAAGCACTGGGGATACAGAAAAAAGGCAAAAGACCCTCTCTGCTCTTAAGTATCTCATAGTCTAATAGGTGAGATAACTTGTAAATAAATAGGTACAAATAATCTATATGCAGGATAAATTGGAGAGAACTTTCAAACTGGGAGGTAGGGCATCTCTTCTTGGGCAAGTTGCTGCCATGGTTCCATAGGAGAGGAGAGAGTTGAGATATCCTTATCTTACCCTCCTTTAAGAGATGCTTCCAAAAAGTACTCCCAAGCTTTCACTCCTATAAACTCCTCAGGAACTACCTATTTAAAGTCCCAAGGGATATGACTAATTTGTTTGTTCAGCCAATTGCCTTGTTCCATTTTGATTCACTCAAGGGATTTGTTCACACCATATAAAAGCATTGCCACAATTTTACAGTTAGTTTAACATTTTGTTACCATATTAAAACCTTATCATCTGTGACTACATCAACTGAATGGGGCAGAGTGATAATGGAAATCACATCCTCCCTTACACAAGTGATACTTGTGAGGTAATGGGGTAGTAGCAAAGTGCCTAAATTATTAGTAGAGCACCAAGTAGAAGAAGAATGAATTGTCAAGGAGAGTTAATCATAGGTTTTCTGGGCAATACGATTTCAGCTGGAATTGAGAGGAAGTGAGAAACACAAATTAACAGAGAGGAGAAAATGTGCCATTTTCAAAGGCATAGGGTGAGAATTGAGAAAGTCCTGTAAGTATAGGAAGTGACAAGCAGATTAACTTGACTAAAGTAGAAGGTGCATGAGAGAATAATGGTGTTGGGATTAAGAAAGGAGAGGAAAAGGGGAGAGAAGACATAGTGAAAACTGAATATGTTAGAAAAGTGTTCCAACCCATAGCCTGACTGGAATTAGTATTTGAGCAAGAAGAAGTCTTCCTTAGTTCTTAGTTTTCTTTCCCTCTGCAAATAATCATTCGTAGACTTATCAATTTGCATATTATATAACCTCCAAAAGGATGCAAGCTTCTAGAAGGCAAGAACTATTTTCTATTTTGTTGTTGTATCCCTAGGACCTTGTACATAATAGCATTTAATATATGCATGCTGGATTGTAAGATTGTAGAGGTTTTATAGTTAGTTGATTCTGGTCCATTACAATATAATCTCTGCCCCCCTCACCCCCTGAACTAGAAGTTGTACTTTTTTTTTTAAGGGAATGGGGATTAGGTGATTTGCCCAGGGTCTCATAGCTAGTAAGTGTCTGGGGTGGATTTGAACTCAGTTCCTCTTGACTCCAAGGCTGGTGATCTATCCATTGCTCCACCTAGTTGCCCCTGAGTTGTACATTCCTAAGCCATGATTCGCCCCTTTTCAATTTTTGTTGCTCAGTCATTCAAGTTTTGTCTGACTCTTTGTGACCTTAGAGTTTTCCTAGCATAGATGATGGAATGGTTTGCCATTTCCTTCTCCAGCTCATTTGACAGATGAGGAAACTGAGGCAAAGAGGGTTAAGTGACTTGCCAAGGGTCACACAGCTAGTAAGTATATGACACCAGATTTGAATTCACAAAAATGAATCTTCCTGACTTTAGTCCCACCACTTTATCCACTGCCCCCTTACTACTCTTTTCAATAAGTTTTGCATTATCTCTGTGGCAATTGAGGCACCCCACTTCATAGAAAAAAGACCATCAAGGCCCTTTTCAAAGTCAGAAAATCTTCTTCCTCTTGAACACCCTACTTTTACAGTATTTCCTACCTTAATAATTTGTATGGTGGCTTTCATTAGCCTTTCATCCCTCATTAGATTGTGAGCCCCATGAGAGCAAAGACTGTCTTTTGCCTTTTTCTGTATCCCCAGTGATCAGCACAGAATTGCCACATACTAAGAGTTTGATGAATGCTTATTGACTGATTGACTGATTTTGGGGGGGGTACTTGAGTATAAAAATATACAATTCCTGGGAGACATACACATATTCAAATGGAGTTACTTTCAGAAGTAATTTACCAGTTACACAAGAAAACCACTCACTAATGGGCATCTAGATGGTACAAGGGCTAGAGTGTCAGACCCAGAATCCAGAAGATATGAGTTCAAATGCAGCCTTAGATACTTACTAGCTGTGTGACCTTGGGCAAGTCACTTAACCTCTGTTTGCCTCAGTTTTCTTCTCTGTAAAATGAGGGTAACCATATGTAGTGATACTGGGATTTGAAGATCTTCCATGCCCCTTGAACTTGCTAACATAGCAGGAAGGGGTGGACCAACTTGGACATTCACAGGTAGTTCTTGCTTAAGAATTCTACAATGGCCTGAATGGATCCATTCAGTATTGAGATGATAGTTCCTCAGCTGTGGGAGTCTAAATGCCATTAGAGTGATGTTATTTAGTCTTAGGGTCACTGTCATGCTAGGGGAATCATTTATATCACATAATTCTCTTCCCAGGGGTTGATCTTCTATTCTAACCACTTTCTTTAGTGTGGACTTTTTTGCATAAGAGATGTCACTTGGCTTTGTAGAATATAATTATCCCAAAGTCCTAAAATCAGACATCTCTTTGGTTCTTCCATTTTGCCCTGGATGGAAGCTTTAAAGGTCTCAAGAAAAAGGATGATTATGTTGGGGTGGGGGGGGAAAACTTAGTCCTTCTCTACCTCATCCTGTTCCTCTACCTTACTTTCTTAAAGAGAAATTCCTACCTTCCTCCTGAGAAGATTTGATTCCCAAAACTTTCGGGGAAACCCCCTACTAGAGGAGGGGAAGTATTTTGTCTATGCAGTTGAGCCCAATGGCTAGGGACACCATGTTAGAAATCTTAGGCCATGCTGACCTTCATACTCCTCAAGACTGGGAGAGTGCAGACTCCCTACTCATCTCCAATTACATAAGTTTGGGATACCCTTGTACTGTCTTCCCTCTCTCTCTCTGAGTTATTTCTTCTGCATGCTTCTCTATATAAGAGCCTGTTTTCTTTTCTTCTGGTCTAGCAGAGCTGAATTGTGAGCCCTATTGATTCAGCCAAATGTACAGAAAATGAAATGTCTGGCTAACATGGCCTTTAATTCTTTATTTCAACTCTTCATAAATATATCAATGTTGCCTCTTTCCAACTCCAAACAGCTCATAAATATTTCAGTTCATTAACATAAAACATTAGTGATCAATCCCCTAGTTATTTTCTAATATTGGGGGTGCAAGACCCGGTTTCTTGCATTGATCTTTATTTTTTAATTTATGGAATAAAACAAGCAATTCCATAACACAGTATAACAAAAAAGATGATAGCACATGAAACTGCAAATTTATTATATACAACTTGCTATTCATTTAAAATATATTATAAAGTTGCCATGTGAATTTTTTTCTTCCCTCCTCTTGCACCCCACCCTAGAGATGGCTATCATTAGACGCAAGAGGGTATTTCAACACTGCTGAGATTTTTTCTTTAATAGAGCTATAACCTTCCATTAATGGGTACGTATCTTCTATCAAGGGAATTACCCAATTGTGAGCAGCTCCTCCTAATTTCCCTATCACAAAAAAACACCTGTGCCTGATCTGTTAGGAGACAATGTTAATTCATACTGGCCAAAGAAGACTGATGTCTGCGCCCAATGCCTCTTAAAAATAAATGGGTGGTGATATGATGGCAGGTTCAAGTGGGCTGAGACTGACAAATTTTCTAGTGGGAGTAGCAGTATTGACATGAATAGACCACTCTTTCTGTGATGCTATCCTTGTGGTGACATGCAGATGTTCCCTGAAACTATGAGCAATCTGCACCAAAGTCCCCAGAATGTCTGTGGAAGAAAGAGCAGTTTCTATGGGGCTGACAGAGCTGGTGCATCTGGAAGTCTCAAGCATGCCTCTAGGGTGGTGATGTGGAATCTCAGAACAATGGCCATGACAAGAACATAGCCTGAAGTGGGTCTGAACAGCTTTATCATCATCCCAGACTTGCCTTTCTGGGAAGATTGAGCCTTTAGTCCCAGAGAAGGTACTAAGAGCAGGGAGAGAGCACACAAGATGTCTGGGGGAGGTTAAAGGACTAATGATGAACCATGCCACCCACCCGACAGAGAGGTGTGATGAATTCAAGGTGCAGATTGAGAACCACATTTTTGGACAAAGCTATTGTATTTGTTTTCCTTGACCATGAAAATTTATTATAAGGGTTTTATTTTCATTTAATTAGGAGTGAGTAGGTAGGGAGAGAAAATAAATACTTATTAAATAAAGAAATAAAAATAAATTTTAATAAAAGATCTGAAGGAGAGGAACACAACGTATTCTCATCCCCCGCTATCTCCCTCCACCATAAAACACCAAGGAAACACGAAGAAAATCATGCATGTAAAGAGAACCTTCCCGAGAGAACCGCACAGGATAGCCGTGTTCCCATATTCCCAAAGTTTCCTTGAGTCTAATAATCCCTCCCTAGATAGCTAACTGACGCTGCTCTAAAACAGACAGGTTGTGGCCATTTTAATCAATCACCAATAATGCTCTGCCACCTTTCCCTCTCTTTAAATATCAAATACCCGTTCTGTACACTGAAATGCCTCCACTGGCTATGGGAGTCATGTTTCTAGCTATATTATTTCTCTTACTTGCTTTGCTAGTCAAGAGAAATACTAATAAAACTATAATTAATGACAGCGTTCATTAATATTTAAGTAAGGCAAAACCTAAATTTTTCCCTTCTGGGACTAGTACATTAGAAACTCCATTGGATCTTGTAGTGAGTTTGAATGGAACTGAGTAAAAAAAAATTAATGTTCCTAGAGTGGGTACGTTCTGAAAGGACCCTGGTTGACAGGATCCAAATAGACTGGAAAAGATTCAGGCAGATTTCCCCCCTTCCCTTTGTGGAATGAAAGAGAGTAGAGACACATGTACAGAAAACTCAGAGAGGATCGATGAGGCAGAATCAGCTAGGAAATGACCCAATGAATACAAGTAGGGGACTGGTGAAGGTTGCTGGTGCCATGCCAAGAAGGTCTCGGATAGAGCCTATGCTGGGAGTCATTGATTCAGAATAGAGAGAATTTTTGCAGCTTGCTGGAGGCCTGCTGACTGATCATGCCCGAAAGAGTGCTGAAGCTGTACTTAGAAAAGAATGAAAATTTTGCTTTTGACTCTGAGACTTCATTAATGCATCCTCTTGTGGAAAAGGACATAGACCTTACCAGAAAGGGGACTATAATCATAACCTCACTAAAAGAGTTTAAGTAGTAGATCATTAATATGTTTGTAACTGTCTTTAATGCATGTTTTCTTTGTTTAATGTCCTAGTTGGTCTGGTGCTTGCTGAGAACTGTGCATCACAAAAGAAAAACTTAAGTCAGATTTCAGCATTACTGGGAGGTGGATTGGAGAACCTGGCTAAAATTAACCATAGCCAGTTCATCAGAACTTAATTCATTTGTCAGAAGTCAAATTCTGGCATCTTGGTTACACACTTAACTTGACCTTTGATGAGGAAATTATGAAATGGACATGTAATGTTCCACAAAATTTATATGGAGGAGTAAAAGGTCAAGAATCTTAGGGAAAATAATGAAAAAAAATTGGGAAGAAAGGGAGTCCAGCAATACCAGATCTCAAACTGTACTACATAGCAGTAATCATCAGAACAATTTGGTACTGATTAAGAAATAGAGAGGATGATTAGTGGAACAGATTAGTTACATGATATCCAGAAACAAACAGGCACAGAAGCTGAGTATCTGACAAACGCAAAGATCCCAGAAACTGAAGTAAGAATTCACTGTTAAAAGATTTTTTTGGGGAAAACTGGAAAATAGTTTTGTGGAAACTAGGTACAGACCAATATCTTATGTTAAGATAAACTCCATAAAAGACATCACTTGGATTTGTAGAATATAATTATCCCAAAGTCAGGCAACACTTTGGTTCTTCCATTTTGCCTTGGATGGGAGCTTTAAAGGTCTCAAGAAAAAGGATGATCATGTTAGGGGGGGCACTTAGTCCTTCTCTACCTCATTCTGTTTCTTTACCTTACTTTTTTGAAGAGAAACTCCCACTTTCTTTCTGAATTGGGTGAAATCACCAACAAATTAGAGGAGTTAGGAAGAAATTACCAGTTAGATTTGGGAGTGGGGAAGAGTCCATGACCCAATAAACAAGAGATAGAGAGTATCATAAAAGATCATAAAATGGACAACATTGATCATATAAAATTAATAAGTTTTTTGGACAAAGTCAATGCAATTAAAATAAGAAGAAAAGCAGGTAACTAGGGAAAAATCTTTGCAACAATTTTCTTTAATAAAGGACTCATTTCTAAGATATATAGGGAACTAATTTAAATCCATAAGACTAAGAGCCATTCCCCAGTTGAAAAATGATCATAGGATATGAATAAGCAGTTTTCAGAGGAAGAAACCCAAGTTATCAATAGTCATTTGGGAAATCATGCTCTAAATCTCTAATAATTAGAGAAATGTTAAAAAAAAGATTCTGAGATTCCATCTCACATTCATTAAATCAGAGTTAACAAAAGAGGAAAATAAGAAATGCTACAAAGGCTGTGGGAAAATAGGTACATTAATGCCCTGTTGGTGAAGCCAGAAACTGGTCCAGCCATTATGGAAAGCAATTAAGAGTCGACTATATGTCTAAAGATATTAAACTGATACCCTTTTATCTAATGATGACACTGCCTTAAGAACTATTTTATGGAGTATTCAGACAATGCAAACACTCACATGGAGATCAGAAGTGGTACAAGGATACTTTCAAGCTCTCTTTGAAAGACTTTAGTATTAGTTCTGAGACATGAGAGTTGCTGGAACAGGACTGTTCAGCATGGGATACCTGCATCAAAAAAGGAGCTGTGCTCTCTGAGCAAAGAAGAATCATAGTAGCACAAAGGAAATATGAGATTCATAAATCTAGAGACATCTCCATCCCAAATGTTTAAATGGACTATTTGTGCCCAACCTGTGATAGAGCATTCAGAGCTCATATTGAATTGATTAAGCACAGTTGAAGACATTGTACCTTGACTCCAACATCATGGTGTCATTGGTCCTCTTTGAGTACAAAGAATGGACAGCAACTTGGTCTACACTCCAAAGATACCTAAGAAAGTGGACAAGGATGTTACGCGAACAGAATTATCTATGGCAATGCTGTTTTAAGTAGCAAAGAATTGAAAATTGACGGTGTGCCCATCAGTTGGAGAATGGCCAAACAAGTTATGGGATATGAATGTGATGGAATGATAAAGAAAATGGTTTCAGCAAAACTTGAGAAAACTTGTATAAACCAATGCAGAGTGAAGTGAGAAGACCTAGAAGAACAATTTATACAATGACAATATTATGAAGAATAACAACTTTGAAAGACTTAGACATTCTGATCAACAGAATGACCAACCATAGTTTTAAAGGACTCATGATGAAACATGCTACTTACCTCCTGGTTGAGAGATGATGGATTTAGGGTACAGATTGAGTCTTATTCTTAAGGATATGATCAGTTCAGGAATTTGTTTTGCTTGACCATACCTACTTGTAATAGGGATTTTTTCCCCTTTCTTAATTGAGGAATGAGGAGGGTAGACAAGTGGAGGGTGGAAGGGAAAAAATTTGGAATTATGTTTATTGGAAAAATTGAAATAAAAAATGTTCCAGACTGAGTCAAAGGACCACAGACTAGGAATTTCCCCACAAAAACTTAGATGGAAAGTAAGAAAGAAAATAAGGAAGGAAGGAAGGAGAGAAAAAAGAAAGGAAAGAAGGAAGGAAGGAAGAAAAAAGAAAGGAAGAAAGTGAAAATAAAGAAGGTGGCTTTTATGAGAGGAGGGGAGGGTTTGCCAATATAGACTTAATTTATCAACATTTATAATGAAAACATTTTGCTATAATTACAAGTCAATCATAGTACTAGGTATTGTAAATAGTTTATTGTGTATATTTGTATAAATGGTTTAATAAACTATAATTATACCCATGATGTAAATAAATAGTAATGGACTAAATTCTGCTTTAGAAATGTAAGCACATGTATTACTCTTGCCCCGAAAAGGAATTTCACATTACCCAAATGAACACTTATTTATTGTAGGCCTGCTATGTGCAAAGCTTTGTACTAGACATTATAAGATGATATAAATAATATTGAATTACTGAATAAGCTTATTGTCCTCAAAGAGCTTATCTAACCTATAGTAGAACTTAGAAACCTGAGTTCTTCAATTTGTAAGTATTTATTATGTACCTACTATGTGCCAGGCACTTGAAGTAACTGAGATAAAAATGAAATAATCATGGCCTTGGTCTACTAAGCTATCCTATCTTTGATTGCCACATTAAGGGCATTAAAATAGTTCTTTATTCTTTCCCCTTTCATTTATCTATATGCCCCACACTCAAACTTGTCACAATATCTAGAGAAATCGTTGGGAGTCCTGTATTCCATTCCATAGTGATGTGGGACTGAGCAGGTGTGTAAAACATATACTTTCATGTTGTGCTTTCCAATAGAATGTTATCTTCTTGAGGGCAGGTTTGGTTTCATTTTTGTCTTTGTATCTCTAGAGCCTGGTGTAGTGCCTTATATGTAGTAAGGGCTGAATGAATCTCGGTTGAATTATATTCAGCATGTTATACCTGCTGTATAAAGAGATTTCTTTTTGATCAACTGTTTGTATTTACTCTTTGAACACATCCCAATTGTCAAATCTACTTAAGTGGAGTGAAATTATTTTGACAGGGATGATGACTCTGATAAGTGAAATCTACTTACAAATTTAATTCAAATCAGCAAGCATTTCTACGTGCCTACCTTGGGTCAGGCACTGATATAGGCACTAGGTACACAAAACGCAAAATCAAAATGTCCCAACCCTCAAGGAACTTACATTCTATCACCAGAACGTAGTGCTGATCAGTAGTCTGCAATGATACCTAAAAGCATGGTTATATTTCTAAAACACTAAGACACATTTTAAAAAATGGCATCTCTTGTAATTAGACTATCAGCTTAAGGAACCAGACTAATTACCAGGACACAAGGCAATGGTCAATGCAAAAGGTAGGCCCAGTGAGGCAGAACTGCCATCCTGCTGATGTGGTGGTTACTACCTCTGCAGGGAATTCAAATGCTCTTACAATGTACTTAGTACCCATTAAACGGAAAATAGACCCAAACCGTGTTGCATACGTAAGGTGTGTTTTATCCACATGCATAATCTATGGATTGTCTAAGCAAATAGCCAGGCAGATTGAGGTGGGGGGACATTGATAGATATCCCTGAAAACTTACCCATACCAGTTCAGAGAAGACTTTTATTTGTGACTTGAGGAGAACAGGAGAGGAACTATGTTGACTATTCAGTTCACATCTGAGAGAGGGGGTATAGGACTAGTATGATATCCACCTGCATCCCTATTTTATGTCTGGACTAGGGGCATGATTGGTTCAGAACAAAAATCCACTTTTCTGTCTTCCATATCTTAAAAGGGAGGGTGTATAAGGTGTACAGGGAGGAGTAGCACCTCTGATGTGAGTCCTCTTATTCCCCTTTGGTATCCACTTTCACCAAACTTTTACCTGTGACTCCAAGAAGCTGTAGCATGCACAGTAGCCACATCCTGGTAAGACAGGGCTAAATCAGGTCGAGGATAACCAACAGGCTTCAAACCTGTTGATGACTTAGGGGGATATCTACCCCCAAGCATGTGAAGACTTCACCTGGCTGAATGGGTGGATGGAACAATTTGTTCCATAGCCATGAAAGTAGCTGAAGCAGGAACTGTGGAGTGCTTAGAGCTTGGTCAGATGTCAAAGATGCCAAGGTCATCTGAGAATCTTTCTCTTTCTTCTCCCTGGAGTTAGTTCCAAAGTGAGTTTGAAACTATTTGTGTCTTTCTCTTTTATCAAGTCATATTCACCCCTCATATGGGATGATGTAGAGTTCCATTAGCATTCTTTCCACTTAAGAAAGTTTCACTAATGAACTTAAGAAAGTTTTTTTCAAAATGTTACAAGCTTGAAAAAAACAATAATAACAATCAAACAAACAAAAAACCCCATGAAATACCCCAAGCTGGAAACAGAAGTTACACACAGCTTTAGTTATGGGTCCTGATCTGCTGATCAACTGCCATGATGGGCAGGTAAGTATAAGATTCTTGGAAATATGAGTACTCCATCTTCCTCCAAATCCCCAATCCTTGCTTTCAGCCTACTTCTTGTGGCCATCAACTGGGAAAACAACCCTTGTCGTCATTCACTTTGGGGACTGCTCCTGCAGGTACTGCAGCCCTTAATTTTTCAACAGCCATACCTACTGAAGATCCAGAAAAATTCTGCCCTCAAATGGCACCATCATATGACTCAGTATCAGAAACAAATATGGTTGTTTATGAATGGAAATGACATGAAAGAAGGCATATTATCCCTTGTCTTGCCACTTCACCCAAGGAACACTGGACTTATCCATTAGACTTATAGCTAAAACCTCTAAAGTTGTTGTCTCCTCCATTGGATATGAGCTCCTTGAGAACAGGACTGCTTAGCATGGTGCTTTACACATAGTAAATGCATAATAAATCCTTGTGTATTCATTCATTCATCTTAGCTACTAGAAAACAGCAAACTGACAAAGCCATCTGTTTGTTATTCAGATCTGAAGCCACCTTGGAAATCATCAGTTACCAAAATAAGCCATATGACTACTGTAGTATAGGAATGAGAGGTCTGAAAGTCCAGAAATGGCATGTGACAGAGACATGTAGACCTTGACAACACTGTTGTTATAGAAACTTATTTAAACATTAAAGACAACACCTAGGGAGTGCAACAATATCCAATTGTTTCTTGAACAAATTCTCTTTTTTCTTTAAACAATAGAGATGCATAATTTCATAAGAGGGCTCTGAGAAATCTGTTCCTATCTATGGTCTGGAATTCCTTGACAGTTAAGTATTTTCTATAGGCTATAAATAGCATTTTAGAAAACTGGTCCTTTTCTAGGGGCTAAAACTGATTTCTCCATGAAAAGCAGTAGTAATCATCCTGTGTTGTCTTCATTAGAGGCAAGATGGTACAAAATAAAGAACCCCAGATTTGAAGTCAAAGGACCTGGGCTGTCATTTACCCCTGTGCCTCAGTCTTCCCACTTGTAGAGTGAGTAGGTATTGTAGACTGAGGTCCCTTTGCGTTCTAAAAGTGTTAGCCTTTCAATGAATTGGAGATCGTTTGGTGCGGGACAACCTGATGTTGAAAGATCTTGACTCTACTTCACGTGAGGATAAATGGAAAGAACCAGGAATGTTTGGCCTGGAAAAGAGAAGACTTAGGGGAGAATACGATAGCTGTTTTCAAATGTTTGAAGGGCTTCGAGGTAGAAGAA
>CM053584.1:243908758-243930446 GCA_028627135.1 Pseudochirops cupreus | reverse complement strand
CAAAGGACTTTTTCTACATTTATTGAGATAATCATATGATTTCTGTTGGGTTTATTATTGATATCATCAATCCCACTTGGTCATAGCGTATGATCCTTGAGATACTTTGCTGGATCTCTTTGCTAATATTTTATTTAAAAATTTTGCATTAATATTCATTAGAGAAATTGATCTATTCTTTCTCTGTTTTGGCTCTTCCTGATTTGGGTAATAGCACCATATTTGTGTCATAAAAAGACTTTGGTAGGACTCCTCGCCTATTTTTCCTAATAGTTTGTAAAGTGTCAGGATTATTATTTAAATGTTTAGTAGAATTTGCTTGTGAACCAGCTGGTCCTGGGGACTTTTTCTCAGAAAGTTCATTTATGGCTTGTTCGATTTCTTTTTCTAAGGTTGGGTTACTTAAGTATTTTATATCTTCTGTTAATCTGTAGATTTATTTTATTTCATTTATATTTTTGTAAATATTCATCCGTTTTATTTAGATTGTCAAATTTATTGGCATATAAGTGGGCAAAATAGCTACTAACAATTGTCTTAATTTCTTCTTCATTTTTGATGAATTCACCCCTTTCATTTTTTATTCTAATAACTTGAGGTTTTTTTTGTTCCTTGTTTAAATCAAATTAAACAACAGTGTAGTCATTTTATTAGTTTTTTCATAAAACCAGCTTCTAGTTTTATTTATTAGTGCAATGCTTTTATTATTTTCAATTTTACTAATCTCTCCTTCAATTTTTAGGATTTCCAATTTGGTGTTTAAATGGGGATTTTTAATTTGTTCTTTTTCTAGTTTTTTTAGTTGCATGCTCAATTCATTAAACCTCTTTTTCTCTATTTTATTGATGTAAACAATTGGAGATATGAATTTTTTCCTAAATACTGCTTTGACTTCCCCCCACAAATTTTGGTATGTTGTCTCATTTTTGTCATTTTCTTTAATGAAATTATTTTTTCTATGATTTGTTCTTTGACTCACTTGGTTTTTAGGATTAGATTGTTTAATTTCCAATTAATTTTTAATCTCTCTTTCCATTGTCCATTATTGAAAGTAATATTTATTGCATTGTGATCTGAAAAGAATACATTTGTTATTTGTGCTTTCCTGCATTTGGTTGTTAGTTTTTCTATACATGGTCAATTTTATACATCGTCAGTTTTTGTGTTGGTGCCATGTACTGCTGAGAAAAAGAATATATTCCTTTCTGTTTCCATTCAATTTTCTCCAGAGAACTATCATAGCTAACTTTTCCAGAATTTTATCTCCCTTCTTTACTTCTTTCTTGTTTATTTTTTGGTTAGATTTATCTAGTTCTGAGAGGAGAAAGTTGAGGCCTCCCACTGGTGTAGCTTTTTGTAACAGTTCAGAGATTTTATTCTAATAGCTTTAATTACAGTGCCTGTTTGTCAAAATGAAAACTGAAAACAAGTATACAAAATAATCAATTACTAATTGTATATTGAAAGCAGTAAAAGCAAGTTCTGAGTTTTTCCTAGGATAAAGTTTAACAACTCCAGCTTCTTCAGTGTTTATCAAAATACAAAAGAAAAAAAAAGTAAAGATCTTTTTTTTTTTCCATATGGCAAATCTGACCCTTATAGTAATGAGGGGTAGTAAAGGACATTTCACACAATTACAGATGGGGGATTGTTCCAAAATGGGACTGAATACTTCTAGAATGGAATGACTCCCCAAGTTCTCATGCTTAATTTATTTTCTTTCAAAACCTAGACATCATAGAGAAATGCCTGGCAGTTCTGACTGTTTTTGAAATATCTCCAGTCAAGTTTTGGGGCTAACACAGGCTGTGCTTACTGTGTAGATGTTTCACACAGAAGAACCATACTAGTATAGTTTTATTATCTATTTCCTCTTGTAACTCATTCAACTTCTTCAAAAATTTAGATAATATACCATTTGGTATGCATATGTTTAGTACTGATATGACTTCATTGTCTACGGTACCTTTCAGTAAGATATAGTTTCCTTCTTTATCTCTTTTAATTAGATCTATTGTTACTTTTCCTTTGTCTGAGATCATGATCACTACCTCTGCTTTCTTTGCTTCAGCTGAAGCATAATAGATTCTGCTCCAGCCCTTTACCTTTACCCTGTATCTCTCTGCTTCAGATATGTTTCTTTTTTTTTTTATTTTTTTATTTTAGATGTGTTTCTTATAAACAACATATTGTAGGATTCTGGTTTTTAATCCATTCTGCTACCCACTTCCATTTTATGGGTGAGTTCATCCCACTCACATTTATAGTTATGATGACTAACTGTATTTCCCTCCATACTATTTTTCACTTGTTTATCCCCCTCTCTCTTACTCCCATTTCCCTATTCACACGTTTTACTTTTGATCACCACCTTTCCCAACATACCCTCCATTTTATCAGTCCTCCCTCACTCTTCTGTTGTTCCCATCCTTTTTGCTTCCTTATAGGGTAAGATAGATTTCTATATCTGACTGTGTATGTTATTCCTTCTTTGAGCCAGTTTTGATGAGAGTAAGGTTTAAGTTTCACCCACCACCATCCTATCTTCCCCTCCATTATAATAATTCTTTCATGCCTCTTTTATGTGGAATCATTTACTCCATTCAAAGCCCCCTTCCTTCTTCAACGTGTGCAATTTTCTTTCTCACCCTTTTATTTTGTTTTTTGGAGAATATCATTCCATCAAATCACCTAATATCCACACCCTCTGTCTGTATATACTCCTTCTAATTGCTCTTACAATAATAAAATTGTTGAGTTACAAATATTACTTTGCCATGTTTATTTTATTGATTTTTCTTATGTTTTCTCTTTCTTGTTTTGATTTTTTACCTTTTTATGTTTCCTTTGAGTCTTGTATACTTTTTTTCTTTTGTATTTTGATAAACACTGAAGAAGCTGGAGTTGTTAACCTTTATCCCAGAAAAAACTCAGAACTTGGAATTTACCTATGATGTTCCTGGGAGTTTTCATTTAGGGATCTATTTTCAGACAGTGATTGGTGGAGTCTTTCTATTTCTATTTTGCCCTCTCATTCTAGTTTTCTTTGACAATTTCTTGAAAGATGTTGTCCAGGCTTGTTTTTTTCCCCCATGGCATTGAGGTAGTCTAATAATTCTCATATTATCTCTCCTGAATCTATTTTCTAGGTTAGTTTTCTTTCCAGTGAGAAATTCATATTTTTACTTTTTTGATTGTGTTTTTTTACATCTTGATGTCTCATAAAGTTGTTAGTTTCCACTTGCTCAATTCTAATTTTTAAGGAATTATTTTCTTCAGTGAGATCTTGTACTTTTTTTTCCATTTGGCCAATTTTATATTTTAGAGAGTTATTTTCCTCAGTAAATTTTTATTTATCTTTTCCCATGCTATTGACTCTTTTTCCATGATTCCCTTGTATTCCTCTTATTTCCTTTCCCAATTTTTCTTCTACTTCTCTTCTTTTATTCTACTTCTCTAATTTGTTTTTTCAATCCCTTTTAATGTCTTCCAAGAATTCTTTTTTTGGGACTGAGACCAAGTTACATTTTTCTTTGAAGCTTCACATATAGCCATTTCAACATTACTGTCCTCTTCTAAGTTTATGCCTTGATCACCATATGATCATAATAACTTTCTAGTAGTTAAGCTCTTTTTTTTTTCTCATTTTCTGCCCTTTTTGGTAACTTGGTGTTTTTCTGTGAGAGTTGGGCTCTGGTCCTGCAATGTCCCAAGCATTTTGTGCTGGGGCTCTGGGTCTTCCTGTTAGCTTTCACTGTCCTTTAGGACTTAGCTGCTTGCTTTCTCTGGAGGGTAGGTTTCCATTCTGGCTTGTACTGGGGGATGGGGTCACCCTATTTGCCTCCCCTAGGTGTGAGGTTTAGCTGCTGGCCCACTTCAGGATCACAGTCTTGCTACTGAGTTGCTATGGTTCTGGTAGCTGGCCCCAGAGTGGGGATCTTGTTGCTAGTATGCCCCAGGAATGGCACCCTGCTGCTATGGAAACAGGGTGTCTCTGCTGGTAGGTACGAGGGGTGGGGTCTCACTGTTGCCCAGTCATGGGATAGGGCTTTACTACTGGTTAGCAGTTAGTTGTAGTTTATACTGAGGCTACGGTCACTGGAGTGGGGTCTTGCTGTGCTGCACGGTCTGCTCACTTGTCTAGGGGGGTACTGGTTTGTAGGAGGGCAGGGCTTACCTGGTGGATTGCTTCCAGGCTTAGAGTTTTGCTGTAGGGACCCTTCTGGGAGGCTGGCTACTGCTGCTGCTCTTGGACCTCACTTGTCTCCCACAGTGAGACAGACCTTTCCTGTCAGGCTGGTCAGCTGCTTCCCTGCTCCGGGATCAATTCTAAGGCAGTTCTACAGTTGTCTGGAGGGGAATATGGAAGGGCTTCAGAGAGTTCATTCCTCATTCCACCATGTTGGCACCAAAAGTGGATTCTGATTTGTAATCCATTGTGCTATCCATTTCTGTTTTATGGAAAAGTTCATCCCATTCACATTCAAACTTATAATTGCTAGTTGTGAATTTCCCTTTTTATTATTTTTACTCACTATTTTCCTTCTTAATCTCTCTTTTTGCCTTATTCCTGTTACCTTATTTTCTCCCCTTACCCTCTTATTCCTTATTTTACCCTCTCTTCTAAAAGTCCCTCCCTTATCTATTTACCCTACCCTCCTAATCTTAAAATACCCTTCTAAAAGTACCCCCCACCCTATCCCCAGTTTTCTCACCTTTCTAGAAGTTCAGAAAACTTCTAAACCTCTTCATATATATGTATACACACACACACACACACACACACACACACACACACATATATGTTGTTTCTTCTCCAACCCAGATGAGAGTGTGGTTCCAATTTTACCAATCCTCCACCCCCACCTGCTTCCTCTGTATCAGTTCTTCCTTTCACACATAATTTCTCCTTTTAGCCTTTTCCTACACAATTTTGCTTTTTAGAATCACCTCATCACACACAACTCAGCCCCAACTTTTCAAAATAACTTAATAATAATATCAATTTTAAGAATACTAATAATTTCACATATCACAAGTAAACGGTTTGACCTCAACCAGTACCTTATAATGAGTCTTTAATGATTTCCATGTATTTCTTGTGGATCTTATATATCAAATTTTCCACTGAGTTCTGGTCTTTTTGATACAAATACCTTAAAATCTTTTCATTACTTATTAACCAATCAAAGTTGATTCCCACCCTCAGGAACACCCACTCTTCCAAAGGCATACAAGTGTTGAGTGGCTTCCATGAGGGATTTTTGGCATTTGAGTGTCCCACTGACCCTTTTATTAATTATCTGCTAGCATATATAATAAAACAATTAATTACCCAGAAACAATGTCCCTTGAACTTTTTATATGTCACAATATCTTGGGATGGTTATTATGTCATTTTCAATCTTTTTTTTCTCAAAGTTAAACTATTAACTTCACTCTTTTTATAATTTAATAATTCAACATACTAATTGCTATAATATTGTGTTATTGTAATATATAATTATATGCCACACATAATTATACATAATATTATAATAATTTATTATTAAACTTGAGTGATTTCTATGTGCCAAGCACTATGCTACACGCTGAGAATACATATAAATGAACCCTACTCTCAACACTTCATCATCCTAGTTATCTTTAAATGTTGGCTTCTCCTTAAGACTATAAGCAACTCAAGAGCAGGGCCCTTTTATTTTGTCTTTCTTAGCATTTTAGTACATTGTCTGGCACATGGTAAGCACTTATTGAATGACTGTTGGCTTAACGTGACTTGACCTATCCTCTTGACTGAGTTTGTCAATGTTCTTAAAATGTAGCAGCCAAAAAAAAAAAAAGCACTGAATTCCCAGTGCACAAGCTTTGTCATCTGAAATGAAGCAGCCATTTCATCCCTTCTACTAATAAATCTTGTCATCATGACCGTGGCTTATTTAATAATAATGCTGGTAATAGCTAGCATTTATATAGTGATTTAAGGCTTGCAAAACTCTTTATGTATATTCCCATTTGATCCTCACAACAACCCTTCAATATAGGTGCCATTATTATCCCTATTTTAAGGATAAGGAAACTAAGGTTAGATTTCAGGTTAAGGTACAGTGACTTGCCCTGGGGCACACGGCTAACCTCACACAAGTGAAACTGAGGGAAAATTTGAATTCAGGTCTTCCTGACTCAAAGCCCAGCTCTCTACCCATTATATTGCCTAGCATCCAAATTTCATTAAGACCTGGCAATCTGAAGGTAGAAATTTTCCAGTGCTAAACTTATGCTCTGGAAATAACATTATTACCAATTTCTATATCCTTTGCAAATATGCAAGGAATCATGAGACTCATATAAGACCTATGTTAAAAGTTTTACATAAAACCTTAGAGATTATCAGATCATACTTGCTAGTTTCCTAGTAAACATGAGAAATTCTAAAATCCAATTCAATGTCCATTCATTGTTGCCTCCCACGTGCAGTAACTAGACATTGGGTGAGATACAAACATCTCTCTAAAATATGGTTTTAGACAAGGAGAGCTTGTCATTAGAAAGAAAGGAAATATATATGTCCTCCCCCCTCCCCCCCGCCCGCAATCACCCAGTCCCAAAGTCTGGAGTTAGAAGTAGTCAGAAGCCCTGGATTTAAAACCTGGCTTTGTGTGTGTCTGTGTCTGTGTCTGTGTCTGTGTCTGTGTCTGTGTCTGTGTCTGTGTCTGTGGTGGCTTTAGTTTCCTCATCCAAATTAAATTATCTGATCTCAAAGAATCTTTAAGCTCTATATCCTGTGAAAAGTTCACCAAATGACTCTCTTCAAGAGAAGCTGATCTGGAGGCAGCTAGGTATCTCAGTGAATAGAGCATTGGCCTTGGAGTCAGGGGGACCTGAATTCAAATTCAGCCTCAAACATGTAACACTTACTAGCTGTGTGACCTTGGGCAAGTCACTTAAACCCAATTAGCCTGCCTTGCTCCCTCCAAAAAGCAAAAAAAAAAAAAGCTGATCTAAGCAGGCAACATCAAAGGGCAAAAAGTTAAAACTTTTAAAAGCCTGCTATACATGACTTGTTCAACGTCTTGTCTTAAATTTATTTGTTCCAAAGGATTACCAAGTCATTTTAGGTACTGACTGAGAGACTCACTGCTATTTCAAATCTCAGAGACCCTCATTCATTACCAAAAGATTAAATAAATAATTTAGGAGTTCAATGCTAATCTAAAAATTTGTGTGGGGCTTAATAAAGGAACAAAAAAGCCCCCTCACACTCCAGCCCCCTTTCTCCAGAACCAGCTTTCTTTAAGATAGGAAATAGGCTAACATTTATCTCTCCTCTTTTCTTCCCCACTTCCATCTGCAACACACACACACACACACACACACACACACACACACACACACACACACACACACACACACACTGCTAAGCCAGATCAATAATAAATTCAAGGCTGGGAAAAATGTATCCTACTATGATGCTCCCTGAGTCAGGGAATTCCCACAATTGCATCCCGAGTACAACCAGTCCCAATGTCTAACTCTCCCAAGTCCTATCTATATATCAAACTAAGAAATGTTATCTATGTGAGCCTGTGAGTCTGTGTACCTGTGAAACTTTTTAAAGGGATTCAGCAGACCCTTGAAATGATCTCTGAAAAAACTGTTGTTGTTGTTTTCGATGACTGCTGGGACTATTTCCAGACCCTGGGACTGATTAATTAACATGGTTGCCACCCTGCTTCTTTGTCTAACTCCTCACTGGCCAGGCTTACTGGCAGAAGGCTGACTGCATTCCTCTGAAAAATTCTGATTTTGTGGCTCACCAAGCAACCTAGTTGAACACAGTGATCCAAAGCCAGGGAGGGCAAAGCAGCAAACAAAACAAAACCTGCTCCTTGCCTAGTAAGGTACTTTATTTCTTCAATTCTTCTCAGATTTTTTTCTTGTATAGTTCCCTAATTTTGCTTGTTTGAAATGCTTATGTCCCCTTATAAATATCTAGAATCCTGTTGGGATAGGCTGGGTGTCAGAACCTAGCTCCTATATTCTTTCACTGGCTTACCCAAAGTGAGAGCCCCTTTTGTAATGATATATCCAATGGATCCCCCAAACAAAGGCTAAGTATGGCTGTCTTTGGCATATTTGGGAAAGAAGAGATGGTTTCATCCTTGTGTTCCCTATGAATACATCCAAGAAGGCTAACGATCTGGGAGGTAGCTATTCCAGAATAGGCAATTCCTGCTTGTGTTATCCTCAAGATAAAAGCTCACCAGCCATACCAAACCTATACAGCATTTTGCTTTTTAGGCTCTTACAAGGGAAAAGCAAATAGCTTGTTTCATTATCGACTGCCCTAGAATCTGTCACTGACCTTTCACCATTCCCAAACTGGGAATTGTTATCTCTCTGCAACAGTCACCCTCCAGTTTCTCTGCTCTTACTCTAGGCCTGCTGAACATCACTGGGGAAAATAATTAAAGTATATTTCACCCACTAGAGAATTACGGCACAAAATCTCTACTGGGCTCTTACTGCTGCCTAACAATCCGTTTACTCAAACCTTAACATCTCCCTGTCTCATCCTGCACAGCAATTGTTTCAGAATTTCTTATTTCCTCTCACCCCGAAAGCACCCTCACTCATTACACCTAGCTTCTTACTTCACTGAGAACACTGAAACTTCTTTACGGAATTCTCCTTGGCTGCTATGTTCCATCCTCGGAAACTTTTAGCATCATCGCCTGTTTCCTTTCTTTCAGGCACCCTTAATCTCACTCTCCATACAAACTCTTTTCTATCTGCCTACAAATATTTTAAGATTTCCACAATTAAAAATAAACAAAAAGTTCTTCTTGGTTCTTGTACCTCGTCCAAATACTATCCCACTATAATTCTTCACAGCTACATTTCTAGAAAAAATTTTTTATACTTCATATATCTTTTTCCTTATTATTCTTTTTTTGTTGTTCATTCTTTTCAGTTGTGTCCAACTCTTTGTGACCCCTCTGGGGGCTTTCTTGGCAAAGATACTGGGGTAATCTATTTCCTTCTGCAACTCATTTTACAGATGAAGAAACTGAGAGAAACAGGGTAAATGACTTGCCCAGGGTCACACTGCTAATAAGTGTCTGAAGACAGATTTGAACTCAGGAAGATAAGTCTTCTTGACTCCAGGCCCAGGACTCTATCCACTTTGCTACTTAGCTGCCTCAGTTCTTTCCTTAACCCCTTGCAATGTGACTTCCACACAAACCACTCTACTAAGTCTGTTTTCTCACCCATCATTAAAAAAACCTAATTGTTGCCTCTAATGGCAATTTATATTCTCATTGGCCTTTCTGAAGTTCTCTGAAATAATCCCAATGAGTGGCTACTTTTGAGATGTTCTTGTTTGAATATGACATTATAATCATCACAGAAAGCCATAAAACATTAAATAAATTCCTTTGCAAGATCCATGTAAATTCAACTGAGATTCACCTAACCATTTACATAGGAAAAAACAAGTGGATGAAAAAGGCATGTTCACTAGATAATGATATGCAATTAGGTTGGAAGCCCATTTAGTTAATCCATCCATTAATCAGTTAATAAATATTTGTTAATTACCTAATATGCACCAGACATTGTATTAATTGCTGGAAATACAAAAAGAAGCAAAAGATAGTTCCCTGCCTTCAAGAAGCTCACAATCTAACGAGGAGACAAATATGTGCAAACTATATACAGGATAAATTGAAAGCAATTTACAGAGGAAAGGCACTAGACTTAAACGAAATTGGGAAAGATTTCCCATAAAAGATAACATTTTAGTTGGGACTTGAAGGAAGCCAGAGAAGTCAATAAGTGGAGCTGAGGAGAGGGAGCATTCCAGGCATGGAGAATAGCCAGAGAAAAATGCCTAGAGTCTAGAGACAGAATGTCTTGTTTGTAGAACAGCAGAGAGGCCAGTGTCATTGGATCAAAGAGCATGTGGTAGGGAGTAAGGTATAAGAATACTAGAAAAGGAAGACCTGGCTAGGTGGTGTTTTGAAAGCTAAACAACAGATTCTATATTTGATCCTGAAGGCAATGGGGAGCCATTGAAGTTTCTTGAGTGTGGGGAGTGGTGATGTGGTTGGACTTGTGCTTTAGGAAAATCATTTTAGTGACTGAATGGAGGACAGATTAGAATGGGGAAAGACTAAAAGCAGACAAACCATCAGTTAGACAAGGACTGTGAATGGATAATAGGCCCAGAATTGTATAAGAGAAATATTATAGACTAAAATGCATTTGGGAAATTGTGCAGCACTTTCAATGACTCTGAGAAGCTTCCAGACATAGAAACCCAATGTTTTAATACCAATAATGTTCTGGTAGAGAAGTAACATTGTATAGTGGAAACAATGGTGTCCTACCTCTTATACTTATGAGCTGTGTGACCATGGCCAAGTCACTTAATGTCTCAAGAATAAAATATGTACTCCTTTGCTTGACGTTTAAAACCTTTCAAACTGGGCTCCAGCCTACATTTCCAGCTTCTTTGCATGTCCTCACTCTATGTTATGGCCTAACTATTCAACTTGCTATTCTCTCCACATGACATTCAATCTTCTATCTCTATTCCTTTGCACAAACTGAGAAGTACCATGACACAGCAGAAACAGTGCTGACTTCATTAAGAGGACTTGGGTTCAAATCCTGCCTCTGAGACTACTTGGGTGACTTTGGGAAAGTGATTTCATGTCCCCAGACCTAAGATTCCTACTTGTGAAATAAGGAACTAGGACCAAATGACCATTAAGGTCCCTTTATGATCTCTGTCTACAACTCACATATTCCTTCCTTCCTTCTTTGAATCCCCCTGTTGTTCTTAGAATCTCCAGCTTCTTTCAAAGCTCAGTTCAAATGTCATTTCCTACATGAAACTTTTCCCAGTCCCCTCCAGTTGTTAGGGCTTGCCCCCCTCTTCAGATCCATCACTTGGTATTTACTTAATATATATTTTATATTTACTTCCTTGTGTACACATTTTTTCACACCAGTAGAATATAAGTTCCTTGAGGGCAAGAGTGTTTTTTTCTCCTTTGGCTTTGCTATCTCCAATATTCAATAAAAGCTTGTTGAATCAATGAATGAATGTAAGATTTGGAAGAAGGGGAGGGAATAAGCATTTATATAGTGCCTGCAATGTTCCTAGTGTTGTGATAAGTGCTTTTACAAATATTATCTCATTAAATGAGATGATAATTAAAGAAGATGGAATTTTAGTTGGAGCTTTAAAAAAGCCAGGGAGGTCAGCATTCAAAGCAGAGGAAGGAGAGAATTCCAGGCATGGAATTCCAGGCCAGAGAAATTGCTCAGAGCTAAGAGATGGAGTCTCTTGTTCATCTAACAACCAGATTAACGACACTGGGTTGAAGAGTATATGTTGGGGAGTAAGGTGTAAGAAGACTGGAAAGGGAGGAGGAGGCTAGGTTATGAAGGGCTTTGAATGTCAAACAGAGTGTTTTGTATTTTCTCCTGGAAGCAATAGAAATCCACTGTGGTTTATCGAATAGGGAACTGACATGATCAGACTTGCACTTTAGGAAAATCACTTTAATGACTGAATGAAGAATGGATAGAAGTGGGGAGAGACTTGAGGAAGGCAGACCCTCCAGAAGGCTATTACAATAACCCAAATGCAAGGTGACAATGGCCTGAGCTAGAATGAAGGCAGGGTCAGAAGAGAGAAGAACGCACATTCAAGAGATGTTGCAAAAGTGAAATCAGCCCATCAGTTGGGGAACGGCTAAACAAGTTGTAGTATATGACTGTAATGGAATACTATTGTGCTATAAGAAATGAGGAGCAGACAGACTTCATAATAACCTGGAGAAATTTATATAAACTGAGGTTGAGTGAGAAGAGCAGAACCAGGAAAACTTTGTACACAATTATAGACCCAACATATGTGTGACAACTAACTTTGATAGACCGAGCTCCTCTCAGCAATGCAAGGTTATAAGACAATTCCAACAGACTCATGCTGGAAAGAGATATCCACATCCAGAGAAAAAACTAGAGTCTGAATGCAGACTGAGGCAAACTACTTGTTCTCTCTCTTTTTTGTTGTTTTGTTTTGTTTCCTCTTTCTCATTGTTCACTCCATTGGTTATAATCCTTCTTTACAACCTGACTAATGTTTAACGTGAAGGTATTTGTAGATCCTATATTCGATTGCATGCTGCCATAGCAAGGAGGATTAGAAGGGGAAGGAGAGGGAGGGGGAGAAAATGTGCAACTCAAGGGACAGTGAAACTGAATGTTATATACTAAAAGTAAACTTTTTTTTTAAAGAGATCATTTAAAGCAGGGATTCTTAACCTGACCTCCATCAAAAAAAAATGCTAAATCAACAGGGCTTGGGAAGATATAGTGAGGAATCAAAGATGACTCCTGGATTGTAAATCTGAGGTTCTTGGAAGATGATGTTGCCCTCTACAATTAAAGAGAAGGTGGGGGAGGGGATTTAGGGGAAAAGATTATGGGTTCTATTTTGGATATATTGAGTTTAAGATGTCTACTGTACTTCTAGTTTGAGATATCTGAAAGGCATTTGAAAATGCTTGACTGGAGGTCAGAAGAAAGATTGGGACCAGAAATGTAAATTTGAGAATCATCAACATAAGGATGGTAATTAAATCCATGGGAGCTGATGAGATCACCAAACAAAATTGTTGTTCATCCTTTGAGTTCTGAAGAGGGTTAATGACATCAGGGGTGATGTCTTGACTCCATCAAGTGGATTGGATTTAAAGGAGGCAGAGTTGCACAAAATCATCAGCTTCACTCTCTCTTCCAGAGTCATCAAAGTCCTGTGGCAAGACACAAATTAGGACAACTGGCAATGGCCAGGGATACAATGGATGACTTTGGTATCTTTGATGTCTGACCAAGCTCTAAGCACTCCACAGAACCTGCTTCAGTTGCCTTCATGGCCATTGGAACAAATTCTCATCTGCCCATTCCACTGGGGGAAGTCTTTGAACACTTGGAGTAGACACCCTCTAGCTCATCGATAGGTTTGAGAGCCATCGGTTACCCTCAACCTGATTTAGCCAGTCTGCCAAGATGGTTTTACTAGGGTGTGGCCTCTGTGCATGCTACAGCTTCTTGGAGCCACAGATGAAAGTTGGATGAAGGTAAATAGGTAGATGAAAACTTTCATATCAGAGAGAGGTGGCTGATCCTCCCTGAAGACCCTATACACACCAAGTGAGGTAGTACAGAGGAAGAAGAGAAGAGGACCCAGGATGGAACCTTGAGGGACACCTAGGGAGTCACTTAATAGTTACCATTTATCTAACACCTTTAAGGTTTGCAAAAACACTTAACAAACATTATCTTATCTTTATCTTCACAACAACTCTGGGAAGTAGACACTATTGTTAGTATTATCTCCATTTTACAGATAAGGAAACTGAGGAAGAAGTTTAAAGGTCATATACCTAATAAGTATCTCAGGCTGGATTTAAACTCAGTTCTTCCTAACTCCAGATCTACTAATCTATCCACTGTACCAGGTAGCTGTCAATTAACCTGATTCTGCCTCAATTTCCTCATCTGTAAAATGCAGATAGTAATAGCAACTGCCTCCCACAGTTATTGTTGGAATAAAATGAGATTCACAAGCTTGAAGTGTTACACAAATTCTAGCTGTCATCATCATCATTATCACCCTCATGATTATTATTATTACCTACATAAGAGACAAATTTAGAAGTCACAATATGGGTCAGCTCTTGTCCCTTCATTCAAGGTTCTCCTAGTTCAACCCAGCCCCCATCCTGACTTCATTTAAGCTTTTGAGTCACTTACTGAAGACTTATTATTCAACCTGTTGTGGATTAATCACTTGTGTACCTCCAGTCTACACAGGTAAAATGCAAAGGAAAAAAAAGGCTTCTTTTTCCTCTCTTTATCAGTGTAAATACCATCCTAGGGTCCACATCACTCTAGGAGGCCGCCAACTTGTTTATTCTGCAATTTTTAAAGAGTAATAGTCAATAAACATTTATTGAAGACCTATTGTGAATCTGGCACTATACCAAGCATTAAGCAAGGCTACAAACATGAAAAAAGAAAGATAATCTTTCCTCTCAAAGAACTTAATATATAACCAGTAAGACAACAGAGAAAAGAAAGCTAAAAGTGGGGTGAGCTTCTGGAGATGTCAAAGAAGTACAAAATGAGTGAGGGCAGGTGGGAAAAGAGCTGTTTCTCCTCCTTAAAAGGAGATTAAGGAATTCCTACTTCACCCTCCAATCAGAGGGCAGAGGGTACTGAAGAGGCATCTAAGACTGATGGAATCTTGCAAGATGATGAGATTTCCCAATGATGAGTTTGCTGGGAGTACTGTGGAGAAGTGAAAGTAACTCAAAGGGTATAGCTGAGTGGGAAATGAGATGTCTGAGGGGTAAGACAAAACATATTTTATTAAAGCAAGTTTTCAAAGAAAGATGTGAAAAGGTTTCCTTGTGGGACCCTTTCAGAATCTTTTGCTTGAAAGCTCTATTTCTAGTTACCAGAACTTTCTTGGCTGGTTTTGTTTTTTTTTTGCGCTACCGGGAACTCCCAGTGTTGAAACTCCCTCCAGCGATGTAAATCAGAAACTCCAATAACTTTAGTCTTAAGAATGTTGCTTGGGGTACTAGGAGGTTTATGTGACTTGCCAGTGGTTACAAATACAGTATGTGTGTGTACATGTATGTATTTATGTATGTATGCAAATCAGAGACAAGATAACTTCAATTTAATTCTGCAGACATTTTCTTAGCACCATTGTATCACACATGGTATTATGTGTTAGGGTTATAAAGACAACAATGAAATGATCCCATTTCCCAAAGAGTTTACGTTCTCTCATCTCCAACTCCAACTGAGGCAGCTAGGTAGGTACTGTGTATAGAGCACTGGGACTAGGGTCAGAAAGACCTGAGTTCAAATCCTGCCTCAGATACTTACTAGTTGACCCTAGACAAGTCATTTAACCTCTGCCTCAGTTTTCTCAGCTGTGAAGTGGAGATAATAGCATCTACCTCCCAGGATTGTTGTGAAGAACAAATAAAATTATATTTATAAAATTATTAGCACACTACCTAGTTCATGGGAGGTACTTAATAATAACTTATTTCCTTCCATCAAGCTATCCGTCTCCCCACCTAATAATGCTAATATTACAAAGAAGATGGAAAAAAGGAGGTCTAAAGAAGTGTTCTTTGACAAATATTTTTAAGTGCCTCCTTAACTAAAGCTCTCTTCTGATACCTCTACTCAGGTGACCCTGAAAACTTAAAGGCTTAACCAGAGAAGCACAAACACTAGCAGATGCTACAAAGTTGGGGGGGGGCGGAGCTTTACAACAGACTTGGCATTGGTCTGTCATTAGAGAACTGCCCTGGATAAATTCAGAGGCTCTTTGCTAGTTTGGCTATTGGGCGATGACTTTGTCAATCACAGCGGTTCTCAAAGGCCAGCTACTAAGCTACAGAGGGTTCAAAATCTGCAACCACAGAGGGAGTACCCATGCAAAGGAAATCAGAGATACTTGATACATTGAAGTATCTAGAAGCTGCTGAGTGCCAACAGTGTGCCAGGCCTAGCACAAAGCCTTACAATGCCAGGAGTGAGATGAAAGACCTTGTCTCTTTCCACATCAATCATTGGTTAGAACATTTTATTCCTGGACCACAGCTTTTTACACTCTTATTCTTCATACCTCATAATCGTCTGGATTTTCTCAAGTAATATGCTGTTCCCCAGGCAGGTTGGTGCACTGCAGTAATCCTTTATGAAATTGTATCCTAGCGACCTGGAAGAGCATCACTCCCAAAGCATAATAAAATGCCCTAGAGGAACACAAGGCAGGCCACACCATCATCATCATCAATCATCATAAATGGGGACAATAACCTATAGGCTATTTTTTCAATATTCCTTCTTTTCCTTCCTTAATGTTTCAGTATGCCTTCCTTTCAATATTCCTTCCTTCCACCTCCATCTCAAACCCACACATTTGGGTTTTTGTCACAAATAGTACAAGTACCACGTAGTTGGACCTAACTCATGAGCTCTATGACTCAGGATCTTTTACCTCCTTTTTGCAAAGGGAATGAAGTCTAGATATGTAATTCCATTGGTGTTTGGAGCTGCCAATGTAGAAACTTTCTCCACTAATGCAGGTTAGCAAATAGCCTATATCTTAAATAATCTTAACGAGTTGCCAGAGGAACTGGCACATAGTCACATTGTTAATATACTAAAAAGGCAAGATTGGAACCTGGGTCTTTCTGACTCTGAAGCTAGCCTTTTACCCATGACATGATTCGGTCTTTCTTGGAATTGTCTTTAACAACCAAAAGAAGAAAAAATACAGACCTATAGGTGTAAACTATGGGTACCCATGTAAAGATTTGTGAATTTTGTACCTTTACAGTTAAAAAAAGAAGAGTAGGGGTGGGTATGGGGAGGAGACATGACAGCTGGCTCCATATATCTGAAGGCTTTTCATGTTAAAAGAAATTAGACATGTTCTGCTTGGCCCCAAAGTGTAGAACTAGAATTGTTGCTGTGTTGTTCATTTGTTTTCAACCATGCCTGACTCTTCATGACTCCATTACTCATTTGGGGTTTTCTTGGCAAAGACACTGGAGTGGTTTGCCATTTCCTTCTCCACAGGTCATTTCAGAGATAAGAAAATTGAGGCAAACATATTATATAATTTTCCCAGGGTCACACAGCTAGCAAGTGTCTAAGGCCAGATTTGAACTCAGAATAATGAGTCTTCCTGACTCCAAGCTCAGCACTCCATTCACCGCATCATCTAGCTGAACCAGAATACACAGGTGGAAATGTAAAGAAATAGATTTCTGATAAACATAAAGAAAAATTCCCTAACAATTAAAGCTGTCCAAAAGTGAAACAGGCTGCCTCCAGGATAAAGTAAATTCCTCATCACTGAAGCTCTTTACACAAAAGCTAGTAGAACACTTGTCAGGGATGTGGAAGAGGGGATATTTGCCCTGGTACAAGTTGGACCGGATGGTCTTTGAGGTCCTTTCTGACTATGTGAATCTAGAATTCTGTGGTTTCTACTTCCTTCGTAAATGCCTCTGATGCACCTGGTATACCCCTCTGCATTCAGAAGTTCCTCAATACAGATATTGTCTGACAGACCGATCATACAAACAAAAGACCTCAGAACACCTCACAGACATGACTTCATGCCCAGATACTTTTTGAAGAAGTAGTCATTCTTATTTTGAGTAAAGAAAAGACAAGGGGTTAAAATACTTACTCTGAGGCTTTTTGTAATTCCATTGCTTTAATAGTCAACTTTGAACAGAGGGACTTCTGGGACTATCAGATTGTCTAGAATGCAAACATGTCAGGTGCTCATGAGGGCACCATGAATTGAGTTATTCATAACCAGAGCAGGTAAGAAATGAAACAGATTTTTTTTTGAAATCTCTAATTTCTGTGCACTTTAGAACCATCCAGCTCAAATTGTTGGCAAAGGTTCAAATCAGGCCTTATTTTCTCTTAACTCCTTAATATTATTTTGGAAGTGGGTAGGACCCTAGGAGCACCTCAGAGGGTGTTTTGTTTATGAAGAGGGTAATATGAAGCTGGTGAGTTAGGGTTTTACAAGCAAGTTGCATTCTAATTTTGAACAGTCTCTTGCTCCAGTATTTTCCATAAGGGCTGCAAAGATAAATACAATCCATTCAGGTCTAAATTGACCACAGCAGCTATGCTGACATGTGAGTCTTAAAACTGAGGTCTTGCCCTGTGAAGCCTCTACCAGCTCTCTCCCAAGCAGAAGGAATAAAGAGATGGCTGTGCTTTAATTTCAGTGCTATTTATACACCTTGATAATTAGAGCTGTGAAAGTGGTATCTTGCTCACGAATATTCTGGCTAAAGCCATAGTTTTAAGAGCATAGAGAATCGCTCCCCAGTAAGCACTTTGTATTTTTCCTCACATTCTCCATCAGCGCTGTCTTATTTTTTTACAGTAATGTGTTCCACTCACAGTAAAGTAAATTTAGGACTATTACATTGCAGGAAGCAGTTTCTGGAAACTGTCAGGAGATTATATATACTAATCCCCTCTAACTTAAAGCATTTTTTTCTAGTAGTATGCATCACAATTAAACCACAATTAAAGAGAGGCAGGGAGGTCTAGTAGATATGGATATGGCCTCAGAGTCACAAAGAACTGGATTCAGTTTCTGCCTGTATGACCCTGGGCAAAGCCCTTAGATCACTCAGGATCTCCAGGTAACTCTCTGAACTCTGAGTTTCAGCATAATTGCTTATTTTCACTAGTAGAGGGAGTCTCTTCATGGAAATTTCCCTAGACCAATGAAATCACAGGTCCAAACCCCCTCCTTCCCAATCCATTTAATTAAATGGAACCATAAAGCACTTTATAAAGCTAGGCTCTTATGTTCAGCAATAAAAATTTCCATTTATAGTCTGTTCCCACACAATATATACCCAAGAAAGGCCAGCTCAGATACATACACATGGGCTGTTTCCTACTTCAAGGTTACTCATTGAAAAGGCTCTCTTTTTTTTTTTCAGTATTGATTAAGTGCCTACTGTGTTCTCAGTACTGTGCTAAGCATTCAGGATACAAGGACAAAAATGAGACAGTCTTTGATCTCAAGAAGCTTACATTCTGCCTGGGAACCTTACATATATATAAACAAGAATGGACACAATATATAAAGAAGAAATGCGAGGTATATGGAATGAGGTACAAGTAACAGGCTGTAGGGGCAGGAGAGGAAAAGCTTAACATGGAAGGTATTTCTTGAACTGAGTTTTGACAGAAAGTAAGAATTCTAAGAGATAAAGTTCAAGTACAAGAAGGCTTCTAGAGCATGGGAGGGGAAATAAGGTAAAATAAGGCAGGTTGGGGTCAAGTCTCAAGGGCTTTAAAAGCTCAGCAAAGGAGCTTATATCTGATCCTAGAGGAAATTGGGAGCCATTGGAGTTTGTTGAGTAGGGGAGTAACATGGTCTCAGACTTGCACTTTATGAAAAGAGCTTTGACAACTATATGGAAAATGGATTGAAAAAGAGAGAGAATTGAAGGGAGACCAGTTAGGAGGATATTTCAAATAGTCAAGTTAAAGAGGTAATGAGGGACCAAACTAGTGTGGCAGCCATCTGAGTAGAGAGGAGGGGACATATGGAAGAAATACTGTAGAGGTAGAGGTAGAAATGATAAGATTTGGACAATGATTTAAAATGTAAGATGAGAATGAGGAGTCATGAATAACTCCAAGTTTACAAAGCTCTGGGGACTAAAAGGATGGTGGCAGTACACTCAACAGAAACAGGAAAAAGTTTGAGGGGAAAGATAATGAGTTCAGTTTTGCACAAGTAGAGTTTAAGATACCAATATGCGTTCCACTTTGAAATACCCAATAGGCAACTGATGATGCCAATGCCAGATTGAAGCTCAGGAGAAAAGGATATAAATCTGTAAGTAATTTGCACAGAGAAGATCATTAAGCCCATGGGAACTGATGATGTCAGCAAGTGAGAAAATACAGAAGGAGTCAAAAAGATAGCCTACTTCAAAGCTTTGGGAATAGAACCAACAGTCGGGGAGCATGATGGAGAAGATGAATCACCAAAGGAGACTGAGATGGAGTGATCAGACAACAAGGAGAAACAAGAGAGGAAAGAGTAGTGAAAGCCCAGCACCCACTATGTGTTTGGCACTATACTAGGCAATGGGGCCACAAAGACAGTATGAAATAGTCCCCACCCTCAAAGAGCTTATCATGAGAAACTGTGCAATGTGTGTGTGTATAAAAAAATCTACATAATAAATGCATAAATACAGGATAATATGGGGGATGGAGTTGCTGCAGAAGGAATCAGGGAAGTTTTCATGTAGGAGGTGATGCTTGAGCTAAGCTTGAGCTTAGGAGGTAATGTAGGAGGTGATGCTTGAGTTAATCCCTGACAGAATCTAAGGATTTCAGGATGTGGAGGTGGAGAAGGAAACTGATTTTTCAAACTCTGCCAATGGCTTCAATCAAATGAATTCAAACAAGGCACTGTTATTCCCTTTTTCCATTAGACCTCTTGAACAAAAGAGGTTTGCTTAGCTCTGGACTCTGGAGACTGTTAGCCATCAGAAAGATGCAGGGAAAATGTCTCGAAAGGAGGATGTCTTTCCAATTGAGATCTGGGGAGAAACAGAATGTGTAAGGTTGTGAGACACTGAGAAAACTAACTTAGAAACCAAGCCTGCTGCTCAGCCTTCTGGCAGAAGAGCAAGAAGTGCCAAAAACTGGAGCCTAGGAAAGGGTGGCTGTCTTTCTCAGATATCTGTGTTGTGCATAGCTATACACAGAGAAGAGAAACTGTGAACTCAATGAATTGAAGGGGAGGCAGGGAAGACAAACAAACAGTTACAGAACAGAAAAATTACATCTGATATTACATCATGCAGAGCGCTCTTGGGTCACAGATTCATTCAACATCTAAAAATTTTAAGAAATTTAAGAAACACCTATATACCAAAATTTAAGAAATACCTATTAAGCAAGCTTCTACTATGTACAAGGTTGTCTAACCCTGGTCAGGTGACATACAAATTCATGATCTAAGTCAGTGGTTCTCAACCTTCCTAATACCGTGACCCTTTAATACTTGTATGTGGGCATATCTGCATGTGGGCCGATCTGCCTGGAGGCGAATAGAGGAGCAGTGTCTCAGTTCCTAAGACCATCAGAAATATGTGTTTTCTGATTATCTTAGGTGACCCCTGTGACCCCTGTGAAAGGGTCATTCGACCCCCAAAGGGGTAGTGACCCACAAGTTGAGAACCACTGGTCTAGGTAAAGAGGGAAACTGGGTAAGAAAATATAGATGATGGCGTGACAAATGAAAACTCATGAAATGACTATGTAAACCATATCCTTCCTTGTGGTGATTCACAGGATCACAGATTTAGCACTGGAAAGGATTTTAGCGGTGATCCAGTCCAACTATCTCAATTTTCCAGATGAGGAAATTAGAGCCCAAGGGGTTTGTGACACAAAATGTCACACAAGTATTAAATGTCAGATTGAAATTTGAACTCATATCACTTATTTCTTATACATGCCATATTCTCTACTTTCAACAACATTCAGTGTGCATGTTATATACCTCTTTCATAGAATGACAGAATTGGACAATTGGAAGGGACCTCAATAGCTATCTAAACCCAACCTATACCTGAAAAGAATCTCCATTATAATGTACCTCACAAGTGATTATCCAGCTTTTACATGAAGAATTCCCATTCTCAAGGCAACTCACTGTATTGGGCACCTGGATGGCACAGTGTATAGAGCTCTGGGCCTGGAGTCAGGAAGATTCTGAGTTCAAATCTGGCCTCAGACACGTATTAGCTGTGTGACCCTGGGCAAGTCACTTAATCCTGTTTGCCTCAGTATCCTCATCTGTAAAATGAGCTAGAGAAGGAAATGGCAAACCACTCCAGTATCTTTGTCAGAAAACCTCAAATGAAGTCACAAGGAGTAGGACACAATAAAACAACAACAACTTGTTGGGAAGATTCTCCTGACATCAAGTTTAAATTAGCTTCTTTGCAACTTCCACATAATGATCCTGGTTCTGCCCTCTGTGGACAAA
>CM053584.1:243886481-243908258 GCA_028627135.1 Pseudochirops cupreus | reverse complement strand
ATTTGGAACTATACCCAAAGGGATACAAAACTGCACATACCCTTTGACCCAGCAATACCTCTTCTGGTTTTTAATCCCAAAGACATAAAAAGGGGAATGGTGGGTTAGAGAATCCATTTGTACAGAAATATTTACAGCAGCTCTTTTTTTCTTTTTTTTTCTTTTTGTAAATAGACTTTTATGTTTTCCAAATACATGTAAAGAGTTTTCAACACTCATTTTTATAACATTTTTAGTTCCAAATTGTTTTCTCCCTCCCTCCCCAAGATAGCAAGTAATATGATAGACGTTATACATGTGCAATCATGTAAACATTTCCACATTAGTCATGTTGTATAAGAAGATACACAACAAAAGGGAAAAGTGCCTTTAAAAAGTGAAAATATTATGCTTTAATTTACATTCAGACTCCATAATTCTTTTTCTGGATGTGGATAGCATTTTCTATCATGAGTCTTTTAGAATTGTCTTGAATCATATTGCTGAGAAGAACAAAGTCAAGAATTGATCATCACACAGTTTTGCTGTTATTGTGTATAATATTCTGCTTCTGTTCACTCCACTCAGAATCAGTTCATACAAATCTTTCCAGGTTTTTCTGAAATCCGCCTGCTCATCATTTCTTATAGCACAATAGTATACCATTACATTCATATACCACAACTTGTTCAGCCATTCCCTAATTGATGGGCATTCCCTCAATTTCCAACTCTTTGTCACCATGCTGCTATAAATATTTTTGTACATGTAGGTCCTTTTTCCTTTTTCATGATTTCTTTGTGATAAAAATCTATTAGTAGTATTGCTGGATCAAAGGATGTGCACCATGTGATTGCCCTTTGGGCATAGTTCCAAATTGCTCTCCAGAATGGTTGGACTAGTTCACAACTCCACCAATAATGAGTTACTGTCCCAATTTCCCCAAATCCTCTCCAGCATTTATTGTTTTCCTTTTCTGTCATATTAACCAACCTGATAGGTGTGAGCTGATACTGCAGAGTTGTTTTAATTTGCATTTATCTAATCAATAGTGATTTAGAGCATTTTTTTCATATGACTATAGATAGCTTTAATTTCTTCATCTGAAAACTACCTTTTCATATCCTTTGACCATTTATCAATTATGGAATGACTTCCCTTCTTATGAATTTGACTCAGTTTTCTACATATTTGAGATATGAGACCTTTATCAGAGACACTTGCTATAAAGATTTTTCCCAGCTTTCTAATCTTCATTGCACTGGCTTTGTGCAAAAACTTTTTAGTTTAATATATTCAAAATTATCCATTTTGCATTTCACAACGTTCTCTAGTTCTTGTTTGGTCTTAAATTCTTCCCTTCTCTGTAGATCTGACAAGTAAACCATTCCTTCCTCTCTTAATTTGCTCATTGTATCACCCTTTATGTCTAAAACGTGCCCATTTTGACCTTGTCTTGGTCTACAGTGTGAGATGTTGATCTGTGCCTAGTTTCTGCCATACTATTTTCCAGTTTTCCCAGCAGTTTTTGTCAAATAGTGCATTCTTATCCCAGAAGCTAGAGTCTTTAAGTTTATCAAATAAGAGATTATTATAGTCATTTACTACTATGTCTTGTATACCTAACCTATTCCACTGATCTACCAATCTGCTTCTTAGCCAATACCAAATAGTTTTGATGATTGCTGCTTTATAATATAGTTTTAGATGTGGTATGGCTAGTCCACCTTCCTTTGCATTTTTTTTCATTAATTCCCTTCATATTCTTGATCTTTTATTTTTCTGGATGAATTTTATTATGTTTCCTAGTTCTATAAAATAATTTTATAGCAGTTCTTTTTATGGTGGCTTGAATTGGAAATTGAAGGAATACCTATCAAATGGGGAATGACTAAACAAGCTATGATATATAATTATGGTGGAATAAGATTTACATGAACTGATACAAAGTGAAGTAAACAGAACCAGAAGAATGTTGCACACAGTAACAGCAATACTGTATGATGAACTGTGAATGACTTAGCTATTCTCAGCAATATGATGTTCTAATACAATCCCAAAGGACTAACGATGAAGCACACTATCTGCCTCCAGATAAAGAACTGATGCTGTTTGAATACCAACTGACACGTTATTTTTCATTGTCTTTCTTTCACTCTTTTTGTTTTAGTTGAGTCTTGTACAAAATAACTAGTACGGAAATGTTTTCATGATTACATATGTATAAACTATATCCAATTGCTCAGCATCTCAGTGAGGATGGAGGTAAAGGAAGGAAGGATAGAATTTGCAACTCAAAACTTTATCTAAAAAATATTTTTAAATTGTTTTAACACATAATTGGGGGAAAATAAAACATATTAAATTTTTAAAAAATTTTAGATCTTCCCACTCCCAGTTATGTCAGCCAGAAAAGGGCAGTGCAGACATGAAATATTCTAAGCAAGAGTGGCCATCAGGAACCCAGAAATGGGTGGACAATATGAGCAAGAGACTTCAGGTCCACCTATGAGGTATAGGATCCTGGATGATGAGTGGTACCAACTGACTGCTCTGACAACTGTAGGGTATCCTCAGTGATAGCAACTAAGAGAGTTAGGAATGAGGCCATATAGACCCCAAAGCTAGTAAACTGGCAGCCTCTGCCCCAGAGAAGAAGATGAAAACAAGAAGCAAAGGCATCAACTCATTCATACTATGACTTTCACTACTGGTATTGTCATTTTTCCCCCAAAGTTTGAGACTTGCTCTCTGGAATAAGAGAGGAATAAAACAGCACTCACTTGAATGTATTATACAACTGCTTCACTAAAGAAGCTAAGATATTAGTCCTTCCTCTGTTCTTGACGTGTCTCTTAATAAAACTGTTCTAGATTCTGTGCCTTATTCACTTGTGCTTGCAAGGGAATTAAATATGCTTAATAAAGAAACTTCAAATATCCTCAAGTCCTGAGACCTGGATAAAGTCTGACTAATTTTTTGAGCTATTATTGAGGTGTCCTCAAGGACTGAACTCTAACTTTGAGTAAGAGGGGTAGTAACACCCCTCTTACTTTTGTAATTTAGAGATGTGAGTCTCAGCCACAGATTATTAAATAAACATAATGTCTGATAGCAATAAAATATTCAAATTATTAATCAGAAAAGATATTGCCAACAGAATCAAATATCTACAAAGCAAGGAATTAAGGGGTACTACAGCTGTTACTCATGAACTGAAAAGCAATGCCAAGGATAATGTTCCAGTGTAAATAATCTATATGGGAATAATAGAATTGGTTTCAATGCAATGGTTGTATGTTTCAGTTCCAAGATAATACCTGAACTATGGCTTGTTTAGGCTACATTAAGAGAGGCATAGTATATATAACTAGAGATGTGATAAACTCTGTTCTCTGCCTTATTCATGCCAAGATGGAGCACTGTGATCAGTTACCAGTGGGAAAAATGAGGGTGACCAGAATGGAGAAGGGTTATGATATTATTCCATATCAGTTGATATATATTCCATATCCATATGATATATTCCATCATTTGAAGAAACTGAAAATATTTAGCCTAGAAAAGAGACTTGGGGGGAGGAGGGAGGATAGGAGAGAACCATGATAACTGTCTTCCAGTATTTAAAAGTCTATCATAGTTAAATGATTACTAAGGGATTAGATTTGTTCATTATTATTAAATTACTGTTAAAAGATTAGACTCATTCTGCTTGACTCTAGAGGTCAAAATTAGGAGCAATGGAGTAGAAGTAGAGAGGCAAATTTTGGCTTGACACTATTTTTAAAAAAGAACTTTTAATTAGAGCCAACCAAAAACTTGCCTTGGGAGTCAATGGATTCCCATTGAGAGAGAGAGGAATTGAATGAAAAGTCATCAAAGAAAGACTGGCTGCTTACTTGTCAAGTATATTGGAGATGGAAGGATTTATGGGACCCATTGAAGTCAATGACCTTTGAGGACACTTCCAACTCTGAGGGTCATTAGACTCTCAGATATGATGTCATCAGATCATTGAATTTTAGACTTAATATGGATTATAGAAATCATTCTTCTGCTTTCCACATGCACTTCAGAACTTTTCTTTGATTTTATCAAAGTTTCCTTATGGTACAACTAGCTAATGATCTTCAATTTCTCTTGCAGTTGGAATAGCTTCCCAGTTCTCTTGCCAGGTTACTCTGAACCAATAAACAGGGCTCAGGCTAGAGAACACTGTCAATGTTCCCTCTTCCTCCACCCACCAAAAAGAAAAGAAAAGAACCAGCCACCAGTAACCACCAGGGCTTTCCAAAAAGCATCATCATTACTTCAGTTGCTTCAGCATTGATGACTTAAGAATCTTGTTTATACTCAGGATGGAAGGAGATGTCTACATTCAGAGAAAGATCTAGAAAGAACAGAGTTTAAATGGAAACTGAAGCAATCTACATGCTATCATTCTTTTTCGTGTTTGGTTTTCTTTCTTTTTTCCCATTGTTCACTCCATTGATTACAACCCTTCTATACAACCAGGCTAATGTCCAATGTGAAAGTATTTGCAAATCCTATACTTGATAGCATGCTGCCATGGGGAGGTGGGGGGGAAGGAACTGAATCTTGTAAATTAAAAGTAAATAAACAAATCAATTTTTAAAAAAGAATCTTGTTTATAATGTGTTCACATTAGCATTTTTCAGAGAATCATAGATTAATTTGACTCTGGTCAGACATTAAGGCTGCTCTGCATTAAAATAACTCCTAATGTGTTACTATCAGTATACATCAAACATCTGTTCTCATTTCAAAATTTGCTTCCCAAAATATCACTCACCCTAAGCTTCAAACATCTCAAAGGGTAAAATCTCATTTGTATAACAATGAGAAATAGGAAGGGAGTTTGAGGTAGTAGATAACGTGCTGAATCTACAGTTAGGGAGACCTGGGTCCTAATCCTGCATCTACCACTTGCTGGCTATTTGATCTTGGGAAAGTCACATAAACTTTCATTTGCAAAATGTGGGTGGTAGTATCCATAGCAGGTACTTTGCAGGACTGTTGTGAGCCTAAAATGAGGCAATACTTATAAAGTGCTTTATAAGCTTAAAATGCTTTATAATTGTCATCTATTATTGTTAAGCAAAATGGCATAATTTAAAAGAAGTCTTTTGAGAAACCAAACAATAATTAGAACTAAATTTCTCAAAGGAAGCTTATTTTATTTAAGAATGAAATTTGCATACCTGCTTTATAGGATAACTAAAAACACATTTATATGTTTAGGTATTGCTTACATTAGTCCCCCAACCCTGATACTACCATATTAGTATATATGCTCCCCAAGAGTTAGGTGCACAGATGTTTAATTTGTTAATGTAAACTGATTTATATCAATGAATTTAAAACATGAAATATTTAATTTTATACCATATGGCCAAATTATGTTGGACCACCCACATCCTTAAACAGCCTCCTTTAAATAAAGCAGTGAAATTATAACAGTATGTTAGGACCCCCTAAGAACTCTTATTCCATTACAGATTGGTTAGGGTGGTGCCTTAAGAACTACAGGTCATTGCTATGATTCCAATATTACCATCCTTCACCTGGCCATGCTATTCATGGACCTAATTCTAATCAAAACCTAAACCCCAAGTTACTAGCTGGCAGAATCGATGCTCAAAAGAAAAGAGCTTTAAAGATTGTCTTGATAATAATATAAAGTCACTGAGTCAACCTGGGAGAGATAATGGTCCAGTGTTGTAATTTGAAAAATCCCAGAAGATGGAAGTATTCTCAACAAAATAAAGTGTACCACAGACCTGGGAGTTTAGTGGACTGTAGCAAGCTTGGTAAAAAGCCAAAGTGGGATTTTTAGCTAATCCAATTTTAGGATGCATTAATAATATATCGAGCAGAGCCAAGACAAGAGGCAGACATAGGAGGCAGAAAAGTATATACATGAAAAGGGAGAGGAGGCACAACAAGGAATACTTTTCCATATTACCTTTTATAAATATACATTTTTAATGCCAAAAGATTCTAATTTCCATGACATTTACTTTGTGATGAGTCAAGTTAATTCTAATACAGATTTCATCAGCACAGGGAACTCTTGAATAATGAAGCTTCCTCTACCAGTACAGGACAAGTACAGTCTTAGAGAGTTGTCTGAGGACACTGAGTGGTTATCTGACTTGCACAGGGTCACACAGCCAGTACATGTCAAGGGGAGGTCTTGAATCTTGAATCTTGCCAGCTCTGCTGGTTCTCTATATACATGACCCTATGCATTCTTTGAAGACAGAGGAGGTGAAAAAATATAAAAAGGAAAGTGACAATTTATACCACTATTTTGAAAAAGGGAAAGAATTTTGGAGGGAATTTCAGGAGCACAAGAAGAGAGAGAGATAATGAAAACAGGCAATAAAATAGTCAGAATGAAAAGAATCTGCTCTCTCCCTGAAATTAATTTCCCATAAGACTATGAATGGAAAGAGGCTGGAGGCATGTCCTGAACCAATCAGCCTACAAGGAAAAAAAGTGATGACATTTGAAAAGGCTATTTTAGCACCTCCCCCTTTTCTGATTCTATGCAATGCTTGATATAGGGAATATCCATATAGAAATTCTCTTCTTACCTCTAACTTATGGTCTTAGAGAGTCATCCAGGATATTGAGAGTTTGTGACTTGCCCATGACCACACAGTTAATGTGTATGTGAAACAGGAATTATTAAACTCAGGTTTTCTTTACTTCAGGGTTAGCCTCTTACCAACACCCCTTTCACTTTTAAGCTTACTGTCTTTATGAATAAATTACACAGAACTGTAGCACAGAACAGGAACTCTTGAAAAGGTATTAAAATTTCAAAGTTCAGAGCATCTATCATTTGTAAACATTGCAATAGGGAATTTCCCTGGGAAAAGAACATTTTCTGGTAACCAATGTGGCTCTCATCCATTATAAGCAAATGGTCCTTTGTTTTTGAACTGCTGCTAGAAAGAAAACAATAAAGTGGTTTTGCATTGATGTGGAATTTCAATTAATCATTGTACTGTGTTGTGCTGGTATAAAGTGTACAAGTAAATAAATATTTCTGTTATTGAATGAATGAAAAAGCATTTATTAAGTACTTACCATGTGCCAAGCATTCTGCTAAGTAGTTGATCAAGCAAAACAGCCCCTTGTTTTCAGGGAGCTTATACTCTAAGTAAGGGGGGAAAACATAAAAGAAATTGAACTCAACTGGGCCAGTTAGGGGGCACAGTGGATAGGGGGCCAGGCCTGGAGTAAGGAAGTCCCAAATTCAAATTCAGCCTTAGATACTTATTATCTATGTGACCCTGCGCAAGTCACTTAACCTTGTTTGCCTTAATTCCCTCATCTGTAAAATGAGTTGGAGAAGAAAATGGCAAACTATTTCAGTATCTTTGCCAAGAAAACCCCAAATGAGGTCAAACACGACTGAAAGAACTAGGCAATAATCATGAATTGGCAAATTTCAAACGTTTGCCTACTTTGAATTTCAAAGTAAATGATGAGATAGGAACCTTCCTAAAGCTTACATTTTTCTTAATTTGATTGAGCCTCTAATTAAAAGATTTAATTTGTATTTTCTTCTTGAATTCCTTAATAACCTTTGTCATGGAGTATCTCAGCCAAATAAAGAATGAAACCTTAGATATCTATATAGTCTTTGGATAAAAAAAAATACATTTTTTTTAAAAAAGAAAAAAAATGAGGGCTGGTTCCTTTAAAAATGAACAATGCTAGTAGATAAGTTCATAACTAGAAGAGCAGCAAATTGAAGGAAATGGCTCACTGCAGAATGTTAATACCATCTATTGCAAATTAGTTTCAATACATGTAATTAATCACCTTTTGTCACTTTCCGCGGTACACTGTGAAGATTTTGTGTGAGGTCCATCCTTCACTGTACTCCAGGCTAACAGCCTCAGCTCTTCTTTAAGTGGCCTTTATAATACCGCTCCTGCTTATTTTAGACTAATTAACATGCCAAGAATTTTAAATCAACAGTTGATGCAATGGAATTTTTCTTTTCTTTAATTTTCAAGAACTTTCAGATCTCCCTACAACCAGCCTCTGTACTATGGATCTCTTGGCTGTAATACCACTCAGTTTATTAAGGATACTTACATGGAAACCTCACCCCAAGTGTTGTATGACCTGACCTCAAGTATATGTTGCATCTATTATGAGAGAAATGATTATTAATAACCAATGATTTACAGAGTTTCCTCTTTTTCTACAGTCCTCATTTCAAAGTTCATTCCTTTAAAGGACATTACTGAAATGAGATTGATTTAATATTCCTAAATCTTGGTCAGAGTTCACCCGGCTTTACAAGGAATTTAATCCCATTGTGTTCTACTCAGGTTTGAGTAGGAATAAATTGTTTGATCAGATTGCCCAAGGCTCAGGGTAATCTAGAAGTAAAAAAAAAACCACAATCAAAGTTCATTAAAATAGGTCTAGCCCCTCATGTTAATATTCATTCTCTCTCATAACTTATTGACCAATCACAGTTGATTCTCACCAGCTGGAACAACCACTTTTCCAAGGCTTATAAGTCATGGGGTTCTTTGGCATTCAAGAGTGCCACTGACCTCTTCGTGAGAAGGCTAGCATTATTAATAAAATGGCTAATTACCCAGAAATTATCACCAAACTTTTTAAATGTCACAATTATATGTGTGTATAGGAGGAAGAACACATTAATAATATTTTTAAATACCTCTCTCTTAGTTCAGTTTAGTATGAAGGAATCTCAGAGTTAGAATTGTCACCTAGTCTAACACATTCCTGAATAAGAATCTCACCTACAGCACAGTCATTAGTGATCATCCAGGCTTATGGCAACCCATTCCACTACAAGGCTGTCCAAATTTTAGGAAGTTACACCTTACACAAAACATTAATCTGACTTCTTTTGACTTCACTTCACTCCTTGGGATCAAACTGAATAAATCTAACCTCTCTGCCACATGACTATCTTTTAAATACTTGAAGACAACTATCATTTCCTCACTAAGCCTTTTCTTTGCCAGGCTAAACACCCCAAGTTCATTAGACCAATCTTCTTATTGCAAGATTTCAGGGGCTTTCTCTACCCTAGTCCCTCTCTTCTAGTCACACTCTTGCTTCACAATATCCTTCCTAAAATGGGGAGCTCAGAAAGGCATACGATACTCCAAAATACGGTCTCAGCAGGGCAGAGTAAAGTAAGGTTATCCCCTCTCTATTCCTGGACAAAACACTGGCTAATTTAGCCTACATCTGTATTTGGTTTCTTGGCTGCCATATTGCACTATGACATATTAAGCTTGAATCCATTCTTTTTTCTTTTTAATGAACTGCTACCTATTCCCCCATCCCAAATCTTGTATTTATGAAGTTGATTTTTTTTAACGCAAACGTAAGATAAAGTGGCAAAGTATTGTAGAACAGTGGTTCTCAACTTTCCTAATGCCATAACCCTTTAATACTCATATGTGGGTGTATCTGTATGTGGGCGGACCTGCCTGGGGACAGAGAGAGGAGCGGTGTCTCGGTTCCTAAGACCATCGGAAATACGTGTTTTCCAATGGTCTTAGGTGACCTCTGTGACGCCTGTGAAAGGGTCATTCGACTCCCAAAGGGGTTATGACCCACAGGTTGAAAACTGCTGTTGTAGAAAGACTTTGGGATTTGGAGTCAAAGAACATGGGTTTAAAAACTGTGTTTGCCACTTAGCTATGTAATTAATTAATCAAGTATTTATGAAGCTTTTATTGGGTACCAGGAACTGTGCTATGTGCTGAAGATAAAAAGAAAAGGCAAAAACAGTCCTTGCCTTCAAAGAGCTGTCATTATTATGCAGAAACAAGGTATATAAGTCAAAATATACAAGATAAATCCAGAGTGGCTGGAAGGCAACCTTAGAGGGAGCAGTACTAACAGGTAGAAGGACCCAGAAAGGCCTGAATCTTAGAGGAACTCACATATTATAAGGGAGAACCTTCCTGACATAGGTAACATCAAAAGCAAAAGCACAGAAACTAGTAATGGAGTGTCATGCTCAAAAAATGCCAAATAGGTATGATTGAATCATATAGTTCCTAAGGAGAGTAAAATGTTAAGAAAAACGAAAAAGTGTGAAGGGGCGGGTTTGTCCAAATAAAGGATTTAGTGTTTGTTCCTGGAGGTAATAGAGAGCCATTGGAATTTAATAAGGCAACTAGATAGATCTAGTTGATAGATCTAAAGTCAAGAAGACCTGAGTTCAAACCTGGACTTAATGGATATGTTATCCTGGACAAATCACTAAACTCTGCCTCAGTTAGTCACCAGTCCCTCCCTTCCAGTTACATATACTTTTATGCAAGTTATTAATAAGAACCCATAACAGCACAGATCCTTAGGGCTCTCCACTAGGCACTTCCTTCCAAGTTAACATCAAACCACTAAGCCTAATTCTTTTATTTCATCCCTTAAGCCAGCTTAGAAACCACCTAAGTACACTGTCTGGCCACACTCCCATCTTTTGAATAGCATGGCAGTCTTTATTAAAAGCTTCATTAAAATCTACATAAACTAAATTTACAATATTATCCTGAATTACATATGGAAGCCTAGAAATCTGTCAAAGGAAGAGGAAATTAGTTTAGTTTGGGATGACCTGTTCTTGATCATAGGCTTTATACCTTCTTATTTTACAAATGAGGAAACTGGGATCCAGAGAGTTTCAAGTCAGCTAACTCCTGGTCCAGTGGTTTTTCCTTTATACACGCTCTATCTCCTGTTGCTGTCATCATTTAGTCATGTTCAACTCTTCATGACGTCATTTGGGGTTTTTAGATACTGGAACTGGTTTGCCATTTCCTTCTCCAGCTCATTTTACAGATAAGGAAACAGAGGCAAATAGGGTTAAGTGACTTGCCCAGGGTCATACCGCTAGTGAGTGTCTGAGGCCAAATTTGAACTCAGGAAGATTAGTCTTCCAAACTCCAGGCCCAGCACTCTATCCTCTGCACCATCTAGACTCCCAGTGTCTCATGCAGTTGTATCTTATTTTGTAGTATGAACATAGTATCAAACTATAGACTCTTTGAGAATAGGAATCATATTCCCTATATCTTTGTAGCATCCCCCACCCACCATACCCATGTGATATTCTGAACATATTACCCACCTAATAAATGTTTATTGAATTTTTAACCATTTATACTGGGAATTTTTTAAGCTGGTGACATTACTTGTGACCATAAGGATAAGGAGATCTTATAAGGTTTATCCATGCATTGCTTCCCAGCAACTATAGAGAACAAAAGTCACATTCAACAACTAATTCCTCAAATATAATTCCTAGGTAAGCTAATACTGCCTTACATCTTTCCAGGAAAAGTGAAGAAAACTAATTGTGGGAGGGAGATTATTTTTATCAGAAACAAGAATAGATAAAGAAGCATAGATTTAAGAAGTAGCAAGGATTGTAGACTCTATGAAATCCAATCCTTCCATTTTACAGATGAAAAAACTGAGGCATATATAGGCTAAATGAATTGCACAGGGTCACATTGCTGTTGTTCAGCCTTCATTTTAAAAAAGAATCAGTGACATCATTGGTGATGTCTTGACTTGCACAGGAGTTCAGTTTAAGGGAGGCAGAGTTGCACAAAGCTGTCAGCCTCATTTTCTCTTCCTCAGTCATAGAAATCCAGCAGCAAGTCAAAAGTCAGAACTACTGGTGATAATCCAGGATGTAGTGGACAACTTTGGCGTCTGCAATGTCTGAGCAAACTCTAAGAGCTCTCCCGAACTTGTTTTAGCCACCTTCAAGACTGTTGGAACAAATCATTCTCATTTGCCCATTTCACCAGGAGGAGTCTTCACATGCTTAAAGTAGACATCCCCCTAACTCACAGACAGGTTTGAGGTCTGTTGGTTACCTTCAACCTGGTTTAGCCCATCTGCCAAGACTATTTACCAGGATGTGGCTGCTACACATGCTACAGCTCCTCGGAGTCATAGGTGAGAGTTGGGTGAAGGAGAACACTAAGCATGGATGAGAAGCCCTGAAATGTGCTCAGCAAGACCACACACCAGAGGTGCTAATCTGCCCTGAACACTCCATAGACCCTACAATTATGTAGCTATTAAGTATCTGAGACAGGATTTAAAATAAGGTCATCCTTATTCCAGTGTTCCAGCCACACTTTACAATGAAACCTCTCCTTAAGGTCATTATGTGGCTCATATAAGATAAGGATAAAAAATACTTTGCAAACCTTAAAGTAATATATAAATGCCAGCTTTACGTTAGCTATTCATATATTTATCTGTTTACTTACTTGCTTCTTTATTTGCCTCCAATTACAAGTCTGGGGATGACTTTATTCCTGAGCCTTCTACTGTACTTTTTGCTAGATCAAGCAAGTTTATAGAGCACAAGGGTGTGCTGGTATATATTTAACAACCAACTTCTCTGACGGGAAAAATGCATAAATGTATACTTTTAAACATAATTCACATTATTAACACTTTCTTAGGTCTAAACATTCAACAAAATAATAAATCCCAACTTGTATACAAAAAAAAAATGGCTCTCACAAACCAAGAGTGATGGCTCAGGCACATCATTTCCTACCATGCTGCCGATGGGAAATTTTGCTTGTTTATTACTTGGTGAAGGAAAGCTATTCATAAACAGAACCCAAAAGGCAGTCTCAATAAAAATAATCTTTTTATAATACTGACATTGAGAAATAAGGATAATACCCATGCTATAGACTGAGAGAGTATACATTTAATGTAATGATTAAATGGGCAGCTGGTTGGGGAAGTGGATAGAGTATCAGACCTGGAGCCAGGAAGATTCATCTTAATGAGTTCAAATCTGGCCTCAGACATTTTCCAGCTGTGTGACCCTAAGCAAGCCCCTTAACCCTATTTGCTTCAGTTCCTTATCTATAAAATAAGCTGGGAAACCACTTCAGTATCTTTGACAATAAAACCCTAAATGGGGTCACAAAGAGTCAGACAGGACTGAAAAATTACTGAACAAAATAGTGATTAAGAGATTAGAAGTCCAGCACTCTTACCACCATACCAGCTTAACCAAATCTATAATGTGGAGAAAGTTTCCAGGAATTGAGATAAGTAAACACTTCAGGGAAAGAAACAACTTACAGAAAGGCTTTTAAATATACAAAATTCATTCTATTCTGTAACCTATGGTTATTCATTCTGAGAGGAATAAAAAACCCAAGAGAAAGAGTTTCTGGGTAATTAACAATAAATTTATTAATTAGGCTAATTGATAATCAATAAATTGATAGCAGTGGTTTCTCTTGGTAACTCTTAAAGACAAAACCATGGAGATTGCTGAATGCTTAAATTTTCAGCCTGACAGGTGAAAATCAACCCTTATTGGTGAACTATTAATAGTGAACATATTAGTGATGGGCTAAGTCTTCAGCTCCTCCTACTGAGAACGTGACTTGATCATGAGACTTAGCCACCTCCAGCTATCTGGACAAAGGAATCCACCTCTACCCAAACCAGTCTGGCTGATTTTCTCCTTTAGTGAGCTGAGTTCCCCTAGACTGCAATGCAATGCTTTAGGGCAGGAAAGCACCTAGATTAGATTCTGTAGATCACTCTACCAGCAGTTCTCAACCTATGGGTTATGTTCAATTTGTAACAATGAAAATACATCCTGCATATCAGATATTTACATTATGATTCATAACAGTAGCAAAATTACAGTTATGAAGTAGCAATGAAAATAATTTTATGATTGGGGGTCACCACAACATGAGGAGCTGTATTAAAGGGTCGCGGCATTAGGAAGGTTGAGAACTACTGCTAGTCGAAACAGAAATAAGGTCTAACTGAATGGGGTCCGCCAAAGATCATGGAGTGTGTTCCCCAAGGATTAGGCTAATCTCATCTATCAGCCTTGTCCTTCAGAGACTGGTTAAATGACCTACAAAGGCTGATCCCTGAATGAGGAAATAGAAAGGAAAAACCTTAATCTTAAATTAATAATTGGTTATTAAAACAATAGAAAATTAATCACTTCTCTCACCTTTATTCCTCTGTCTGTAACATGCTTATTGATTGTCATGTGAAAAGTGCAATGTCATCTGGAGAGGCAGCAGGCAGGAAAGGATAAAAATAAATAAATAAGACAGTGTTCCTACTCTTAGAGAACTTAAACTCTTAGAGGAAAAGGAGATAAGATAATCACACAAATGGATATAATATAAGGCAGTATGAGAAAAAGATGAGAACAAAATGGAGTTCTATGGGAGGAGAGACCACATCGAATGGAGGGGATCAGGAAATGCTTCATGAAAGAAGTAGCATTTGACTTGGCCTTTTAAAGATGAGAATAGTTTTTAAGAGTAGAGCTGGAATTGTTACTAGCTGCTACTTAAAGGGAATTTTTGTAGGACTGGGAAATTTCCTTCTGGTTTCAACAGAGATAAACCATTGCTTCTATGCTTGACTAGAGAAACAGGATGAACCAGAAAATTACAGACACAGAAGTTTAATTTCTATACCAGTCTAATGAGCTTTGGGATGTCTATACTCACCAAATGGTACCTTACACCTCTCACATGAGAGTACAGACACCTGCTTGTTCTCTGGTCTGGCTTACTTACTCTAACTTGACTAGAAGCAGGTCTAGGTTCTCAGAAAAAGACAATCACCATGTGTTCACCTATAAATTCTGTCAGTGTCCTAAATGTAACCTTATTATACAGAAATACACTCCCCCTACTCATATCTCTTGAGCCCCTACCAATATGATTCCATTTACACAAACCTCCCACTCACAACAGTGACAGTTTCAGATATCGAGCATAACTATCTATACAACATACGGCAAAATTTGATCTGTACATAGCCCAGTGCCTGACACATAAAGCTCTTTTAATAAATGCTTGTTGGCTTATTGAAATTCTAAGAGAGGTACAAAGTGTCATGAGAGGAAAGCAAGGAAGATAGTAATCACTAACACAGATGAGATGGAATAATTGGGGGAGAAAGAAAAGAGAGAGTATTGGTGCTAATAATATGGAAGTATCAGAGTCTTACAACCTCTGACTTCATGCATCCTATGACCCCAAAAACCAGGATGTCCAAGAGGATTGGGAAGATAACAGAAGGCCAAAGACACTGCTATGGCTGATTTTATAAGACAGATTTATCATTTTCCAAACCCTTTAGTGTCTCTATGCCATAACTTTAGCCAGCTTATAAAACAGCACAGAATATAAGACTTCCTTAAATGAAAAATCAGTGATAACCAGCTTGGTATGGTAGGCCAGCCTAGTCAATACCATTCTACAGATTTTGAATTCTACATTCTGCCTCAGAGCAGATGAAAGCCTAGTGCCTTCATTAGGGCTATGGGTGGCAGTTGATACCTTCCTGTCTCTATAACGCAACTGTCCTGTTTCCCTGATTATAGTAATAACAAAATATAATGGAAAAGAAGATCCAGGGCGTGCAGAGAATAGCAAACTGAATGTGACTCAGCAGTCTACTACTGTGGTCTAAAAACCAAGCAAGATCTTGGAATACAAAAATAGGAGAATAGCCCGTGGGGAACCCTAGAATCATCTTCCCAGTACACTTGGCACTGGTTAAGTTCCTATATGAGAACCCTGGCCAGGTCTGAGCTTCACATCAGAAAGACCATATGCAGATTTGAGACCTAAATAGGTAAACATGATTAAAGCATTGATAAATAAATAGTTTTATTTATCAATATTTATTTATCAAATTCATTTATTAATAAATAAATAAATATCAATATTTATTTTTCAAATTTAAAGGAACCTGAATTGTTCAGCCTGGGGAAGGGAAGGCTATGGGGCAATTTGTAGCATTTTTCAAGTATGTGAAGGAACCTGACACGTAGGATGGTGACCAATTGCTCTCAATCTATACAAGACTATGACATGACAGATTTAGGTTAGATAAGAAAGTATTTCTTGACAACGAAAATTAGGATGGGATACTGCAGAAGCTTTCTTTGGAGGACTTATAAAAATAGCCTAGATTCCAGTCTTTCTGGAATAGTTTAAGTGTGGTTTCTCCAGAAGAAAAAGGAATGGATGTGATGACTTTTTATGGTTCCTAAGCATTTATGCAATGCCAAGTTGAGCTATAAATTGAGTCTATTTTAAATGGTGTTAATTGCAGATAATGTACTATATTGTATTTTTTTGGATGGGGAAAGCACAAGAATGAAACCACAAATCAATTTTGGCCAAAGACTTTTACTAAAACTTGTAGAATACTAGCCTAAAAGTTTTATCTTTGACTGTCACAGACAAAAAAAAAATGTTGTATAATCCATCTCCTGAGATTTCAAAGCAGGCTCCTAACTGTGTTTCTTCACCATGTGGAGAACCCAGTGCCTCACACCCTCTATGAATATTTATGCATATTTAATTTCCCCATACTCACATTGGGCAAGAATGAGGAGTGAAAGGATGAGGAATATACCACAAACTTGCTGAATTTAGAGTCCTCTGATTTTACATAGAATTATAGATAGAATTTCATAGAATTATAGATTATTTAGATATGAAAAGAATTCTGGAGGACATCTAGTCCAACCCCATCATTTTGTACTTGAGGACAATTAAGGACCACTGAGAGTAAGAGATTCATCCAAGGTCACATAAGTAGTGACAGAGTCAGGATTTGAACCCTGATCCTCTAACTCCAAATCCATTGCTCTTTGTACTGCAACACAGTTCCTGGGAGAACCTTAGGTAGGTTCATTTCTCTGGTTCTGAGTTTCCTCATGCATTTAAAAAAATACGTGGGGGGATGAAATGTGTAGATGGGATCTGAGATTCCTTCCTAGGAATTCCTTCCTTTTGCCCCAAAATCCATAATCCTATTATAAATATGGGGTACATTGAGTCTACTAGTTCATTACCCTCACTCAATTAAAATGAGTGATAAGGTGCTACTCTCTGACACATTTAACAGATGAGAGCATATCTCAATTGTTCATTGGGTTTTACTCCCCAGGTGAGATGATCTATTCAGATTGGCTGAGAGACTTAGACTTATTCCCTGGGGCCTCTACAAAACCAAGCTGGTCATCAGAATCCAAGATTCAAGAAAGTGGAGAGGATTAAACATTCCAACTAATCTCCGTAGAATAATTGAGAAACCAATTAGTGGGAGAGAAGTAGGAAACCCCTCCCCCCTACCAAAGAATCTAGTTAAACTTGGAGTTCTGAAGGACTTCCCATTTTCCCATCATTATTCTAGCAATAAGCCAGGATCAACGAAGGTGGTATCTGCCTCAGGGCCCAAGGACAGACTAGTTGCAGATGTTACAAAAAACCCAAAAGAGGAGCTACACCATGCCTAAAAGGAATATCTTGACTTCACTGCAAGGACTTCCAAGAGTTGTGAGATATTCCTTTAGCACAAGCTCAAGCTCACTCTTGAGCTTACTCTAAGCTTGAGCTCATTTACTCCTAAACTTTGTGTGTATTTACAGCAGAGTGTATCAGTGATTGGTGGGTGGAGCGGAGAATAGGGAAGGTGACAAAATTTTATACTGACTATTCTCACTGAACTTAACTATCTCAGTAAATCTCTTTCTAAAAGCTGCTGGAGTCTGATTGACTTGGGGATTTCATTTGTAAACATGTTTATGGAACAGCTAAGACTTTGGACCCACAGTTTTAGAAAAACACCCCTCAGTCCTGTAGGGTGACCCCTAGAAGCCTAAGTGGACATAGTAGCTATGCTCTAGAGACCTGACACAGGAGTGAAAGTGGAACTAAGAATAGTTGCTAGAATGTATTATACTCTTGTTTCATGATCTTGTTGCTTCTGCTCCATGGAGAATTCTTTCTTCACAGTTCTCAGCCTTCTCTCTACGTGCACTGCCCCATTAGGCTACATTGTTTCTCTCCTCATCCAGTTTTCCAGATTCAAAACAGCTCCATCAGAGTATACCAGTGCCCAGGGGTTGAGGCTGGTTTGCTACAAAGTAGTTCATCACAATAGAGAGTTATTTGTCTTAGCAGTTTGCCCATTCATAACTCTATAGGCCAATTGTATCCAATCGGAGACTATAAAAATCCATGTACAAATGGATTTCCCAAACCCTTTATTCTTGTACAGCAATCTCACAGAGATTTATCTTGTCACAAATGGGGGAAAAAAATAAAGATTTTTTTTGCTGCCTCTGAAGCACTCCAAGAGAGACTGCAGCTTACTGGACATTTGACAAAGTAAACTCTGCATGAAAAATAAAAATTGGTTCCTTAAAAACAGATTAAAGCGAAGAAGGGTTAAAATTCTATCTTGCAAAGCTGATTTAAGAGGGAAAAATCCTACCCTGTGAGGTTATCAGCACTTTCTGATGAATATCAAAGGCACAAATTGGTTTTCTCTATAGAGGAGGTAGTTATGGGCTTAGGGCCATGACTTTCTCAAACATGTTCTACCTTTCATTTTGATTATTACTTAAGAACTTTAGAGTCACTTAAAGTAGCAAAAGTGAAGAGATTTAACCTTGGAGAAAGAAACTTTCTCTTTCACTCATAAAATCCTCACATTTAAATAGCATAGAGTCCTGTTATATCACAACTCGTTATTGCATGGTTGGTCAAGTCTCTTCACTTGCCTTGGCCTGTTTCCTCATCTGCTTTAAAATTTGTTGTTGAATGTGTTCCTGAGAATTTGTTCTCTGAGAAATTTGTGCATACAGAAAAGAACCAGCTTAAAATTGAGATTGTAAAGTAGGTGGGTACATAGTGTATAGAAACGGAGCAAAGGCCATAGGTCTAAAAGTGGGATGGATTCTAAGATCTAAGAAAGAGATGGTTGAATCAAAAGGTCAGAGTAAGATCAAGAAAGACATCCAAACCAGAGAATGGCCAATTTCTTCAATTAATCATTCAAAAAGCATTCATGGGGCAGCTAGGTGGCAAGATGAATAGAGCACAGGACCTGGAGTCAGGAGGACCTGAGTTCAAATATGGTCTCAGATATTTGACACTTAATTAGTTGTGTGACCTTGGACAAATCACTTAACCCCAACTGCTTTGCCTTCCTCCCCTTCAAAAAAAAAATCAAAAAGTTCATTTTCTCAAAGAATTTATAATAGAATGGGAAATATACATACATTATGTATATATACAAATACATTTTTATATATACAAAATATATGCATACACAAATACATGTGTGTATACACACAAGTATTTGCATGTGTACATATACGCACATGTACATACATGTGCACACACTAATCTATGCATATATATGTATACACACTTATACTAGACACATACAAAGTAGATACAGGGCCAAAGAAAGGAGGACACTAGCAGTTGGGAGCACTAAGAAAGAACTGCAGAAAATAGCACTTGTACTAAGCCTGAGTCTAACAAAAATCTAAATATCTAAAGACGGAACCAGCTGTTTATGTATGAGACATCATCCCAGAAGCAACCCGCCCTTAAGTGTGATCTCCACAAAGTTCAACAACTTGGCTAAAATTTAGAGCCTAAAGAGAGCAGAAGGGGGCATTAGTATATTTCAGAAGCAGACCTTGAGGCTGCTTCTCCCTGACTCAAGGCCACCCCATTATCCACTATCCCCACGTATTTTTCATCCTGTTACTTTATTAAAGCTATGTAATCATCCCAATTAGTTTCTTCATTGGTTTTCTAGAATTTTTAAGCAAATTATCATATTCTTTGAATTAGAGATTACTCTGCATCCTCTTCAGTAATACTTTTTTTCCATTAATTTCTTCCTCATTTTATTATTTCTATTTCTATTACTATGGCAAATAGTGGAAGAAAGGAAAGATTCTTGCTTTACCTCTGAACTCAGCGCAGAAAAACTCCAGCGTTTATCCATTACTGATAATGCCGGTTCTTAATTTCATATATATGAAACTAAGGGGCCAGTGCTGACACAGTGGTTAGAAGAAGCGATACAAGGACACTCTCAAGGTCTCTCTCAAGAATTTTGGAATTGATTGTGTGACATGAGACACACTGGCATAGGACTGCTCAGCATGGAGTGCCAACATGAGAGAAGGTGCTGTGCTCTATAAGCAAAGCAGAATTGAAGTAGCTTTAAAAAAAAACACAAGATGCACAAATTTAGAGAATCCACCCCAAACGTTCACATGGATTATTTGTGCCTGACCTGTGGTAGTGCAGCTCATATTGGTCTGATCAGCCACAGTCAGACACATAACTTGACTCTAACATAATGGTGCCATTTTGTTTCTCCTCAAGAATGAAGAGCAATAACCAACCAATATGTATCTGTGTGTATGTGTGTATATGTGTGTATACCCCTGTTAACTGCTAAAATGGAAGAAACTCCAGGTCCAAAAAGGGGCATGTGGAACGAGGCAGAGTCAGATCACAGTTCACAAAGATTATAACTGTGTTTATTGCCTGAGAAGAAGCTTGCAAAGCTGGAGCAGTGAGACAGAGTTCTCAGCTGCCCAAAGGGGAGTGGGAAAATGGTTAGGTATTTATACATATTTATGTATTTATGACTACTTGAGGTATTCACGGCTAAGTGGGGGGCTAAGTGGAAGATATAATAGATTGAGATGTCAAGTGACTGAGGGTCCAGGGACAAGACATCTGCAAATAGAACAAATCAGAACTCATGATGTCTGCTCCTCTTCAGATAAGTTAGGAACCAAGATATCTGCTGTACTCTCCGAGCTGGTCAAGGCTGGTTTCAGGAGTTGCAGTCATATCCAAGTTCAGCTAATGCTTACTCTCAAAGGATCACTGGTATGTCAAGCAGCCCTGGGCTTCAACAGTCTTCCTGATTGGTTACTTGCTGTGTTACTCCATTGTCTGGTTCCACTGTAAAAAAGGAAATATCTAGCATATTTACTTGGGAAGCATAAGCATTACAGAGTTCATCTCTATTATATACATATATATTTGTGTATGTGTATGTATATACACCCATATATACATATACATTTACATGCATACATGTATAAACATATTATGTATATGTGTGTATATGTGTTTGTAGGTATGTGTATGTATTTCAAACTCAGTGTCCCGAAGACATCTTAAATTCAATATGTCCAAAGATTAACCAACAGGTCTCAAACCCATCAGTGAGTTAGACAGGGGTATGACTAGCCTAATCATGTGAAAATTTCCCCGGGTAGAATTTATGGATGAGAACAATTTGTTCCAACACTCATGAAGGTGGCGTGACTGAAAACATCTGAAAAGCAACAACATGAAAGGGTTTTTTGGGGGAACCTACTAATTTGGAAAATTTCTCAAGTATTTTGATATTTTGGCTGCATTCCATTAATTTGTTTTAATTAACATAGAACTGAACCTGAATCTCTGATCTGGGAGATTTAGAGATTCTCACATAAACTTTCAAAAGGAGTCTCCTCTGTACCAGTTAACTATGCAGAAATAACATAGAGCTCTCCAGTTTCCATGAACACTATCTTAGACAGTGTTGTGCAAAATAAGTGCTAAATAATGTTTTTGTTTTACTTATGTGCAGAAGTATTATACTAAGTATTGGACATATTAAGTCAAAAAAGGAAAAAAAGGCCACAGTCTCTGTTTTAAAGAATAGGAGGTGGTAGTTGTTTTTCAGCTATTGCAGTCACTCTTTGTGACCCCATTTAGGGTTTTCTTGGCAGAGATACCAGAGTGGTTTGCCATTTCCTTCTTCAGCTCATTTTCCAAATAAGGAAATTGAGGCAAACAGGGTTAAGTGACTTGCCCAGGGTCACACAGC
>CM053584.1:243843666-243868835 GCA_028627135.1 Pseudochirops cupreus | reverse complement strand
CTACATACTAGACACTGTGCTAAGTATTTGACAAATATTATTTCATATGATTCTCACAACAACCCTGTGAGATGGCGGCTATTCTTCCCCTCATTTCATAGTTGAGGAAATGGAAGTAGTTAACAGATACATGAATAATCCAGGGTCCCACAGGTAGGAAGAATATGAGGCTGGATTTGAACTCAGGTCTTCCTAACTTCAGGCCCAGGGCTCTGTCCATTTTCCCTCATAGGCATCTTAGGAATACCTCTGTTGAACATGAGGATCAACGGAATGTGAAAAAAATTCCCTGATGAATTAATATGAATACTATAAAGCCTCTGTACCAATTTATCTCCACAATTTAGAGCAAAAAAACAGGATCTTATTCCCAAAGTTGGTAGGACTATTGGTAGACAAATTGGTAAAAAAGAGTGGAATTACACAGAACATTGAACTTTATGAAAACTCAGAGTTATATGATACAGAATTCCAAAGCAACTCTTCCCAAACTATTTCAGATGATTATTTCTCTCAGTAATTTCAGTGTTGAGCACAGTGTTTGGGACATACTGGCCATTCCACAAGTATTCACTGGGACAAAACATGAAAAGGAAATTAGAATTTGGTAGGATTAGATAGCATGTCAGACACTCTCAAAAAATGAGAATTTGCATTGCAACTGTTTCACAATATACTTATGAAAACACAAGTTCTTGCTGAGAGCTTGGCATCATCTTCCAAAGACCATGGCTTTTGTTTTTATTTCAGGGTCTGTTGCTCCATGAAGGCTCTGACTCTTGTTACTACTTTAAGGTTCAAGAAAATAGGACAAAAATACTATTGCAATCTGCTTGGTCTTAAAATGTAAAAACCAATTTATGCTGCAAAGAAGCAAGAAATAGATTGCTTAGCTTTGTAGTTGGCTTTGGAAAGCAAGGGTTCTAAAGGCAAAGTTGATAATTAAAAAAACACCCATAATCCATATTTCGCAAACTGTAAAGTACCTCGACATTCGTTCTTGTGATAAAGTATAAGATGATACTTTGAACTGCTGGAATGCCTTTCATCTGGGGACTTTACAATCTCTGTTCCATTCATTCATCCTCAATCTAGTTTTGAGAACTACTGAATAAAGAGGCTAACTTGAATTTTGGCAGAAGAAAGATCCTGATTTCCTTCAGCTTTTGCATTTGCCCTGCCTACCTCCCTGTTTTTGCTAATAGAAAAATAATCCAACTCCTGTCTACACAGAAACATGGCTGATTATATCATAAATCCCTTTACATGTCTTTTTTTTCTTTTTCTTTTCCTCTCTCTCTCCAAACCTTCAAAGTGAATGTTTAAAGAGTTTTGCATCCACTAAAATATTATCCAGGTTTCTAGAAGAGAATAGTGCCTTAGCAAAGATTAAGAATTCCATGAAGGAGTTGGGAAAGAAATGGATCCCCTAAATCAATGGTGTCACACTCAAATAATTGAAACTGATCTCTACTGACTGCATGTTGACTTAGAAAATCACGTATAATACCAAAAGCTAGCATAATTTCCAGTAGGAAAATAATGGAAACTTTCCTAATGTAGGAATAAAGCAAATGATTATTTCTATGTGGTACTGATGATGCTTTCCATCTTTTTTTGTGGCTTCAATAGCAAGAACTGTCTATATAGGAAAGCAAAGGAGATGAGATTTTAATCTAGGTTGTCTATGTAACAAAACGGAGCATAACTTTTCAAAAATTCACTGGATATTAAAATGTTCCTATACTTTAGTCCGGAGGTTCAACTTCTAGGCATGTACCCCGAGGAGATAAGTCCCTATTTAATAACAATAATGAGCACTTATATAGTACTTTAAGATTTGCAAAGCACTTTATATATATTTTGACATTTGATACCATACATCCCAAAATATTCATAGATGCTAGGTGGTACAGTGAATTTAGAGGCAAGAAGAACTGAATTCAAATGTTGCTTCACATACTAGCTTAGTGACCCTCTACAAGTGGCTATACCTTTTTGTGCCTCAGTTTCCTAATCTATAAAGAGGGAATAATAATGGCACATACCTCCCAGTATTGTCGTAAGGATCAAATGAGACATCATATGCACATTATTTTACAAATGTCAAAGTATTACATAAATGCTAGTTATAACGAATGCGATTGTTATTATTCTGTATATCAACACTTCTTGTGATAGCAAAGAATTGGAAACAGTGTAAATGACCATTGATTGGGGCATTATACATTATGGTACATTGGTATAATGGAATTTTACTATACTATTAGAAATGACAAATATTATGACTATAGAGAAGCATGGAGCTATTTACATGAACTGTTGGAGAGTGAAGTAAGGAGAGCAGAGAAAATAGTGTGCATCATGATTCTAATGATACACAGGTAAAGGACACCAACTATAGAACACTCTGAAGTGAATGTTGCACAATTACCAAGAACAGGCTTAGTCCTAAAGGAGCGACATGAGAGGATGCTTCGCTCTAATCCTTTGTAAAGGGGGAGAAGTCCATGGGTGTAGAACACTTCACATGTCAAAAACTTTTTGATGTATTGATTGGTTTTGCTAATTGTTTTTTCTCTTCTTTCTTAGCTTTTTTCTTTAAAATATTATTTGTTACATTGGAACGCTTTCTGGGAGGAAAGAGCAGGAGAGAGAAAGGGGAAATTTGAGGTGATATAAAAACAAAAGATGTTAATAAAAATTCTTTTAAAAAATTAAAAATAGCCCCTAAAATAATGTGCTTTCTAGCGTGTAAAGTGAAACTATAAATCTATCAAATAAATGTACTTCATTATAGCAGAAAAATAAAAATTTCAGTACTGTTTTTCTGTATTTTCAAAAGGAAGACTCTAAATTTAACAGAGACCTCTTAATATTCACACAGACCACAAAAAGTAACCATAACAAGTTAAAAATAAGTAAAATAGTACATTAAAATAGACAAATAATTTATATTATTTTATTATCATTTATATTATATTACTGTGCAAAGCTGGAATATGTCTTTTTATGGTCTCAGTTTCTTTGAGGGACTTTTAGGAAACAATAATAAGTAAACAATTGTCAAAGCCCCATAGAGCAGCAGTCCTCAGTCTGTGGGTCACAACCCCTTTGGGGGTCGAAAGACCCTTTCACAGGGGTTACCTAAGACCATCGGAAAACACATATTTCCGATGGTCTTAGGAACCGAGACACCACTCCTCTATCTGTCTCCAGGTGGGTCCGCCCACATGCAGATATGGCCACATATGAATATTAAAGAGTCGCGGCATTAGGAAGGTTGAGAACCACTGCCATAGAGGTTGATAAAGGGGTTATAAAACATTGCTCAAAATGGAGGGAAGGAATTAAGGGAGAAACTTTTGTATCTTAAGTGCAGTTGCTCAAATGAAGTTCAAGTTAATAATAAGTGTAAGTAGTGGGGAGGAATAGGATATCTTTAGGCCAGATGTTATCTGAAGGTAGGGATTGGTAGCAATGCTTGAAAAAGTTTATTTCAATTAAACTGGAGGAGATGTGTACATGTATGTGTGTACAAAGACTAGCTTAGGAGAGATACCAGTGAAATAAATGGAATTGTATTTGATGCTGCTAAGGCAATTAATATAGCAGGAAATGCTGAAAAGAAGGTAACATAAAAATTATAACCATGAATTTAAGTGGTCTGAACTTACCTTGAAAATGAGTCTCAGAATAGATTGAAAAAATATGCAACAATATGTTGCCTTAAGAAAACATACATAACTCACAAAGATGCATACATATTTCTGTGATGCAACTAAATAATCCTGTGAGGAAACATCCTATTTCTGAAAATGTGCATTAACAAAATAGAAAAATAAGGATTAATGGACCTGAGTTCAAATCTGATATTAGATACTTGCTAGCTGTATAACGCCAGGCAAGTCACTTAACTCTAATTGCTTCCTCACCACCAAAAAAAAAAAATGGGGGAGGGGATTAATGGACAGTATGGTATTAAAACACAAGCAAACAACCCTCTCCCCTTTTGACCCCTCCCCCCCAACAAATAAGCCCAAAACAACCACAACAAAGGAAATCTTGGAAATAAGGGGGAAAAAAGTAAGATGGAAAAAAAAGCAAGATCCATATGATTTGGGGTAGTTTTACTTTCAATATAATTGTGTATTTTACTAATGCTGAACCACCCTTTAATCTTTAATATAACTCCTACTTGATTATACTGAATGATTTTTGGTGTAAACACTTATCTTTTTGCTAGGATTTTATTTAAAATTTTCAAATAAGAAATTAGAGATGGTTGTGCTAAGAAATTAGAGATATTACTTTCATATAGAATTCATTAAAACGTTTCCCCCTCAATTTCTGAGAATAATTTATGTAGCCTAATTTGCTTTTAAAAATTTGATATAATTTACTTATAAATTCATCCAAATCAAGTGTTTTTTTTTTCCTTTAGTATTGTCTTTTAGGTAATTTCATTCTATTTTCTGTGATTTGTTTGTTCAAGAACACTATTTTATGTTTGTCTAGTTTAATTTTTTTTAGTTAATCTTTTATTTCTTTTACTTTTTTTCATTTGCTGAAAAAAATTATGTTTATAGGGCACCGACAATTCTTTTTGTCATTTTTGTAACTTCAACTTTTCATACCATGTCATTAATTTTATTTTCCTGCTTTTTAAAAATCACTTAGCAGTTTATTAATAATGTTAGTCTTTTCAAATGACTATTTTTTGCTTTATCATCTCTATAGTCATTTTGTTTTCTATCTCATTGTTTCCATCTCATTCCATCTCATGTTTTTAATATTTTTCCCCCCTCTCATTACTGAGATTTCCTAAACTATCTTACTCAAAATAGCAATAAAATGCACAAAACACAGGTAGATGGCACAGTGAATGGATTGCCAGGCCTAAAGTCGGGAAGACTCTTCTTGAGTTTAAATCTGACCTCACATCCTTACTAGCTGTGACCCTAGGCCAGTCATTTAACCCTGTTTGCCTTAGTTTCCTCATCCATAAAATGAGCTGGAGAAGGAAATGGAAAACCACTCCAATATCTTTGCCAAGAAAACCCCAAATTGAGTCATGAAGAGTTGGACATGACTGAAAATGACTGAGTCATCAACATAAAATACATGGATCTATCTAACAAGACACACTCAAGACACAGGAACAAAACAAAAAATGATCTTTAAAGAAAAATAATAATTAGAGGGATATGCATTATTCATGATTGTTCTGCACCAATAAAATAAAAAATACTACTACTTTAATTTGAAGATTTAGTGCTATGCCAATAAAACTACCAAAGGGGTACTTTGTGGAATTGGACAAAATAATAACAGAATTCATTCAAAGGAACGAAATGTCTAGAATTTCAAGGAAAAAAATGAAAAAAGTTGCAACGAAGAGAAAATATCAATTACTTATGTCAAATTACATTATAAAACTGTAATCATCAAAACCATTTGTTATTGGGTAAAATATAGAAAAGTAGGTTTGTGGAAGAGACTAGGTAAGCAAGAATTAGAAGCAATTGATCTCATTAACTGTAATGTTAATGATCCCATTAATAAGATCTCCCCCACCCATTAATAGGCCTCACATGGAGCCCATTTGGGTTCCTGCCTTGCCTAAGGAGGACCTTGCTTAGGGGGAGGCTTGCTTGTAGGAAGGTTTCCACAACCTTTGGTGCTAAGTTGATTAGGCTCTGAGTCATGAAGATTGTGATGCCTTCTGACTCTAAGAAGTATATATATATATATATATATATATATATATACACTCTGAGCTGGTATTTTGCTTTGGAGGTTTGCTTATGAGACAGACCATTTGATTTCCTGGTTGAGACTCTGAGTAGCCATATGTTCAGACCCCCAACTGCTCAGATGTAAAGTCTCCAGCAGTGTATGTAAAGTGTGTAGCAATATTGTTTTGATTCAGGCAGTCAGAGCTCTGTCTGTTGGTCTTTATGCTAATTTCTCTGCTTGTATCTTCTCTGCTTATATTTTCTCTGACTTTTGGGGTGCTAACTTCTCCCCTAAACTAGTGAGCATAATTAAAAGAAGGATTGTTAGCCCTCTTTTGAGCAGTTTTTCCTGGAAAATCAGTTTTTTGACCTGCGCTAGCAGGCCATCTTGGGTATGCTAGGGTGCTTGCTGTTACAGTAAACCAGAGTTTAATGAACCATAAAGCACAAATTACTTGAGAAAAGAAATGCTATTCAACAAGAACTGCTAGAAAAACTGGAATGCAGGTTAGAAAAAAATAGTGTCAGACAAGCATCTTATATAATATACCACAATACACTCAAATTGGCTATGTAATTTCAATATAAAAGATTCCCTCATACCTTCAAAATTAGAAGAGAAGAAAGTCACAACCATGTTTTGGAGAAAATTCTTAACCCCAAAATGTATAAATCATACAAGATAAAGTAGATAACAAAATTACATGAAATTGAAATGCCTTTTTCCTGAATAAAGTCAATATTACTCAAATAAGAATAAATCTTTGCATTAAATATGGCCAATAAAGTTCAAAAAGTCAAGATAAATGGAGAATTAACACAAATATGTGAAATCAAGAACTATTCCCCAATGGATAAGTGGTGAAAGGCTATAAAAATACTTCCTGAAAAAATAAAAAGAATCATAGATTATTAATAACCATATGAAAGATTGCTCCAAATTGCTAATAATAAAAGAAATATAAATCAAAATAACTCTGAGTTTTTGCCTCACATCCAACAACTTGGCAAAAATAACAAAAGAAATATATGGTTTTGAAAAGGCTATTGTAAGACAAGAGTATTGTCCAGTCATTTTGGAAAATAGTTTGGTATTACAATTAAAAACAAATTTAAAAATCCATATCTCTTGAATCAGATATTCTATTACTAGATGTATATACCAAATATGTAAAAAGTTTTTAAAAAAATATTCCACTCAAATATTCATGGTATCACTTTGTATGACATTATGGAACTGGAAATAAAATAATTATCCATTAATTGGGGAAGGATTAGACAAATCATGGTAGATAAGTGTAATGGGGATACTACTGTGCCATAAAATGATGAAGATTTCAGAGAATCACAAAAAACCAATATGAAGTGATGTAATAGGAAATAAACTGAACAAGGAAGACCATAAGTTTAATACTCTTAATGAAAAGAACAACAACAAAATTAACACTGTGTAATTATAATGACCAAATTTGTCCCCATAAAAGAATTGAGAAAACATACCTCCCTTCATTTTCTGCAGAAGTGAGGACCTGTGGGTCTTGACTAGTGTATATACTACTAGATATGGTTGATATATTGATTGGTTTTATTGCCTTGTTGGAAGTGATGGTAATGGTTTAAAAAAAGGGCAAAAAAAGGTTTCAGGTGGAAGAATGGGCCACAGACTCTCTTTGGAGAGCTAAATAAAGAACTATTACAGATGATTTTTTAAAAAATGAGTCCAAAGGAAACAAGAAACATCATTTTATCAGATATTTGGTTATTCCATATTTCAGTGCTCATGTTAAATATTTGCCAAATGGTAACCATGAAAATAACTACTGATTATGCACCAAAATTTATTGGAGAGGGTGAAGAAGTAAAGAAATTCTCTGAAGAACATTTTAGTAGAATTGAATAAAAATACATATGATACTTAGTGTTTTCAACTCAATGGTACCATTAGGCAAGAATGGCAAAAAAAAAAAAAATTGCAAAGTATGGATTAGGAATAAAGAATGTGGAAAAAAAGATGCCAAAATACTATGGTATCCCAGGAATTAAAAGTGAGTATCATTTAAAAGGCAATGGCGGGTGTGATCAGACTACAACAAAAAAGAATAAAGAATTTGGGAAAGAATAGGATCAAGTGTTCTCAAAAATATATATAATTGAAAATGGTGTGTTTATCAGGTGAGAGATAATTGATCAACAACATTTGTATGCTCCCCTAATATTCTTATGATGTTAAGAGAATTCAAGGAGAGCCCCCAGCATGTTGAATAGTCTTCTTCTTCTTCTTTTTTTCTTTTTGGAGGGGGAAGGCAGGGCAGTTGGCATTAAGGGACTTGCTCAAGGTCACATGGCTAGTTTTTTTGTGTTAAGTGTCTGAGGCCAGATTTGTACTCAGGTCCTCCTGACTTCAGGGCTGGTGCTCCATTCACTGTACCACCTAGCTTCACCGAATAGCCTTCTTGTGGTACACTAAAATACCTCTTTAGGTAGTTTGCAAAGAAAAGCCAAGAAAAATCTAAAAAAATTTAGCTAATAAATAGCATTGACAAAATGTCAGGATATGGAATAAACCCACAGTACTGATAAACGGTTCTATGTATCACAGGCAAAATCAAAGATAAAATGGGTAGAAAGAAATTACTGTTTAAAATGACAACAAAATAGAATAAAGATCTAGTATTGTGTTGGGACATAACCAAGAGTTATGTAGAACTAGAAGGCATGAATCTAGGTCATATAAAAAGGGAACAACCACATTTGTGAAATCATGGATCCATTTTTGTATCTCAGTATTTAATTATAGATGAATAAATTATGGGAATATATGTATATATATTTTATTTGTTATGACTAAGTTGGATTTATAACTGGAATGTAAGATTAGTTAAATATTAGGAAGAAAGCATAATTAATCATGTTATCAACAGAAACAATAATAACTTTATGTTAACAGATTGGAAAAATTCTTTTATGAAAAATAATAGAAATGTTAAAAATATTTCCCAAACCTAGGAATTGGTATATTTTTTCTTTCACATGAGCAAGGAGATTTATATGAAGCAAAGAGCTTGAATTATTTGTAGTGGAGACACATCAGAAACTTTCCTACTAAGAACAGGAGTAAAACAAAGATGTCTACTATCAGCATACTTGTTCTAATTCATCACTATTTAATCCAGAAATATTAGTTATAACAATATTAGAATAAAAGGAAATTGAAGGAATAAATGCTGGCAAAGCAGAGGCTACAATATCTTTGCAGATGGTTTACTAAGAAAGTTCAAGAAATATCTAAAAAACTGCATCAACAAAGTAACAGGATATCAAACAAATTCATGATAATGATAAGTATTTTTATATGCTGTAGACAAAAGCAAAGATAAAATGAGTATAAAGGAATTGCTACTTAAAATGATGACACAATATATTAAATATTTAGCATTTAAGAAGCACAGAACATGTAAGTACAATGTTTTTATGCAAATAAAGAAAGATTTAAAACTTTGTAGAGATATTTAGTGTTTATGATTGGGCTGGGCTAATACTATGCAAAAAATGTACACATTTAACATATTAATCAAGATTCTTTATAGTTCTAGACAAAATAATAGCAATATTCACTTGGAAGAACAAATTGTCAAGAATATCATGGGCAATGAAGAAAATAAGGAAGAAAAAAGATGGAATGGAACTGCTAGATCTCTAAATATGCATTTTCCCCACTGTGGACCAGATCTGTAATTTCATTACAGCAACTCATTTTTAACTTACAGCTTTAACAAAGTTGTCTGAGGATCTGAAAAGACTTGCGTGGGCTGATGCAAAGTGAAATGTACTGAAAGTAACAGCAATGTTGTAAGATGATCAGCTGTGAATGACTTAGTTATTCTCAGCAATACAATAATCCAAGACAACTCTGAAGGACTTATGATGAAAAATGCTATCTGTCCCCAAAGAACTGATAGTGTCTGAATACAGATTGAAGCATACTTTTTTTTAAACTTTCCTTATTTTTCTCGAGTATTTTTTGTCTATGTTTTCTTTCACAATATGAATATCATGGATATATTTTGCATGACTACACATGTATAACCTATATTAAATTGCTTACCTTCTCAATGGGGGTGGGGAGGAAGGAAGGGAGAGAATTTGGAACTCAGAGTTTTAAAAATGAATGTTTAAAATTGTCTTTACATGTAACTGGGGGAAAACAAAATACTAAGAGAAACAAAAAGAAAGTTGTCTGAGGAACTGAGAAGTTCTTTACTTGTTCGTGCTCACAAGCTACTGTCTGAGGCAGGGCTTGAATTCAGGTCTTCCTAACTTCAAGGTTGACCCTCTATCCACTATGATATTCTGCCCTTGCAAATTATACTATAAAGTAGTAATTCTCAAAGTTGTTTGATATTAGATAAAAAATAGAAAAGTTGATCAAGGAATACACAAATTTGAGTACTTGGGACTGGATTAAAAAAGGTAAAGCAGTTGAACTGATACAATAAAAATTTTTACAGCCAAATCTATACAGCATTCTAGAGTACAATAAGCCCCCAAACACAAATTACTGGGTAAGGTACTTGGTATTCAACAAAATCTCTTGAAAATGTAGTAGTAGTCTTTCAGGAAATGAGATTCAGCCCACCCCTGATACTACAACAAATTCCAAAGACATAGTCATCTAAATGGAAATCATGCCATCAAATATAGACCATGGCAATATAATGAAAATTTTCATGATACCTAAATTATTTTACACCTTTATTTCCATGCCAAATAAATCATTGACGAGGCACTTTTAAAGAAATAGACAAAATAATAACAAAATTAGTTTGGAAGAACAAAAGATCTAGAATCTTCAGTAAAATAAGAAAAACCATGAAGGAAAGAGTCAGCATTGCTAGTCCTCAAACTATGTTATAAAACAATCAACATAAAACTCTTTGGTATTGGTTAAAAACAAAAAATTCAATGCATAGAAGTGACTAAATGAATAAGAAACAGAAGGAATTGAAAACAGTATCCCTGTACCTGATAAAGTTCAAGAACATAAATTAGCTGTATAAAGACTCCCTCTTTGATAACAATTGATGGGAAAATTGGGAAGTAGCTCGGCAGAAGTTAGGATCAGACCAGTAACATATACTATATACTACAATATGCCCCAAATGCTTATGTGACTTGAATATAAAATGTCACATCACTTAAAAATTACAAGAGAATGACTTTAACAACTGTGTATAGGGGAGAATTCTTAACTACACAAGGAATAGAGGAGATAGTAAAAAGGATAAAATATATATATTTTGAATATACAAACTCTAAATTCATATAGGCAATGTAGAATTAAAAGAAAAAGGTAAAGTGAGAAAAATATTTGTATTAAATATCACTGATAGATGTCAGATATCTTTTCTCTCTATATCTATATATCTATCTATATATTTATATATTTATGAGTTTGGCAAGAATATATAATACTCAAAATAATTTCTTAACAGATTAGTCCTTAAATGGTATGACTGGTTGTTGTCTTTCATCACTAAATAATTTACTATAAATACCACATGAAAACATTATCCAAATGCTAATATTAAAAGAAATTAAAATAAATTACTCCAAAATTTCACATTGTACCATGCGAATTGAAAAAGATGATAAAATATGGAAATAGTGTTCGATGAGCCATGGCAGGACAGGCAATAGTAGGTGCTCTTGGTGGAACTGGGAAGGTTCTAGTCATTTTGGATTTCACTTAGGAATTATTCAGAAGTGACTAAACTGTTCATACTCTTTGACCCGGTAATTCCACTCTCTGACATATACCCCAAGTATTTTGGTCTTTAACTAAAAGAAGTAGAAACAAAGTGACTATCCACTAATTAGGGGATGGATAAAAAAAAACCCTATAGTATATGAATACAGTAAGAAATGAAGAATATGAGGAATTTAGAGAAATGTAAAGATTGAGATGAATTTAAGCATAGTGAAATAAGCAGAATCAAGAAAACATTAGCCTTGATTACAACAATGTAGATTAAATTAGGCTCAGGAAGTAGAGGTCTAAGTAATTGGGAAAAAACATTGAGGATCCTGGAGTACAGATAATGAACCATACTTTTCTTCTGCCACCAGAGAGATGAGGGATTACCATGAGAGACTATTGTATACATTATCATTAAATTGATTTATTTTTGTTTAATTGAATCTCTTTTTTACAAGAAAAAGTTCAGACTAGAGGGAAGAGTTAAAGTGAAATTAAAAGCCACCAACAAAACCATATCTTTTAAAAGCCAATGACTGTGGCTTTAATTTCTTTTTTAACAATTGTAAATAATAGAACAATATAATAGCAAATTTAATTATTCACAGTGACTTATGCTTATTCGGTCTGAGATTTCTTGACATTTGTTTTATTTTTTAATTCTCTGATGACCTTTGAGAAAAACAGTTTTTTCAAAAGCAAAAAACTTCCTTTAACATCTTTACATTAATTTTGTTATCTGGACACATAGTATTTTGTATCTCTACTATGCGCTTCTCTCAGTCTAATTTGGATTATATTTATTGAGGTATATGTGCAAATTCTACTACTAGATTTTAAACTTTTTACGGGGCAAGAACCTTATCTTATGGTAACCGTAGCTCTTGGGCTACTTTCTGAACTCCTGCTAGCACTGACAGGTTTGGGCTCCAGATGGTAGCTAACCATTTATCCCATCAGGGTTCTAGTAGTAAACTTGAGGGACTAGAGCTTCTATACAATTGCTTATGAGCCCCCATCTGTTGTGCTCTCAATTTGTTGTCATCCAGCAAAATTTAATTATAATTTTACCAAAAACTAGTAAGGTACTTACTTAAGTATTCAGTAGTCAATAATAGTCAATAGTCAATAGTCAATAACTTACTATTTATGAAGGTAATATTGCACAATAACTTGTTACAGAAACAATCCTTTCAAACCAGGGAAATGATCTTTCCTTGTGCACAAAAGGTTCCTGGGGAAAGTGATCTCAAACTCAGAGAGTTCATGGATAAGAGCACTACTCCTAATTAATGGAAATCCTTTTATCCATTTATGGAAGTCTCACAAAGTTCTCTTTAGATGAAACTGTCTGCTAGATTCTAAGAACCAGTGCCATTATGGAATCCTGAAACTGTCTTTTGCTTGGTATTTCTTTTGATTCTTGATGTAATAACTACCCTCAGTCACTGTTTATCAGGTTCTAATGGTTGGGGGGAGGGAGGAGAACTGTTACAGATGTTCATTTTCTGAGTTTTTGAAATTTGCAAAATGTAATGGGAATGGGAATTTGAAGATCTTCCCTGTCCCTTAATACACCTAAGGGAATTTGAAGACCTTCCCTGCTCGTTAATAGGCTGAATGTAATCACATGGAGTCTGTAGTGGGAAGAGTTTGCTGAATGGGTGGAGCAGGAAGAGGTGGAGCAAGAAATGAGTCAAAGTAATTAGAACAGAAGGTGAGAGAGGATGCAGGCAAGGAAACAGCTAGGATGGGGAGTGTTCCCTTTGTGGGAAGCCCTAAGCAGTGGGAAGGTTTTGGGGTGGTGTTGCTCCCTGTGGTTATAAAGTGTATTGACTTCTTTGTTGTTAAGATGTATTCAGTTTTCTGGTCTTGGAATTTGGCTTTCTGTTGTCTGAATAAATGTTTGCTTCTGTCTTCTATATGCAGAGTCTATTATATTTTATGATGAATTATGTCAGCATATTCATAGTTGCTGTCAGTGCTGGGAATATTGCCTTGGCCATACCTTTAGTGTCAGGTCATCACCTACTCAATGAATGGTGGAAGAAGAGAAACTCAATCATCTTCCCACTACAGGAAAAATTCCTTGATCACCACTAAACTGACTTGTTGATAGAATCCTCAATTCTGAACTGACTTGTTATAATATAAATAGATTCAGAGGTAAGTCTCATTCTTTCAACCAATCCTGATATATTTACTAAATATGCAATCACTTGATTGTATTAAATTATTAAAGTACTTCGCTTTTCCTAAACTACTTGAGAAAGTTACTTTGTCTTTCTTAGTTTCAGATTCCTCATCTGCAAAAATTAGGGGATTGGACTCAGTTGACTCCATGATTTTTTCTAGCACTAATCTATGATTAAGAATTTGTTTACAACCTATTTTTTGTCTTAGATTGGTTGGTTTGGTTGAGAAGTCTGGGCCTTTCATTTTTTATTGGGGTGGGATAAATCTCCAACCTTACATTATTTATTTTTATGTATTTCTTAGCACTTATCACAGTGCATTTCAGATAGTAGAAGGCTAATAAAGGTTTTAATGTAATGATTAGCTGAATAAATAGCTGGTTTAAAAGAATATCCCTCAGAGTTCTGGCTCATACTGTGTCATAGGTAATGCACAGAGGTTTTATATAATCCTAACAACTACTAGGTGACATGTATATAGCAATTTTCATATATTATCTTATTTGAGCTTCATAATAACCCTGTGGGATAGTGACTAAGGATATTATTATTCCTATTTTGCAGATAATGAAACTGACAAAGAAACAGCAACTTGCCAATGACTACACAATTGTTAAGTGTCAGACACGTGTTTTCCTGATTATAGGCCCAGGAATTTTTTTTTTTGTTTTGTTAACCGTCTTGTTTCTCTACTTCCATCCCATGGAAAAATAATGCTTTAGGACAGATATCTATTAGAATTTTTTCCCACCCAAAAAAATAAAATTCTTCTTTATCAATATCTTCTACAATCAGGAAATCTCTAAAATAAAATCCTTTTGCCTTAAATTCTGCTTGTATTAGTTTAGATTTATGAAACAGTATGGCTTTGCCTAAAGTCGTGTATGTAAACAGGTTCATACCATATCAGCCTCCAAATGGAAATGAAGTGGGTCTTTTTTCCAAATTAAAAAAGTTGTTTTCATGACTCACTTCCAGTGAGTTAGACCTAGCAGTCTAGGATTGTGATCACCAAAGTGTTGCATTCACATTTCAACATCATTCCTAAGGAAATGCTGAATCCAGCTTTTTGCTGTGCTTCAGCAAATTCCTGGTGCCCCAGTAGATTTCAGAAGTCATGAGTTAGGCATTAGTCCATGGCAGTGAGAACTTTGCCATTGTCCTTCTATATATCCAACTAGGAACAAATAGGGTACCTGAGGTTTGAATATTAAAAAGGCAATGAGGCAACAATTTGCATAATGCTCTAAGGGAGGTCTTTCTATTTCTGTATTATAGGAAACAAATATCCACTTTCTGAGATGACTGGGGAAACTGTTGCTTAGAGAGGCTGGGCCATCCATATAGCCTATTGCGCTTTTATATTTCCTTTCCAAATTCGCAATTAACCTACATTAGAGTGATAGCTAGCTAGTCTTCATGTTTCTCCCTGTACCCCTCCCACCTCCTTCATACTCCTTAATGGTATTCATCTTCTTTTAAACATAAAATTCTAGTTTTATTTTCAAATTTTTTTATTTTTGTTTAGAATCTCGTACTCATAGGAGACAGCACCATAAAGAAGAAAAGGTATTGGGTTGGAAATGAGGAAATCTGGGTTATAGTCTTGGTTCTGTCACCACTTGCTGAGCAGTCTTGGGAAAAATCACTTCATATCTCCGTCTTTAGTGATTTTTAGCTGTAAAATGAGAGAATTATACTATATGGTGATAAATTCCCCTCCCTCTCAAAAGTTTTCTTCTCTAGATACCTAGGAAGAATGCTATCCTTGTTGTGTGCAATTCTGTTGAGACTTTAAGAGTCTTTTTTGTTTGTTTTTTCATTAACTAGAATATGGTCTACTGTGGTTGGGCCAATTCTCATGCTGGGTGTCGATGAAATTAGCACACACCCCAGGTATGGATGTCTTCTGTGAAGTGGGATGGAAGGGTAGAGTGGCATTAGTTTATCAGATTAAGCATACTTAGTGAAAGGGGCTCTCTGGTCCCAGGGACATACAGGATTACTGGCAGCCAGGTGGCAATTTATGAATGCTTAGCATCTCTATGTTGAAGTGGAAAATTTTTAGTACTTCAACATTTCAATGATCAAGGCAGGTTAAAGAGAGTGGAGAGAACCTTGGACTTAGAGTCAAGAAAATCGGGGTTCAAATACCGCCATTTACACTTACTAGCTGTGTAACCCTGGATAAGTCATTTAATCTCTATTTCAGGCAACTCCTTGGGACTTATCTACTAAATCACAAATGGTTTATGATATTTAGTGGTGGAATGGGTTTCTAAACTAGGTGTTCTCTTTAGTGAAGAAACTACAGGTTCTTTGGCATTCTCGTATTTCAGTATTCAGGACAGTGGCATGTAATAGATAGCTACTAAAGGTTTAGTTACTGACTGACTGAATACATAATTTCATCGATGTAGCAATTGGTCTCCTCCCCTCCCCTTCCACTGCTGTCATGAAGATCTTATTCACTCAAAAACTTAATAACTGGCCTTAGTGATTGGTTGAAAAATTTATCACTGAGGTATTTCATGAGTTAGTACCCATTTAGAATCCTGGCTCATGAGCACGATTACTTTTATTGGCCCAGCAGGGGACACATTTGCACAACATAAAGGATATTTAATTAAACATTATAGCAAAAGTAATTCATAAGAAGGACACTCCTATTTACATATGGAATTCACTCTCCCACATGCCATCACTGGGGAAAGGTAGATATGGAGAGAACATGAGTGACCAAAAGACACACAAGTAATGAACATGTGTGACCAGGGAACATGCCTGAAGGAGCATGTGCCAGAAACCCATGTGTACAGGGACCATATATTGCAGACACACACTTAGGGAGCATATGTGGTCAGGACTTACATGTAGCTGGTGAAAGTCACACTTCAGGTGCTATAAGGACATAAAACATAAAAGTTCTATAGTGATGCCTATTACACCCCCTTCTCTGAGGCAATAAGCCACCACAGATACCCAACAGTCAACAAAAGTCTTGTGAATGCCCCTAAGCTGAAATTAAATATCTAAACCTGGTTGTGAGACTTTTTGAACTTAGCCATATGAGTCCTCTGGAGTTTGGCATGCAATTTATCAAAAGACTTAAACTAAAAAAATTTCTTGCTTGGTAAGGTGGACCAGAGTTTTCACTCTATTGGTTTAGCCTTTGAGAATCCAGACTTGCCTATACCATAATGTGGTCTCAGAAGAGGACTGTGGTAGATGCAAAACTAATTATTTCTAAAAACCTAACACAAAAAGAGACAAATATGCACCAGAGATGATAAACTACAAGGAAGCATAGAATTGCTAAGTTTTGATTTTAGTGAACTTGTACACTCATTGAATCAGTTATGGAGAAACATCTATACTATGTATCAGGCACTGTGCTAAGTGCTGGGGATACAAAAAGAGGCAAAAGACAATCTCTGTCCTCAAGGAGCTCCCAATCTAATGGGAGAGACAACAAACACACACACACAAATATATACACACACACATATATATATATACACACACATATATACATATATACACACATATGTGTACATATATATGTATATATACACAAAAACAAATACAACAAACTATATACAGGATAAATAGGAAACAAGAGAGAGAGAAAGCACTAGAATGAAGAGGAAAAGGGTTCTAGCACAATGGGATTATGATTAGGATTTAAAGGAAGCCAGTAAGTGGAGGGAGAGTACTCCAGGCATGGAAGATAGCTTGAGATAATGCCCAGAGTTGAGCAAAGGAGTATCTTGTTCATGGAATATTCTTAATTTTACAGATGAAGAAACTGAGGTTAGGAGAGTTACGTGTCTGAGTTAGGATTTGAACTCAGGTTTTCTTGACTCCAAGTCCCAAACTCTATCCACTGCACCACCTAGGTACCCATTCTATTCCATCTGCTCTTTCTCTCTGTTTTATATGAACCTCATTATTTTCATATTGCCTCCTACATTAGAATATAAGCTCCTTGAGAGCAAGGACTATTCTTTTTTTTTTTAACCATTTATTTGCATAGACGGCACTTAGCCAATGCTTGGCACAGAGTAAATGGTTCCAGGCAATCTCCACACGATGCTACAGCCATCGGCCCCATTTGCCCCACCTTGGAATCTTTGACGCTATCTCTGGGACTCAGACTCTGATAGATGAAATGGTGCCTTGTCTTGTCTGGAATCAGATCCCAATACCACTTGCTCACTGTCTGTACATCATGATGCATCAATTCTGTCATCATCCCTTTCTCCTGGTCTCTTTCTCCATGCTTTGGGGACACTCAATCACTGGTGTGCTGGCCTCTGATAGGTGACCTTTTATCTTAACTTGTCCTCATCCAGGCCTCTATGTTGCTTCTTGGTCATATCCATACCATATCACCTTTCCTTCTCTCTCCCCTCCCTTTTCCAACTCCCTTTTATATATTGTTTTCTACCATTAGAATGTGATCATCTACTTCCCAGAGTTGTTGTGAGGATAAAATAAAATAATATTTGTAAAGTGCTTTGCAAAACTTATAGCACTATATCAATGCTAGTTATTATTATTATTATTATTATTATTGCCAATGCAGATTGCCAACTGCTATGCAAACCATAGCTTTAGAGAGTTGCCTGAAGGAAGAATTGAGAGGAAAATTGACATGCCTGGTGCCATACATCCAGTGTGTGTCAGAGTCAGGACCTGAGCCCAGCTCTTCCTGATTCCAAAGTTGGCTCACTATGTCATGTGACTTCTCGTGCCATTCTAAATGTCACAGTAATTTGCTCTATAATTATATAATCATGTTAATATATTAATATTATATATTTATGTATAATCCCATGGAGATCAATATATTATATGTAATATATAATCATATATAAATATATAATATAATCAGCGTTACTTGATGGTTCACTTCTTTGATATTTTCCTAAATAATTGTTAAATTGAATTGATGAATCCATAATCTTATTAGTGTAGACACTACCTCCACTGGTGCATATTATGACCCCTCCATGACACCTCATGTTTTTTGCTGACATCTCATGTTATTTGCTTTTCAGCCCTCCCCTCACTCAGATCAAAGTCAACTGCCACTCATATCATTATTTCCCTGATGCCATGAGTCCTCTTTGAAAACAAAGGACAAACACAACCTGTGAGTATTAGCTTTTTATCTGTGGAAGACCTCCCCATTGTGCTAGAAGATCTGGTTGTTTTAAAATTACCCATTCAAGTGACAGCTTATTATGGTCATTCATAGCCATTGTTCAGAATCCGAGGACTGAGTTCAAATTCAATCTCTGCCAATTATAGTCTGCATTATGTTAGGGAAGTTACTTCATCTCTCTAGGTCTTGGTGTCCTTATAAGTAAGATGAGAAGACTGCTAGATTCTTCTTACCTCTAATTCCCACCATTACCCTACAATCTCTGAATGTTGCTTAGGGGAGCCTCTTGGGTATTAACCTTCCCAGTGACATTTGCATTTTAACAGGGGATTCCCGTAGATTGCAAAGCCTTTGAGAACCAAAGGAATAATTCTTCAAAGATGAAATACAAGGCACTACAACAGGTGGTGTGGGTAATGTTTATGGTCCCAATGTCTGTCAGATCTAGCCATGAAGTAGTTGCCTCATGCTCTTATCCCACAAGACCCTCACTGTTCCTTGCTAAATCCCTTTGAAAGGTCAACTTTCTGGCTTGTAGAATTTGGCAGTCGTGGCTACTAGGACAACTCCAGGATATCTTGGTCATGTGTTCTCTCTGAAGACTGAATTTTCCTCAGACTAAGTGGAGTTGCAATAGAGAATACAGCTAGAAATTACACAAAATAGCATATTCTGAACATTTCATGGAGGGTAGATTTATTAGAGTTTGGAACTGTTGGAAAAATCTATTTTTGGATTTAGCAAAGAAAGAAACCACATAGAAAATGTAATCAAAGATCATTCATTTAGAATGATTAAAAAACCTCAGAGGCCATCATCTCTCCCCACCCTAGACGCATTTTACAATTAGGGAAACTGAATTCCATGGAGGTCAAGTGGCTAAGAAGGAAGGAAATAAACATGTATTAAACACTTTTTGCATATGAAGTACTGTGCTAAGTACCTGACAAATATTGATTCTTAGAACAACCCTGGGGAGGTGGGTGCTACTATTATTCCCATTTTACAGATGAGGAAACTAAGTCTGAGAAGTTAAATGACTTGACCATGACCACACAGCTAAGTGTACAAACCTAGATTTGAAGTCAGGTCTTCCTGATTTCAAGCCTAGAATTTTATCTAACGTATTGTCTAGCTGCCTCTAGACTGGCTCAAGATGACACAGGTAGCAGTCATTAGAGCTGGGATTTGAACTTATGTCCTCTGATTCCAAATCTAGAATTCTTCACTGTACTATATACTGTCTCCATGGAGGTGCTCAAATTGATGTATGTAAGACAATAAATTCTTTTTCCCCCCTTGAAGATGTTCTATGGATATTTTCATTTTATCTAAAAATTTTTATTAATGGTTTTTTCTTTTTTAATAGTCATTATCACTTCCCAATTTTCATTTCCCACCTTAAACCATCCCTCTCTTCTGGGATGTGCTGTTAAATGTTTAACAATTGATCTTTGAAAAAAAGAAAGTGTACACACAGCACACTTTGAAGTTCAATCTATTTTTTCACCTTTCCTCTATCACTTTTTTTTTTGAGAGGGGAAGGCAAGGCAATAGGGGTTAAGTGACTTGCCAAAGATAACACAGCTAGTAAGTGTGTCAAGTGTCTGAGGTCAAATTTGAACTCAGGTTCTCCTTCAGAGCTAGTTCTCTATTCACCGTACCACCTAGTTGCCCCTCCTCTATCACTTTTAAAAATGCAGGCAATCAAGAAGACAAGAAATTAAGCAGTAATTTGTAGCATTAACCAATTTCTGATGTGTGAATACACTGAAAATTCAACAATCATCTCTGCTTCCAGCGTATTCCTGTCTCCCTTGTAACAAAATCAAGCAAAATAAATCCACGTACTAGCCATTAGACACTATAATTTTTGCATTGTCCAAATCCAGACTTTGAAGAGAATCATGAGGGAGGCCACTTGCCTTAAGGAACTTAAAGAAAGCTATTTAATTTGGCGGACTCAGGGCATGGGCTAATAGAACATGATGTTGGGCACCAAGTGAATCATCCTGTTCCTCTTTGGGCCTCTCTGGCTCTGAGACTTATTAACTACTTTCCTTTCATGAGACTCAATGTGCGTGCACACACAACTGTGTCATTCCGGCCTTCACTGTCCAGCGTTGTCACCAAGCAGAGTGTAAAAGGAATTTTCAGCTTGTTGCTTGCAAGAGATTCTGTCATTATCTAGCTGAAGCATGAAATGAGTCAGGCTTTGCAGCTGTTATCACTTTCCAGGGAGCAGGTGCATGGTACTTAACAGGGACAATGCCAGGAGCTCCACAGAACTGTACATACAGACCGAAGGGCCTAGCAGTAATCTGGGGAATGCTATCAGTGTAGACAACTAAACTGAATAATTTAGATCTGGCCTGGTAGAGAGAGCTTTTCTCTCTTGTCAAGTTTATTTGCCTGAATCATCTAGAGTTTTGTTTAGATTCTTTTCTTCATTTTGTGTAGACAGTCATCTACTTGAAGAAAAGTTACTAGACTTATCCTGAAAACATGGTGTGAAGAATCTGGGAGGATTTAAATAGAGATGAATAGAAGGGATGTGCATGTGTGAGTGTGTGTATGTCTATATACATATATGTATGTAGTTGCCTCTTTTTGTATCCCTGGAACTTAGCACAGTGTGGGGCACACAGTAGTGTACTGTTAATGTGATATGAGATCTTCCCCACCTTTAATAGGCCTATATGCCCAGCTGTGATACATTCTGAATCACATCGAGCCCATTTGAGAGGAACTTGCCTAAGGAGGAGCTTGCTTAGGGGAGTCTTGCCTGCAGGAAGGCTTTCACACCTTTTGGCACTAAGCTAATTAGGTACCAAGTCACAGGGTTATTGATGCCTTCTGGTTTTCAGAAGTGTATATATACTCTGAATTGGCGTTTTGTTTTGGGGGGGTTCTCTTATGAGAAAAACTGATTGATTTCCTGGTCAAGACTGAGTAGCCATATGTTCAGACCCTCCCCACCCCCACAACTGCTCAGATGTAAAGGCTCTCCCCATCTAGCGGTATATGTAAAGTGTATAGCAATATTGCTTTGATTCAGGCAGTCAGACCTTTGTCTGTTGGTCTTTATGCTAATTTCTCTGCTTGTATTTTCTCTGACATTCAGGGTGCTGAGCTTTCCCCTGAACTAGTGAATATAATTAAAAGTAGGATTGTTAACCCCTTTTTTAGCAGTCTTTCCTGGAAAAGCAAATCAAAGAACCTGTGCTAGCAGACCATCCTGGGTACGTGAGGGTACTTGCTGTTACAAATAGGCACTTATTGTTGTTTTTGCTTATCTTTCATTTTTGAAGGTGACCAATGACAATGTTAATTTAATGATTGATTGATAGTTTGAGAGGCAACATGGATCTGTGGGTAGAGAGTTGGTCTTTAAGAACTGGATGAAATCCTAACTCTTACATATTCTTTCTGTATGAACCTTGGCAGGTCATATAAACTCCCAATATGCTGGACAATATTCTAAGGGACTGAGTTGCAGAGGACTTGCCCAATTTCATTAGTGTTTTCCACACTAGGACTTGTCTATACCAATGAAATCACAGATCCAGTATACTTTAGCTATCTATTTTTTAGGGGTCCACACTGCCTTGTGGAAACTCCCTACCCTGGTACAGATCTACAACTCATAACTCATCATTTTAGAGAAGTGACTTGGATACCTAGATGTTAAGTGACTTGCCCAGGGTCACACAGCTAGTCTGTATCAGAGGCAGAATTTGAACCCAGGCCTTTCTTACCTCCAGGTTTGCCCTCTATCCACTATTTGTGCTCTTGGACATGGTTTTTTCCATGTTGCCTCTCGGAGGAGATAGAAATACTTGAAAATCTCTTGCAACTTCTTGAAACATCTTATATTATCTTCAGGTTAGGTCTGATAGGCAAATAGTCCCTTGGATATAATTTTTAATTGCCTTGGTATATGAGCAGAAACTATAGCCTGTCAAGAAGTATTTTCAAAAGCATCTTCTATGTGTAAGGTACTGTGCTAGGCACTGTAGAGGTATATAAAGAGGAATCAACCACAATCTCTTATAATGCCTAAGACACAAACTTGAAGAAGCTTGACATTAAGTAAGGGAGATAATTGTCTAAACAACTAAAATACATAATAGATTGTGATAAGCATGTAATAGAGTTTAAAGAAGGGGGAGAGAACTTCCAACTAGAGTCAGTCTAGATCAGAAAAGACTTCATGAAGACTGAATGAATGAAAAGCAATTTGTCAAGCCTTTAGTGTACATAGTATTTGAGCTGGATCTTGAAGCACATTTCAAGCAATTTCAGGAGGAAAAAGATGACTAAATTAATTGGTTTTTATTATTTGTTTTCCTTTCTTTTTTTTTGTCCTCCTAAACTGAGATCAGATAAACAATTATTATTATTATTTACCAAAAACATACTTGGCGACCCTTCTAGCAAAAGTAGGAGGTAAGGAGGGAAAATCCATCCACATGAAGATAAAAAATAGCCTTCAGGGAGGTCAAAAGCAGCCTAAAAAGAGGTCTACCATAAGAAAGTCCAAAGCTTCCTGTTTAACACATAAAGCTGTTATTATATGTTATTTGTCTAAAGAATACACAACCGGATTTCAAGGAAGTCTATCCATGAGCAAAGTTAACTAGCAGCCTGCCTGATTTGTAACAACCCTTGGGACAGAGCGGTAATTAAATCAGGCTACCTGGAGTCTGAATTATAGCACAGTAACATGTTACTGATTAGTCCAGGGCAATTATAAGAAATAATTTTACTTCTAATTCAGAACTAGATGAAATATCAGTAGAAATTGAGAAATTACATCTGAAGATGAAAAAGCTGAGGAATCTGAAAGTGCTGAAAAGCCACAATGAACACAAACTATATAATTGCTTCCTAATAATGAAATGGATGGTAAAAGTCATGGTCTTGAAGGATATGAGTGTCTTTAGATTGGAATTTTGAAAAGACCTTTTTGAATTTGATGACATGAATCTAATAGCACAACTGTAACAAAATTGAGTTGTTTTAAAAATCCATGGAGAATGTCTTCATTCATCACCTACCTACAACAGTATATGCTGTGGCTATTGTCATAATAAAGATCATAGGAAGAAAAGAATTCTCCTAAGGACAGATATCAAATGCCAACACAGCAGAGTGGCTTAAGAAAACTACTGAAGGGATAAGAACTCAATATTTGACAAAAACTGCTGGAAAAATTGGAAAATAATATGGCAGAAAATGGGCATAGACCAATATCTTACTCCGTATACCAAAATAAAGTCTAAATGGATTCACAATCTAGATATAGAGGCTGATAATGTAAGCAATCTGGGAGAGCAGAATAGTTTACCAGTAAGATTTATGAAGAAGGGAAGAATTTATGATCAAACAAGAGATATAGAGCATTACAAAATGCAAAATGGATAATTTTGATTACATTAAATTGAAAAGTTTTTGTACAAACAAAGCCAATGTAACCAAGATTAGGAGGGAAGTGGAAAATTGTGAAAGAATTTTTACAACCAATGTCTCTGATCAAGGCCTAATTTCTAAAATATATAGAGAATGGAGTAAAATATACGAGTACAAGTCATTCCCCAATTGATAAATGGTCAAAGAACACGAACAGGCAGTTTTCAGAGGAAGAAACTAAAGATATCTATAATCATATGACAAAACGGTCTAAATCACTATTGACTAGAGAAATGCAAATCAAAACAATTCTAAGGTACCATGTCCCACCTGTCAGATTGGCCAACATGACAAAATAGGAAAGTGATAAATGCTGGAGAAAATGTGAGAATATTTGAACACTAATGCATTGTTGGTAGAGTTGTGAACTGATCCAACCATTCTGGAGAGCAATTTGGAACTATGCCCAAAGGGCTATAAAAATATGCATACCCTTTGACCCAGAAATACTTCTAGGGCTGTATTCCAAAGAGACCATACAAGTGGGAAAAGGACCAGTATGTGCAAAAAATATTTGTAGCAGCTCTTTTTGTGGTGGTAAAGAATTGGAAATCAAGGGGATGCCCATCAATTGGGGAACAGCTAAACAAGCTGTAGTATATGAATGTAATGGAATACTAATGTACTATAAGAAATGAGGAGTAGATGGACTTCATAATAATCTGGAGAGATTTATGTAAACTAATGCTGAGTGAGGAGAGCAGAACCAGGAAAACTTTTTACACAATTAAGGACACATCGTATCTGTGATGACTAACTTTCATAGACTGGGCTCCTCTCAGCAATGCAAGGCCATAAGACAACTCCAAAAGACTCATGATAGAAAGGGCTATTCACCC
>CM053584.1:243817250-243827734 GCA_028627135.1 Pseudochirops cupreus | reverse complement strand
CAAAATGACTAATATAAAAATGTTTTCTGTGATTGCACATGCATAACATATATCAGATTGCTTACCATCTCAGGGAGAGAGGAAGGGAGGGAGGGAGGGAGGAAGGGATAAATTGGGAACTCAAAACTTTAAAAAAATGTTAAAAATCATATGTAATTGGGGAAAAACAAAGTAATATAAAAAATAAATAATATCTAGATAAAGTATAACTATAATTTTAGTAACTCTGTCAAAAAAGGAAATATTAGCCTGGCATGACCCATTTTTGAGGAAAAACTCACTTTGTAATCAAAACTTTCTACATATTTGTTAACCTCTTACACAATCTCCTCTAGAATTTTTCTATGGATTTTCTAAGGTTAGGTTCATTGGCCTATTGTTTTCAGATGTTATTCTCTTTCCCTTTTCTGAGAATCAGGACGACATTTCTCTTTCTCTAGGCCTGGAGCGATAATCAAGGCAGCTAAGATGAAATGGATAGATTACTGTGCCTGAAGCTCAGAAAGATGTGAATTTAAATCTAGTCCTTGTGTGACCCTGGGTAAGTAACTTAATTTTCATCCGTCTCGGTTTCTTCATCTGTAAAATGAGGGTAATAATAGCACCTGCTTCCTAGGGTTGTTGTGAGGATCGAATGAGATAATAATTGTAAAACAATCTGCAAACCTTGAAATGCTATATAAATGCAAGCAGCCATTACTATTAGTAACAGGAGTAAGAGGGAGAGTAAGCAGACTCTATATATACATCTGGATTCCAAGTCCAGAACTCTGTGTACCAGACCAGAGGCTGGTACCTCTCTCATTCACCACAGTCTTTCAAACATCATTGACAGTGATTCAGCGATCCCATTAAGCAGATCTCTCAGGTCCAAAGATCTGGGACAGGTGCGTTGCATTTTGTTGGTTTGTTTATGGAAGTTGAATGCTCTCCTACTCTCTCCTTACTTATTTTGGAGGGCTACTCTCTGCTAACCATTTTTGTTGGTCATTTCTGGTGCAAAGATTATTCTCCTTGGCAAAGAAAAATCTGAAATTTAATAAGAACTGATTGCCTTTGATCATTTTGCTATTCATTCTAAGAAGTGGTCTTATCTCTTCTTTGTTTTAGTAGGTCTAGAGATTGGGACTAGGTCCGTGATTTCATTGATGTAAGGAACTGTCACAAGAGGAAACTCCTTACCAATGCAGGTGAGGTTTTCACCTTCTCTGTTGCTTTTGGGATGAGAGAATAACATAGCACTGAGAGGTTAAGTGACTTGCTCAGGGTCATACAACCAACATATGTCAGAAGCAGGAAACAATCCCAATTTTTTCTTCTAACAACCATGCCATACTACTGGCAAACAAACAAGCAAAAAGAAAATATTGTTCTTGGATTTCTTTTCCGGTGTTATCTCATTCTGAGTTTTAACATACCTTGCACTATTTTTTTTTACAGAAACATGTCATACTTATATTTATTCTCTGTTACCTGCCCTTGTTTCCATCTTTTGCTTATGTCTTGAAAAAAATCTAAGTCAAGAAGCTATAACTGCTTTGCTTTTTGAGAGAGACAGTGCTCTAGCAGATGTCTGGATAACTGAAATCCTCTACGACTAACTATATCATTCCTCTGTCCCAGGTTTGTGAACTGCTTCCTAAATCAGTCATCCATTTATTTTTCTTTTTTTCTTTTTCCTGTCCTGGTGGTCTCAGAGTATGATTAGGTGAAATTATTACTTCTATTTTTCCTTCCTTTGATCTTCACCCAAATCCTCTCCACCATGCTTCTCTTCTCTGGTTCCTGAGTATCCTCAAATAAGAATTTCTAAATCAATTTAGAAAAAGAGAATGATCCTAGTGTAGACTGTAGAGAGTCTGGAATGGGAACATAGGAAAGTGTAAAATGGATGACCACAACCTCTTTATGTTTTCTATATCTGATCTACAATATTCATCTTTTTAAAAAAATTCACAAAACTAGGATACCATCCTCCTCCACAAAGGGTGTTCTGGGTAACCTCCTAAAAGGACAAATCCGTAAGAATTTCTCTTTTGCAACTGCTCACTTCCCTTCCTCACCCCCAATCTCTCTTTGATTTTTTAGTTCTAATTGCATCATAGAGAAGGTATCAATTAGGTGGTACTGGTCTTCAACACCTGCTAATCCTGTCAATGAATGAAATGTGTCTAGGGCAAGGGTAAGTAGATTACAGCATGTGAAACTATGAATTCTGAATCTAGCCATTAGACAATCTGTCTGTCTCTCTACTCCTATCTTCTCTCATCTCCCTAACTCTTTTCTTCTCCATTCTCTCTCCTCTCATAAATATTGACAAATACATATATATGTATATACATATGCATACATGTTGAAGAGAGTGTTTATTGATGTCTGAACAATATATAAATGCTAAATAGATGAGCTAATTTTATTTTAGCCTAATGATCTGGAGAGTGGCAGAAGGCAATGAGATAGTGTGAGTGGGAGAGAGTCATGTTGATAAATATGGATGTAACAAGAGCCAACTCTCTAGGCCAATTATCTCTGCTGTAGTCTAAAAATTAAAAAGAATCATTTACAGAACTAGAATAACTAATTTGTATAATAACCCTGCAAACAAAATCAGTATTACTCTCCCTACTTTATGGATGAACCAAAACATCTCTCGCATCTTTGTCAAGGTTGGATAGAAAGTACATGGCAGGACCAGTAATTCATTTTAGAGTACTGATTTTAAAATCATAGTTTATATCCATTTGTTCACGTACAAAATAATGCGGGAAAAAGCCTCCTTTGCCATCAATTTTTAGTATGTAAATGATATTTTGAACCCCTACTCCTACAAATATAAGTTATACCTGATATAATCACTCATAATGTTATTTTTTAACATTAATATACTTGCAGGAGTTGGAACATGAAAAAATCAAAATTATTTGTGTAAAATGGGTTCTTTGCACATATATGGCACATAGGCCCCTACGACGAATACATTTTATCTTTGAATGAAGTTCAATTCAACAATTATTTATTCGGGACTGACCATGTCTGAGGCACTGAGCTAAGCATTGGGGGTACAAAGAAATCCCTGCCCTCAAGGAACTTAAGAACTGATAAACAGAAGTATGTATAGAATGATTTTACATATATGTATGAATGTGTTTGTGTCTAATGGTAGCCATCTCTAGGAGGTAGGGAGGAGGGAAGAAAAAAAGGTAAAAAAAAGGAAATTTACATGATAAATCTATTATATATTTGAAGGAATAGTAAGTTATATATAATGGATTTGCAGTTTCATGTGCAATCATCTTTTTTTAAAAAAAATTATACTATGTTATGGAAAAAAATCCATAGTGTTGGGTATGATATGCTTACAAATGAGTATGTTAGAGCATGATTAGATGCATAGAAGGGGATCCATTTCAGTGGTATTCAATGAGAGGAGGGGAAATATCAAATTAGAATTGAAATCTCTTCTCTATTCATTTTTGGCTTGTTTTTACGAGGAAATGGCATTTGCAAGGAGATATAGTGACTGACATTTATATAGAAGTCAAAAATATACTGGTACTGGGGATACAAATAAAAGCTAGGAAGACAGTCCCTCCACTCAAGGAGCTTACATTCTAATGGGACAAAAAGTATAGGGGAAGGTGGAGAAAGGGGTGGGTTTTAAGTGATGGTTTGGAAATAGCCTTGAAATGAGGTAGAGGCCTAGATCAGGGCAAGGCAGGGTGAAAGCAGAGTCTGAGTTTCCTGGAGGGGAGGAAGCAGGGATGAGGGCTGAAAAGTAGGTGTAATAGTGTGGAGCAGGAAGAAAATTCTCCTTTACAAATTCCCCACTCCACTGACACGCTGAACTAAATCCCCATCCTGGGGAGGGTTCATTCAGCACCATGAACCTGAATCAGGGGAAGTACTTGATAGATTCCTGCCTTGCATTGGAGGAAAACCTGAAGTTATATGGAACAATGAAGGAGTGGTCCAGACACATACCACATAATAGGTTTTGTTCAATAGGAAAGAGAGATGCAACCCTGCCTGAAAAGCAGGGTTGGGTAGACACGTTAATTAGAGGTGGATCTAGAGATAGGAAATAAATGAATTTCCTCTTTCTATTTTAATCTCCCGTCCTTCATTGAAGTGTGTGGTCGTGCAACTTCTGGAACCCATTTTAAACTGGCATAGATATATCTTCCTCAGCTAATTTTAGCAGGAGAGGCAGAATTTTAGCAGCAGGTCTCACCCACTCTAAGCTAATTTCTCACTTAGCACTTGTGCCTGCTAACTGTCTTATGCTTATATGAGAACTTACAGTTTTGCTTTTCAAGAGAAAAGAGGGAGGGAAGGTCTATTGAGAACCAACTCCTGTAACAGGAAAGGAAATTGTTGCCATGTTCTTGGGGGAGTAGAAAGAGGCATGTCGGGACACATTTGTCAATCTGTGAAAGTTAAAAAAAAAAAAGAAGAAGCCTTCTGCGAAAGGTCTCACTTCCCTGTAGTACTATTTCAGACAAACTATGTCCCCAAATACTTTACAGGAAAGTATTCCAGTTGCTAACTTTGGTTTGGATGGGAGTGGGGGGTGGAGAAGAGAAGAATATTTGATTAGGGTCATAGAAAAAAGTGTGTGATTGATTGCAAGTTAGTATAGTAAAAGTTGTTTCATAGGTTCAGTTCTGGGTACCATATTGTAAGATGCATGTTGTAATAGGTTAGGCAGTGGAGCACAACAGAAAATACACAGAATTTGGCATTGGAGAAACTGAGTTTGAATCCTGGCTCTGCTATTTATTATTGATTACTTTGAAAAAATCACATATCCTCTCTAGGCCCCAGTTTCCTTATCTGTAAAATGAGAGGACGGGATCTTAGACCATCCCTAAGATCTCTTTCAGCTCTAAATCTATGATCCTACAATCCTTAGCTATGAAACGTCTAGAGGAAAGTGACTGAGATGGTTCAGAAAGCAACAGACTGGCATGAGATCCAAAAGCCAAACTCTTTACTTTACATAAGAGGACTGAGGTCTAGAAAAGCAAAGTGGAGGATGAGGTGGATGCAAGTGGAAGAGGGTAAAAGCATACATGGATTCATGACCAGCTGAGTACCATGACATGAGATAAATCTCCTTAGCAGCTGGTGGGAAGAGGAAGAAGTGAAAGATGCAGTTGTAAGATTGAAGGGCATGAGCTCAGTCATAGGTATCACACTGGGAAGAAGTTATATACTGCAGGGTAAAAAGACCACAAACTACATAGGAGGGATGATTTAGGCACTTGTGGCCCCCTTTTTGTGTGTTCGCCTGAGTCCTTCCCTAGGGCAGTTGGAATGAAAAGTGATCATCCAATTCCTTTTCCCTCCTGAGGCAAGGCCTGACTCTATGACAATGAATCCAGTGGAGTGATTTTTCAAAAATGTTATCTTGCTTTTACTTTAAGTTTTGTTTTTATTATAAAATTATAATTAATCCTTTTTTGTCTTTGGGTATGTCTAATTTCCTTTATTTAAAAAATGATTTATTTTGTTTTGAACTTAAGAAATTTTTAATTTTATTTGAAGCTAAGAAAATTTCTTTTAAAAAGTTAACTGTAGGAAACTGTGAGGAAATTAGAAATCATAAATGATATGAATTGGTTGAAAGAACTACAGAATGTTTAAGTTGGAGAAGAGAAGACATATCCTGGAAGCAATAGTTATTTTCAAATATTTGAAAGCTGTCAAATACAAGAAGGATTAGATTTGTCCTCTGTGACTCAGAAAGCAACACTTGGAGTAATGGGTGGAAGATACGATAAGGCAAATTTCAATCGAAGGACTGAAACATCCTATTTTTTCTTTCCTTCCTTCTTTCCTTCCTTCCTTCCTTCTTTTCTTCCTTCCTTCCTTCCTTCCTTGCTTCCTTCCTTCCTTCCTTCCTTCCTTGCTTCCTTCCTTCCTTCCTCTTTCTTTTCTTCTAGATTGTCCTTTACCTCTGTGTATTTGCATTCCCAATCAATTGGGTTTTTTTTTTTTTGTTTCTTTGGTGAAAATTGCCATCATGGATTCAAGTTTATCTATTCCACCAACTATTTTTGCTTTGCAGGCCATAAGTTCTGCTCTCAAAATTCTTGTTTCTCTTTTAAATTTCTCAGAAAAAACTTGTGGTTTCATGTTCTCCTCAACTTCAACAGGGTCCTCTGTCTCTGTCACTGTCTCATCAAGAATTGAATCATTTTCCTGTGTTTTATAGTATTTGTTCATAGATACCTGAACTAATTTACTAAATCTGGAGATCATATATCCATCTGCTGCTAGTATTTTCCCTGTTGATTCATCTGCTTATGTTCAAGGTCTTTGAGTTTTCTTCTTCCTGAGATCTTTAATAATTTCTATCTTTTCCCCCCTTATTTTCCTCTGTTGCTCACTTTCCAACTCTTCCAACTCCCTCTCCTCTGATTGTGGTTTTCTTGCAGGCAGGATCTCGCAGAATCTTAGCCTTCTCCCACACTGAACAGTTCATGGTTCACCAGCCTAGTTCTCTGTCCCAAGTGAATTTTGGGCAGACAGAACTAGTCCTAGCTGGATACTGGGCCTTTTTCATAAAGCTTAGTGGAGTACTGTACAGCCTTGCACCCATCACCACTACCCACTCCCTTCCCCTGTCACCAATGCCAGGATACAGTCACAGTATTTTGCCCTGCCCCCTTTGTTCTTCAATTTTCTTCTCTTGTATCAGCCATTCAGAATGTTACTATGCTGTTACTATGGGATTAATTTGTGTAATTTGGGAATATAATTTGTAATTTGGGTCTCTGAGGTTTCAGAACTGGGGGGAAGGTGCTTGGAGGTGGGCTTGAGCTCTATTTCAGGGTCAGATATGTGTCCCATCCTTCTCCATCTTTTCCTCTATTCTCCTGCAAAGATCTTTTACAGCAAACTTCTGTAGCATGGAGCCAGGATCCTTGTGACCCTGGAAAGAGGGAAGGACTACTGGGTTTTGGGCTTGGGTTTTGCTGCAAGACTGTAGGTCAGGTCCCTTAGCTGGTTAGTGCAGTTTGCTGCCAGTGGCTTGGTGGGTGGTAGGGGAGGGTGTCCAGTGTGAGCTTAGTGTAGATTCATTTTCTTTTTAAACCTTCTTTTGGGTTCTGGGTGTCCTAGACAGTGTAGACCAGTGGTTCTCAACCTTCCTAATGCTGTGACCCTTTAATAATCATATGTGGGCATATCTGCATGTGGGTGGACCCGCCTAGAGATGGATAGAGGAGTTGTGTCTTGGTTCCTAAAACCATCAGAAATATGTGTTTTCTGATGGTCTTAGGTGACTCAAAGGGGTCGTGACCCAAAGGTTGAGAACCACTGGTGTAGACAGTTATGGTTGCTTTACTTTTGGTATATAATTTCTGTTTTTGAGAAGTTTAAGAGATTATTCTGATAAAAAAAAATCTAATCTTCCATCTTGTTGGCCATTTGACCCAGAAGAGGTATTAGTTTTTAAGACAGCCATAGGACACTCATGGTTCACATTGATCACATTTGTGGTCAACTTTAATTTCTAGGCCATTTCTCATCTCTCCCTACACTTTAGTAAACTGCTGACAAGTCCAGTTTCTCTCACTCTATTTATATAATTGTTTTTTTTCTTTAAAAGATTGTTTCCCCATCTCACTCAGGCTGAAAGTGCAGGGGATACTCATGAGCCCATGTCACTACTGATTGACACAGGACCTTTGACCTACTCTGTTTCTGACCTAAGTCAATTTGCTCCTCCATAGTCAACCTGGTCCCTCCTCCCCATTTTCAGGGGCTCATCATATTGATGTATGACTTAGTTTAGCCATCTTAATGGCTCAACTCACTTAGCTCAGAACTCCCAAACTCTAGGGCTCTTTCATTTCATTGATCCTGGCAGCAGGGATTATAATGCCACCATGCTGGGCATAATTGATTTTTTGAACCTCACTCCTCATTTTCGCTAATTTAAACTAATTTCATTTAAGAATTCTCTTGACTCTTTTACCTGATGTAGGTGAAAAGAATTTTCTTATAGAAAAAGGATCAGGAGACAACTTTAAACCCAGCTCCATATTTTTAGTCTATGAGATTTCAAAAGTAACTTTAATGAGGGGAGGGAAGCAAAATTCTACCGTATTTCTATTCACAAAGAAGTAAAGAAGAAACCACGAAGTTTTAATTTTTTAAAAAAGTTTCTAGTGGAAATAAGTTTTTCCTATATTGACCATTTAATATGTGTTCTAGTGTGGACAGAATGGGAATAAGTATCCTAATAAGTAAGACGTCTTTTCTTTTCTTTTTGAGGGAAATGATTGGTTAATTTGTTGATTCAATGGAATCCTACTTTTATTGTGTTTGTCCTTTGTTTTCCAAGAGGCTCATGGCATCAGGGAAATGATGATGGGACTTGCAGTTGACTTTGATTTGAGTAAGGAAGGGCTGTGCAAGGTCACCAGCCTCACTTTCTTCTCCAGAGCCATCTGGGTCCAGTGTCCAGATATCCATCAGTATGACTGGAGATGGCCCAGGATGCCATGGGAGACCCTGGCCCTTTAGGCAAAGACCTTTTCAGGTTCTCACTTTGAGTGAGGTAAGGCCTATTCAGTGAATAGGCCTCCTTAAAGAAGTGAGTCAAGAGATGGCCTCTTTAATTAAAAAGAAAACCAAATTGGAAGGGGAAGACCCTCAGGGTTGTGGTCAAAAGAGAAACAATTACTAGATGTTCACCCAGATCCAGGTCCAAAATAAGCCATTAAGTGGTGTTTGGGCAGGAACCTATTGTGGTCCAATTTATGAACTCCAAAGTGAAATAGATTTAAGGTTTGGTCTTTGAGAAAAGAGGAAGGAAGGAAAGAAGAAAGGAAGGAAGACAGGAAAGAAGGAAGGCAGGCAGGGAAATATCAAGCATGGGCTATTATTGTTAGCACAAAACTAATGACACTTACCAAGTCACACCAATTCCTCACACCAATTCCTCACACCCATCTCACCCCTACTCAAGTGGCTCCATGATTTCCTTGGTGGGGGTACTGCTTTTATATTTGCAGATCACAACCTTCCCACTCTCTTTTTTCTTGTCAAATCCATCTCCATGTTTTTCCTCCATCAAAGATCCACCTATAGGCACTGGACAGGTTATTGAAATGTGCTCTGTGAAAACTGCCATGAGTTTAATTATATGGCCTAATTTCTTATGATGTTTGAGATGTCTTGTGTTGTACAAAACATTAATTAAAAAGTCAAATATCATTTAGCCTCAAGGAAACCCCGCCATCAAGACATCAGATGAGTGGTTTCATCAGTTCAAATTCCATGGCTTTTCCAAAGGCCATAGTATCCCTATTGCTTAGCAAGGGGAACTCTCTTAGAAACTTTTAGATGCATTAGGTAAGTGGTGCCTAAGAATTAACCCCAATTCAATAGTGACCTTGGAGTATAAAAAGGGAATATTACTCTGAAGTGTTAGAATTATGGAAATCTCTATGATTTCTTCCTCACACGAAGGGATGAAATTTCCTAAATTATAATGCCAATGCATACTTTCATCACACATTTAAAAAAAATGTACCAATTAACAGGTAAATTGCTGGTTGGGGCTTGGGTTGGGAGAGCTAAACTTCCTCATGTCCTGAAGGTCATAGAAAGATTAAAGAGAGAGGAAGGTAAGAAAGAGAGTGCTCCTACTACCCATCTTGCCCATCTATGAGGTTTTTATAAATTGCTAGTTCAGTCTCTTTCTGGCCTGAACTCTTCTGCAACGCTAGATCTTAAGGACAGTACTGGTATATCTCACCTCCAAGAACATCTAGTCTTTGTTCCTTCTGGTTCTATGTGACTTCTATGCTTTGCCAGGATCTGTCCCAACTTTCCCTTTCCAGCACCCAATTCTTGGTCCGTTATAAGCACTAGTATGGCAATCATCCATCTGCTGGTAGCATGGCCTGGAAAACAATGGCCTGAAAACAATTGGGACAAAAAGTCTCTTGGAAGGTAAAAAGAGGAGGAAACTTAGGGATCTTAAGGAATATAGGGAGGAGGAAATAGGCATTTATATAGCACCTACTTTGTGCTGCTAAGCATATTACAAATGTCTCATTTGATCTTTACAATAATCCTGCAAAATAGCTCCTGTTATTATCTTCGTTTTATAGTTGAGGAAATTGAGACAACAGAGGTTAAGTGACTCGTCTATTAAGTGTCTGAGGCAGGATTTGAAGCCAGGTATTCCTGGCTCTGGGCACAGTGCTCTATCCACTGCACCACCTAACTGATTGTTATATCTATCTATATCTATATCTATATCTATATCTATATCTATATCTATCCATATTCATATCCATACCCATATCTATCTATATCTATGTATCGGCAAGCACCCTAGCATACCTAGGGCGGCTACTAGCACAGGTTCTTAGATCTGCTTTTCTAAAGGAAAGCAACTCAAAATGGGTTAACAATCTTACTTTAATCAAACGTATCATTTACCTAGTTCAGGGGGAATAGTC
>CM053584.1:243800719-243816750 GCA_028627135.1 Pseudochirops cupreus | reverse complement strand
AGGAGGTGTTATGGGAATCTGAAGATCTTCCCTGCCCCTAGGCCCTTTGATAGGCTTAAGTGGCTCTGAGAATCTTTCATTATTTGAAAATATACTCTGCCCCCTAATGGGCTGAATGTGGTCACATGGAGCCTGTGGTGGGAGGCTTGTTTTTTGGGAATGCCCACGCCTTGTTGCTTTGTGATTGGGCAGTGGGTCAAGAGGGCTGTGACATTCTCTGATCCAGGAGAAGGCTATATATACCCTGATGTGAGGTTTTGCTTTGGGGCTCACTTTGGAAAGAGTTGTGTGATTTGGCCAGATGAGACTCTGGAAAGCCATTGAGCCCCCTGGCTTTGAAAAACCCAGATGCTGATGCTTCCCTCTCTGATAACTGAATAGGTATGGATGTAATGGTTAGACAATTGGAATCCCGTCTGCTGATCTGTTTCTTTGTCTGCTTGTAACTTGTGTTTGTAACTTGTGTTTGTATTCTCTGAAGTTCAGGGTGCTGACTTCCCCTGAACTAGGTAAATGATATGTGTTTGATTGATTAAAGTGAGGTTGTTAACCCATTTTGAGTTGCTTTCCTTTAGAAAAGCAGATCTAAGAACCTGTGCTAGCAGCCACCCTGGATGCTAGGGTGCTTGCTGATATAGGAGGGTTGAGAATAAAGCCCTGAAAAGCACTAATTTGAAGAGTACAGGACAAGTTGGTGGTAATAATCAGTCTCTGGATACCACTCTCCAGTCAACAGGACACCACCATTTTCTCAGTTTATTGTTGAGTGTAGACCAAATGGGAAGCCTGGCAAAGTCAAAATAGATTACATCTCTCACTTTCCTTTATCGACCAGACCTGTCACTCTGTCCTAGAAGATTAGATTAATCTGACAGAACTTGTTCTTTACAAATCAATGATGATTATTCCCCACACTTCACTTCTCTTCAGGGTGCTTGCAAATTGATTTTGCAATGATTCACCCCACCCACTCCCCATATTTTGGAATCATGAGCGCTATGGTTTTTATTTTGATTTTTAAATTAACTTCTCCCTTTCTTAAAGTCCTCTCCATAATGCAGTTTTGGAAACTATAACTGGAAGTTCACATCCTAAAGCCAATAAATATGAAGCTTAATGGATAACATATCAGTATCCATATATATGATAAAATGAGAGGTGCTTTTTTAAAAGTAATGAGAATTCTGTTCTTTATTTTTTTCTCAGGACTAGATGATCTGGATAACAAATAAGCAAATTGTTTAGTTGTATCCACTTCTAACTATAACCCAAAGAGAGTGGCCAATCACTGCATCAAATTACCATAGCATTACAGCTTTGAAAGATGGATGTAGGTGCATCATTTTCAGGGATTATATCCATTCAGCCAGGATCTACTAACTAAAAAGGGACGATAAATCAATAAAAATAATATATTGTGAATCATATATCATAACCCATTTAGTTTAATTAGCAATAATCATACAAGAATAAAGCATTTTGATTTTTAATTATATATACGAGAACATACACAATTGTGTTTATGTACATGAGAACATATACATGTGCATGTATGTATATGTATATATGTATATGTATATGTATACACACATAAATACCTACATATACATACACACACTTATGTTCTCTTTGAAGTCAATTAGAGGAGGCATGGCGTGATGGATAGGGAGCTGTCTTTAGAGCCAGGGAGATCTGGGTTCAAGTCTCACCCCTGCCACATACTGGCTGTGAAACCATGGGCAAGTTACTTAGACAATTCTCTTAAGACTATTAATTACAGAGGAGGTGCTGAATTTTATTTATAGAGGGAGCTTCCTTACCTTGATGCTCCATATAGCAGTGAAATCATAGCTCTAATTCTCTTTTCCAAACAAAAATTCTATGTTGAATAAATAATGCAAATACTATTACCTTCATTTTACATATGAGGAAACTAAATCTATGAAAGTTGAAGTGAAGTCACCTGGGTAACAAATGTTAGGGCCTAGACTCAAATCATCGTCATCATATCATCTGAGCCTTTATTCACCTCCATATTATCTTGCTTCTTTTATTACAGCCTTGACCTCCTATCACTCAGATTCCTACTTATTTATTACATGTGTTTGTCACAAGACCCCTTTCTGGTGAAGGATTTATTATTTGGCATTGGAATTGAAAAATAATTTGGCTTAAAGTAATAATAACATATTCATATAGTGTTTTAAGGTTGACAAAACACTTTCTGCACTAAAACTGAGAGGCTGGCAGCACCAATATTACCATGGCCTCTATTTTACAGATGAAGAAAGACATCAACATGAATTATTACTGTTTCCCAAGAAAGTCGGTCAATAACCATTTATTAAATACCTACTATGTGTCAAGCATATGCTATGTTGGGTTACAAGAAAGACAAAAGATAGTCCCTGCCCTCCAGGAGCTCACAGTCTAACAGGGGAGATAACATGTGGAGAATTGCATACAAACAAAATATTGACAGAGTAAATTGAAGGGAAAAAAACAGAAGGAAGATACTAGAATTAATGGGACTCAAGAAAGGCTTCTTGTAAAACGTGAAATTTTAGCAGGAACTCAAAGGAAACCAGGGTAACCTGAAGGCAGAGATGAGGAGAGAGAGTGTTCAAGGCATAGGGAACAGCCAGTAAAAATGCCCAGATTTGGAAGGTGAAATGTCTCACGTGAGGAACAGCAAGGAGGCTGTATCATTGGATCACAGAGCAGAGAGGGGCAAAGGCAGAAAGTAGATAAGGTAGAAGGAGACTGGAAAGGTAAGCTTGGAGGAGGGGAAGGAAGATTCTGAAAGGCTTGGAATACAAAACGGAGGATTTTATTTTTGATCCTGGGGATGATAGGGAACGGAGTTTATTGAATGGAATGAGGAGGTAATTATTAGATTATTAGATCAGTACTTTAGGAAGATCACTTTAACAGCTGAGGAGGATAGACTGGAGTTGGGAGTGATTTGTGGAAGAAAGTACAATTAGCAGGATATTGCAAAAGTTCAGGTACGAGGTGAAGAGGCCTGATCAGGATGGTGGCCAGGTTTCACAACCCTGTCAGGGAGGAGACTTGAACCAAGGTGTTCCCAGGTCTAAAGACAACTTTCTGTCCATCATGCCACACTACTTCTCAGAGGCCTCAAAAAGAACCCAAGCATATATTAAACTCTAACCTTCTCCCAGAGGAGAGAAAGGGAGATATATGAGAGATGTTACAAAGATGTAATCAACAGGACTTGGCAAAAGATTGCATATGGAGGGTAAGAAAGAGGAATCAAAGATGACATGTATTTTGTAAGTTTGGGTGACTGGGAGGATCATGGTACCTTCAACAGTAGTAGGAAAGTTAGGAAGAGCAGAGTTTGGGAAAGGGTAAACAATGAGTTTAGTTCAGAATTTCTGATGTCTATAGAACATCCAGTGTGACACATCCTTTGGGCAGCTAGAAATGTGAACTTGGAGGTCCTGCAGAGAGATTAGGACTGGATAAGTAGATTTAATAATCAGGGCGTCTAGGTGGTACAGTAAAAAGAACACTGGCCCTGGAGTCAGGAAGACCTGAGTTCAAATTTGACCTCAGACACTTGACACACTCACTAGCTGTGTGACCTTGGGCAAGTCACTTAACCCAATTGCCTCACTTTCTCCCCTCAAAAAAAAATTATCAGCATAGAGTCGCAGTTGAGGAGATCAGAAAGTTTGCATAAATTAACTTCCACAGCGCAAAGACCAAAAGGTCCAGGAAACAGTCTCAGCCTTCAAACACTTGTTCTCCTTTCCAAACAGATAGAGAAAAACCAGTGTAGAATACAAATTCATTTGTAAATTTCTAAAGGAGGATGGTAGAAAACTTACTATCCCCACCCCATCCCAAGGAGTTTACTAGAAAGAAGAAAATTAAAAATTAAAATCATAAGATTTTTTTCAAGATTTCTATAACAAAGCTTTCTTTTTCAAAATCAGAGGAGATTCTAAATTGGTATTGCAGTCTAACAACATAGCCCCCGTTGCTTTATATAAGGAATTAGAAATAAAACTAAAGAAGCCACTGTAAGAAAAATTGGATTACATCAAGTATAGACAGGGATGGTCTACACTGAAGACAATTTTGTGGGATATTGATGGATTGATACTCAAACATATCTGAAAAATGAGCTAATGCTAAATGTTGGTGGGGGACAGGATGGAATCATAGACCTTATTATAAACTAAGAGGTACAAGACACTTATCTGTTGGCTATAAAAAGAAATACTTCAACTAGGAGGACAAAATGATATCTAAAAGGATCTCTGTCAACAAGGTGTCTCCCATCCACATGTCAAAATTGTAGAAAATTATTTGAATGTTCTAACAGCGCTAACTTCATTTTTCTCTTATTAATATAAAGAGAATCATAAACCAGAGACACATATGTTTTCCAAAGGCATTTATCATAGTCATGGAGGATGTCTACTGCAGAATCCAAATTAAATCCCTCTAGACAGTGATGTCTTCCAGATGTTACTGTTTGCAGATGACACTGCTGATTGCGTCAATCCCTAAAATATTGCAGAGCTTCCTAAATCACATCCATAATAACTCAAAAGAGTTTGTCTTAACTATCACCATTGGAAAAAACAAGAAGATGAAAAATGCTTGTTGTCCAGAATGTAGTATGGGGTTGCTTGTACAGTCCTTTAAGATGGTTCATGAGTATATTTATCTTGGATAGACTCCTCCAAAAAATTAGCTGAACCCAGAATTGAATAGGTGGTTGAAGAGTATGTTGTCATACCCTTGGGAAATTACACAGCGCTTTGTAATGACCCCAAATTTCCCCCTAAAACAAAGAGCCACCTTTTAAAGACTGATATTCTTCCAGCAATGCAATTTTTTGCAAGTCAAAGGGTAACTCAATCTCTAAAGAATTAAAGTTGCAGGCTACCCCAAAAGCAATGGAAAGATGTGTGATAGACATGAGTAAGCTGCAACATATTTCCCAAGAGAATAACACATTACATATGAAGGATATCATCAGAATATGATGGGATAAAGACTGGATATGTAACAAAAGTGAATAATAACCAATGGAAAGACCAAAGGCTACAGTGTTATACATGCAACGTCAAGCAATGTAGAGGAATGACCCTCAACATTTTCTGTTAATTCCTTGCAAAGGATTCATTGGAGGATGTGAAAAAGAAGGTATGGGTGGCTTGGAAGATCCATTACTCAGTTGCCAGACTAGAGATGATTCTGCTTCCACAATCACTCTCACATCCATTCCACTCTTTCAACTCACATAGCAACCACCTCATAGCCTCATCACTTCTTTCCTGCACTGTGGCGATAGCTTCCTAACTGACCTCTCTGTCTCAGATCTTTCCTTGATACAAACCATCCTCATACTGCTGCCAAAGTGATTTCCAAAAGCACAATTCGAATCATGTTACTACCTTGCTTAATAAATTTCAGTGACTCCTTAATGCTAATCAACTGTGAACTCCACCATTTGGCCTTCAAAGGGCTTCACAATATTTCCCACTTAGCTTGTCAGTTTAGTATGCAATGTTTTTCTTCATAGCTTCTACAGTCTAGCCACTCTCCTTATTCTAAAGTTTCAGTCATGTCCAACTCTTGACAAAGACACTGGAGTGACTTACCATTTCCTTCTCCAGCTCATTTTACAGATGAAAAAAACTGAGGCAAACAGGGTTAACTGCCTTGCCCAGGATCACACAACTATTAAGTGTCAGAGGCCAGGTTTGAACTCAGGAAGATGAGTCTTCCTCACTCCAGGCTAGGCTCTCTTTCCACTGTACCACTTAGCTGCCCTACAGTCTTGCTATTCCTCACACACAATACTCTAAGTTCCAGCTCTATACTTTTGTTCAGGCTGATCCCCATACCTACAATGTATTCCCTTCTCTACTTCTGCCTCTTAGAAGCGTTGGCTTCTTTCAAAACTCAACTCACATGCCACCTTCTATATGAAGTTTTTCCTGATACCTCTAGCTTCTGTTAGTGTATTTCCTTTTCCAAATTACCCTATATTCCGTGTGTGTCTGTCTCTCTCTGTCTATTTTTGTATGTATGATGTTTCTTCTACCCAATAGAATGTAAGATCTTTGAATGTAGGAACTGTTTAGTTTTTGTCTTTATATTCCAAAAATGTAGCACAATTCCTAGCACATAGTTTGGCTTAATAAATGCTTCTTGATTAAATGAATATTTCCATCAGTAAGATCATACGTCCTTCAAAATATAGAAGTTTATAGAAGAAAGAAGGTCTCAGAGAAGCTGAGTCAAACTTTTGAAGTACCAGGGGAGGGATTGGAAGCCAGATTTCCTGACTGTTAATCTAATATTTTCCACTACACCATACTGCCTCTTCAACTCTTAGTCTTTACCTCTCCCTTACTTTAACTACTAGCAAATACTTGTACTTTTTTATCTTCGGTAACTTTTAACACCTTTCTAAATTACACTCAATCATCCTGTAGTCCTTTGAGGAATTCTATATTGGAAGCTTTAATCATAATGCAATTTTCCATTTATAATCCCTGAGCCATATATTAGCCCTCATAAAAGAGGGTATTCAAGCTTAGGATCAAGGACTTCCGAAAAAAAGGCACAGTCTCATCTTCCTTTGCCTGTCTATTAATTTTATGCCAAGAGAAGGCATTTGACCCTACAGAAACAAAATAGACCCTTGAGTTTCTTGTCCCTCCATTAGATTAAATAGCCTCTAAGGTCCCTTCATGATCTCTATATTTCCCAATGATTACATAGTCTCCTAGACCTAGTGTCAGTTCCACAGGTAACCAGAGTTGAGGGCTACATTATATCAAACATAAGTTTTACCAGTTGGGAATGATCATGTTTGAAAAACCCTTCTTTTCTTTAAACCCAACAGCTCAGCGTATTTGGTTCACATAAGTACATCTTATGTCAAGTGCTACATACTACACATATAATCATGCTTAATCAGGAAGTTGTCCTTTGTCTTGCAGATAATTAAATAAAACTCTGCTTAGTGAAAGATTGAAAACAAAAATTTTAAATCCTTTGAAATTTGTTTTAAAACCCCAGAACAGATGAGATTAAAGATGAATGATGTCTCCTGGTGAAATAATTCATTTGCAAGGAAATCACATTCATGCCTGTCAGAGACTCCTAGAGCTGGAAGGGACATTCATGATCATCTGGTCCAACTCCCACATGGAAGGTAAATGGCTAACTCTATTGCCTACTTTGAGCCCATTCCTGTCAATTAATAGTTCTGTTTTGTTTTGTTTTTTCTTTTTTTGTTTCAAGGTGCATATTTACCTTGGCGCCAACCCCACTCTCTCCAAAGCTATTAAAAATTTCTAGGCTCCATAATAAAAATAGATTAGAAACAACTCATCAAAAAAAATGCCAGCCTTGAAAATGAAACTCTAACATTTGGAAGGAAATCTAAAGACAATGCTGCTTCTTTCTGCCTGCTTAATCAATGCTGTGGGATTGCTGTTATGCTAATATGCACTGCAGAGATGTCAATATCCTCACCTATCTGGGTCACCAGGCAATGTATGGGAGAAACCTAAATAAGGTTTAGGAAGAGAATCTTCAGCAGGTGAAAACTATGACAAGAAAATGATAATCAGGAACAATCATTGCCAATTAAGAAAACATTGAAAGCAGATTTTTTTTTATTTTTTTGGCAGATGGAAAGAATGACAAGGAGACTGGACAATGCAGCCAAGTTGTGCCTTCAGAAGGAAGGCAGGGAGGATCACAGGCTTTCTCCTCTCAAGGATCAACAGGTTCCTCTTAGCTAGAGAAGTTCCTGTGGGGAGTGTCCTTCAAAAGGTTCAATAGCTACCAGATATATATTGCGCTATGTCAAAGCTGGCATAATGGTAAAGCATTTTGTTCATGAAAGAGAGATTGCACAGTCACTTGTGAGTCAGTTTCCCAAAGGGAAGTACTGTCACAGGATGGCAGACTGCAGTCCTTATGTAAACCAGCCAACTGCATTGTAAATGAATACCACAGGTCAGGGGAAATAGATGTTGGTAGAGCTATAGTCATCTCATCACTAGCACTGAAAAAATCAGCTCCAAGTACACATAAGCCATTCACAGAAGGATTAGTATCTAGCTATGGAAGACAGATATAGGGAGTAGAACTACAATACAGCAAACTAACTGGTAAGAAATTTCTCTCTACCAACATAGGTATCTATAACATATTGTTTTACAAAGTTGAGCTATATGCTATAAGAAACGATGGGCAAGCAGACTTCAGAAAAACCTAGAAAGACATATACTGAGGCTGAGTGAAATGAGCAGAACCAGGAGAACATTATATACACTAACAACCACATTGTACTATGACTGACTTTGATAGACTTAGCTCTTGTCAGCAACACAAGGATCTAAAACAACTCCAAAAGACTCACAATGGAAAATGCCATCCACACCCAGAGAAAGAACTTCAGAGTCTAAATGAGGATGGAAGCATACTATTTGCCCTCCTTTTCTTTTATTGTTTTGTTTTATTTTTTCTTTCTCGTGGTTTCTCCCATCAGTTCTAATTCTTCTTTACATCATGACCAACGTGAAAATATGTTTAATATGAATACATAAGTAGAGCCTATATCACATTGCATGCCATATCAGGGATGGAGGAGAAGGAGAGAGGGGGAGAACATTTGAGACTCAAAATCTTGTAGAAGTGAAGATTGAAAACTAAAAAAAATTAATTTTTTAAAAAAGTTGAGCTATTAAAAGTAAATTGACTTGCCCAGAATCTCACAGTCAATATGTATCTGAGAGAAGACCTGGACAACCTGTCACTTTGTCTCTTAACTGACTTTTTTAAAATAAATTTTTATTGATAGTTTTCATTTTTATACCACCTATATTCCCCTTATACTCTTCCTCTCACCTTCTTCCAGAGAGATATCTCATATAATAAATATTTTTAAAGGGGGAAAGAAAAAAAAAGTTTATCCAAATTAACAAACTCATCAACGTAGTCTGACTTAGTATTCCATATTCATGGCCCCTTTCCTCTGCAAGGGAGTAGGGGGAGCATAACTTGTCCTAAGGTAATATGATTTGAGAGGCCTTGGAAAACCTCTCCTTGACCAATATCTCTCATTGACTTGTAACATTGCCTGAAATGAAACCATTAAAAGTTATTTCCTATGGGTCTTTGAGAATCACTGATTGAAATATAAATATAGCTGAGAGTGATAATACTTTAAGTTGTAACTGCTAATGTCTTTGTGGATATCATCAGTTGCCAGCTAGCTGAGAATAAGGCATGTTTTTGGAGGTAGAACATGCAGGAAGAGGGAGAGTGACAATGAAAGCGTCATAGGACTTATAGGGGGCTGTATTCGAATCGTACTTGCTCATATTTGTGTGGGGTCTGACCTTGTGATTTCATCTGTGTAGGGAATTCTAGGCATATGAAATTCCCTCCATCAAAGCAAATTAGCAGTTCATTTGTAATTTATACAGTAATCTTAAGGGAGTCCTGAAAGGAAACTTGGTACTCTAGAAAAAGGATTCATTCTGGAGTCAGGAGATTTGAAGCTTATTACCTATATGACCTTGGTTAAATCATTCAGTCTTCCTGGGCCTCAGTTTTCTTCTCTGTAAGATAAGGGGGTTGGACTAGGTGGCTTCTGAAATATCTTCCAGTTCTAGATCTAAAACTCTGAGGTACTAAGAGGTTAAGCGTCCTGACCCTAGTAACATGAATAGTATGAGTTCAAGAAAGGACTTCAACTCGTCTTCTTGACTCTGAGGGCAGTGGACTTGACTCTCTATCTTTTATAGCACACTGCCTTTCAACCCTTTACAGTACCAGGAATAGGAAACTGAGCTCCAAGGAGAGAAAATGACTTACATAGATCACACATATACATAGCAAAGCTAGGACTTAAACTGAGTTCTTCCAGTATTAAATCTAGTTCTCTTTTCCACTGCTCAGCTTCTTTTAAGATCATTAAACAAAATTTGCCTTTTCCCTAATTGGGCCTTGGGCTGTCTCTAGTCAATAGAATTACCCATGCCTCCAAAGGGCAGCATGAAAATATTTATTTAGCACATATCTATCCCCATGGATGCAATTAAAGTGTGTAATTGAATATTATGACTGGAGAATAATCAAAATTCCTTTGTTAGAAAAGGAAAAGGAACAGTATCATTGGGCTATGGAGTTTCCATGTAATATAGAGCTTGCAGAAAATAAATACACACAAGCTCATATAACTCATCCATGAAAATAACATGTGTCATTCATTTGTCCATTGAGAAAAGCCCCTCCCTAGTCACATTGCTTGGGGCATTCTGCCAAATCAAGAACACCAAACTAATCTGCAAGAGGTCAGAGAAGGAAACTTTGTCCATTGTGCCACTGGGATTTTATCATCATCAATCAAAGTGTGAAATCTAAGGAACTGGAGGCAGATTTTCTACTTTAACAAAAAAAAAGTATGCATGACTGTAGTACCTGCTTAGACTGAAGCAAACCAGAGCTCTGCTCTGCCCATTCTAAGTTAAGATTCTGGGAGATCAAATGGGGTAAGAAAACTGTCAACAAAAGAAAACATTACCCCCAGTTACTAAGTGAGACATTTTTGGACCAAGTAATTTCATTCAGCAGAATCTGAGCCCAGAAAGAAAGAACCAAATTCAATAGGTACTTGTTAAAAGCCTACTACATGCAGGATGAGAGGCCTAGAGGATAGAAATATGACTAAAGATGTGACTCAAAGCTCAGTGATGCCCAGTAAGAGAAGAAGCTCTCTAGACTCAGTGGGAACAAGATCCATGTGGAAGGCCTTAAATCCAAAGAGAAAGAAGTCAGGTTTCTCTGTCACTCTGTCTCTGTCTGTCTGTCTGTCTCTCTCTCTCTCTCTCTCTCTCTGACAGTGGGGTAGGGTCATAGGGGATACAGTTTGGCATAGTAGAGAGAAAGCTGGCCTCAAAGTCAAGAGTATCCAGGTTCTTCTGTATGTATATATTAGGGTACCATTTCTCTATCTGTAAAAGCCATATATGCTCATATATATGAATATATTTTTCATATATATATATATATATATATATATATATATATACACATGCATACCAGGGAGGACAGCAGTACAACATAGCATAATGGGTAGGGAGTCACCCTCAAAGTTAGGAAAACATGAGCTGAAACATAGTGACTGTGAATTTAACAGTCCCTCAATCTGTGGGTGCCCTGGGCAGCTCGCAAGAATGTAAATTGAAAAAGAGCAGGTATAGATTTGTATGGATGTAGGGAGTTTGCTGAACAAGTAGTTAATGAAATCATAAGTCTGGTCCCAAATATTTACATATGTAGTCCCATACATTCAAACAAATTCAAGAAAAACTTACTGTTCCCTGTGTACAAAAAGTATCATGGTAGTCTAAAAGTTAGTAATGTGGCCCAGGATATTATGTGTAGATAGATAGATAATAGATATATAGATGGATAGATAGTTAATAGATCTGTAGATCTATTAGATAGGCAGACAGATAGATAGATAGATAGATAGATAGATAGATAGATAGATGGATAGACAGACAGATAGATGATAGATAGATAGATAGATAGATAGATAGACAGGTAGTTGATAGATTAATAGGTAGATAGATAGATGGGTAGATAGATAGATGGGTAGATAGATATGGAGATGGACAGATAAGTAGATCAATAGATAGTTACATAGACAGATGGCAGGTAGGTAGGGATAGCGAGGTAGGCACCTAGGGACATAAATACATAATGCATACATGTATAAAAGTGTATGTATATGGAATGAAATTCTCCATTCTATCGCTTTCCTTCTTAATCACTGTCCCATCCCCTCAAACTCTCCCTTTCACTTCACAAATGCTCCAATCCCCCAAAGTTCTGGTTTTCCTGTCCCCAGGCACGCCAGGAGCATGGGTGCCTATGCATTTGAAGAGCCTTTTACCTTGCTCCATATACACATAGATCAGTCTGTGCATTTATAGAACATGCTGACTCATATTCTTCCATTCTTAATGTTCGGAGTGAGGGTGGCCTTTCTGTTAGCTACATTAACCTTTCAGGTACCATTTGGTGAATTATTTTTTGAGGCACTAGCTAAATGATGCCCTAATGGCCCACTCAGGTAGGTTGAGAATATTTTGCCCTAAAGCTTGTACTGCTTGGGAAGAAAAAATATATAATAATGTTTACTTTTGCCAACATAAGCTTTCACAAAGGGGTTCATATAATACAATAGAATCTCATCCTAACTTTGTTGTCTGAGGACACAAATAAAGCTGGTGTTATAGACTCCCCATATTAGAGTGAGAGAAGTACATTATTTCAATACATACACAGGAGACAGAATTGGACACAATTGGAAAAGCTGTGGAAAGCTATGGAAAAGCAAACACCAAGTAGCAAGGTCTGACTATGCTAGCAATAATAACAACAATGATCATAGATAATATTTACACATTCCTTTGCAGTTTACAACAGCACAATGAGGGAAATAGCTCAAGCATTATGATTTCCATTTTACAAATTTTAAAACCGGGGACCAGAAAAGCTGTGATTTTTTTTCTCTGTAGCATAATGCAGGGCAAAAGGGAAAGGAGTTGTTCCCAAAGAGTGCTACGAGGGGGCGGCAGTTATGAGAGGAGAACAGACGTCAATGAGGGACATCACAGATGTGAGGTCTTCACTGTCTCCAGCTCTACGGGCAGTGTCATGGTTCAAATTTACAGCAGGGTGGATTCAAATCAAAGGCATTCAGGGCTCAAACATAGAGAGTTTTAAATCAAAAAGCTCATGTGGCCCTAATAAGAGATTGCCCTGTTACCAGGGAAGCAATGCAGTGGGGTCATCTGTACCACTTAAATGAGAAATTAATTTCCTGAATTGCCTAATAAGGAATGAGAAATAAGGGACAGAGGGGTGGGAAAGCTAATTCTAATTTCCATGGCATGAAAGCACTGTTTTCCAGGTCAGTTAAGACTTAGAATAGAGCCACCCTGGGCACCAGGTCAGAATTAGTCAAACTGGGTTTCAGAAACTCACACATAGTAAGTGACAGAGTCAGAATTTGAACCCAGAGTTTAGACTCATGTAGATGAAAAAAGTGAAAGTGGGGAGCATAAAATGGCCTGTTGAAAAGCACTGCCCTATTGATGAGTACGTTGTCAAAATGGGCTCAGAAATCTGCACCTTATTTTAGTAGAGGTTGATTTTGAAGGAATAGTAAATGAAGCCTTGTCAATGCAATTCACCATTTATTAGGCACTGCACTATAAAGATTAAAGGGTGACCTCTGGTCATTCAACTTTCCACTACTTTCCTGGTCCATCACCTCTGGTTTCACTTCACTTTTCTCCCTTTGAAATCTTGATCCTATAATTAACCAGTCAAACTTTATACTATTCATAGCTATCAAATTTCTTGGACCCTTATCCTGTTACCATATAAGCTTTTAAAATCAGAGTCCTAGGTAACCCCTTCTTCCTTCCACCACCATCTGTATTCTCCATTTATATTCAAGTGTTGTTGCTTGGCATTGGAAAAAGGTATTACAACCAAGCTAACTAGGCCTAATACAAATTTATGTTAACTCATTTTAAGCCCTCATTGTTATATGGCAGTCTTTTTATTTTTTCCAAGTTGACTCTCTGTTGAATTCCCTACAACCTCTCTTCCAAGCATTATCTTCTCTCACACTATCCACACCATTTCCTCCTTCCTCTCTCAGTACAGGTTTTCACTTTTTATTTTATTTTATCTTTTTTGCCAAATAAAGACCATCTGTGGAGAACTTCTCCCCAATTCTCCAGTACACTTCAATACTCTCAACACTATATTGTCCTTCTTCTCTGCTGTAGTCTCTGATGAAATGACCCATCTAGTTGTGTCCTTGATCCCACCCCTCCCATCTCCTTCAAAAGCTTTCCGCTTTGGTCTCATCACCTTCCAATCTTAAAGTCTCTTTCTATATAAGCTCCTTTCCTTCTGACTAAAAAATATACTTAGATCTTCCCTATCCCTTAAAAATCTTTACCCTGCTATCCCCTCAAGTTATTCTTCTATATCTTCCCAGCTAAAAGACTTTTAGGAACTTTTAAAAATGCAATTGCTGAACAATATACATATTCCTCAGCACAATATGGAACTTTAAAAACGTGTTGAGACACAGAGATTTTGCAATACACACACACACACACACACACACACACACACACACACACATATATATATATATATAAAGGTAGAAATAGTAAATAATCCTTTATAGATCAAAACCAATAAAAATAGTGATCAGTTCAGGGACCACAAACAAAAGGTACAGAACCAAATGGAAACTTAACAATGAGATCGTAAATAATGAGTGGACCAAAGAATGAATCACAGAAACAATAATTATGTGAAAGAAAATAATAGTGATGAAAAAATATACCAAAATTTCTGGGATGCAGCTAAAGCAGTACTAGAGGGGTAGGGGATAGGAGGGAATCATATCCCTACAAACATACGTTAACAAAATAGAGAGAGAATGAATGAACTGAATATGACTTTTTTGTAAATTAGGAAGCCAACCAATAAATCTAAAATTAGCACAAGGGTAGGCTAGGTGACACAATGGGTAGAGTGCTGGGCCTGTAGTCAGAAAGACTCATCTTCCTAAAATCACATCTGGCCTCAGACACTCACTAGCTGTGTGGTTCTGAACAAGTCACTTAACTTTGTTTGCCTCGGTTCCTCATCTGTAAAATGAGCTGGAGAAGAAAACGGCAAGCCACTCCAGTATATTTGCCAAGAAAACCCCAAATGGGATCAAAACGACTCAGACACAATTGAAATGACTGAACAACAACAAAAATTAGCACAATAGAGGAAATATTAAAAATAAGAAGAGAAATAATCTGCAAAACAAAAAAATTGAAATATAAATAAAACTAAAAGCTAGTTCTTTTGAAGGATTAATAAAACTAAAAAAAACTTTAGCTAATCTAATTAAAAAGGATAGGGCATAAAATCAAGTCAATGAAATAACAAACAAGGTGAAATTACAACAAAACCAGAAGAAATAAAAACAATCAGATGATAACAAAACTAAGAACACAAGAGAAAAAGAAGAATGCTTTAAAAATATAAAATATCCACACTAACAGAAGACCAAAGAAAACCGGAAATAATCCGTTCTCAGAAAAGAGAATAGAACTAGCCATCAAAGGGGGTGGGGAGAACTCCTTGTCCTGATGGATTTTCAGGAGAATTGCATCAAACTTTTAAAGATCAATAAGTAAGCATTCGCTAGAAGTTGTTCTTATAAACTGAGAAAGAAATCAGCCTTCTAGAATCTTTTTTATAGATAAATGTATCCCTAATACCTAAGTCAAGGAAGAATAAAGCACAGCAGAACTATAAATTATTATCATTAATGAACATTAATCAGAATTTTTTCAGTGAGGCAATCCAGGTTAAGTAACTTGCCCAGGGTCATACATCCAGTTAGTGTCAAGTATCTGAGTCACATTTGAACTCAGGTCCTCCTGATTCTAGGGCTAGTATTCTATCCACTGCACCACCTAGCTGTTCGGATTTGAAATTTTTAAATAAAATCCTTTGAAACAGACGACAGCAATTCATCCAATAAATTATTCATTATTTCCAAGATAGATTTATTCTAGGAATGCAAAGATGGTTCAACATTAGAGAAACAATCAACATAATAAATTGTATTAAAAACAAACACATCCCAAACAACTTGATTATTTCAATAAACACAGAAAAAAACTTTTATCAAAGAACAACACTAGTTTATGCTAAAAGTCCTGCAAAATATAGGTATAGAAGGAGCATCTTTTAATATCATAAAAAGTATGCATTTAAAATCAAAAGCAAGCATCTTAACAGGAATACCCTAGAATCTTTTCCATTGAATGTAGGAACATAACAGGATGCCTATGTTCTTTATTATTATTTTATATAGTTACAGTTATATATTTTATATAGTTATATAATATATA
>CM053584.1:243778742-243800219 GCA_028627135.1 Pseudochirops cupreus | reverse complement strand
TGGGTCATTGTATTGTAGAGAAATGCTAAGTCAATCATAATTGATCATCACACAGTGTTACTGTTACTTTGTGACTTTGTAACTCCAGGTTCTACTCACTTCATTCAGCATCAGTTCATAGAAGTCTTTCCAGTTTTTTTCTAAAATCCACCTGCTCAACATTTCTTATAGCATAATAATATTCCATTACATTGATATACCACAACTTGTTCAATTATTCCCTAATTGATGGGCATCTCTTAATTTCCAATTCTTTGTCACCACAAAAAGAATTGCTATAAATATTTTTGTACACATAGGTCCTTTCCCCCTTTTTATGATCTCTTTGGAATACAGACCTAGTAGTGGTATTGCTGGATCAAAGGATATACATAGTTTGATTACCCTTTGGATATAGTTTCAAATAGCTCTCCATAATGTTTGGATCAGTTCACAACTCCACCACCAATGTAATAGGGTCTAATTTTCTTACATCTTCTCCAATATTTACCATTTTCCTTTTCTGTCATATTAGTCATCTTATAGGTGTGAGGTGGTATCACAGAGTTATTTTAATTTGCATTTCTCTAATCAATAGTGATTTAGAACATTTTATTTTTCAAATGACTATAGATAGCTTCAAATTCTTCCTCTGAAAAACGCCTATTCATATCCCTTGACCATTTATCAATTGGGGAATTACTTATTTTCTTATAAATTTGACTCAGTTCTCTATATATTTTAGAATTGAGGCCTTTATCAGAGACACTTGTGTAATAGTAGGTCTTTCATACCTCTTCATGTGATATAATTTACCTCATTCTGTCTCCCCCTTTCTTCTCTCATTGCAATACTTTTTTCACCCCCCAATTATTTTTTTTATTGTCACATCAAAATCAGCTTATACAATACCCTCTGTCTAAGTATACTCTTTCTTACTACTTTAATAGAGATATAGTTCTTAAGAGTCACAAGTATCATCTTCCCATGTTGGGATGTAAACAGTTTAACTTTATTGAATACTATGCTGTTATCATTTTCTTTCCTGTTTTACATTTTTATGCTTCTCTTGAATCTTGTATTTGAAGATCAAATTTTCTGTTCAGTTCTGTTCTTTTTACAAGGAAATTTTGAAAGTCTGCTGTTTAATTGAATGTCCATCTCTTCCTCTGAAAGATTATGCTCAGTTTTTCTGGGTAATTGATTCTTGATTGTAATGCAAGATCCTTTGCCTTCCAGAACATCATATTCCAAGCCCTCTGATCCTTTGATATGGAAGCTGCTAAGTCCTGTGTAATCCTGATTGTGGTTACTTGATATTTAAATTGGCCACTTGCAGTCTCCTTGACCAAATAGTTCTGAAATTTGGCTACAATATTCTTTGGAGTTTTCATTTTCGAATTTCTTTCAGGAGATGGTTGGTGGATCCTTTCAATGACTATTTTACCCTCTGATTCTAGGACATCAGGGCACCTTGATAATTTCTTGGAAGATGCTGTCCATGTCTTTCAGGTAGCCAGCACTTCTTAAGTTATCTCTCCTGGATCTATTTTCCAGGTTACTTGTTTTTTTTAATGAGGTATTTTATATTTTCTTTCACTTTTTTCATTCTTTTGATTTTGTTTAACTGATACTTGATGTCTCATAGAGTCATTAGCTTCCATTTGCCCAATCCTAATTTTTAAGGAATTATTTTCTTCAGTTAGGTTTTGTACCTCTTTTTTCATTTGGCCAATTGTATTTTAAAGGAATTGTTTTCTTCAGTGGATTGTTTTTACCCCATTTGGCCAATTTCATTTTTTAAAGATTTGTTCTCTTCATTCAATTTTTGTGCTTCCTTTTCCAAGCTTTTGACTCTTTTTTCATAATTCTCTTGCATATCTCACTTCTTTTCCAAATTTTTCTTCTACCTCTCTCATTTTATTTTTAAAATCCTTTTTGAGCTCTTCCAAGAAGACTATTTGGGCTTGACCAATTCATATTCCCCTTTGAGGCTTCACCTGTAGGCATTTTGACATTTTTTTTCTCTTCTGAGTTTGTGTTTTGATCTTCCTGTCACAATAATAACTTTCTATGGTCAGTGCTCTTTTTTGATTTTTGCTCAGCTTTTTGTTGTTGTTGTTGTTGAGCTCTGCTCCTGTGGCACAGGGGTCTTTGTCCCAAGTTTCTTGCACTGGGACCGGGGGTCTTATCATTGACTTTCTGTACCAGGGCTTCTAGTGCAGGCAGCTTGCCTCCTGTGCTAGGGTGACCTGGCCTCATCGAACCCATTGTGCCCTGGATTCCAGGGCTGACAGTTTGCCTACTGCACTGGAACTGGAGGCCTCACACCTGGCTTGCTTTGTTGCTGGCCTTCTGAGCCAAGACTGCAGGGTCTTGTTTGTGGATCTGTGCTGTGGCTAAGAGGTCCCCAGTGGCTTGCCTATATACCATATTGTGCTGGTCTGCACTCTGCTTTTACCCAAGGGAGGCAAACCTTTCCTGAAGTCCTTCAAAGTTATCTTGGGTTAAAAAACTGTTTTGCTCCATCTTTTTGTGGATGCTGTCTCTCCAGAATTCTTTTAGAGGCTTGATCTAACATTATTTTGGAGGGAAACTGAGGAGAGCTCAGGCTTCTCTTCACTTCTAGAAAAGTCTTATAAGAAAGAAGATCTCATTGATGGCACCATGTCTTGGAATGATAGACTTAGAGCTGGAAAGACTTTAGAGATTCTCCAGTCCAGAGAAATTAATCACTTAAATATAAAGTAATAAAAGTAGTATTTGAGCACAGGTCCTTTGACTCCATATCCAGCACTCTGCCACATGAAAGAGGTGAGAGCAAATGCGATCAAGGAAACAAGCTGAGAGATAACCTTGGCAAAGATTAGGAGCACCTCTTTTAATAAGACTTGAAAAGAAGACATAGGCTTAGAGGAGTAAAGATGGATCAATTAGAAAGTTCATGTTGGATGGTTTTGAATTTATCGGTAAAGTGAATGGCAAAATAAGGGGCAGGAGTAGTAGAGCTGGGGCCCTGACATTTTCAAAACAGAAATTATTAAATGACTGCTTTGGTGAAAGTGAAAGAAGAGAGGATGAAAAAGAGAAGGATGGGAGGAAGGGGAGGGAGGGAGAAATAGAAGGTGAGGGGAGAAGATAGAGGGAGAGGGAGAAGAGAGGCAGCAAGGGAGGAAAGGAGAGAGAGAGAGAGAGACAGACAGACAGACAGACAGAGGATCAGTAAGAGATGAAGAACTAATTTCTGTGCAGGGGTGAGATGAAGTGAGATAACAGGACTTAGTAGAGGACATAGTCACCCTTGTTTCATTATTTCCTTTAGCAGACTTGAATTATATGGGAGTTGAGGGGTTGTAGTTACTAAGGGTGGAGATTAGCAGGGCAGAAATGTTAGAAGAGCTAAATCCATTTCTGGACTCCAATCCCAAAATTTCCCCACTATTTGACATCTTCACTTGCATTTCTATACTGTTTAATGCTTCTGGAGAAAATCTACAGATGCGTCATCCAATCTCCACTGGTACCTTGATGCTCAGCCACAATCCTTTTGCCTTTCCATGGCCTCTGTCTCCTTCCCTCTCCTCTACAATGACTGTTCCAAACCTTCTCTTCTCAAGGAACCTACATAACCTTGTCCCCCAACTGTCTCAGGAGAAGACTTTACCTGATGCTTCACTAAAAGAAAATTAGTCTATACACTACAAGTTCTCACTCTCTCCAATTTCATGCTTCTTGTCATTTAAGCAACACCCTCCATGCTTATATTCTTTGCCCTGATCTCTGACCCTTCTTGTAAATATCAATTCTTCTGCTTTTATCCTTCCCATCTCCTCTAGTAGATTGCCCCCACAATCATTTCTTCTCTATCCCTGCTTCTCAAACCCTCTTTATCTAACTGGCTCTTTACCTGATGTGTTTCAATATTCCAAGATCTCCTCTATTTTTTGAAACCTTCAGTGGTCTTTTCATTCCCTCAAACTCTTATTCTATATGTCTCTGCTGTTTCATAACTAAACTCCTAGAAAAAAGAAACAGAAAAACTGTGTACTTTTATTGTCTTCACTTCCCCACCTACTCATCTCTCAACCTCTTACAATATGAAGCTGTTTTCTCCAAATCAGCAAGGATCTCTCTATTGCTAAATCCACATAGATTTCTCTGTCTTCATCCTTTTTAACATTTCTGTAGTGTTCAACACTGTTGACCACTGCTTCTTTTTTTCTAGATACCCTCTCCTCATTTCAGTTTTGAGACACTGTTCTGTAATGGTTATCTTTCTGCAGTGTTCAACACTGTTGACCACTGCTCTCTTTTTCTAGATGCCCTCTCTTCATTTCAGTTTTGAGACACTGTTCTGTTAATGGTTGTCTTTCTATCTGACTACTCTTAAATTAAATTTGCCATGTCACCATCATCCACATCCAACCCCCTATTTATGGTTATCTACCAGGGTTTAGTGTTTGGTACTCCCCTATTCTCTTTTCACATACTCTCTCCTTCTGAGTGATCTCCCAGTTGGATAGTTTCAGCTAACCTCTCTGTAAATCATTTCCAGATCCATACAACTAAATAATAAATGAATCACTTCTTTCTTGATCTCTAGTCTTGCATTTCTGATAACCTGGAGTGGACCATCCACATGGATGTCCCATAGATACCTCAAGCACAACATTTCTAAAACTGAATCCAGTTTCTTTTTCCCCCAAAGCCACCTATCCTTTTAATTTCCTTTTTTTCTATAAAGGACATCACAATTCTTTTTTATTTTATTTGTAGTTTGTGGATTAAAACAAGCATTTTCATAACATAGTACAATAAAAAAAGATGATTGAATAAGAAACTGCAAATCTATTATGCATAACTTGCTATTCATTTTAAATATACAACAAAATTATCATGTAAATTTTTTCCCTTTTTTTCTACCCCCCCTCCCTGTCCTAGAGATGGCTACCATTAGACACAAATGTATATGTGTAAAATTATTATGGGCATACTTTTATTTAACCAGATGCATGATTCCTGAGTAATCCTTGAATCTTCATTATCATTTATTCCCTATACCCAGTCAGTTGTGATGTTATTGATTTTACCTCCTCAATAGCTCTCATATCTATCCCCTTCTCTCTACACTCATCTGGCACACTTGTAACAGTCACATATTTAATCTCCTTGGATCCAGTCTCTTTCCTCTCCAAAATATCCTCCACTCAACTTCCAAATTGATATTCTGAAAGTGCATACCTGGCCATGTCTCTCCTCTGCTCAAGAAGCTTCAGGGACACCCCAGTGCTTCCAGGACACAATAGAAAGTCTTCTGTTTGGCATCTAAAGCCTTTCATAATTAGATTCAAGCCCATCTTTCTGGGATAATTATATAGTATTCCCTAAACTCAAGCCAAACTCTTTTACTGGCTATTCCCCTTACACAATTTCCCATATCCTACCTCCAGGTCTCTGTACAAACTATTTCCTGAAACTAGAATTCTCTTTCCCTTAACTTCTACCTCTCAAAACTTCTCTTTTCTGAGCTCAGTTTAAGGGCCATCTCATTTAAAAAGCCTTTCCCAGTTAGCCCAGTTGTTAGCATCTCCATCCCTGCAAAAAAAAAAATACAATAAAATCACCCTTCATTAATTTTGTATATATTTTATATTTCTCTGTGAACATATCATGTTGCCCTAGTGATGTGGATAGAAATGGTACCCTAGAGGTTAAGAAGAATATTAAGGGTTGCTTTTCCAGTACTTTGTGAAGCCACTCCTGAGGAGAGGTTCATTCTATAGCTCATCCTTTAATTTGAGAGTATCCTAAAGTCCTTTTCACCTTATCCTGAAATGCCATAAAACTTCTCCTTAACCTGTACCAAAAGAATTGCTTTTGTCTCCCTTATCCTATATTTCCCCTGTCCCTAATCTTTAACCTGTGACCCCCTGCCGGGTCCTTAATCTTTAATCCACCATAAAACCCTAAAAACCTTATCTTGGAACATAAAGAATTCCTATCCTATGTCATTAAAACCTTTCTTGTCCTCTTAATCTTTAACTCCAATTAAAAACAAAACAAAACAAAACAACTTTAAGACTACATCATCATTCTGAAACCACTATATAAGCCTAGCTCCTCCAAATAACAGGGCCTCAATTAGCTTTTGCTAAAAATGTTCCTATGCTTTTCACGTAAATAAAAGCTCTCCATGGCTAAAGAGAATGTCATATAAGTGAATTCTTCCATGCTTGAACCGCTGTCTTGAACCAATATAGTGGTTCTCAAACTTTTTGGTCTCAGGACCTCTATATATTTATAAACGTTAGTGAGCTTCCCTCTCCCCCAAGAATTTCTTTTTATGTATATTATATTTTATTGATATTCACTCTATTACAAACTAAAATCTTAGTATTATGAAAATAGTTTTCACCTCACAGACTCCCAGAAGAGGATTCAGGAAATGGCAGGGGACTCTGGACTACACTTTGAGAATTGCTACCATAATAGGACGAGCAATGATTTGAAAATGTTTTTGAAAGCAATGACTGTCTCACTTTTGTATGTATATCCCCAGTGCTTAGGCCAGGCCAGGCCCATAGTATGTCATTAACAAATGCTTGCTGATTGATTGAAGAATGGAACAAAGAGCATTGTTTAAACGGCTGTCATTTAGATAGGGAAGGAAGTGAGGCCCAATCAAGGTTGATGAACTGGAGTATATGGGGAAATTTGGGAATTGAATGTCTGAAGTGGAGAATTGGTGAGGGGAGATAAGGGGAAGTAGTTCACAAGAATGACCTCAGAGAGGGGAGTGTCCAGTATCATTCTCATTCTTCAATGTCATTTCTGTTCTAGGCATGTAACATCTTTTCCTGAAAATGATTAAATAGATTTTTAAGTTCTCTTTAAAAGGTACGAGAGCAGTGGACTGGAGAGTCTGCAGGACGGGTTCTGCTGGTCAGTTATGTATGAATGGGGTAGGCGGGGGATGGCAAGTCACTCTGGGCCCTGGTTTACTCTGTTATAAAATGAAGGGATTGATTAAGATTCTTCTATGGTCTCTTGAGTCCTCAAATTCTATGATTCTAAGAATCTCTGAAAGAACTTAGTGGAAGCTTTCAAATGGCTTAAACACAGAGGTTAAAGACAGCTCCTGATAGAATAACTTGAGCATGCAAATCTAAACTGGATTTTTAATTGCTCTATGTAACTGCTACTATTTAGGAAGTGAGGGACATTGCAGTTTATTAATAAGAGATATGCTACATGCTGTGAAATTATGATCAAGTTTAGCCCTGAAGAAGACACATGAGAGACCACCATTTCTTCATAGAGGTAGGGAGTTGAGTGTCATCCAGTGCATATAATGGCAGATGTTTTTGATGTGTAGGTGAGTTTTACGGAATTTCTTTTTCTCTTTTCATTATTTATTACAAAAAATGTTCCATTGGAAGGAAAGGAGAAGGACGTATTGGGAAATGTGAATGATGTAAAAACAAAAGATATCAATAAAAGTGGATTTTTAAAAGTCACTCTGCATGAATAGTTGAAACAAAGATTTGGAATGTGTATCCGGAGTCATACATCAATCCAAAGTCTTCAATAACATTCCTTTGCATTTATTCAGTCATTCATTTATCTATCTATCTATCTATCTATCTATCTATCAGAAATAACCAACTTTCCTTTTTACTTCTGTACTGATTACTACAGAGTAGTTGTTGTTAACCAGAAATGAAGAAATGGGATGACTTTTTGATGTGTTTGTTCCTTAGGCAACTGCCTGCCTGTAGAATTTTAAGTAAACATAAAAGAAGATTAGTAGTTATCATTGTTTAGTAAGAGCTTATGGAAACTTATAAATTGCTCACCTCCTGTGATAATGACTTGAGAAAACTGCTAGGTGCAGTAATAATTTATGGCAGCAGGTAAAAATCTGATTAATACTCCATGGAAATTCATGCACAAACAAGAAATGTTTCTAATGATCCATCCATTTTCAATCACAAGGGAGTGTCAGATAATATAGGAAAATCCGAACAGTACACTGTACAATTCCTTTGTTTATCTGTAATACTATACTTCTACAAGCCAAAAAATCAGGTATTGCTCAACTTAGTAGGCTATATTTCTGCTATATTTCCCATAAAGTGTCTCCATCTCTCTCTCCCTCTCCCTCTCCCTTTCCCACTCCCTCTCCTTCTCTCCATCTCTCTCAGTGGAGAATGACAATGCCAGGTCCTCTGACTCCAAATCCAGTGTTCTTTCCACTGTATCAGGAAATATGATTATCTTGGGGAGAAGAAAATTGGGGGGGGGGCGGGTAGGAGAGGCAACATGATAACAGTAACCCTCATCTAAGTGGGATGTAGATAACTTGAATGCTGAAGGCTCATGGCATGGTATTATATAGCTTCTTGAAAGTTCTATTCAAGGCCAAGCTAACCACAAAGTAATCCGAGACTACTCCAGGGTAAAGTATGATGTAGTTCAATGGTGTCAAAGTCAAATGGAAATGGAGGCCACTAAACCATGCATAAGGATCCCTGTGGGCTGCACCTTGCTGTTCAGTTGTTTCAGTCCTGTCCAACTCTTTGTGATCCCATTTGGGGTTTTCTTGGCAAAGATGCTGTTTGCCATTTTCTTCTTCAGCTCATTTTACAGATGAGGAAACTGAGGCAAACAGAGTTAAGTGACTTTCCCAGGATCACACAACTAATAAGTGTTTGAGGCCATTTTTTATATTAACATCTTCCATGTTCTATTATATTTTCATTTATTTTGTTAAATGTTTGCCAATTACATTTTTCATATGGTGACTTGCACTGCAGAGGCAATGTTGCTTGTGGGATCCATGTCTGACAACCTAAGACGTAGTGGACAGAGCTGGACTGGGATGTATAATTTTGGGGTTTGAATCCTGCCTCTGATATTTCATATTCACAGGATTTCAAAGTTGGAAAGGACTCAAGGAACAATCTTATCTAAACCATCCCCCCCACCCCCCCAAGAATTCCCACTACAACAAACCCAACAATTAACTGGTCATTTAGCCTTTCTTTCAAGAGTTTTAATGAGAAAGAATCCGATCACTTTTTCCTCACCCCATACCCCTTCCCTAAACTCTCTCCACTTTGGGATCAATTTAGTGATTAAGCCTTTCTGCTATATAGTTTAAAGTTATTTTTTTGTGTCTTTTTGCCCATTGATCCTGGTTTTCTCTTCTAGGAGCAGACAGAATAAATCTGCCCCTGACTGTGTTCTTCCTTCTGTTCCCTCCAAATCTTTTGCTCTCCAAGGTATCCATCTTCACTGAAGTAGTAGAAAGAATACTGATTATGGAGTCAGGGTACTTGGGTTTGAATCCTACTTCTGCCAACTTTGCTACCTGAGTGACCGTAGACAAATCTCTAAACCTCTCTGGGCCTCAGTTTCCTCATCTGTCAGGTGAGAAGGTTGATGGCCTCTAAACACACTTCAAACTCTAAATCTATGATCCTGGGATCTTTCAACCAAATCCTCATTCTGCTTGTCCTAAGCATTCACCACCCAGGTTGCCCTTCCTCCTCCAGATGCTCTCTACCTTAGCAATGTTCTTCTAAAAAAAAATGTGGTAGTCCTTCAAACTCAACATAATCTTCTAGATGTGCTCATACCCTTAATATGTGATATGTTGTCTGAGTAACCATAGACAAGTCATTTCAGTTTCCTGATCCTTAGTTTTCTCATCTCCAAAACAGGCATCAAGAGACTTTTAGCCAATAGCAATATTCTGAAAGAAGGAATACGAGGTGTGCCAAAAAGTATGTTGTAAACCTTAGACAACTCTACAAATGTCAATTATTGCAATGAACATTCTCTCCTCTAAACTTTTACAAAATTTATTGACTCTACAACTCATTTGGTAACTAATCACTGCCTTGGGAATACTTGAATAAGAAATTACTATCTTATATTTTTGTTTACTCTTTTCATTGATTTATGTCTTATCTCTTTAACTAGGTTATAAGCTTCCTGAGGGCTGGTAGTATATCTTAACTGTTTTGCATATGCCGTAGCAATAAGCACAGTGATTTGCAACTAGCAGGTAATTACTGAATGTCTGTGGATTGATAGAAGAAAGCATGGATCTGTCAGTCAACAAGCATTTATTAAGTACCTACTATATGTCAGGTAATGTCCTAAGTACTTGGGCTCAGGATTCTAAGAAACAAAAAAACACAGTTTCTGCCCTAAAGTAGTTCACATGATAATGGGGAAACAATGTGCAAACAACTGTGTACACATAAGAAGATATATGTATATATATAAATATATATATATATACACATATATATACATATACATATATATATATCTTCTGTTATGTGTATATATATATATATATATATATATATGTCTATCTATCTGTCTATCTGTCTGTCTGTCTATCTATCTATCGATCTACCTACCTACCTATAAAAAGGAAGGTAATCTTGGAGTGAAGGCACTAGGGCTAGGGATGAGGCAAGTCATTTAATCTCTGTCTACCTCAGTTTCCTCATTCTGTGAAATGGGGATAATAATGGCACCTCCCAAGGCTGTTGTGAGGAGCAAAGGAGATAATAATTGTAAAGGGCTTACTTAGCACAGTGCCTGGTACATAAGAAGCATTATGTAAATAATTAGCTGTTATTATTATTATATGAAATATCATTCTATACCCAACAAGTGGTTATTCAGAATGTACTTGAAAACCTCCAATATTGGGGAACCTACTTTGTTTTGAGGCAACCCATTCTAACTTTTGAATACCAGGAAAATTTTTGTTCCCTCAAGCCTCTATTTCCCTTTTTGTGATTCCTACCCATTGTTCTTGGTTTTGATACCCGCAGTTGAACAAATCATGTCTTATCTTTGACATGATATCCTTTCAAATACTTGAACACAGCCAGTCTGAATCCTACAATTTATGTAGTCTTTGTGGCCTACCTGTGGCCCCATCTATTCTCCTTGTCACTCTTGGTGCCAAGTTCAATGTTTAATACTTTTCTTTTAAGAAGTGAGCTTTCACTTCCTCTTCCCACAAGCTTCACTTAAAAGAATTGTTAGTTGTCAACTTGCTCATGGATTGGTCACTTTATACTTGGCTCCCATGACCCTCTGCTTGGTCCAATAGTTCTCTTGCTTTTGGCTCTTATTCCCACGTGATTAATTCTGTCTGCTGTTCCTGCTCCTTGTCTAACATGATGAATTCACTCTTTGATCTTTAACATTTTCTGACACTTGCTATTATACTTGACTATGGTTCTGCCATGTCCATTGCTGATGTCTCACCATCTATTTCCTCTCCCATGCTCCGCCTGGCTGTGCTGGGAACCTGGTGAGAACCCCTCTTGCTGGTCACTGGAGTCTGGGACTTGACATTCTAACTCCATTTAAAAACAGACACTTCCTCTTTTCTGTAGTACATGAAAAGACTCTTCATCATGAATATTTTTTACCCATTCACTCTCTACCTTTTTCCCTCCCTTGTAAAAAGGAAGAAAAGATGTTGGCCATAGGATTATGACACCCGTGAAATGCCAGTCACATTGATATACCCTTTTCATAAGAGAGGCAGTGTGATTTGGTATGAGGAACCTCAGGTTCATATCCTGGTTTTGCTACTCACTGTCTGTGTGACCATGGACTCTATGAGCCTTAGTTTCTTTACCTGTAATTTGGGGACAATAACACTCTTACTATCAGCCTTCTGGGATTTTTATTTGTAAACTTCAAATTGCTAGGTAAATGTGATTTATAATCAGCTGTTTAAATCTTGACTTTTACGTTATCCTTTGCTTCAGTCATGGTTATGGGGCTTAACTTATGTTTACCATAAAGATCATAAGCACAGGCAGACTTTAGTGTTATGTTATGCCTTGGTAAGATCTGCAAAGCCCGAACTACCTTCTGTATTTGCAGGGGCATATGTGCCCTGGGGCCTAACATGAATTAGGGAGCCCTAAATCTGACCAAACCATAGCAATTAATAGTTAATTAATGATTAATTAAAAGGTGATAAATGTGCCATGAATTTATTGTTTCCTTTTGGATGATATTTTCAGGGTTTTGTACTGATAGGAAATCTCTGAGTATAGGAAAATGCGTGTGAGATCAAATAGGAAATGGAAACAGGGATAGCCAAAAGGGAAAGCTACCAAAGCATTTTTCATAAAGCACAAATCCAACCCTGTAACTTCCTGGTAACAAATTCCTGTGTCTCCCTATTACCTCTAGGATCAAATTCAGATCCCTTTATTTGGCAACTAAAGCCTTTCACAATCTGGTTCCAACCTACCTTTCCAGCCTTATTGTAGGTTACTCTCCATTATGCATCCCTACCTATGGCCCAGCTTAGGATTCTTTCTCTTCCACATACAAAATTCCATCCCCCATTCCAGGAAGATCTCAGTTCAAATCCAGTTTCAGATACTTACTAGCTGTGTGACCCTGGACAAGTCACTTAACCTCTATCTGCCCTAGTTTCTTCAACTGTAAAATAGGGATAATAATAGGAATGATCTCCTAGGGTTGTTGTGAGAAACAAGTGAGATAATATTTATAAAGTATAAAGTGTTAAGCACAGTGCACATAGTAGGAGCTTGTTCCCTTTCCTTGTCCCCTCTTTTTTTTTTTTCTTTTTTTTTTGCATATACTGCCTCCTCCTCACTTCCACCTCCTGGAAGCCCTAGTTCCTCAAAGCTCAACTCAACCTTCACCTTCTGTATAAAGTCTTTCCTGATACCCCCAACTGTTAGTGCTCCCCCCCCCCAGCATCACCTTCTAGTTGTTTGTTGTCAGCCTCCCCATATAGAAAGTAAGCACCTTGGGGGCAGAAATAGTTTCATTTTATATTCACCTGTCTGAGTGCCTACCACAGGATTTAATAGATGCTTGTTGATTGACTAGTCAATTGATTATTTTTCAGTAACATAATGAGTCTCAAATCAGAACTTTCCAACAACCCTATTCTATTTAACAGGTCTCTAGCACCAAGGACAACTGAATGAAATCCTACCACATGAAAAAAACAAAGAGACTGGGTTTCTTGAAGAATAGGATTAGAATTCTTTTTTTTTTCTTTTTGGAGGAGGGAAGACAGGGCAATTGAGATTAAGTGACTTGCCCAAGGTCACACAGCTAGTAAGTGTTAAGTTTTTGAGGCTGGATTTGAACTCAGGTCCTCCTGACTCCAGGGCTGGTGCTGTATTCGCAGTATCTCCTAGCTACCCCAAGAGTAAAATTCTTAATGTGGTATAGTTGGGATAGTTTGTGTTTGTATCCAGCTTTACAATTTCTAGGGCAGAATGGATTTCATCTGATTTTCACAGTTACCCTATGATGTATGCTATTTTTCCTTTTTTACTGGTAAGGAAACTGAGGTTCAGAAATTGTGACTTTTGTTGTTGTTTGTTTGTTATTCAGTCATTTCAGTCTTGTTGGACTCTTCCTGACTCCTTTTGGGGTTTTCTTGGCAAAGATACTGAAGTGGTTTGCCATTTCCTTCTCCAGCTCATTTTACAGGTAAGGAAACTGAGGCAAACAGGGTTAAGTGACTTGCCTAGGGTCACACAGCTAGTAAGCATCTGAAGCCATATTTCAACTCAGGTCCTTCTGACTCCAGGCCCAGAGCTCTATCTACTTCACAATCTAGCTGCCTCTAAGTGATTAATTTACTCAAGGTCAGATAGATAATCATCGTGTGTCAGAGTCGGAACTGGAACTCAGACCTGCCAGAACTCCAGATCTAGTGTTCTCTGTATGTAGTACAACACCATTCTCTCTTGTAAGATAAGCATCAATTCTTAGTACTTTGGGAAAGGGAGTGTTTAGATATTCCTGTCATGCTGTTTTATAATTCCCAGAAATACTGATTAATCTTAATAGAGTAGTTGTCAGAGTTATTTTCAATTGTTCTGCCTTGACTTTTAAAGAGATTATTTCTGAGGTGAAACAAGAGTAGATTAATAATACTTGGACTCTTCTCTGTCATCCTGAGCTAATTTGTTGAGGAGATAAGAGACGGCCAGGCATTAGCTCTTACAGAAAACTTCCTAGGTCACCTGTCAATATTTCACTGACCTGGGGTGTGTCTTTATCCCAATTCTGCACATATTTTCTTCTGGGATTCCTCAGAAGGAGCCAGGAAAGAGTCCTGAAATATGTCCTTCTAAATGTGATGTGAGAAGAGTAGGGATTTTATGGGTTTTTTGTTTTATTTTGTTTTTGTTTTGGGTGGGAAGAAGAGTAACTTGGCCCTTTCTAACACAGACCTTGAATCTTTAATTGTCAAAGCAGAATAGTATCAGTTGGCAAGTGCTTTGGCAGCACAGCTGAGATTCATATGTCAGCTGGGAAGACTCTAGATTCTGAGGCTGAAGCACGCATTGGCTTTATGCTATTATCAGAACTGCTTATACTCTTCTTCTCTCCTCTCCTTACCCAAGGGGCAGAGAATGGCATGTTACAAATACTAACATGCTTCAAAAGTCTGACTGCAACAGAGGAATTACACAGAAGCAAAAAATCCACCACTGCCATGTTCCTCACCAGTAAAGGGATGCCATTAATCCAAAATTCAGGAGATTCATGATCTCTTTTTTTTCCAGGGAACAAACCTTTTTCTACTAGGTGGTCTAAAGAGCAAAGATGGCTGGCTCTAGAGGGGATGTTTCTAGAGATTCCTGCTATGTTAATAGTACTCCAGATTTTTAAAACTCTATGCCTGAATTCTCCACCATCAGTAGAGAATTACAAACAATATCCCCAGTTGCAGTTTCAGGGTACAACACCCTCTTTCCAACCAGAAAATCTTGGATTTTAGTATATGACCAATGGGTCAGGAGATAAAACAGTGGAAAGAGAGCTGGGCCTGAAGTCAGGAAGACTTGAGTTTAAATCTGACTTCAGACACTTACTTGCTTGGACAAGCCACTTAGCCTCTATTTTGTCTCAGTTTCCTCATCTGTAAAATGGGTACATACCTCAGAGTTATAAGGATCAAATTTAAAACACTTAGTCCGACATAACATAAGCATTATATGAATGTTAGCTGTTATTATTATATTTTTTGCCAGTCTCTTTAATTTCTGATTTAATAGAAAATAACTGAATTCTTCTCTCTGCTTCTGTAGTCAATCTTTTGCAATATGTTGATGGTTGAAGTATATGAAGAAAATCCAGCCTCACATAGATATGGACTTAGAAAAGCAAAGAATATTTTAGTAGGTAAATTATATCTTCTTTTTATTATGAAAATAGTTTTGGTCTCACAACTCCCCTGAAAGGGTCCCAGGTACCCCAGGGGTTTTCAGACCCCATTTAAGACTTCCTTTGCTACATTACAGAAGCTCACCATAGACACTGTAGTAGGTCAAACACCATGAAATAAACAGAGAAGACTTTGCATGAAGAGAGATAGACAGACATAGACAGAGAGACAGAGAGAGATACATTTATATGGACTGAGAAAGACAGAGAGAGAGAGAGAGAGGGAGACAGAGGAAGAGAGAGAGAGAGAGAGAGAGAGAGAGAGAGAGAGAGAGAGAGAGAGAGGGAGAGAGAGAAAGAGTTATAATATAAGCTAAAAGCACAGAGGTGTGGAGGGACATTTTCTAGCTCACCAAAGATGTAGCATGTTTTCAAAAAGAACGGAATTAGGTTTGAGATCAATATTTCTCAGACAAAATTGTGTGTACATGAGGTCATATAGTCTCCAACTCTAAACCAGGGAGGGAAAGAAAGTTGTCTAGGTAATTTTCTGCCAGCTAGAGAAGAAATTAAGGAAAAAGAGAAAGAAATTGGATTGATAGTTGGAAGGGGTCCTGAAGTGATCCTCTAACACCCCACATTTTTCAAATGAAAAAGCAGACCCAGAGTGGTTAAATGATTTACCAGAAGTCACATAGTCAGTAAGTGGTAGAACTGGGATTTGAACCTAGGTGCTATGACTCCAGATTGAATGTTTTCTCCACTTTGTCATAAGTAGTGTATGCATCTATATAACCTGCTCCTCTGCTCTCCCTGAAGTTTCTGAATTCTGACCCTTATGCCAGACATGAGGGATATTTACAATGTTACCCGCTCCATTAAGGATAGGACAGTTTAGACTTCAAAGACGTCTTGTTTTGTTGCAACTGAAAACTATTTCCTTAGTCTAGTCACATTGCTTCTCCATTTCCTAAGACCTACTATTTTAAAGAGGAGGAGGTACAAGTGTTAGGACTTGAAGCAAGGGATTGGTGATGAGTCATGAAAGGGAAAGTGTGAACTAAGGCAAGGTAATGGGTGAAGGCAGGATGGGGTTGGGCACAGAGAGTCATTCAATTTTTTTTCAAATGTAGAATACCTAATGGGATTTAAGATGCTCTGAGGAGGGACTATATTGTGGAGTTCCTTAAATGCCAGGATGTGGAGTTAGCATTTTTTTCTGTAAATAGTGGGGAGTTACTGAATTGTTTTTGTGATGGGGGAATAATACAATATGGCTCACTGAAGGAAGGTTACTTCAGGCAGATTACATCCAAAAAGATTGTTTGAAGAGGGATTGCCAGGAGGCAGGAAGGATGAATGATTAAGTGAAAAAGCATTTATTAAGCATTGACTATAAGAAAAGCAAGACAGTATTAATCTCAAAAAGCTCACATTCTTACAGGAGGAGACAACATATGAGACTGCTACAGTAGCCTATGTAAGATAAAAATGAGGACTTGAACCAAGACAGTAGCTTTGGGAATAGCAGAGGGGGTTGGGTAGAAGAGGTATTGTACTATTGAATTGCCAGGGTTTTTCAACTGATGGATATAGGATGCAAGAGAAAGGGAAGAATCAATGACTCATATTTCAGAAAGCCTTGCAACAGTGTAAAGGATGGATTGGAGGCTGAAGACAATGGTGATAGAAAAAACACGTTAGGAGACTTTTGTAATAATCCAGGCACCTGGTATTAGAGATATTTCCTTGAGCTCCTATCAAGGAAAAATGGTACCACAATTAAGATCTTAAAAAGAGCAGGATTTCCGTGAAACACCGGAAGATGCTGGAAACAATGGAAATTCCACACCGAAGGCTCTTAATTTGGTTCACCTCTCTAAAAGTGACTGGATAACTTCAACAATTAATCATTTAGGGGTCAAATTTCCCAAAGATTTTCACCTAGTGATATTGACAAGGGGTTGATTTGCTGTGGGTATTGGATGCAGATGCTGTTCAAGTTCCTCCCCTACTGTCTAGAATGAACTTACTTACCTCTCAGGGTTGAAATCTTTTCTTACTTTGCTCTAACTCAAATGCCACTTTCTCCATATAACCTTCTCTGCACCCCTCATTTCCTACAGTGAACCAGTGAGTCTTGAAAAAGGGAGCAGCAACATGACTGGAATAAGGAGCCAGATTTCTGTTACAACAATGTACTATTTATCTATCACAGGACCATAGCCCTAGAGCTGGGGTAATTCAAAGAATATCTAGTACAACTCCTTTTTTTTGCATAAGGAAAGGTTAAATGATTTTATCACATGGGTAGTAAGTAGGGTCAGAGGTGAGGTTTGAATCCTGGTCATTTTACTCCAGAGCCAGTGTTACTTTTACTATACCACACTGCTCTTTGAGTCTAAACTGACCTGTTCCTAGAGAAAGACTAGGGCCAGCTGATTGTTAAATTTTCGGTGTGAGCACTTACGCCTTAGAAATCAGCAAACACTACAAATCAGTGTTTGGTCTATTGTTTTGTTGATAGTCTAGATTTAAGAAAATGAAGGAGGAAATGTTAATAATTCAGATTAAATTTAATAGTATTTTGAAGGGCATATCTCTTCCTCCCCACCAGATCTGGTTGTTAAAATTTTGCTAGCATACTCCTACCTTTTCCTTACATTGAGACAACTTCCTTAATGACATTCTCTCTCTCCACCCCTCATATTGCAATGACTTCTTTCTGGCATAGATTTCAGAATGTAGAACTCTTTGAGAGTGTTGTGGAGCATGTTACAGAAACTTTAGCAAGAAGGAAGTTAATTGCAGTGTGTTTCCAGACTGGAAAGGGGCTAGAAACAGAGAGAAATAGGGAAACCACAAGCTTGACTTGTGGTGTAATGGAATGAGTATTTGTATCTCTGTAAAGATATGTGGTAGCATTAGATCTTAGTACTGGTTGTTGTTGTCCAGTTGTGTCTGACTCTTTGGACCCCATTTAAGATTTTCTTAGCAAAAATAGTGGAATGGTTTGCCATTTTCTTTTCCAGTTCATTTTACAGATGAGGAAACTGAGGCAAACAAGGTTAAATGACTTGACCACAATTACACAGTCAGTAAGCATTTGACGCCAGATTTGAATTTAGGAAGAAGTGTCTCCCTGACTCTAGGCCCAGCACTCTACCCATTGCTCCACCTAGCTTCCCCTTGGTACTGGTAATTCAAAGGCATATGTGACTGAGATGTCTAGTAGCTCAGAAGGTTGTTGTCCTCAGGGATCAAATGAGATAATATATCCTTCCCTCCTTCTCTTAGTCCATGACACATTGAATTGAAGGCACCACACTCCTTGCTCCTTACTATCATTTCCCAACTGTCCGTTTGCCGTTTGAAGTCTCTTCTTACATGAGCTTGACTCCATCCACGATATTGCCTAGGTTCAAAATCTCCTTTGTCGCAACAGTTTCTAGGTTGTTGTCTGTCTTTTCTCAAGGACTTAAGTCCTTGACTCACAGTCTTCCTGTCAGTCCCAGACATTGTTCTCCTACTTGGGGCCTAACATATGAACACTATATGAAAAATATAGGTTATTTATATATCTGCATAAGTGCTATAACCCACAGGAAATGTAAGGTCCTTGAGGGAAGAGGATATTTCATTGTTTTTCCCTTTGTACTCACAGTGTCCAGTATAATGTCTTGGACCTAGTAAGTCCTTAATAATTATCTGATTAATTTAATTGAAAGTCTTCATTCTCCCTCCCCTCCCTTCCCTCTTTTGAACAAAAGGGATATTTCTAGCTTTTAAGTGAAAACAAGGTTTTTTAAAAAAATTTTTGAGGGCAGTGTTCTTCCATCTGGATTCAGTTATTGCTTAACCACTTAAAAACTGAAAATGTAGCTTTCATTTCAGGAGGATAAAATTGAAGAACTTCAATAAATATTTATTATGTGCCTACTAGGCATAGTTGGCACGGTTATCAAATTTTCAGAATAACACAAAGCTGGGAGGGGGACAGCTAACATACTGAACAATAGAGTCAAGACCCAAAAAAAGATTTTGACAGGTTAAAACATTGGGTTGACTCTAACCAATGAAACTCAATACATATAGATGTTGTCTTACACTTTGGCTCCAAAAATTTATTTCATAAATACAAGATGGTTACATAATTTGTATGAATTGTATGGGTTTTAGTGTCCTGTAAACCTAGTAAGATTCAATAGTGTGGCATGCAAGTCAAAAAACAAAACAAAATAATACATCCTAATAAAGCATTGGGTCTCATTAGGAGAACCATAACTTCTGTGAATAGGGGGCAGCTGAATGATTCAATGGATAGAGTGGTGGGAGTAGAGTCTGGTAGATATGTGTTCAACTCTGGACTTAGACATTCAAATCTGGACAAATTACTTAACTATAGACCAGTGGTTCTCAACCTGTGGGTTACGACCCCTTTGGGGGTTGAATGACCCTTTCACAGGGGCACAGGGGTCACCTAAGACCATCAGAAAACACATATTTCCGATGGTCTTAGGAACTGAGACACTGTTCCTCTATCCATCTCCAGGTGGGTGTGCCCACATGCAGATATGCCCACATACGAGTATTAAAGGGTCTCGGCATTAGGAAGGTTGAGAACCACTGCTGTAGAGACACAGCCAGGGTAAGAAGGAACTAGCAGACGCCTGGTGAATGCAGAAGGAATTGGGCAGGACACTGCTGATTGGGGGAACTTACAGGAGGCTAGAAATCTTGGTTTGGGTTCAAAGTCAGAGAGGGGAGCTGAAGGAGAATCTGAGGCCAGAAACATCACCCCCCATACTCCAGGACTAAAGGTGATTACAGAAATTAATCTATTAAAAATAATGCATAGGCAAAGGAGAAAGAACTCAACCACAGAAAATTACTATGAGAATAGAGAAGAGAGGGGTTCATCTTCAGAGTAAGATAGTAAAGCAAAGAAACCTGCATCTACCCCAAAGAGTAATGTTAAATGGTCACTTGACCACAAAGAATTAATAGAAGAACTTAAAAAAGACTTTAAAAATCAAGTGAGAGAGAATGGGAAAACTTTAAAAAAAAAAAGGACACTTCAAGAAAAACAAGATTGTGACAAGAAACCCAACCAATTAGAAAAGGCAATCCAGAATCGTAAGGAAGAAAATTTCTCTTTGAAAATCAGAATTGGGCAAGGGGAAGCCAATGAAATTATAAGAGATCAAGAAATAATTAATCAAAATATAAAGAATTTAAAAATAGGAGAGAATGTGAAAGACCTCAGAAGAAAAACAACTGATCGAGAGAACATCTTAAGCAGAGAAAATATAGGAATAACTGAACTACCTGAAAGCTATGATAAAAAAAAGAATCTTGATACAGTACAAGAAGTAATTAAAGAAAATTGTCCTGAAGCAATAGAACAAGAAGGGAAAGTAGAAATAGAAAAAAAAAATCACCTATCACCTCCTGAAAGAGTTCCTAGGAAGGAAACCCACAGGAATATCATAGTCAAATTCCAAAACCCCCAGATCAAGGATAAAACATGACAAGCAACAAGAAAAAACAATTTACATACGGTGGCATCACAATTAGAATCATATAAGACTTAGCAGTGGCTACACTAAAAGACTACAGGTCTTGGAACACTATACATTGAAGAGCAAAAAAACTTGGCTTCTGGCCAAAAATCTCATACCCAGCATAGCTAAGCATAATTCTGGATGAAAAAATCAAAGGACATTTAATGAATTGTCAGACTTTCAAGACTTTGTAAAAAAAAAAAAAACAACCAAACATACAAACAAACAAGCTCAACTTAATAGAAGATTTGACATACAAGAGCCAAGAGAAATAAGATACATACCAAAGCCCAATTACAAGGAATTAGGAGAGAGAGGAAAAGAGATACACAAGAACAGAGATTAGGAGGAGAATCTCTTAGGAGAAGTATATGTTTATATATGTATGTTTATGTATATGTACATATGTATACATGTATGTATATATCAAGAGGAGTCAAGGACAGATGGTTTACCTTTTATGTACGAAAAATGTAAAACTTATGTCTAAGATTATTAGTAATTGGGTAGTTCATAAGAAAGATTGGAGTAGACTTTAGTGTGATATGACTTTAAAAAGTAAAACCATTCGGGGGTGGAGCCAAGATGGCGGCGTAGAAGCAGCAACATATCGCAGCTCTCACATAGCCACCCCAAAATACCCATAAAATAGGACTCTAAACCAATCCTGGAACTCCAAAACGCACACAAAGATACTTCCCACTAAAGTCAGCTC
>CM053584.1:243720563-243778242 GCA_028627135.1 Pseudochirops cupreus | reverse complement strand
AAAATTTGTAACTCAAAATTTCGTGGAAATGAATGATGTAAACTAAACTAAAATAAAAAATCAATTATAAAAAAAAAGAAAAAAAAAGTTCTCACTGCCAAAGTCAAATGGTTCAATGACAATCAATGAGTTGGGTTTGTTTTTTTAATGAAAATGCCATTAAAGAAGATGTATTACCATCTATTGTGACATTGTATCCTAGTGAAAATGGGACATTTTCTTCTAACCTGCAACTGTACCTTCTTTTATCTGTTATCTCTCCAACTGGAATGTAAACTCTTAAACATCATAAATACTTAATTAATTCTTTGGTCATTCATTCATCCAAGAAACTCACTTACTAATTAAGAGAGATGACACATATAAGAGAGTACACTGGCCAGTGGTGGGGTGGGGAAATAGAAAGATCCAGGAGGCCTTTTAGTGCATTGAGGTAAATCCTGGCAAGGTAAGGAATGTGAACAGTATTGGCCCACCACCCCTAGGAATAGATAGTCCACCTATAGGTAAGAATGAAGCAGTGATGCTGGGTTCCCTGGGATGGAGGAGAATAGGAGGTCAGCATCTAACCAAGATGGGAAAAATGGAAGGCAGCATTGACAGAAATGGGCATGTGGGGGTGAGGGTTGGTGGGCGGCATGGATGGGGAGATGAATGGTTGGGAGGGGTAGACCTACTCAAGATTACATCCTTCTATATTCAGACAAACTGAATCACTTTCCTCCATCTCCTTTACATACCCTATGCATTGTCTTGACTCAGAGGCATTATCTGTCACTTTCTCTTTGTCCAGAATGCTCTTCTTGTGCCTACCCTTTCTAACTGTTGGTTTCTTATCCATCCTTTAACATTCAGCTCTAATGCTTGCTTACCACCTTTGGGATGACTCAACTGATTTCCTGTTAGCAATGACTTCACCCTCCACCTTCAGAGTCACATAGGATTTTGCTTACACTTCTGTGTTATATGTTATACATTACTGTTATCTGTATTTGGGTTATAGTCTCCCCTCACTCTAAAATAATCTCCATGAGAGCAAGGACTGTGCTTTTGGTAAACTTTACATTTCCTCTATCACCTCAGACAGTGCTCTGAAGATTTGAGACATTTAGTGTACTGTTTGATTGACTCAAATATTCAGTCACACTATCATGGTATGGTGGAGACAGAACCCAAATTTAGGTTTGAGGATCTGGGTTGGAATCATGACTTCCTCTGTGACCTTGGGTAAACAACCTCACTTTTTAAGCCTCAGTTTCCTCATCTGAAAAGTGAGAAGGTTGAACTAGGTGGCCACTTAAGTCATTCCAATTCTAAATTTATGATCATATGAAACAAGGGAAATTTGATCTGTGTGGTTGTAGACAATTTAATGGTTTAAAATCACCCCAAATTGAGATGACTATTTGCTTAGCTCTGTTTTTGATGTTAGCTCAAATTGGCAGCTTTTAATCTTAGCCAACACATTGTTAACTCCAAGTGGAAAATATAAGTATGTCAGTGACCATTCTTCCGGTCCACCTCATGGACAATGAAAGTAGATTAATTGTTCTATGCTGATCTCAGTCATCTCATGTAATACCTGGAAGAATTTCTTATCTGTTTTTTTTTATTATAATAAAAATGACTTCCCTGTCAGCCTTGGCTCTGGAAGAAATATGAATGGCTTTGTGATTGTTTCATTTCAAAATAAGGTCTTATTTTTCAGTGGTTATTTTACTATGAAGGAACTTTATTGGTACTGGACAGAGTGCTGGACAGTGTTAGGAATATCTAGAGTTGAATTACAGTTCAGACACTCATTGGTGGCATGACTAGGTTGGTCACCTAAACCCTCACAGTCCAGTTTCCTCATTTGCAGGATGGGCCTGATAATAGTACCCAAATCACAATGTTATTGTTGAAATCAAATAAGATATAGTACTTTGCAAACCTTCAAGTGCTAAATATTAGCAATGATTATCATTAGGTATGTAATCTAATGAAAATATGTGAAAAATACTACTTTCCTCTATATTGACTATTCAGAGTCACATCTGGTCAGATTATAAAACCCTTTCTCTTGAGCTCATGTGAAAAGCACAATAGGGAGTCATAAACTAATTTTCATGTATTCTTTCCAGAGTTTAACTCAGAAAGGATATCAAAGTTTGTCCATTTATTTTCCTAAGTACTTTGACATTCATTGCTTTCTTTTTCTAGAAGTGAGATCATGGAGAAAAATCAGGATCAAGGAGAAAGGATAGTCTTCTTGAATGAATGGAACTCAGCTTCCAAAGGTCAAGGGCAGTGATACAGATTCATTCTGATTTTTCTTCTTTTCCTTCCATGTTTCAAAATATTAACTTTGCATCTCCTGTTGAATGATTTGATCTTACCCAAAATATACTATAATAGCACCCAAAATCTGAGCATCATTTTTCCTTTGTTAAACTGTCATTTTGCAGAGAAGAGTCATGAGAATGGGTGGTAAGAGAGGACTAAAAACCATAGTTTGTGGAGTTTAGTTTTCTCCTCTAGGCTAATCATTCTAATTTCTTAAATTAATCCTCTTGGGGTATGATGTATGTTGTGTGACCCTGGGCAAGTCACTTAACCTTTATTTGCCTTAGTGTCTCATCTGTAAAACATGGATAATAATAGCACTTGCCTCCCAGCGTTTTTGTGAGGACCAGGTGAGATAATATTGTGAAGCACTTTACAAACCTTCAATCTCTATGTAAATACTAGTCATCCTGCTCCTCATCTTCCTCCTCCTCCTTCTCCTAACTATTATTATTGCTACTGTGCTCCTTGAAAGTGATTTTTTAAAAATTATCAATTTTGTAGCCCCACTGCCAAGCACAATCCCTTGCATGTAGTAAGTCCTTAATAAATGCTTATTGGATTGGATTGCTAGTAATTAATTCCATTCCATTTCATTCATCAATACATATATTAACAGGGGCGGCTAGGTGGCACAGTGAATAGAGCACCAACTGTGGAGTCAGGAGGACCTGAGTTCAAATCCAGCCTCAGATACTTAACACTTACTAGCCATGTGACCTTGGGCAAGTCACTTAATCCTAATTGCCCCTACAAAAAAGCAAAAAAAAAGTAAATAAATAAATTTTATATTAAAAAAAAGTATTAAATGCCTAAGTCAGTAAGACCTTGGGAAGCTAGGTGGTGCAGTGAGTGAGTAGAGCACCGGCCCTGGAGTCAGGAGGATCTGAGTTCAAATTCGGCCTCAGACACTTAACACAGAAGCTAGCCGTGTGACCTTGGGCAAGTCACTTAACCCCAGTTGCCCTCCAAAAAGCAAAAAACCAAAACCAAAACCTATGTCAATAAGACCTGTATTCAAATTCCACACAGAATACATACTGGTTCTGTGATCCTGGTAAGTCACTTACCCTTTCAGCGACTCAGGAAACTTTCTAAGATTATAAATTGCAGAGAGGCTCTGAACTCTTTAAACCAGTGAAAACATTTGTCCAGGCAAAAGAAAAAAGGAGAAAGGGCATTCCAAACCAATCTCTATTCTTACCTAGAGATCTAAGAGTCTTTTTTATAGCGTGAGTTCTCTGACATGAAAGCAGAGACAGAATCTAATTTGTCTTTGTTTCTCTCCCAGAGACTAACTTGGTTCTTTGCACATAGTAGGAACTTAGTGCATGTCAAAATGAATGAGTGACTGATATTTCAAAGCTGTTGAAGTTGGTTGTATTCTAAGGGATTAACGGAGGTGATAAAAATAAAAGAAGAAAACAAAGACACGCAGGAAAGGAACTCCACTTTAATACAAACAAGACAGCAACACAGAAAGCCCTGAGATTATCTTTTGTAAAAAGAGAACTGGAGCCAGTTTTCATTTCAAATAGCATTTGATGGTGGGTTGTTGCATTTTTTTTCCTGAAAGGAGATTTCTTCTTTCAGAAGAGATGTATAAAATAGAAAGCCAGAATGGAAAGCTGCCAGGTCTGATGTCAGAGAGTCCAATTTATTGCTGAGAGACTGCAAACTTAAACTCTCCCTGTTTGCAAGTCATATCATCAACAGAGGTCCCACTGAAATTTCCTGTGTGCAGCAGATTCTGAATCATCTTACAGAGTGGCTAATCATAAAAAAGAATATAGGGCTAAGAAACTATGTAATATTAGATTAGTGATAGTGTTTTACAGTGCCATTATCACCACAAACAAAGACACTGAAGGACAAAGAACAATTCCTTTCTGTCTTTTGCACAGATGATTCCTGCCAAGAATAAGCACTTTACTGTCTATGAAGAAAAATGTCTTTTCTCATAAGGTGATCCATTTGCCATGTTTAATAAATGTCCACCGAATCTTGCCCTTTCATCTCATACTTTATATTCTGGGTGTTCAGGTCCCATTCCTTCACACATCATTTTATAGGTGAAATGTCAAAGTTTGAATGCTGGAACCTTGCTAGAACACTACTAGCAGAATTCAGGGTCTCAGGTCCATCTTGGACCTACACGCTAAGCAAAATCAAAAAACAGGAAAATGTAAGTTTCTTTAAAATTTCCCCCCACCCTGTATGTGTGCCCCTATCCACCCACCCAACTTAGGAATACTCACTGTGTTATGATTACCTAGGACACCCAGGCATGGAGTAGTGGAGTAGTGGGAAAAATTTGGGCTTGGACTTAGGAAGATACCAGATACCTACATTCACATTCTTTTTTTTTTTCTGGAAAACTTTTTATTGTAGGTGGAATGGGACACAGCTGGACACAGTAAGTTAGATGATTCCAATTTTGTTGGCAACATCTAATGCATCATAGTCTGGAGCAAGATGGACATAGGCCTTCTTCTCTTCATCAGGCCGGATCAGTGTGTTGACGTTGGACACAACAATGTCATACAGCTTCTTTATGGCATGCTTGATCTGATGCTTGTTGGCCTTGACGTCCACAATGAAGACTAGGGTGTTGTTGTTCTCAATCTTCTTCATAGCAGACTCAGTGGTCAAGGGAAACTTAGTGATGGTATAGTGATCAAGCTTGTTTCTCCAAGGGGCACTTTTCCGAGGGTATTTGGGCTGCCTTCAAAGTCTTAGTGTCTCGGGTCACCGGAAGGTGGGGGATATTCTGATCTTCTTCTTTTTGTGGCTGTGGACACCCTTCAGCACCACCTTCTTGGCCTTCAAGGCCTTGGACTTGGCTTCTGTCTTGGGGGGACAACAGCTTCCTTCTTCACCTTTGGCGCCATCTTAGGGGAAAGGGCCTGGGTGCACATTCTATCTCTGTTTACTGTCTGTGTGACTCTTGGGTAAATCATTTAATGACTGAGTCTCACACTCTTCATTTGTAAAATGAAGATAATTATAGTACCTACCATGGGTTTACTATGACTGCCAAATGAGAGAATGCATATTAAACACTTCATAATCCTTAAATGCTATATACATGTAAACTGTAAAAAAATTCTAGGCCTGCTTTCCCCAACATTGCCCCATTTCTTCCTATTTTCTTTGTTTAGAGCAAAATGTTTCATCCTTGTGCCCCAGTTCAGTCCAACAACAACAACAACAACAACAATATCTAGCATTTATATAATACCTACTGTATACCTGGTCTATTCAGTGATTAAGGCTTAATAAGAAATAAGGCAAATAATGGCCTCTTTAAAAAAATCTATGAGGGCAAGACCCTTAGTGTTTCCGACCCAAAATAGAAACAATCGCTAATTTACATTCATTTTGAACCAATCAGGGACCAAACAATGACCAGGTAGGACTTGGCCTGCGATCTATTATTGGCCAATCTATGAGGAACTAAGGCCTGTTGAAGGCCTTAGCTTGAAAAGGCTAAGGTCTCCCACCACCTCCGCTGTCCTGATCTACGCCTTACCACCAGACCCAGATGGCTCCAGAGGTGAAAGTGAGGCTGGTGACTTGGCACAGCCCTGCCTCACTTAAATCCAACTCACTGACATCTCATGGCATCACCTCCCTGATGTCATGGTCCTCTTCAGAACGCAGCACAAACAGCGACGTGCCAGGAAATGTGCTAAGCACTTTACAAAGAATATTAACTCATTTGATCTTCCCAGCAACCCTGGGAGATAAGTGCTTTTATTATCCCCATTTTACAACTGAAGAAACAGAAATTGAATGACTTGCTCAGTGTGACAGTTAATAAGTATCTGAGGTCAGACTTGAACTCAGATCTACTTGACTCTAAGTCCAGCGTTCTATACAGTGTATCACCTGCCTACCTTTAGACTAGCTCATCTAAGGAAGCAACTTGATTTAGTGGATATGCTGAAGGAATTAGGAAGGCCTGGTTTGCACTGTACCTCCAATGTTTTTTGTCTTTTTTTTTCTTTTTGGAGGGGGGAAGGCACGGCAATTGGGCTTAAGTGACTTGCCCAAGGTCACACAGCTAATGTTTCGTATCTGAGGCTGGATTTGAACTCAGGTCCTCCTGACTCCAGGGCCGGTGCTGTATTCACCGTGCCACCTTAGCTGCCCCTACCTCCAACATATGAATGAATGAATGATAGAGCATTAACTGCTTTATAAGAAGTATGTGTTAGGCTCTATGCTAAATTCTAGGAATACAAAAGCAAGCAAGGAAGATGGTGCCCACCCTCAAGGAACTTATAGTCTAATGAAGAAAGAAACTCATAAAGGAGAGTTGGCAGAGGGGACATACACACAATATAGCCTGGTGTGGAAATGCCCAGGAGATGATGTGGAGGTCTACTTCCTATCAAAATAAGGTGAAAGTTCACCTTAGGGCCCTGGGTCCCAGGCGCCATGGCCAAGGTTCTCACTGGAGGAGGATGAGAGAGGATCGAGTAGATGACTGGGATACAGGTGAGAAAGTCACTTAATCTCTTTGCTTCATCCCTTACAAAGTGGGAGATAATAATGTCTGGAGTATCTACTTTAGAGAATTGTTTTGAGGCTTACATGAGATAAGTAGGTAAAGGGCTTTGAAAACCTTAAAATGCTATATAAGATGGTCAGTTACTATTAATCTGATCAGTTTTTCAAGCTAGGTATCCCTAGCATCTAGCCCAGTGCCTGGCATTTAGTAGGTACTTAATAAATGTGGGTCGAATTGAACTGAATTGAATCCATGTGTTATTCCTTCCAGATTCCCAAGTGAAGAAATGGTGGCAGAGAAAGACAAAGTGACTTTCCCATGGTCACATACCAAGTCAATGGCCCATTTCCAGCTTTTCTGATCTGTTCCTTCCCACTAGACTATGCTTCATTAAACCAGCTCTAGCATGGCCATCTCCTGGGCTTGCTTACATACATTTTTCTTTTTCAAAAAGGTAAAAAAAAAAGTACTTTGCCAAAGTGTTAAGGTTGGGCAATGAAGCCAGATGTGGCCAGATGGCAGATTGTGAACGGTGCTTATCTTCTACAAGGTCAATGTGAAGTTCTAATGTTTAGGAGAATGTTGTGCCTGGCTTTCTGGTACTTCATAGCACAGAGCAGACTTGTCCTCTCCATTATAAGTTGATGTGACTGAAATGAGAAATTTCCAGAGAAAAATAGCTTGATGGCTTATTATAAATTTGGTCACCCTTGAGTTAAGTAAAACAAGGCAAAATTTCTTCAGTAACAATAGTTTGGTTGGCTTGCAGCCTGTGGTCCAGTATCACCTCTTTCTTGTCATTTCATTTGAAACCCATGTGTCAAAATTGCATCTCAGTTCTTGACATAACAGACCTGGGGGAAGATTTCTCACAAAATCTCATCTAGTTAAACCCTACTAAATATTTATTAAATACTCTTTCTTTGTTTCTTTTCCCCCTCCTTTCCTTCCTTCCTTCCTTCCTTCCTCTCTTCCTTCCTCCCTTCCTTCCTTCCTTCCTTCCTCCTTTTCTTCCTTCCTTCCTCCTTTCCTTCCTTCCTTCTTTCCTTCCTCCCTCCCTTCCTTCCTTCCTTCCTTCCTTCCTTCCTTCCTTCCTTCCTTCCTTCCTTCTTCTCTTCTTCCTTATTTTTCTTTCTTTTTGCTTTTTTCCTTCTTTCCTTTCTTTCTATCCATCTGTCTGATTGTTTTTCTATCATATCTGGCTAGCCATCATGTCTCTCACAAAATCTTCTCGGCTCATTCCCTGACTTTGGGAAACTCTATGAATCTTATTTTCTGGCTCTTTTTACTCTTCCCCGAAAGGTCCTCAGTCCCTTGCAAGTACTCAAGCCAACAAGATGTTGAATATAAGGCAAATTTTAGTTAATTCGATTAAAAATTCAGAATGTCCTCATACTTGAGACTTTCAGGAAAACTCTCCTCTTTCTAAGAGGCATTAGGCAACTCCTCTCTCTGTTGAGTCCTTTACCCTTATGGCCATATGACTCAGTACCAATAAAGGAATAGGGTGATATTCTGCTATACCAATATATTTAATACTGTCAAGGGCAAAGGATAAGGACTGATTCTCCTTTGTTGGTGTTCCACCATCATTGCAACATCTCTGTCTGGCAATCTCTGATTCTCTTGGATGGAATATTCCCTCATATCCAGCAGCAAATCACTTTTTATACATGTTCATCCCTATGAAAGAGTAGGAAGGGATTTATCTAAACCTTCATGGAGAAAGGCTTAAATGCAGGTCCATTATAAGTGTGTTGTGAGGCTATCCTCCCACATGTAGCATGGGGGTGTTGTGTGTGGCTTGAAAGGAGGCAGAATAAACATCTCTAGTCTTTTCTCCTCCCACTCTTCTCCAAGGAAGACTTTAATTCTTGCTAATAGGTTAAGGAGGAGATTGGTGCTAGAAGCTTGACCACTTTGCTTTCCTCAGAGAGAGGGAGTACTAGGCTAACACTGTAGCTAACACTGTATCTATCTGCCTCCATAAATATTATTAGTCTAGAGGATGTTGTCTTCAGGTTCAAGGTTCTGATTGCTATTCACTAATGGGGAAGGGAGGACCCAAGCTCTCTAAGGCTTGACTTTCTTTCCAGTTCCACAATAGACATACATAATCAGTAGTAAAGAAACTTATTTATCCAAGCTAGTAGTAATAATGCAAATCAATGACAAAACAGAAATCAGAATATATATATATATGTATATATACATATATATATATAAAAGAGAATACATGGAAGACAATACAGAGTGAAGGAGTTCTTCTAGCTCGAACAAGAGAGAATCCAGATCTCACCCAAGAAGAAATTCCATTAAGTCTCTAATGTAGCAAGCCAAGAATAGTGACGTGGTGGAGATTCTTATGTCTGTTTCTTCTCAGAGTCTTATTTTACCCTCAGTAGCCTGAAGTGGGCTGGCGTTTTTCATCTTTTCTTTTGTGAAGGTGTGTCAGAGGCTAATGCAGAGCCTTAAGAGATTGAAAAGACTGGAATTCTCCTTTCTCTGGCTCTCTCCAATTTCCTCTCTAGCAACTATGGGGCATTGATCTCCCCTGATGAAGGGAGAGTCCTGTACCAATGGGCTTTGGGAATTGGGTTATGTATGTTTTACACGAGTAAAATATAGTCTCTGTGTTTCAGCATTAATTGTCTTGTCTTTCATTTAGAGATATTGGAATTGTAGTAATCTGTTAGTATTCATTACAGTATCCATAGCGTTCTGGGCAGTGAATTAAGTCAGTTTCGTTTTCAGGTAAAAGCTATAGTTAAGTCCTAAACCCAACTATAGAGGTGCTTGTTATATGCGAGTAATGTTGTTTTTTATAGTTATGAAAAAATATTGAAGTTAATTGAGAAATTACATAATAGAGCTATGATAATACCATTCAAAATAATTGATAAAGCACCTACTATGTGCAGGTACTTTGCTAAGCATTAGAGAATACAAAGTTAATAATAGCAAATTATATAACTACACAATCACATATGGGGACAATCTGTGAATTTTGTCAGCATAAGGAGCTCAGGAGTGGGGAAACTCAACCATCAGGCTTGCCAAAGAATTGCCTGAGGCACAGAGAGCCATGGTCACACAGTAAGTATCAGAGGTAGAGATTTAAATGTAGTCTTCCTGACTCTAAACCAAGTACTCTCTCCATTATACTATGTTGCCTCATAATTAGATAAGGCACAACAAAAAAAAAGTGACTTTGTGAGCTAAAATAAATGTACTATTTACTCACCATTAATGTAATTTGCAAGCTGCTATTCAGTTAGAAAGACTTAAATAAGGGTCATGCATTCATCGAACATTTTGTAACCTGCTCTGGCTGGCTGGTTGGCTGATTTTTACTGTATGAAATAAAAATGGTTCTGGGGAAGGTGATTGATCAAAGTGTGTAAATATTTTTGAAACAACTAGACATTTTTACATTTTTTTCTTGGAGAAACAGAAAAGATGATGAGTCATTAAAACAGAGTAGGCACATTGTGCTATAAAAGTAGAAATGATAACATCTGCTCTTATCCCTTTTCCTAGGGATATTCTGAAGACAAACAAGAGAATATATGGGAAAGCACTCAAGGCTTTTTGGAAGGCTCTGTGGTGATTATTCGGTGTATAGCAATCGTAATGAGAGGCAACATGGAATAAAGGATAAAGAGACCATGTTGGAGTGAAGGAGATCTGGGTTCAAGTTCCTTCTTTGACTGGTTGTATGACCCTGGATATGTTACTTAAACTCCCAATGCCCCAGGCAACTCTAAGTTCCATGATTGCAGAGCAAATGCTGAGATTTGTATTAGTAGAGGGAATTCCCTCACTGGGGAGCTCCCTGCCCCCATGAAATCACAAATCCAGATCCTCTCCTCCCCTAAAAAAAGGTAATATCAGAAATAATAATATGTAAATTTTTTAGGCTTCTAGATTCTAGTTCTTTTAAGTTACATTGATGGGTATCTGATTTCCTATCCACTGATATAGACTGAAGCTGTCTATGACTCAGCAGAGCAAGGGTTAAGAACTCCTGTTCTTCTATAACTCCGTTAACCCTGACCAAATGACCAAAGAACCACAGCTCTGCAACTGCTGTTAACTCTAAAAAAAAAAACCCAGGGAGTTCACACATTATCAAAACCACAAATTCTAAAAGTAAAATAAAACTAAAGAGTTAACGGTGGTCATAATAAAAAAATTTTCTTTATTCTGTTGGAAGAGGGAAACTAGACATGTGTCCCAGGGTTCCCTCTAATAGGATATCCACTTTATTGTGGACAAATGTCAATAATTATACCAATGACTACACAGTGAGCTGTAACCCTGACAAGAGGTAACAACAACAATGAGACTTCATGACCAGAACATGTATACTACAGGTGCTTGTCCAAGCTCACAGACCACCCGATGCTGGTGTGAAACAATTCTGGGATTTTCCTGTGAGTGTGCACAATCATCCAGTGGGTGTGCACAAATGATTGCTGTTATACCAAGCTCAGGGCACAGTTTGCTTACTGGACCTTAGCTCTGGTAAATAGGATGTCTCCTAATAGTAAATAGAGAGGAGTAAAAAAGAGAGGGGTGGTCTTGGCATGGGGATCCTGACAGCTCTGAACTTTTAATCTTTAGTATCATGGACACTTCTGGCAGACTGGTGAAGCCTATGGACCCCCTCTCAAAATAGCGTTTTGAGACATACCAAATAAAATACATGGAATTGCAAAAGAAACTAGGTATATTGAAATACAATTATCAAACAACCTGTCCACCAAGATGATGGTGGACAAAGAAAGGCAAAGAAAGGCAAAACAAGAAGCAATTGTTCCTCACTGCCCCTCTCCAACAGAGGAGCAAAGTCAAAGACCTGCAAGGCTAAAAAGTGTGTAAAGGTGTTCATAGTCAGAAAAAAAGAGGAAAATTCCAATTCTTTCTAGCCAAAATATTCTCAAGTGTGCTTCTAGGTTGAGCAAGCATGGTCAGTAGGAGGTTAACTAGTAGAGCTAGGATGCATTTCTTCCTCCTATCCTTCTATCTTGGCTCTGTGCTGCCTACCACGTTCCCCCATCTTTCTAGGAGATGCCAAACAACTCCCACCTTGGAACCTCTACAGTCTATATAATTCAATATTGATAAAGAGATAGGTAAGAATTGTTCCTCAGTATATGTGTTTTTCTGCTATACTCATCTTTATAGTACTGGGCAAGGGGTAAGGATCTGTCATCGTTTTCTTTGACCACTGAGTCTGCTGTGAAGAAGACTGAGGACAAGAACACCCTGGATTACTCATAGACGTCAAAGCCAACAAACACCAGATCAAACAAGCTATAAATGAGATGAGTGATATTGATTTTACTACAGTTAACAGATCTGGGCTGATGGAGAGAAGAATACCTATGTGTGCCTTGCTCTAGGCTTTGAGGCTTTGGATATTACCAAACTACCACCAAATAAACTGCTTCACATACAATAAAGTTTAAAAAAAAAGAAATAGTTATCAAAAATATTTTAAAAAATATATAGCAAATTCAGCTATGGCTATAAAGTCCATCACACTGTAGCCATTCCATTAAGGGGCCTCTCTGAACTCAGGTTTGCAGTTCTCAGAATATAGACATATATATCTTCCATTTTTGGCCTGGTACTTAAATCCTTTCCATCTTAATAGTCTTTGTCAAGGAACCTAGATTCACATCTACACTGTAATGAAGCATCAATATTAGAAATTCAGAGCATATTTACTTCGATGCTTATGTCTTACAATTCTTTTCATCCAAGACAATGATCTAATCCTTAGATATAATTAAATAATACCAATCAATAACATCAATCAATGTCGGTAACATCAATCAATCAACAAGCAATTAACAAGTGCCTATTATATGGCAGGCACTGTGCTAGTCCCTGGACATACAAAGAAACATCTCCTGAACTAAAGAAGTTTACATTTTATGGGGGTTGAATGGGACAAGACATTAACATATACATGTTTATATATGTATATAAATGTCTGTGTACACACGCACAAATATATACATACTATAAAGTGGACAAAGGTAACGTAGTGGGAGAGGTGTTGGAAGATGGGGGAATCAGGGAAGGCTTACTGGAAAAGATGACACTAGCTGAGTGTTGAAGGAAACCAGGTATTCTTTGACTCTTCCAAACCACAACAAGTGAGAAAGTTTAAAAAACTGGTATTGCTTTGGTCAACAAAGCACTTGTGAATATGGCCTTTGTTGTTGTTATTCAGTCCTTCAGTTGTGTCCAACTATTCATGACTCCATGGGCCATACATAGCACATCAGGTCCTTATCTATCCCATATAATTTTTAAACTTTTTTTTAACCAATTCATACTTTAGAAATTGATTTTAAATTGGCTTCAAGTATTATAAAAGCCCCTAAGTCATAATGCTTGGGTTTGGCCATTTAAAAAAAAAAGATGGCTCTTATACTCTTCATTGAAGGCTGAGTTTTTTTTTTTAGATCATCAGAACTTTCTTTTCTTTTTCTTTTTGCTTTCAAATTCTCTCCCTCTTTCCATCCTTTCTCATACCCACTGAGAAAGCAAGAAATATTTTATATATATATATATATATATATATGTATATGTATATATATTTGTCTCCCTCATTTTATATGACGCATATGTCATATAAAACATTTCTGCATTACCTGTGTTCTGAAAAAAAAGAAAGAAAAATAAAGGAAAAATATACTCTCCCCTTAGATCATCAGTTCTTTAGCTGGAGGTAGATAGAATTCTGTATCATGAATTCTTTGGAGTTGTAGTGGATCATTGTATTGATCAGAGTTACTAAGTCTTCACAGTTGATAACAATATTGCTGTTACTGTATAGATTTTTTCCTGATTCTGCTCACTTCACTTTTCATTAGTTTATGTGTCTTCCTAAATTTTTCTGAAATCATTCTATTCATCATTTCTTATATATACTACAAGCGTATTCCATCACATTCATATACCATGACTTGTTCAGCCAGTCCCCAACTGATAGTCATCATGTAATAATGACAACTTTGATTTCTTCTTCTGAAAATTATTTGTTATCTTTTGACTATTTATCAATTGGAGAATGACTTCTGTTTTTATAAAATTGGTTCAGTTCTCTATATGTTTGAAAAATGAGATCTTTATCAGAGAAACTTGCTTCAAATTTCCCCCTCCACTACTCCCCCAACACCTTCCCCGCCCCCCCAAGTTTCCTACTTTTCTTCTAATTTTAGTTGTGTGGGTAAAGGTTGAAATATTGACAATAGAGTGGAATTGTATTTCTCGACAGGCAACATTACAAGTCTAGTTTTTTCAACTAGGAATTAATGTTTAGAGAGTGTGGAGAAAGAAAACACTTGTGAATCTGGCCTTACCTCTCTTATATAATGTTTTAACATTTTTTTTTTTTTGCCATGGCACATACTATTTGCTAGGTGCTGGAAATATAAACACAAGTAGCAAGAAAGGTAGTCCTTGGTCACAAGGATCTTACATTCTAATGGAGGAAGATGTTACATGAAACGAAGCTGGAAAAGGGAAGTAGAGGTGATGAGGAAAGATATCATTCTGGGGAATGATAAAGTATAGAAAGTCAAGAGTAGAGCCTCCAGAGGAATGAAGTCATGGCTGGCATGGGCTCTAACTTGGAGGTTCTGGGGAAGAACCAGCTAATTAGAGAAAGAGGCTGAAGGGGCAGACTATCCTTTCAGTGTGAGAAAGCAGAATGAATTTCCAAGACACTGCTGTATGACATGGTAGAGGATGTCCAGAGAGTCAGGATTAGAGTCTGAAGAGGAGTAAAGACTCCAGATAACCAAGAAATAAGCAGAGTTCAGATCTATGATAAATTGTTATTTCTATGCTAAACATAGATGGGGAAATATCAGCATGATGAAAGAAGGGGAATAAGCACAAAGTAGTTTCAGATATCAGTGAGGACTAGTGCAACACAGGCATGGAGACGGTGATATAAAAAATAGAGGAAAGGGCAATTTGGCTGGATCAAGGAATGTGGGAGACATAAGGAAGCAGGATAAGATGGCATAAAATCTGCTAAAAATTTCCTACATATTTGATTTTTGGTCTTGAAAACAGTATATGATCAAGCTCAGGATCAAATGCCTACATTTCTACACTGTCTTTCATATTTTGGGGCTATTTACAAATAGAAAGTTAAAAAGCAAAATTGATTTTTTGAAGAATGAAAAAGGTGAGGATTTCTGGGAAGGAAGATATGAGTGAAGGGTAGACTTTACAATTTGATTTTCTCTAAGTGTATGATCTTGTATCAGTGTGAACTGTAGGATAATGAAACTCCATCTTTCTTCCATATTTTTAGAAGCCAGTTTTCTCTATCAAACTCCATCTCAGGGGTGACATGGATTTTCCCATAGACACTCTTACGCACATCGGACCTGTAGCTGGAAGAACTCTTACGAGTTACAGAGTCCAACTTTTTGGTTTTACAAATAAGGAAACTGAGGGCCAGAAGGGTTAAGGACTTGCCCAGAGTAGCACAGCTAGTAAGAATCTGAAATGGAATTGAACCCAGGGCTTCGCGACTCTAATTCCCGAATTCTATTTATTCCTCTATACTTGTGTGTTCACTGTGACATATGTGTCCCTGACAGCTGAAAATAGATCTGGAAACTCTCTTTCTCTAGTTTTATGCTGCTGTGGCACAAACCTTGAATTAACTGGGACCAGCCAAGATTTCTGACATGGTGTGTGTCCAAAAGGTGGTGTCACAAGCAAGCCTAATACATCCAAGGGCCCAAAGCACTATAGGATAAAGTTCAGCAAACTGTACCTAACGAGATTATGCAGATGCTTTCAAGTTGTGTCTGAGACTGCTGGAGAATGAAAAGAGGCATTCTGCAGCTTCAGCTCTTCCAAACATTCTTGGTGGCCTACTGCTTCCCCCTTTTTGCATTTGTTTTGGGACTTTTATTTTCTTAGGCCTTATTAGGGACTGAGTAAGTTCTTTTTAATTATTACTTTGGGGGAATTACCCCTTCTCATTGGGTTGTTGTGGAAACTGCTAGGCAGTTTCAGGTTTGGAATTTGGATTTTTCCAAGTTCCTTGTCTGTCACTATTGTCAACCACAGAGCTGTGTAATGCACCCCTAGCCCTGGGATGAACTCCTTGCTGCAGTTCACAAGGCTTCATGTGAGTAACTTTATTTATTTATTTTTTGTTTTCAGATATTGATGTCTAAGTCAAATATGAAAATGGCCTTGGGCATGGGGGAGAAGGGTAAAAAGGACAGGGCTATCTTTAACATGCTTTCTAGGTCTAAATCCTATGATCCTATGGGGTAAATGATGAAATTTCTAAGACAAGTAATTACATTTGAAGAAGAGTGCTCACTGGGTAAAATCCTTGTGGGAAAAGCATAAGAATGAGTTATTTTGGCCCCAGAAAAGGCACTGCTGTGATGACAGCAATAATGGTACAAAGCTACAGACAGTCACTTATGGTTCTTGACAGAATCAAGTGCAGTCTGAGCCTTTCTCCAGAGGACATTAGGAGACAATTTTTCTAAAGGTAATATGTTCTTTCATCAACAGATTAGAAATATCACAGACTACAACCCATTAAACAGATTGTCCCTGGGCTCTCATCCAAGACTAGTACCAATTTCCTCACTAAATCCGAACAAAGACATAATTCCCCCACTTCAGACCCATTCTTAGCACATTAACTCCTTATCACTTGGCTTACAGTGGAATCCAGCCAATCATCCTGAGTATAATGTTGCCCCCTCCTCCCAAAAGAGTATCATGACAACTTAAGTGTGGCCTGGCCCCATAACCCCTTAGGAACGTCTCACTAATAATCACTAACATCTATTTATTGCTTTGAGATTTTAAAAAGTGTTTTTATGTGCAGTATCTCATCTGGTCTTTATAACAGCCCTGGAAGGTAGACGCTCATATCATTTCTATTTTGCATATTAGAAAAAAGAGTCTCAGAATGGTAAAATGACTTGCTCTGGGATCACACAGCAATGTAGTATCTACAACTAATTTAGTTGACTGCTTTTTTCAACAGAACTCTCTCCAACCATTAGTACTCTGTCTACGACGGTACTTCCACCTCATCCTATTCTGCCCACCTCATGATTCTGAATCTGGGGCTGGCAATATACTAATCTCATTCCCCATCCCTGACTCTAAAATGTCCTGCTCCAGATCTACCTGCCCCTTCTATTACACTCTTTGGAATTTCTCATTGCTTTGGAATGACAGAATTTGCTTTCATCTTAAGCCTTTTCCTTTTCTTCTCCCTTTGTCCTCTGGTATTCACTGATACTTCTCTCCCTAATGATGATACAGTAACACCAGCCAACCTTTCCAATACTGGTTGTACTTTCACTTTGGGATATGAATCCCAAACTCACTGGTTGTGGGGGTAGGGTTGGAATACTCCTTGCTCCCCATTGCCATTTCCAGGCTCATCTCCTACCTCCGTCACTCAGTAATTTCTCCTTTGAAGTTCATTCAATCCAAGTTATCACCCTATCAAGATTTTTGTAGCTGCTATCTACTGACCCCCAGGAAAGTCAGGGAGTTCAGAGGTTCAGTCTTTCTCTTTATCCCAATTCTTGCATATGTAGTAAGGAACTTTAATATACATATTAATATTCTTTCAAAATATACGTATTCATTCAAATGCTGCAAACTTCCATCTCCTTAATACACTCATTTCCCAGTACCTACGCCTCCTTTCCACTTCACCTATACACAAAGTTGGTCATACCCTTGATCTTGCCATTGTCCACAACTGTTCCACTTCACGATCATGAATTCTGAAATCTGATCATAATCTCTTATAATTCTATCTGTCTCCTTGTACTGATAAACATTATTAATTTTCAACATCAATTCCAACCCCTCTACCTCTCAGTTCTTTACCTGTCCATTACTGTCTCTACTCTCAGTCCTCCATCTCTTGACTCAGTGAAACAGTTCAACTCTATAGTATCCTTTACATCTCAGTTTCTTGCTCTCTTATCCTATTGAAAATTTTGCCCTGCAAACCATGAGCCCTGGATTACTCTCGCTCTCTGTTGCCTTCACTCCTAGTCACATGCTGCTGAATAGAATTAGAGAAGAATCTCTAAATTTTATTGACTGAGCCCTTATAATTTTAGTTTGCATAAAATCAACTGCACCCTCACTCCATAAAGGCAATCCTTTTATTCTTCCCTCATGATTCACTCTCTCACTCACCACAGGAGCTATTCTAAACCTTCGTAGCTCTTTTCAAGCTTCCTCTGGCACTTGAGTCTCCCATTTTCTCCCAGCTGAAGACCTTGTCTCATATTTTATCAAAAAAAAAATTGAGAACCTGAATGAGAGCTCTCTTTTCCTCTCCTCTTCAACTCATAGCAGATCATTTCCCCCTACTTATTGCGTCCTTCACCCCTGTCTTACATGAAAAATTGTCCCCTCTCCCTGCCAAGGCAAAGTCCTCAATATGCACACATAATCCCATTCCATTCCATCTCCTCTATCATTCCAGCTCACTACTCTTTATTCTTTCCCTAATTACTGGTTGGCTCCTTGCTGTCTTCAAACATGCCCATCCCACTTCCATTCTTTTTTTAAAAAAAGCAAACAAAAAACTCTGACTTGCTCTGATTATCCCCAAATATCTTCCTATATCGCTCCTCTTTTTCATGGCTAAATTACTTGAGAAAGGCAACAATAATCTATGCTTCCACTTTCTCTTCTCTCACTCTCATCTAAACTCTTTGTCTTTTTGCAATCCTTAGCCTATTTGACTTCTCTGTAGCCTTTGACATTGCAGATTAGCCTCTTCTCCCACATACTTTCTCATCTTTAGGTTTTTATGATATGATGCCCTCCTCTTTCTCCTGCTATTCATCTCACCACAGTCTCTTTACAGTCTCTTTAGCTGTATCTTCATCCAGGTCATACCCATTGTGAGCACCCTCCAAGTTTTGTACTGGGCTTTCTTTTCTTTTCCCGTCTTGTTGTTCGGTCATTTTCAGTTGTGTCTGATTCTTTGTGATCCCATTTGGGCTCTCAGCACAGATACTGGAATGGTTTGTCATTTCCTTCTTCAGCTCATTTTATCAATGAGAAAAGTGAGGCAAACAGGGTCAAGTGACTTGCCCAGGATCACAGCAAGTGTCTGAGGCCAGATTTGAACCCAGGAAGATAAGTCTTCCTGACTCCCAGCCACCACTCTATCTACTGTACTACTTAGCTGCCCCACAAAATCAATAATTTAGTCAAGTCTAACTCTTTGTGAACTGATCTATAAAGTCTTGATGAAATGACACCTCCTCCAGGAAGTCTTTCCTGATTCTCTCAATCAAAACAACCTTTTGGTCTTTATATTTTATATTTCACTTTGCATGAACCTCTTTTGTTCATTCACCATATTTTATTTTGAATTATATATATGTACATATAGAAACAAATATATACACAATACACACATATATATGTAGTTACATGCATAAAAATATATATCTACATATATATGTATATATATATATATATCAGACAATCAAAAAGATTTATTAGATGTCTATATGCCATATATTGTGGTGGGCATTGGGAACACATAGGCTTATTAAATTAGTAGAGTGATTTAGCTATGATTTACTAAGATTTTAGCAAAACTGTAGATTAAGAATTTCATTGTTCATATGAAAAAGCTAAAGAAACATGCATTGGGCAAAAATATAATTGTTCTTTAATTGACTAGTTGTGTCTGACTCATTTAGGGTTTTCTTGGCAAAGATACTGGAGTGGTTTATTATTTCCTTTTCCTGATCATTTTATAGTTAAGGAACTGAGGCAAACAGAGTTAAATGATTTACCGAGGGTCACACAGCTAGTAAGTGTCTAAAGACAGATTTGAAGTCACAAAGATAGTCTCACTGACTCCAGGACTAGTACTCTATCCACTGTATCACATAGCTGCATGGCAATATAATTAAATTAATTCAAAACTTGGATGTCTGATATGTAATAGCTGTGGATCCTGGGCAAGTCTTTCAACCTCTTAAATATCATTGACAGTAGCTCAGTAATTAGACCTACCAATTCTTTCAGGACCAGAGTTCTGGTGCAGGTGACTTGGGCCAGGTGACTTGAATCTATCATGTGAAGCTAGACATTCTGGTAGGTACTTCCTTCTTACTATCTGCTGACATCTTCGATATCAACTCCCTGTTACTCATTTTTATTTTATTATTTTCAATGCAAAGGTAATTCTCAGCAGAGAAAAAAAAAGAAATAGAAAGAAGAACTGAGTAGGTCTATAGCCTCTCTATTGTCAATTGTTTAGTGTCATCTACAGGAAAGTAAAGGTCCTCCCCCTTATTTGGGCCTCCTTTTTTTTTTAACCAATAAAACTGAAGACCAAAGAAAAAGACCAAATAACCCATCACCTTTTGTTATCCTTGGCTTTCCTTTAGTCTCAGCACATTCTGAGGCTTAGCATTACTGACATGATTTGTTTATATCTTCAACACTTTTATTATAATTTATTTTTAAATTAATATTATTTTTCTTTCTTCAATTCTGCATTGGAAACAAGAAATCTTTTAACAAATATGAATAGTTAAATAAACAAAAAACTTCTGCTTTGTCCATATCCAAAAACATGTTTCATCTGAATTTTGAGTCCAACTCCTCAGTGTCAAGAGGTAGTTACCATACTTTAATATCATTCATCCCAAACGGTGGTTGATCAGAGTTCTAAATCTTTCTAAGTTGTTTTCACAGTGTTATTATATATATCATTCTTCTGGTCATATTGCTTTACATCCACTTATATGAGGCTTCCCAGGTTTCTGTGAAATCATCCGTTTCATAATTTCTTATTATATAATAGTATTCTATTATAGTCATACACTGTAATTCCCCAATTGATGGGTACCCCTTAGTCTAACTCATTGCTACTACAAAAAGATCTGATAGAAATATTTTGTAGATTGGGTTTTTTTCCTCTTTGGTATTATGGAGGTGTTGGTCCATTAGTTATATAACTGGGTCAAAGGACATGAACAATTTAATAATTTTCAGGGAATTATTCCAAACTGTTTTTCCAGAATGGCTTGACCAATTCACAGCCCCACCAAAAGTATATTAATTTACCTGTTTTCCAATAACTGTGTCAGTATTTATTATTTTTATCGTCCTCTTTGCTAATCTAATGGGTATGAAGCAGAACCTTAGAGGTGTTTTGGTTTGTATTTTTTCCCCCCATCATTAGTGATTTGGAGCATTTTTTTTCATATAATGTTGATAGTTTGGAGTTCTTCCTTTCAGAACTACTTGTTCAGATCCTTTGATCATTTATAAATAGGGGAATGACTTTTATTTTTATAAATTCAGATAAATTCCACATGTACATACATACATACATATATACATATATATATATATATATATACATATACATATAAAATTTAAAACCCTTTATATGAGTAACTTATTAGAAATATTTCTCTACCCCACCCCTGCAACCATTTAACAGTTCCCTCTCCAGGTTAACTGCATTTGTTTTGTGTGTATAAAGCCTTAACACTTTCTGTAATTAAAATCATTCACTTTATCTTCTGTATTTTTTCTATCCTTTATTTGTTCATGAACTCTTTCTCTATTCATACATGCAAAAGGGAATTTCTTCCTTACTCCTTTAATTTATTTATCATGTGAATTAATTTTAGTAAATGGTATTAAATGTTTGTCTAAAGTAAACCTATTTTATGCCTCTGTTGTCCAGTTTTCCCTGTATTCTTTGTTGAATAATAGTAGGCTAGTACATATATTTTGTTTTGTATGTTGTGTACTGAATCTCTTCTACTGGTTGACTGCTCGATTTTTCAGCCAGTTCCAAATCCTTTCACTGACTACTACTCTGTAGTATAGTTTGAGAGTTTGGGACTGGGAACTGAGAGGGCCCTTTCCTTCCCATTATTTTTTCATTCTTTCTCTTGAGATTCTTTACTTTTTGTTCTTCCAATGAAATTTGTGGGTCTCCCCCCTTCACTCCAGGATCTAAAGTAACTCTTTTGTATTTTGATTGGGATTGGTACTGAATAAAGCAATTTGGGTAGAATTTTTATTTTATGTTGTCTTGGCTCATTTTCCTAAGAGTATTTTGTAGTTATATTCATATAGTTCCTGCATGTGTTTTGATAGGTAGACTCCCAGGTATTTTATGCCTTCTGTATTAATTTTAAATGGAATTTCTATCTCTTCTGGGTGAGGATTTTTTTTGGCGATATACAAAAATGTGGATGATTTATGTGGATTTATTTTATATCATACAACTTTGTTGACATTATTATTTCAATTAGCTTTTAGTTGACAATTATCTGCAAAAGCGATAATTTTGTTTTCTTTGTATCTGTTTATTTTCTCTATTTCTTTTTCTCAACTTGTTGTTGTAACTAGGATTTATAGCCTATATCAAATAATAGTGGTGATAATGGACATCCTCGTTCTACACTTGATCTTATTAGAAGGGCCTCTAGTTTATTCCTATTACATATAAGGTCTTAGATGAGTGCTACTTACCATATTGAGGGAATGTGCATTTATTCCTGTTTGCTAGTTGTTGTTTCTAAGAACAGTAATGAGTGGGGTGACTATGTGGTGCAGTATATAGAGCATCAGCCCTGGATTCGGGAGGCCCTGAGTTCAAATTTGACCTCAGACACTTAACACTTACGAGCTGTGTGACATTGGGCAAGTCACTTAACCCCAACTGCCCTGATTTCCCCCCTCCAAAAAGCAAAAAAAAAAAAAAAACCAAACAGTAATGAGTGTTGTATTTTGTCAAAAGTTTTTTTCTATAGCTATTGATATTATTATATTATTAATTTTTGTTATTAAAATGGTCAATTGTATATGTATATGCATATTTTTATAATGTTAAAGCAATCTTTAATACCTTGTATCAATTCAGTCTAGTCATAGTGTATGAACTTTGTGATATGTTCCTGATGCCACTATGATGTTATATTTAATGTTTGTATTCACTGTTCATTAGTGCAGGGTTTCTTACACTTTTTCCACTCATGACCTCTTTTCCCATTTTGACAGTTGTGTGGCTTGAGGTGCAAAGTGCAAAGTGTGAATGCTTTGTGTTCAGATCCAGGGTGTGTTGAAGTTGTGTGATGCAACATGGCCGAGAGTTTCCAGAAACACCTTGGAATCATTATGCATTTGTTTTTAATTAATTTTCAGTTGTTGCATATTCAACAGTAAAAGAAAACTTTTACTGTGGCCAAATTTTTCACAACCCCATATGGGGTTGCAACTGACAGCTTAAGAAGTGCTGTATTAGTGAATACTGTAACTAGAATTCTGTTTCTGTTTCAACTCTTCCTTAATTAGGTATAAAGATGATATCTATATCATTGAAAAGATTTCATAGCATCCTTCATTTTCCTGTTTTAAGAGTTTATGTAATATTAGAATTAATTACTTACATATCTAATAGAAATTATTATAAATCTGTCTGGTCCTAGTACTGTATATTTAAGCATTCATTCATGACCTCTTCAATTTTTCTTCTTGAGAATGGGCCATTTAGATGATCTATTTCTTGTTCTATTAATTTTGGCATTTTTTATTATTTTTGTAAATATTCACTCATTTTTTATTTACTTACACTTCTTCTTTTCCCCACACCCCACCCCTTCCTTACAAAGAGCAATAAGATGGTAAGAAGGGAATGTTCTCAGGACTGCTCCACTATGCTTGATGCCATCAGCCTCTATTCCCCTGCCCCTCTCTTTTTCTTCTCCTCCAGACAGCAATAACAGCTTATCATTTCTCTTTCTTTTCACTTTTTGAACCTCTTTTCATGATCAACCCTCCAAAGTAAAAGTTTGAATCTATTTATCTCTTACTCTTTCCTTCCATTTCCCTGTTCTTTGCTGTTTCCTTGTTGCGTTGAATGCTATTCTGCACAAGTCTTTTCTCCTATGTGTGTTCTATACTCCTTTAATTGGTTCAGGTGAAAGTGAAGTTCAGATGATACCTGATTCATCTTTCACTTTGTTTTTATAGTCCTTTGTCTGTGTACTCCAATTATGTAACGTAGGTTCTTCACTCTTATTTATCCTTTCTTTCATAGAGTATTTCTTTTTCTCCTCCATTTCATCAAAATATAACCAAATGATTCCCAGGCCATCTGACTAATTTAATTCCTTTCAATGACCTATCCTGTATTAACATGAGGGTATGAAGGGACACTAGTGCCATCTCCTCTTGTCCCTTCATTAGAATGTAAACACCGCACCCTTGTTTAGTCACTTCTGATTACTCACTTGTATTTACTTTTTTACTTTTCTCTTGACTTGTGTTTGCATTTCAAAATTTCTACTTGACTCTAGTCTAATTTTTTTCTCATCATGAATACTTGGAAGCCCTCTATTTCACTAAAAATACATTTTTTTCACCTGAAGGATTATACTTGGATTTTACAAGTAAGATTTTCTTTATTAGAAGCCTATATATGTTGCTTTTTTGGAATACTGTATACTAAGATCTCTCTGATCCTTTACAGTGGCATCTGCGGGATCTTATCTCATTCTGACTTGTTCGTTGGTACTTGAACGTTTTATTTTTGTCTACTTACAATATTTTTTTCTTTGACTTGAAAACTCAGGATTTTAGTAATGCCATTCCTGTGTATGTTCATTTTGATGTTTCTTTCAGATAGTGACTAGTACGTTGTTTTTATATTCATTTCACCCTCTAGTTTTCATAGATCTGGGCAGATTTTCTTCATGATTTCTTGAAATACGACATCCAGGTTTCTTTTCATTGGTCATTGCTTTAGATACTTCAATGTTTCTTAAATTTTCTTTCTTTGATTTGTTTTCTAGGTAAATTTTTTTTTAAATATGAAACATTGTCTTCCCTTGAGCAAGTCACTTAATCCCAATTGCCCTACCCTCCCCCCTCCAAAAAGCAAAAAAAAAAAAAAGAAAGAAAAGAAACATTGTCTTCTATTTCTTTATTTTTCATCTCACTTTGTTTTTAATTTCTGTTTGGTCCTTTCTAATTTTCTGGGAATTTGTTAATTGAATAAGGATTTGTAATTCTTGTACTAAGCCATTAATTCTTCTTCCAAATCTTTTCTCCAAATCTTTTCTCCAAAGCTTTCACAGACAGCTAAATTTGACTTTCCGTAAAGAATTCTGAAAGAAATCCGCATTCCAAAAAAACTTTGTTAACTTTACTGAAAAAATACTGTTCTCTCTCTCTCTCTGTTTCTCTCTGTCTCTCTGTCCGTCTCTGTCTCTGTCTGTCTCTGTCTCTCTGTCTCTTTATGTCTCTCTTCTCTCTCTCTCTTCTCTTTCTCTTTGTCTCTGTCTCTCTCTCTCCCCCTCCTGCCCCTCAACTTAGTACTCAATAGCTTCCCCCCCTCCAAAAAAAAAAGAATCCCAGAACAAAACTCCTCCAAGTGAAAGCAGAAGAACCAGGGGCAGGGGTGGTCTCTGACACATTGGGGGGTGGCTTGAGACTTTTGGACAAGAAGAGACCTTTGTCCTGCTCTGCCCATCCACTGTCTCCCATCCTCTCCTGTCTGTGTCCTTATGTCCTCATGTGTCTACCCCGTCTGCTTATCCCCATACATTCTTCCTTTATTTTTTGGCCAGATCACCATGCAACCAGCCCCAGATCTTCCTGTTCCTCCTACTACTTGCTGCTTCCCTGGCCTTGGCCTCTAGGTGCCCTTGAACCTTTTCTAGTCACCTTTATTAGCATGTTCCCCTGCCCTGCCTTCCTCCTTCCTTTCCTCATTTTGGCTGGCAAATTTGCATTATGTAAAAATTGATTTATGTAGAAGACTGCAGAATGGTCTGCTTATGTAAAATGAGAACTCTGTGTGTGTGTGTGTGTGTGTGTCTGTGTGTCTGTGTGTGTGTGTATGTGTCTTGTACATTTTGATAAGACCCAAATATTGAATGTGGTTTTATCTTTATTGTAATGGATATTTCTCTTCTAGTTTCCCTTTTTTTTTTTACCTTAACTGACCTTTTAAAAAAATTTTATTGGGTTTTTCTAGACATGGAATTGTACCATTTCAAGAAACAGTTTAACCTCTTCATAGCTAATACATATTTCTTCTGTTTTACTTGCTTTTATTCATTCATGTTTCTTTCTATTGTCAACAATGTCAAATAGCAATGTGTAGACAACCTTGATTTACACCTATTGTTAGTGAAATTGCTTCTAGTGTTTCGCCATTGTATACGATATTCATTGAAACACTTTTCTATTGATACATTTTATCCATTACTTTCTCTGAATCTAATAATATAAGCAAGTAGTCTAATTTTTTCATTGTTGGAATGACTTGGTATATTGATTATTTTCTTGTCTTCATACTCACCCCTTCATGAAAAATCCTTCTTTGTGAATAATTTTTAGACATTTTTCTGTCTTCTATTTTCAAGCTTCATTAGGAAAAGATAAAAATTATATTACAAAGTACATCAATCAGGATTATAGTAGATTTCTCAAGGAAGATAAAGAATAATCAGAGAAATTAGAATAAACATATATAAAACTAACTGGCATGGGACCATGAATCCAGAAATATCTATCCTAACAAACTTGGCCTGCTGTATAAATGAAGGAGCTAACTCTTGGGTTCTTCCTCATCAGGGTTCAATGGACTTTTTTTTTTTTCTGTTTGTAAAGAGCCATGTTTTTCAGTTAGTTATAGGAAATTTTCTTTAAAAATTTCCAGGAACATGAGATTCAGGGGTTTTTTTTTCCCCATTTTTTTCTGTGATATGAACAATCCTGAGACAGTTATCCATCCTCCATGTCCATTTTCATTTTCTCAGATTCCTTTAATATTTCAATCATTTTCTGAACCTTTCTCTCTCATTTATCTGCCGTGTCCATTATTCCCTTTTCCTCTTCTAGCATTGATAGCTTCTATTGATTTTTAAAGATTTTGTGTTATTTTCACGGTATATTGAGTGACAACATAGTGGATAGAAAATTGCCCTTGAAGCTGGCTTTGAAGCCAGGAAAACCTAGGTTCAATCAAATGTCTCTGTCTCACATACTCTGAGCAAGTCATTCAATGTCCCTACGTGTTAGGTAGCTCTAAGTCTGTAAGTTAAGGGCAGTTGCTCATCTGCTTTAATGGAGGGAATTTCTTCATCTAGGACTTCCTAGATGAAGGTTCAATGAATCACAGATCTTGTCCTTATCCTATTATATCCCCTATACTGGTTATTAAAAAAAAAAAGTATTTTCTCCCAATCTTTTAAATCACCTTTTATTAATTTTAGTTTTAATTCTTCCCATGATTTAAGCTGAAAATATTCTACAAGTTCTGTATTTTTCTTATCGGTGTTCTTAATTAATTAAATACCTCCAACTTTGAAGTATCAAAGTTCATTCTTGTTTAATTTCATTAGCATGCTATTTATTTATCTGAGGATTTCCTTTATGGTATTTTGTCTTGTTTCTTTTTCCATCTGAGTCGCATCTTGTACTTTAGATGATTCACTTGCTCTGTGGTATATTATTTTTTGTTTCATTGGCACTGTTCTTCACTCTGCTCATTTTCTATTTTGGTTGGTTTGTATTTTCATGTGCGGTTTCTTAGCTATTTTTCTTCTCTTTGGTCTTTCTATTTGTTGCTTTTTGAGGGGTATGTGAGGAGACTGGTTCTCTTTGAACTTCTCACATCTGAGTCACTTTTGGCTGGAGAACCTTTCCCTGAACTTTTCGAAGTCAGCTTTTCTAAAGTTTGAGCTACATGTATGATTATGCCCAATGTTCCCTTCCCTTGCTATTTTGAACTCCCAGATGGCATGGTCAATTTCTTCCAAGGTTCCCATATCACTCCCACATTGCCAAACAGCCTTCCTTGTTGATCTGAAGTCAAGAATAGCAGTCCCTCTCATTGCTTCTTCCTTTACTTACTGACATTTTTGCTTGGGGGCTCAGAATTTAAATTTATTCCAGTGGGTGGAAGCACTTATGTGGCCTTGAGCTATTTAAATGTTAACTGTTCATTTGTCCTTTAGAATGTAATGTTTCTTTTCTCAACATGGGCTACTTAATTTATCCTCTTGAGAGTTAACTGTATGTGCACACACACACAAACACATATATGTATATACACATGTGTATGTACATACATGCATGCAAATTCATAGCTAATTAGCATTAATCTGTATATTTATAAAATATTTTAATAACCAATTTTTCAAATTAGAATCTTTGTAATGTTTTGAGGCCTGGTACAATTACCACTATGTCATCCACAAACAGGATTATTGGGGAAACCTCACCATCTATAGCAGTAGTTCTCAACCTTCCTAATGCTGCAACCCTTTAATATAGTTCCTCATGTTGTGGTGACCCCCAACCATAAAATTATTTTTGTTGCTACTTCATAACTATAATTTTGCTACTGTTATGAATCATAATGTAAATATCTGATATGCAGGATGTATTTTCATTGTTACAAGTTGAACATAACTCACAGGTTGAAAACTGCTTGGAGTCCTTGTTCCATTTGGGCTCTGCACTGGATACCTTCCATGACACTGGCAGAAAGCTTTGGTGCGTCTGTTTCTTTTACATCTCATATGATATCAATAACCAGAGGGTGGTTATCCCTGCTATCATATCTTTCACTTGTATGGTTCTGAAATATGCACTAGTAGAGCTGGAACTGGCATAGGGCAAGCAGGGCTGTACCATAGAAGCCAAAGTACTAGTGCATGTGCCTTATAACCCTACCTACCACAGAAATATTTCCTCCATCCATAAAGATAATGATGTTTGTCTAAGCCTATGAGATTGGGGTTTGGTACTGAGTAAGATGATAAAGCTTAAGTTAAAGGAAGACAGCTTTCTCCATTCTTTGATAAACTGAGATTTGGGATCAGAGATAATTGATTATTTAATGAGGTTTCTGTATTTCTGGGAATTTATGAGGCAATTTCCTGTTATTCTGCACAGAATGCATATGAACCCCATGTAAGAAAATTAATAAAGAAACAAGTCAAATAGCAGACTGAGGAGAAGGGGTTTGAGGTGTTGTTTGACCCTATTCCATGAGACTCTTACAGCGTGCAGTAATGAAATATGCAGTAAGTTTAATGTCCCCTAAGCTTCTGGAACTAAGGTTCATCTTTTGAAGCTTTCATTTCTTCAGGTTATGCTGTATAGCTCTGGATTGTGTAATAGCACAGTCACTAAAGAGTTAAAGTTGAATATTAACTCAACCATGCTGCAATGGAGAGGTAAATGGTGATTGTTAGTAGGCTACACATTACTAACAATGAAGAATTACACAGAAGTAAGATAAAACAGGGGCAGCTAGATGGTGCAGTGGATAGAGTTCCAGGCCTAGAGTCAGGAAGACTCATCTTAGTTCAAATCTGGGATCAGACACTTACTAGCTATGTGACCCTGGTCATTTAACCCTCTTTGTCTCAGTTTACTCATCTGTAAACTGAGTTGGAAAAGGAAATGGTAAATCACTCCAGGATCTTTGTCAAGAAAACTCTACACAGTGTCACAAAGAGTAAGACATGAATGAAACAACTGGAGAAATACAAGACATTACCAGGAAGATGTTTGACTGGAACAAAGAGTTGGGCCAGTCAGGTAATTGGAGTGGAGATGACCTATGAAAAACCAAGTACTCAACTGGTATCAATGCAATTTTAAGAGAACTGAAGGAAGGTATCCAGCCTGTTGGGTGCATCTGGGGCCATCAACAGCCATCCTGACCTATGTCTTGTCACTGGCTTCTGAATGACTCTGGAGGAGAGAGTGAGGCTGATGACTTTGTATAGCCCTGCCTCACTTAAATCCAATTTCACTGGCAAGTGATTGTCACTGATGCTCTTCAAGAATGAAGGATGAACAACAATAAATAACAATCTTCTGTGAAGAATTTGTGGAAGGACATGTTTAAGGGTCACATATGATAAGAAGATATGCATGAATTGCAATCTGTGCCGGTGAAAGGAGCCACATTAATGAAACCACAGATCTATTGAAGTACTGAAATGTTTTTTTTTCCCAATAGACAACTGAAATAGAATAAAACCTGAGTTGATATGATAATTCATTCATAAGTTCCCATTAGTGTGTTTCACACTGACAATTAGCAAGACTTCGGATGAGTCAAGGAATTTACTAAGGTGGGAATAGTAAACACGGCTGATACAAAATACCCTTGCTCTCAGAGTCTGGGGCAAATTTTCCCAGAAGTACACAAAGGTCCATGTTGGAGGTGGCTCTTATTATAGAGTACCATAGTGGCGAGGCACATGTGCAGCAACCCACATGGGCAAGGAATTCCTTTCCTGAATCCATAGCCAGTGTTCTTCTCAGGTACAAGAGGTCATGCACTTTGAAGTTGTTTCCTTCCTAGCCATCTTTCCATATTCACATTTGTCCATGCTTGTCTGCCCTGGCTGTTTCTGTTTGCAAATGTATTCATTGTCTGCTATTGGTCCAGTGAGTTGAGGCAGAGGAAGGCAAGGGATGCAAGGGAAAGAGAGAGAGGGAGAGAGAGAGAGAGAGAGAGAGAGAGAGAGAGAGAGAGAGAGAGACAAAGAGAGGGAGTGAGGGAGAGGGAGGGAGAGAGAGAATATGAGAAAGACAGAATAAGAGAGAAGAAAAAGAGAGAAAATGAGAGAGAGAATGAGAGAGAGAGAATGAGAGATGAAGAGAGAGACAGAATGATGGGGGGAAGAGAGAGGCAGAGAAAGAGAGAATGAGAGAGAAGAAAAAGAGAGAAAATGAGAGAGAGAATGAGAGAAAGAGAGAGAGAATGAGAGAGAAAGAGACAGAATGACAGAGAGAGGGGAAAGAGAGAGAGAGAGAGAGAGAGAGAGAGAGAGATTCTCTTTCATCCCAGGAGCAGTTCCTTCTCAGGAGTTTGCCTCAAACTGGAATCCTCTCAACTGAAGATCTTCTGCCCCAAGAGTGATGATCCTTTGATAGAATGAGGTCACCACTGAACCAATGGCTTTTTTGATACATTGGCCTAGAACTTTGTCTGATTCTTTTTAACCAATCACAAGATGTTTCCTATGTGGCATAATTTGTCTTCATCCAATAATGAAGCCCCTTTGATCTCCAAATTTTATGTATTTTTCCTTTCTGTAAATCTGAAACAGTGGAAAGAGCACTGAATTTGTAGTCAGGGACCTCTTCTGTCAATATCACTTCTGTCAATTACACAATTCTGTGTGATTTGGGGGAAGTTATTTCATTTTTCTAGCCCTCAATTTTCTCATCTTTAGAAGGATGGATTTGGATTAAATGAGCTCTAAGGTCATATGGCATAAGGACAAATGGCAAATACATAGGTAATATAGAATTCTTATTTTAATTATTATAGGGTTTGCTCAAGGACCCAGTGAATTACAGAGAGAAGATTTGAACCTGGTAACTTAGACTACCAAGTCCAGGGCTCTTTCTTGTCTCCACTACCCGTTAATTGTAGCATTTCTTAATTCCAAACTCTGTTAAGAGCTTCAGTGTTACCAACGGTGTGAAGAGTCTTGATGGTCCAACAACATTGAATAATAATAATCAGAATTAACCAAGATTGAACTGACACCAAAAAAGAATCTGGGACAATTCCTGGACTATAATATTAACTTACATTTACATGGTTATTGATATTTCAGAGAAATTGTGCCACAGTAGGTATTCTTAGAGTTTGGAAGATCTATGTCCAAGTCTGCCTCTGCCACGTGCTGTCTGTGGGACCCTGGGGTAATCTTTAACTCCTTAGTACTCTAGGAAATTCTCTGAAGACTGAAGAAAGCAGAGACGGTGGTTATCTTCATTGGTAGATGGAGTTTTGTCATTGGGTGCTCCCTGTACCACCAAAACCACAGGTCTTATCCTACTTATATTTTATGCAATGGTTCATGTTTCATGATTCCATTTGCTTTTTGAGAGAGATAGCAGAAGTATTGTTGACTTCATAGAAGCATGGAAAGATCATGCCACTTAGTAGAGGTAACAGCCAGAACACAACAGAGTTGGGACGTCAAACCTAAATCTTCCAACTCTGAATCCAATTTCTACTAAACCACAGCTGCCAAGTCACTATTTACAGCTGGGGAAATGGGCAGCTTTTACTCATCTTCTGTCCAATCCTGCCACCCCTTCTTTAGAATTTCCAAATGGGGCCAGTAGCCACTAGGCCTCTAGACTTGCAGTACACAGAGACTTCCACAGTGAACAGAAACTAAGTATGTCTTTTCTCTTTCTATTCATTTGAGCCAAAGTATACATTTTCAAATTAATGAGTCACAAGTTGAGCTTGCTAAAGTTTTGTGTGTGTGTGCCTGAGATACACCCAGTTCCCCAGAAATACTATTCATTCCCCTTAAATGTACAGGCCATTTTTTGTTGTTTTCTCAATCCTTAAATGGGTTTATACTAGAATGTCTAAACATGTTGGGAGAGATACAGCTTCTACAAAGTGAGTTCAGTAAGTATTTTTGTGTATATATGTGTGTGTGCATATGTATATATGTATATATACACACATATACCTACATGTACATGTATGTGTGTGTGTATATTATATATATATATATATATATATATGTATAAGTACATACATACGTATAGAGAGAAATATTTTTCATTCCCCTTAAGCCTACAGATCATTTTTCATTGTTTCTCAATTGTCTGTACTAGAATTTTCAGACAAGCTGGGAAAGGTACAGCTGCTGCCTAAAGCTCCATTTTCTGGAGCACTATATACTGATGGTCAAAAAGAATCCACACCACCATTCATGGCACTTGAAATAAGAAAAGGCAAAGAAAGCAGAATTTCTACTGAGGGCCACTTGTCATTCCACCAAGCTTGCTTCTGTAATGTTTGTAGCCCTAGTCAGTATCAGATGAACCTAGAGAAAGCACTTTTAGAACTATTTCTCTGTTTTGATTAGTCTACAATTTCATCACATTTATAGTAATATTTACATTTTTTTGAAAGACAGTGTGGTGTAGTGAATAGAGAGTCAGCCTTGGAGTGTGGTCCTTCTTCTGGTACGTATCACATCCTCCCCTCCTCATCCTGTGTGACTTTTGCTTGTGTCATTACATAAACATTCCATTCGTGCAAAGCCCTAGAAACTTTCCTCTGACTCTTCAAATGTGTCATGATCCAAGGGTATCTCTAAGCCTATTCATCTGCCATCCTTAGCCCAGAATATGCAACTACTCACTTCCTTCTCCAGTTGTAGCATATCCATGAGTCTTTCCATTGCTATTTAACAAACTAAAACTCTACTTCTTCTCAGGTGGGGAGATTTCATAATTCAAAACCATAGAAATTTTTAAAATGTAATCTGAGGACCCTGGGAGTAGGGGATGTTGCCCAAGATCCTTTTAGGGAATGTACGAGATCAAAACCTTTTGAAGATAATTCTAAGGTGTTTTTTACCTATTAAAATATTTCTCTGTTTTCAAGCCACATATTTGTATGGATTCTCTTTATATACTTTAACCAAAATAACATATTATAACAGACTGATTGTAAAAGTAGATATGAGAATTTGGCTATTTTCTATTAAATGAGACATTTAAGAGATTTGTAAAAATACGTAAAACGTTGTCACTCTTCTCACTACATTTTTTTTTGTTTTGGAAACTATAGTTATGTTTTTTTTAAAAAAAATGCTATTTGTGTTAATATATAATAAGATTGTTGTCATCATTTTAAATGAATTAATGTATTTATAATTTGTTTTAATAATTATATATAAATATTTGTATATATAATTTATAATATATTGAAATGTATTGTTTTAATTTTGAATATGAAAAATATTGGTAGATATAACCCACATAAACAAAAGCTCTTTTGGTTTTTGATACTTTTTAGGTGTATAAAGAGGTATTGAAACCAAAAAGTTTGAGAACCATTGCCATAAAGCATCAGTAGGAAAACATGTCAGTATGTGCTGAGGCAGCTAGGTGGCCCAGTGGATAGAGTGCCAGTCCTGGAGTTAGGAAGATCTGAGTTCAAATCCAGCCTCAGACACCACATAGCTATGTGTCCCTGAATGGGTCACTTAAACTCTACCTAGCTCAGTTTCCTCAACTGTAAAATGGAGATAATAGCACCTCTTGCCTGGCACATAGTAAGTGTTATTTAAATGATAGCTTTTATTATTATTATAGATCAAAGACTTGTGATTTCATCAGTGTGAGAACTCCTATATGATCCCACAGTGGTCCAATGCAGATTGCAAGCCATTTATAATTCATAGCCCCCGAAAGTTCTCTGAGAGATTTAGTGTCTTGCCAATGATCACACAGCAAAGTGTAAGAGACAGGGTTTCACTCAAATGTTCTCCCTCCCTTTCTACCTCTTTTTCTAGAAACTGTAATCAAATCAATGCTGTTGCTGCTCCTGGAAAGCAAGTGTCAACTGATCGCCTTGTTCCCCTAACTGCCCTGTGTCCTCTCAGACCAAAACATCCTCCTCTGGCTTTCACTTCACTCTATGTGCTTTCTCTGTCCTTTAGGATATAAACTATTGAGGGGGATAGAGCGTTTCATTTGTGTATTTATGTCCCCAGGGCTCAGCACATTGATTAGCATAAATGTTTTTTATTTCATTCATTCATTCATTTCTTTATGCATTCATTCACATTTTCCTGACTTTTTTTACTCTGAGTCTAGGAGCTATGCACTGAACCATGTCGCCTCTCAGTGAGAGAATATTGATATTTAAAAGCTGGCCTAGGGGTAGCTAAGTGGCACAGTGGATAGAGTACTAGCCCTGGAGTCAGGAGGACCTGAGTTCAAATATGGCTTCAGACACTTACTAGCTATGTGACCCTGGGCAAGTCACTTACCTTCAGTTGCCTACAAATTAAAAAAAAAAAAGATGGGTTTTTGTGTCAGTGAGCAACCTGGGAACAGTGAAAGTACTATTCTGTTTCCCAAGTCCAGCCTGACTTCTACCTATTATGTTCTGGGCCCTTCTCTTTGTTTGTTTTTGGTGCTTGTCCAACACATAGAGCTTTCTACACTAATTTGATGAATTTTTGCATTTGATGAATAATCACAGAATCTGATTATCATTAGTTCAATGGTTTGTACTTCTCAATTACTAAAGTGACGAGTAGAGAGAAGGAAATCACCCTCCAGAAGGTCTGATTGCCCTTTTTCCTACTGAATGTCAGCAATCCTGATTCCTGGAAGGTAGGAACATGGAGCAGTATCAGTCTTAACCTGAAAGTCAAGACAAACTTCCATTGCAATGAATGAAAGGGGTAGCAGTTGGCATGCTTCATGCTTCTCACCACTGTTACTCTTCCCAGCGTGGGGGGAGTTGTTGTTGCATGCTTCATGTCCCTAAAAAGAGGACTGAGGAGGAAAGGCGGATTCAGAGACAGGAGGGATAGTAATGAGGCTTAGGGCAAGAGGAACAAAATGAGAAAGGAAGGCCAAAGTAAAACATTCTCTTACATTCACCTTCCTAATCAACACTTCTTCTCCCTGATATTTCAATCCTGAAGGTGGATACAAATAGACAGTGAAAGCCCACTGAAATCCTATCCATTCTTCATGGCTCAGCTCTCATGTTGCATCTCTTATGAGATCTTTCCTGGTCTTTTTCCTTTGACTTCTCATAGCATTTTTTTTTTACCTCTTTTAGGTACTTAATTGATCTAGTTTTATCTTCATTGTGTTATGTCATAACAGATTAATATTTATTCATCATTTACTTTGACTTCAGTGTAGATTTTAAGACCAATCTCTTTCAAGTAACCATATAAAGTTCTAGAACTTGATGTAACCAGCAATTTAATTAAATGATGTAAGAATTTATTAAGCACTTCTTATGTTCCAAGCACCATACCAGGCACTGGGAATACAAAGAGGGAAATGAAATAGCTTACATTGTTCTTGGTGAAACACTATAAACTTGGAGAGATAAATTTAAATCATGTATAAAGTAAAAACAGAGTAACTTTTCCAGAGGAAGAAAGTGAGGACTACTAATTTGGGTGTTCTGGGAGATCCTCATGTAGGAAGTTGACAGGGAATTGAGCCTTGAAGGGAGCTTAGGATTCATAGAAACACAGGGGAGATGGCACAGGCATGAGAGCCTGTGCGAAGGCATGGAGACAAGAGATACAATGTCATATATGTCAAACAACAGTGCTATTTTTGCTAGAATGTGGATTACATTGCTGGTGCAATGGGAAGAACATCTTTCTGTAGGACCTAGTCATCAATGTACATGTCATCAACATATTCCAATATGATCCATGCCCCTACAATGGCTAAGCTAATTTATCTTTCTTTCAAAAGTAACAAAATTGGTGGCGGCTAGGTGGCGCAGCGAATAGAGCACTGGCCTTGGAGTCAGGAGGACCTGAGTTCAAATCCAACCTCAGACACTTGACACACTTACTAGCTGTGTGACCTTGGGCAAGTCACTTAACCCCAATTGCCCAGCCTTACCCCCTCTAAAAAAAAAAATCTTAAAAGTAACAAAATTACCCAATGAGCTGCTGTTTAGGATTCAGCAACCTTCTCCTTGAGTCCCTTCATTTCCTAGTGCTTCATTCCCTCCTCCTTCATCCTCCTGCCATTTCCTTTTGCAGGCTATTGCCACCAAGAAAAATTTTTGTGAGCTGGTCTGGTAAAGTTGCCACAATTTATAGCATTGTTTCTATGGAAGGATGTATTTTATATTCTAAACAACCAAATGACAAGTAAAATTTGGGATGACACTTTGGGAGCTATCTCTATTTCTGCCTTTTATAATCCTTTGTTTCTCTTAAAGGTCACCTCGAGATTCATTTTCTACACCAAGCTTTTTCTGACCCTTCTCAATCTCCTCTCCTACCACAAAGATCTTGCATTTATGTATTTATTTTGCAGATTTATTACACATACCTATATATGTGCATGTTGTTTCTGTTGATAGAACGTAAGCTCTTGGAGGGCAATGATTATTCCTTTTTCAATCTTCATATCCCCAATGCCTAATATTAGTGCCTAGAACACGATAGGATATGAAGAAATATCTATTGACTTACTGAGTAATAGAACCAATGTCAAATAAGGCTGCTCTTCCTTGAACCCTGTCCAAAATGATTTAAAAGAAGGATGTCATTTGTTGCTGTTAAGTGATTTAATTAGATTAAGGAAAGATTTAGTGATATCAAAGCATGAACAAGTTAGCATATCCATCCTTTTACTGAAAACTGTCATTTCCAAAGCAACCCTCCTTCCACACCCAATAGAGTCCCAATAAAATTCTTTGATAAAGAAGGATGTCATTCACACACTTTCTCATTTACAAAGATGGCCTAGGACCTATATCCTGGGCATCATTTTTCTCTTCAGTGGTTAAGTGGATGTAATGGATACTCATATGGATATCCATAAAATGGATAGAGGGAGTGCTGGGTCTTGAGTTAGGAAGACCCTGAGTTCAAATCCAGCCTCAGAGACCTACTAGCAATGTGATCTTGAGCAAATCACTTAAATTTGCCCCAGTTTCCTTCACCATAAAATGAGAGCAATGGTCCCACTTATCTCTCAGGATTTTTGTGATGATCAAATGAGATATTTATAAAGATTTTAGCACAGTGCCTGGCACATAGTAGGCACTACAAAATGCTTATTCCTTCCTTCCTCCTCTCAGCTATTTAACATTTGAACGTCACCTATTTAAAGTGTGGGGAGGAAGGAGAAGTTTATTGAATCTTAAGTTTTTTTTTTAGTCCATTAATCTCCCTCCATGCACTTTCCTTTCTACTTGAATTCATTTGCGTCTATTTCTGACAGATTTCCTCTTAAGATTTCTTACCACATAAATTCTAAAGATGGGCTGCTTGCCAAAGAAACAAACCTTTGGTGCAACTAGATTATAAGCTTCTTACAAGTGGGGATTGTTTCATTCTTTATACTTGTATCCCCAGTGCTTAGTGCAATGCCTGACACACGATAGGTATTCAAGAAATGTTTTTTGACTTATTGATAGAAAACTGATATAGATAAAAAACATTGATAGAAAACTGATAGAAAAACTCGTGGCTTTCTGGTAAGGAGTATCCAGATAAGCATTTTCCCTATCCTGAAGCTTTGGTGCCCTCAAGAATCCCAGTGTCTGAAGTCACAGAGTACGAGAACCTCATAGTTCAAAGGAACCTCAGAGGTTATCTAACCTAACTCAGATCTGAACTACAAACATAGCCAAGTGATCATCCAGCCCCTTCCTGAAGAGCCCTGGAGTAGAGGAAATTGATTTCCCTTTTGGATTGCCCAAAGTTGGAGGGAGTTTTTCCTTATACCTAAATTTGTCTCTTTGTACCTTTTCCCTATAGCTCCTGGTTCAACCCTCTAAGACCAAACAGAACAAGTTTAATCCCTCCCTCATATGACAGTCCTTTATATATTTGAAGACAGACTCATCTTGTTATTGTTCCCCAGGTTCAATATCCTCTGTTCCTCTAACTAGTTCTCCTACAGAATTAACTCCAGGTCCTTCATCATTCTGATTGTTCTCCCCTGGATACTTTCCAGCTTATCAATGTCTTTCCTAAAATGTGGTACCAGAAATGAACACAGTCCTCTAGAAATATCCTGACTTGAGGCAGAGAAAAGAAACTATTACTTCCCTAGCCCTGAACACTAGGTCTTTCTCAGCAGAGCCTAAAATCATATTAACATTTTTTTTCCATCTGAGACTCTAGGTTTGCTTCTGTCTTTTAGTGAACCTTTTTTTATTTTTTAAACTTCACTAGATTTGCTTTAGTGCTCTAAGACTACTTTTAACAGAAACTTGCTTTTAATTCTTCTAGAATGTTTGAAATAGCCTTCTTGTGTCATTTCTCTTCTTCCTGCTCTTTTGTATCCTATGAATATCTTTTTAGATCCTGCTTTCCAAGCTTCCATTAGTATTTTAATATGACCACAATGCCTTTTAGTTGTTTTAGCTCTTTGGGGGGGGGGAGGGGAATCCTAGAATTTATATATTGTTTTAACTATTTGGCCAGTAATAGTATTTTTAAATTGTCTTTAACTTTATAATCTTGCTCATAGAGGCCTTTTGTTTTCATTGGCTTGTAGGTAACAAAAAAGCTGAAAAGAGCATTGAACGTGGAATCAGGAAAACCTGAGTTCAAATCCTATCTCAAACACTTACTAGCCATGGTAAGTGCCATACTGAGCAAGTCATTTAACCCCTTCAGTCTGAGTTTTCTTATCTATGAAGTAGAGACAATCATAGCATCTACCTTATAGTGCAGTTTTGAGGATCATATGTAAAATGCTTTGCAAAACTTAAGGCACTATATAGGTATCAATGATGATGATGATATTAGTTTTAGCTGTTTTAGTTAATTTTCAGCATTTTTCTATTTTAGTGGGTCCTTGAGTAAATAAAAGAGATATATTTTGGTCCACCCCACCTAGCTCCGTCAACATAGTCACAGGATCTAATTGCATACGATGAACTATTAATGAATTGACAAGGTATTAGTAGCCAGTTTACCTGTAGTGAAGAGTATATACTTCTATTTGGTTAATTTGGAAAGGATTAATGCCATTGGACAAACAATGATAGGATATCTCTAGGTGCTAACTAAAAAGATGTGCTTTGAAAGTTGGAGGCAGTTTTTAGGCAGGAGACACTAATTGAGGAAAAATCAGCCATCATTGGATGATGATGGGGCAGGCAGAGAGGATTTTTTTTCTACTTTCTCATCCATCATTAGCCATGGCATCTTACAGTGGAGCTACTTGTTTTCATGAGAAACACATCCAGCAGTTAGAGAGTCAGTTCCAGAGAGTTTCAGGCACAGTTTAAGAAGAAATTTTCTAGACAGACATGGATACAGTGAGAACAGAAAGTTTCAAGGAGCATGAACTCTGCCAGCAGCTATGAACTCAATAGAGGGCTAGCCCTGAGAATTGAGTTAGGCTGCACAGGGAAGTAAAAGGATTGTAAATTCTGGCAGAACCAGAGTGATGAGTAGTCTGGACCACATGTATTATTTACATGTGTTCATCACTACCATTCTACTCTAAGTTTCTCCTCACTCTTCCCATAGATGATATATGTATTAGTGGGAGAATCCATCTCAGATTTCCAGAGGAGGGTGAAAGGAATGTTTTGTATTCTTATTAGTGAATGTCTTTGCTAAGAGCTAAATGTATCTATTAGCTGATTGTTAAAGAGAAGCACACAGGTTGGGGCTCATGAGCTATAGTTTTAAGAATAGTCACTGACAAGGTACTCTAGAACCAAAAACTGGTTTTCCCAACCCATGAGTGAGAGAACAAATTGAAGAAATATCTCTGAGGGGGTAAAATCACACTTATTTTATTAGGGTTGGAGCTCCCTTCCCAGATCTTAATTACTCTTCAACTCTTCATTCCCCAATTCCCTTTATACTTACATGAAGGACTTATTCAACTTAATGGAAGCCTCATTCAACAAAAAATTCAATTCAACTCAACAGATCTTCTCTGGAACATTGTGTACAGGCTGATAGTTAACATATTTTATGCAGATATAAATTTTATGCAAATATAAATAAATTATGCAGATTATAAATCATCCGTGTCTTCTCATACATCATTCTTGTCCACAACTTTTATAAATCATAAGATTTATAAGATTTAGAGCTAGAAGGGACCTTAGAGCTCATCAAGTCTAATCCCCTCATTTTATTGATTAGGAAATTGAGGCTGGGGCAGTTGACTTGCTCAGGGTCACACAGCTAGAAATCATCTGAAGCAGAATTTAGTCTCAGGCCTTTCAGCTCCAAGTCCAGCAGTGTACTTACCATGTTACTTAGAAAGCCACATTCTGGATGTCTTCTTGAGTATTTCTGTATTTCATGAATACTAGTACAATATTCAGGATATGCCTCTGCCATCCTCACTCTCACTACAGGACCATCCCACCTCCTTTTCTGATGCATTACCTTAATTTTATTTTCATGCCACTTCTTGTACTTAAGCCTACTCATGCAATTTTCATTGGTGTTTGAATCACATGTACGTTTTATTCCCCAGAGAAAATGCTGGGTCTGTGATTTGTAGCTATGTACCATCACTAGAGAATACGGGAAGGATCTGTAATTTCCTTCATGTGATGAACTCCCCCTGCCAAAGCTGAAAGCAACCCATTTACCATATTTAGTAGATATGTCATAGAAAATTGCCTGAAAAAATATAGAATATAAGTGGCTTGCACAGTGCTACAAAAGTGGTATCAGGTGAGAAATAGGAACCTATATCTTCCTGGCTGCAAAGTCAGTACTCTATTCACTATGCCATACTATCTTCTTCTAGAAAATATTAATGTTTAACAATAGGGGACTGCGAAGTGGCATAGCAGGTAGAGCTCTGGACCTGGAGTCAAGGAAGAACCAAGTTCTAATCTAGCCTTAGACACTTACTAACCGGGTAATTCTGGGCAAGTCACATAACCTCTGTTTGCTTAACTTTTCTCATCTGTAAAATGGGAATTATAATAGCACCCAGAGTTGTTGTTAAGATCAAGTGAGATTGCAAAGTGCTTGTCACGGTACCTGATGCATAGTACTATACAAGTGCTAGTTATTATTATTGTTATTATTATTAGTGGAAGTGAGCAGATTGGGATAATTGAAAGTGCTTCATAATTTCCAAATTCAATCCAGTCCAATTTCCTCTTCTTATGCAATTTTGGACTCTGATTCTCTTTACCTGCAGTAACTGTCCATGATGTATGTATTAGTGAACTAATTCAACAGACCACCCATTCAATTCCATGCTAGAATTTGAACAGCAGGCATTCTACATCTGCTTGGTTTTTTTTTTTTAAATGTGGATTACTAGTTCAATCCCTTTAAGTAGTTGTGGAACTCAATGAGGAGATCTTGAATTATTCTAAGGTTTAATTCAATCAGCACATTATTATCCCAAAACAGGAGCATCTGGAGAACCTCACTAAGTATAATAAATCCCTCTTCCATTCAGATTCTCATATGACTAGACTGAATAAATTTGACTCATGGATGACTCTTGGATATGTCATATGACTAGGGTGAATAAATTTGGCAAGCAGATGTCGACCTGTTTTATGCCTGACTTGATATTGATAATCCAAGAATCACTGAACAAAATCATCTTTGTAGTTGTATCTACATATGCATGAGAGGCACCTGGTAAAAAACAAAAACAAAGAAAAAAACCTTAGGGCTATTTTGCTTTGCAAAGTCCAACCTCTCTTCTTTTTGTTAATCAACAAAAACAATTTTTAAAAAGTAGGTTCTTGCATTCTCCATACTTCCTCATCAATTGTAGGACTATGAAGATATGCTCTGTGGTAAAAATCATCTGCCAGAGCCTGTCTGTTACCTTCTCATTTGATTAAGCATGTTCTCAGCAAAGTCATAGACAACGAATGCTTTCTTACAATCTGGCTCTCCATCATCCTACTCTTCCAAAACTACATCTTAAAATTACCAATGTTTTTGAATTGCTTGCTTTGTTGGACCCATTTCAGTTCTTGTTCTCTCTCTGTCTCTGTGTCTCTGTCTCTCTCTCTTTGTCTCTCTCTTTCTCTCTCTCTCTGAGTCACGGCTAATATTGAAATAAGTTTTCCATGATTTCACATGTATAATTGATATTACACTGTTTTCCTTCTCAGTATGCAGGTGAGGAGCAGGAGGCAGGAAGAGAATCTGGAAATTCAAAATTTAAAAAGAAAAGAATGTTAAAAGTAAATCATGAAATTTTAAAAAGATGAAATTGCATAATAGTTATTGATTTACATTGGTAAGAGGGAATTTTCTTACTGATAATTTCAAATTACAATGAAATCATAGTTTCAGACAAAAAAAATTTCTTTTCCTATGTGTTCTTTCACTTTTTCTCAGATTAGAGGGATAGATTATCATCTATCTCTGACTACTTATATATGGGTGTCATTCAATGCTCTAACATGAGTGAGTAGTATTTTCTTTTTCTCTCTACACTCTTTATATTATCTACTAGTCAATTATAATTATTCAATTATTATATCTTCATCAATGGTTCCAATATCCAACCATAATCTCTCCCTTGAACTTCCAGTTCCACATCGCTGTCTGCTGTACATCTGGAGATCAACCTGTTCACAGCTGAAGTCATCATTCCCCTTAAATCTACAATTCCTTGAAATTCCCTATCTCTTTGGAGAATGACACCTTCTTCCCAGTCATCCAGCTTTGCAACTTGGGAATTCTTCTTAATCTTCCCTTTCCTTTGCCTTCCATCTTCAAACAGTTATTAATTTTATCTTTATTACAACTCTCAAATCTGTCCCTCTCTCTCTCTACTCTTAGAGACATCACACTAGTTCAAGCACTCATTAGCACTTACTTGTGTTACTGTAATAGCCTCTTCATTAGTTTCTATTCATCCTGTCTCTCTTCCCTTTAATCCTCTGCACAACCACCAATATACACTTCCTCAGGCATATGTCTAACCACGTCATTCCCCTACTCAAAAATCTATAGTGACTTGCTACTGCTTTTGAGATGAAAGACACACTCCCTAGTCTGGCTTTTAAAACTCTTCACAATCTGGTTCCATCCTATTTTTCCAATCCTGTTTTGTTTTATTCCTTTCATTCACTCTGTGTTCTAGACAGACTGGACTACCAGTTCCCCAAAGTTGGCATTACATCTCTCATCTTTGTTTCTGTCAACAGGCTGTCCCCAATGTCTGAAAAAACACTGCCCCTCAATTCTTCACTTTTTAGACCCATTGTCCTTCAAGGCTCAGCTCAACCATCACCTCCATCCTCTGGATAGCATCCTTGAAACCTTCCCTAGATCCTCAAGTGGCTAATGCTGTTTCCTTCCTCAAATTAGCTTACATTAACTCATCTGTGTACAAGTTGTATCCATTCAACTGAACTTGAGATTCTTGAGGGCAGAGACTATTCCTATCTTTTTTGTCCTTGTATACCCAGTATCTAGTTTTAGACACAGTTTTTAATACATATTTATTAGAATAGTTTGTTTTTGTAAAGTTTTCACAGGTACAAAAAAGCATACAAATCAGTAGTTACTGATTTCAATCATATTATTTAAAAAATACTGCCCTTTTCCATTTCTATTGTCTTGAAATATTTCTTTCTTTAAAATGTAATGGACCATAAAGGGTCAGTGCTTTCTTCCCTTTCCCTTCCCAACCAGAAAGACCAGAAAGAGGCAATCAAAATCCTTACAGACCACATCTTCTCTACTTCAATTATGTTCCTCCCTCCTTCCCTTTGGGAAAAGGGGCAAAGTTTTGTCTTCAGGCCCAGTACTGAGGAGCACTATGGGTTCAAGGCCTAGGTTTGACTCATGCTGGTTAAATGACCCCAATGAAGTCATTTAATCTCTTGATGCCGCCAGGCAACTCTATAAGACTCAAAATTGCAGAGCAGGTATGGACCTGCACCAGTTTAGTGAGTTTACTCATTATGACCTCTTTATACCTATAAAGTCACAGAAACCTATAAAAAATAATAAAAAAAATTCACATAGTAGAAACAGAGAAGAGGGTACAGATGAAGAAGATATTGCTTAGATTTATCTATTGGAAGAAAGTAAATAAACATTTACTAAGTACCTCCTACATGCCAGGCACTGTGCTAAGCACTTTACAAATTTGATCTCATTTGATTCTCATAACAGCTTGGGTATGTAAATAGTATTACCTGAATTTTACAGATAAAGGAAATGAGGAAGACAGAGGCATCACATTGCTAGTAAATATCTGGAATCAGGAAGACCTGACTTCAGGCCCAGTGCTCTACCCACTGCTCCATCCAGCTGCCCCTGTTAGGGCTCAGTGACTGAGATGGATATAAAAGATGAGAGAAAGGGAAGGCTCAAAAAGAACATCAAACCAGCACATCCCATGCTCCACCTGACATGTGCAAAGCCATAAACTTAGGAGGTCAGGTTAAACTCCAGAGTTACTGGGACAAATGCTAATACTCCAGCAAGCACACTGGCCTAGGTCCTGGGGACCAGGGTTCAGAGCCTCTGGAAACTGGGTAAATGGTATTACCAGTAACAGAACTGATAAATTCAGGAAGAATAGTTTTGGGGAAAAAGGCTAGTTACAAAAAAGGTGGAACTACTTATTTTATAGGCAGTCAGAATATGAATCTGGGGTTCAATCAGAAGAGAGGTCAGCATTGAAGATAGAGATTTGGGAATTATTTATGTAGAGGTGGTAGTTGAAGAGATGGAGTAAATTAGATTGCTAAATGCAAGAGTGTAGAAGCAGAAAAAATGAGGATCAAGGATAGAATCTTGAGGGACACTCACCCTAAAATGGCAGGAAGAAGACATGAAAAGAGCAGAGAGGCAGGATGGTGTAGCAGAGAGTGTACTGGACTTCATCTGGGTTTGAATTGTTTCTTGGTCACTTACTACCTGGGATATCCTGGGCAAATCACCATATCTTTGGTCACATAGATCATAGGTCATAAATCTAGTGATAGAAATGTACTTAGAGATCACCAAATCCAAACCACCCATTAGTTTCCTCTCTCCATTCTTAATTTCCCAAGAAAATTATCTTTTTTTCTAAAAAAACAAAAGATAAGCAAGTCACTTAACCTTTCTGTGCATCAGTCTTCTCATTTAAAAAATGCTACAGTTGAATTTGTTGATCTTCTAACTCAAAGCCTATGCTCCTATGATCTAGTTATGCAGAAAATGAATGACTATTGTGGTGCACAAGAAGACTTTTGAGAGTCCCTTGGACAGCAAGGAGATCAAATCAGTCAATACTTTAAAAAAAATTAATTCAACCTATTTACTGAAGCTGAAGCTTACCACATAATGAAAAGATGGAACTCATTGGATCCTGATATTGAGAAAGACTGAAGGCAAAAGAAAAGGGGGATGGCAGAGTATGGGATAGATAGTGTCATGGCAATGACAAACATGAACTTGGACAGACTTCAACAGATAGTGAAGCATAGAAGGGCCTGGCATGCTATGGGGTCATGGAGAGTCAGACATGACTGACTGAATGAATGAACAACAAAAGCATGAGTAGTACAACCTGAAAAGGGTGGCATCTCTGTAGCCAGGAGAAGAGAAAGTAAAGAGTAGAAGGGATTGATTTATAAACAATACTGAAGACTGCAAAGAATTCAATCAGGATGACTAAAAACAAAAGAGAATGGGATTTAATCTCTTGGAGGTCAGTGGCATTTTGGGGGGATTGGGGAACCATGAGCAATGGTAAGGATCCAATGCAAAGGGACAGATCAAAGTTATGTTTTAGACAGATTTCTGAAGTAAATTCTTAGAGAAAGTGGGAGGAAAGGAGTAAAAGACCTAGGCAGAAAGACTAGCCTCAGTGAGGAGGGATACTCTGTTTGCTACCAGAGGCATGAAGAAGAGTGGGTGATGATTCGAACAATTTTTGAGAAATAGTCTTATATGAATGTTAATGAAACACTTGTGCTGTCCATCTGTTGTCGCTCAATCCAACATTTAGCTTTTAAAGATTCTTTCCTTTTTGTTTATTCTCATGTGTTTTAATGTTTTAAAAGAATTTTATCACAGTTTGCTCTGTGCCTTTTATATTTCTAACTGCTTTAACTATTTAAGGCTTTATTACTTCAGTTTTCATCTTAGAATTTTCTTACCTTTTCTCCCTTTAATATTTTTCGATTGTCCCTATAGACTCAGTATATGAGAACTAGAAGGGGCTTGAGAGAACAACCAGTCCATCCCGCTCATTTTATAGATTAGGAAATTGAGGTCTAGGGAAGTGAAATGACATTTGCAAGGAAGGGAACCCCATGAGTAAGAATAGAACCCAGTCTTCTTGACTTCCATTCCAGCACTATTTCTTCTATAGTATCATAGAATATAGTATTATATAGTATCATTTGTAACACAAAGCATCCTAGGACCCATGACCCTTTTAGTCAAATCCCCTAAACTTGTATATGTTTTTGATATCTAATTCCCTATCAATAATAAACCAAAAGCAAAAACAAAGAATTCAGCAGACCAATTAATGTCTTTAATTTGGAGACTCCAAATTGCTATGTTCTCTATCTTTATCAATTCTTCACCCACACAGGAAAAAAAAAAAAAGAACTTTGCCATGACAATGGCAAATTGATTTGACTGCCTTCAGGTGGAAGATTTTAATCTGCAGAGCAGGAAGGTAGGAAATTTAATTAAATGTGACTGACTCCCCCCTATGCCCTACAGAGAATACTGAGGAATTAAATTCAAGCCTGGATATTGGAGAAGTCTTGCCAAAAGAGTTAAACCTGATGGCAGAGACTATCTAAACAACATAAGAAACACTAAGTATAGCAGTAAATTAGGTCTCTTCTCAATCAATAACACAAACAGAGTGGACTCTATCCAAATCATCTCAATGCAGGCAACATGACTCACTGAAAGGAAGTAAGAACCAGTCCAGCTTCCCTCTTATAAAAACACCTCCTCCCCTTTAAAGGTTAATGCCACCCCAAGTTCTAATTCACTGAGGAGAGGCAAACAGGAAGCCCTTAGAAACGTCAGACGTGGTCCAAACCATGACAGGAAGTGACTCCAGAACCAGGGCAAAGAAAACAAGAAGGTGGCCTCATCTGCTGATGATGTAGATCACAAAATTTGCCTGCTCATCCTTCCAATTAAGGGATGTTTTCCTTCCTGGTGTCAAAAGACAAATGTGATATATTTTAGAATGTGATTAAGAATAGATTAAAATTAGCCATAAATTCAATTCTCCAAGTGCTTATTGAAGGTCTATCACGTGAGTGGAGTACAAAAGACTTATGACATGGTCTCTATTCAAAATGTAAAACCAGCACACACAAATACTCAACTTCATGCTTTTCTTGGGAGACCATATTGTATGGGAGCTACCATATGTATACATTTGTCATTTCCCCTACTAGACTTTTAAATTCCATGAAGCTAGAAGGATGATGACTTAACTAAACTCTCATCTCAAAGGTGTGAAAAGAGTTGTTTTCCCCTCTCTCAAGTCAGGGGATCAATGTTTGGCCTCTAATTCTGACACTTATTAGGTATGTGACTTCCAGTAAGTCACTTAACCTTTTCCAGACTCATTTTCCTTTACTTCCTGGGTAACCTTGGGATAATAATATTTGTATTACTCCCTCAAAAGTTTATTGTTATAAAAAATAGGCCCCAAACCTCAAAATTCCACATGACTATGAGATGATACTGTTATTTTCTTCCCCATGTTCTGCACACAGTAGGGATTTAATAAATATTTGGTGACTAAATTGAATTAAATGTGACCAGATACTTTTAGAATTGCAGTAATAAACTCTTTGGGTGGGTCCTGAGACAAATTGCTCTAACACTGAATAATGTTGTATTGCAAAACAAAACAAAACAAAACATTAAAAGTTGTGCTGTCTGAAATTACTGCTAATTGTAATTTCAAGAAAACCTGGTAGTTTCAGCAAAGCATAGGAATTAAAAGAAAAGAAACTTTAGTTTCAATATTATAAGAACTCTAACTCCTTTGTATCATTCTATAAGGACACCATGGTTTTGTTGATATAAGGAACTGAGGTAAAGAGAGTTCTTCTATCAACTCAATAGCATCTTCTGAAAATCTTGCGGTCTTAAAGTTGCCTAGATTAGAACATTGAGGAGTTAAGAGACTTGCCTAAATCACACAACCAATGTGTGCCAGAGGCAAGACTGGAACCCAGATCTTTGTGGGCAGTTTTCTATCCACTTAGCCATGCCACTTCCTAGTTCCTTGTGATTCCCAAGTAAATGACTTGTCCATAACAATAACCCTAACAATACATCTTGCAGTTTTATATAGCTTTAAGCATGTCACATCCATTATCTCATTAAGCAATTGGCCCAAGGCCACATATCTATTAAGTGACAGAGCCAGGATGTCATTCCAAATCTCCTGATTGCAAAGCCAGGACTCTTTACACTATACTTAATATTTTCCACCTGAAATGATTCAACAACATGACATAGCAAGTATCTTATTAAGTACATTGTTAGGTTAAGATATCCATTCCTTTTAGGAGTCAGTTTTGATTAGTCTAGGTTAGGAGAAATCCCTCCTTCGAGAAATCATTTGTTTAGGATACGAAAATCTCTTTCTTCCAGTCTTCTAATGAGAGAACATTTAAAGAAAGACTAAGGGAAGGAAAAGAAGCAATATTTGGATTGTGGCTCACTTCCAAGTTGCATGTCTCCTAAATTCTTCTAGTTTACAGTTAGACAAATATTTATTAAGCTCCACAATGTGCAAGAAACTTTTTAGGTTCGGGGATATAAAAATGAAAAGTGACACAGGAAACTTCCCTTTTCTTGAGAAGTTTATAGTCAATTAGGAAGTTTACAACATGTAGTAGATCTGTCCATCCCAGCTCTTCTATTTACCATCTACAAGACCTTAGACAGATCTATTGCTCAGGTGCTTTATGCCAGTGTCTACTTCTTTACCCTTGTCTTACATGAAGAGTTGGCCTTTCCTTTTGCCAAGGCAAACTACTCTGTCTGCACAAGTGACCCCATTCCATCCCATCTTTTCCAGCAATTTCCCCCTCCAGAATTTCCTGTTCTTTTTACAAATCTTCAAGCTTTCCCTAACAGCTGGGTACTTTGCTACTGCCTACAAACATATCTATGTCTTCCCTCATCCTCACAAAATTCTCCACTTGATTCATCCATCTTCAAGAGCTATTATACTTCACCTCTCTTACCTTTCATGGGTAAAATTCTTGAAAAGGTCAGCTATAATAAATATCCATTTCCTTTCCCCCTTTCTCTTTTTAACTCTCTACACCAGGGGTGGGGAACTTGTGGCCTTGAAGCCACATGTGACCCTCTAGGTCCTCAAGTGTGACAGTTTGATGGAATCCAAACTTCACTGAACAAATCCCCTTAACAAAAGGATTTGTTCTGTAAAACTTGGACTCAGTCAAAAGGCCACACCCAAGGACCTAGAAAGCCACATGTGGCCTTGAGGCTGTAGGTTCCCCACCTTTGTTCTATACTCTAGCTTCCAATCTCATGATTCAATTGAAATTGCTCTCTCCAAAATTACTAGCTTGATTGTCAAATCTAATGGTCTTTTCTCAACCCTCATCTTTCTTGAGCTCTCTGCAGCCTTTGACACTATCAATCACCCTCTTTTCCTTGATACTCTATTTTCTCTATTTTTAAAAACACTATTGTCTCTTGGTTCTGCTCTCTGGATGAGAGCTCTTCCTGAGTCTCCTTTGTTGGAGCATCCACATCATGTCCACTAACTGTGGGTATTTTCCAAGGTTCTGTTGTGGGTCCTATTCTCTTCTCCAACAATATTATTTCATTTGATGATCTCATCAACTTCCATGGGTTCAATTAGCATTTCTATGCTAATGATTCTTAGATCTACTTATTCAACTCTAACTTACCTCCTAACCAGGTCTTCCAATGCATCCAGGCCATCTCCAGTCATTCTGAACTATGTCTTCCCACTGGACCCAGATGGCTCTTGAGGAGAAAGTGAGGCTGGTGATTTTGCACAGCCCTGCTTCACTTAAATCCAATTTTACTTGCAAGTCGTGGCATCACCTTCCCAATGTCACGGTCCTCTTTAATTATGAAGGACAAAGAATTTCATCTTCTAGCCTTTAGATTTGAATTTTCAATTGCTTATCGGAGATCCCAAAGTGGACAGACATCCTATACTCAACATGTCCAAAACTGGATTCCTTATCTTTCCTTCCAAAGCCTCCCATCTTCCTAACTTTCCTATTATTGGGTACCACCTGCATCAAAGGCACTGCCATCCTCCCAGTTGCCCAGGGTCATAATCTAGATGTCATCCTCTTCCTCCTCCTCCTCCCCTCATGCCCCATATCCAATCTATTGCCAAATCCTGTTGCTCTTATTTTTCTAACATCTCTCAAAACACCCCCTCCTCTCCTCTGATTCAGCCACCATTCTGGCCCAGACTCTCATTACTTCATTCCTAGACTGTTGCAATAGCCTACTGGTTTGTTTCCCTGACACAAGTCTCTCCCCACTCCAGTCCATTCTCCACTTAGCTGTCAAAATGATCTTAAAGTATAGTTATGGTCCCGCCACACACACACACACACACACACACACACACACACACACACATACACACACACACGTACACACACCATTCAATAAACTCTAGGATTACCTTTAGGATTAAATTATAAATCATCTCTTTGGCATTCATAGCTCACTTTACACCTTTCCAGTCTTCTTACACCTTACTTCGCATCCTCTTCCTACATGTATTCTACAAGCTAGCCATGTTGGCTTCCTTGTTCCTTGCAAACAGACTTCAACTCTTATTTCCAGGCATTTTCCCTGGCTATCTTCCGTGCCTGGAATTCTCTCCTTTTTCATCTCCACTTCCTGGACATCCTTCAAGTCCCAAGTAAAATTCCAACTTCTAAAAAAAGTATTCCCTGATCCTCCTTAATGCTGGTACCTTCTTCCTATCATCTCCAATTTATCCTGCATTAATCTTGTTTGTCTCTCACGCAGATGGCATTTTACCTATACATACTTATATGTATGTATATATACATACGCATATACATGCATGCATATAAACATATGTGCATATATATGTGTGTTGTGTATATAATACATGCATGCATACATCTATGTATACGTGTGTGTATGTACCTATATAACTATATATAAAATCTCCAGCATTTAGTGCAATGTCTGGCACATAGTAAGAATTCAATAGATGCTTATTGACTTGATGTCACTCCTCTAGACTTCCCGTTCTATATTTATAAGATAAGAGGACTGGATTAGATTATCTGCAAAGTCCCTTCAAGTTCTCTGTCCTATGAAAAGAATGCTGATTCTAGAGTCAAAGGAACTGGCTTGAAATCCTGCTTCTGAATCCTGCTCACTCTTTGTAGAACTTTCATTAGGTCTTTTAACCTTTCTGGCACTCAACTTCCTCATCTAGAAAGTGAGAACTTTGGATAGATGACCTCTGAGGTCCCTTTCAGCTCTATGTGATGATTCCATGAACCTACTAAGTAAATATGATCCAAGGCAAAATGTAATAAAGGCAAAGGAGAGATGCAGACATATAGTGTGAGAAAATTAGGAGGGAGAGGGGGAGGACATGATCCAATGTAAAATGTAATAAGGGCAAGTAAGGCTCAGACAAAGTAGTGTAAGACAATTAAAAGAGGAAGAAGGAAAGAAAGTCTTCACGGATGACATGTCATTTAAACTGAGCAAAAATTTGGAAGCAAAATGTGGAAGAATTATGTTCTAGGCATGGGCAAATATGCTGATGTAGGACATTGTAGGACATCAAAAAATACCTGGTAGTACCATTTGGTAGAAACAGATAGTGTGAAGGGGAATATTATGCAATAACATGTGCTTTTGATCTTTACTACCTGTGTTAACTTGAACAAGCTACATAACCTCCCTCAGACTCAGTTTCCTCATATATAAAATGAAGAGGCTAGATTGGATGGTCTCTGAGGCCTCTCCCAGCTCTAGATCTATGTCCTTGCTACATCAACTGTTTTACTTTCTTTCCATTACTTACTTTGCCTTAGCAACTACTGCCTCCTTTTCCTTCTGTCTCCTATAGCTTAATTTCCTTTCCTTCTCTATCTCCTCCTCCTCTTCTTCCTTCTTAGGTCCATCACTTTAAAAAGCCTCCAAATCATCTTCACAATTCCTACGCTTTCTTCAGTTCAGAACCTTCTTATTTTCCTTCCCCCTTCTCCCATTCAAACATGCCTTTCAGAAGTTGGAAGTAGAAAGATGAAGAGAAATTGAAAGAATTCCCACAGGGAGAAAATATGGATAGAAATATTTACAAATGAATTCCAGAACAAATAATTACAATGCTACAGTTAGCTGTTTTTAAAAATAGATAAAATGTCACTCTATCAAAAGTTTTCTATGTGATAAGCATGGTCCTGATCCAAACCAGAGAGAGATAACACAGACAAAAAAAAAGAATTGTAGACCTTAATGAACATTGATACAAATATATATAAAAAAAAATTTCCACAAAGACATTTCAGCAAGATATTCCCAAAGTGATTCTGACTAAATTGTATTGACAACAGGAATGTAAGGATGAATCAACATTAGGAAAACAATTAGCATAATAAATCAAGTTAAAATTACACTATTATATCATCATGAAAATACCTTTGATTAAATACCATATTAACTTATTTCAATAATAATAAAACACACAGGAATGAAGGAACTCTTCCATAACAAGATAATAAGTATTTGTCTATAACCCAGATCTATATTATTTGTAGTGAAGAAATATGGGAAATGTTCCTGATAAGACTCCTATGATCAAAGTTCTTAAAACAATATTGCTGTTACCATATGCAATGCTTTCTTGGTTCTGCTCATTTAATTTCATTATTTTATGCAAATTTATCCATGTTTTTCTAAAATTTCATAAAATCTCATCTAAAAGCTCATCATTTCTTATAGTACAGTAGTATTCCAGTATTATCGTCTAACATAACTTGTTCAGCCATTTTCTAATTGATGGGCAAAAATTTTATAGACAGTTTTTCAGATAAAGGTATCATATCTCAAATATATAAAGAACTTTGTAAAATCTATTAGAAAATAATTTTTAAAATTATATGGAGGAACAAAAGATAAAGAAGATCTTGGGAAATGTTGAGGTGGGAGGAGGGAAGCAGGAATGAGGGGAGTTTGGTAGGACCAGATCTTAAATGATATAAAACAGTAATTATCTTCAGGGCAAAAGGGTAAGGAATTGTTTGTTGAGTAATGCTGCCAAACAGGGAACACAGTCACAGAAGGAGAACAGACGCCAACGGGGAATAACCCAGGTGGGTGGTACCTTCTCCTGGTTTTGTACTCTACTTTGAGTGTGCAGCAGGATGAACACTCTGGTCTGAGATCAAAGTCACTCAGGGATTAAACTTATAGAGAGTTTTAGTCAAAAAACTAATTTAACACTAACAGGAAACTGCCCTGTCACCCATGAAGCAGATAGATGGTACAGTGGATAAAACACTGGACCTGGAATCAGGAATGCCTAAATTCAAATCTGGCCTTAGATACTTACTGGCTATGTGACCCTGGGCAAGTCACTTGACTACTGTCTGCGCCACTTTCCTCTTCTGTAATACAGGGATAATGATCATGTCTACTACCCAGTGTTGTTGTAAAGATCAAATGAAATATTTTTAAAGCACTTAACAATAGTGCCTGGCACAAAGAGAGTGTTTAATAAGTGCTTATTTCCTCTCCTTCCCCTTAAGGCAAAGCAATGAGATAATCGGAACCACTGAAATCTAGATACTCTTTGAATTTCCTAATAAAAATGAAGGAATGAAAGGCAGAGAGTCAGGAAACTAAATTCTAACTTTGCCCCAGCAAGCAAGTGAAATGTCTAGGGGATAAAGGGAATGACATGGATCCAGGTCAGCTAAACTCTAGCATGCAGGCATCCTTGGAACTGAGGTCATTGCTAGTAAAACTGGTTTTCACTGGCTCACATGATCAAAACTGGTAGCAGAGGAAAAGAATTTTTGGGAACTGTTCTAAATATCTGGGCTGAGGGTCAGATTTGCTGCTCACAAACACCAGAGCTATGTGAAGTAGGAAGAAATATTTTAATTAGTATATTGGTGTCATGGAAATTTCACAAATCTTGTTTCACAGGTAATTTGGCAAACATTGCATTGGAAGTATGCTAAACTGGCTTTAATTGGTTGTGATCATTTAAAAAGTTCATTTATTCATTATTTAGCAAGTATTTACTGAGAAATTTAGCGTTTGTGAGGCTCAGGATATTGTGCTAAGAGTTTTGTTAGCTATTAAAATATGCATGATGTGGCCCCTGTCTTCAGAAGATGGAAGTAATAAGTTTTATTAGTCTTCTAAATATATACAGTCAGTAAATGGAAGTCAGGAGTGCCATATATAATTGATTTCCATTTTATTTATGAAACACAGGCCTTCTTCTGAAAATGCATATATGCAGTTATGATTCAATATTAATATAATGTTTCTAATTAGATGATGGAAATTTCACAAGAATTCAATCCATATGTCAGATTGTCTGATTGCATTAATCCTTTTCCAGTTATGATTTAAGAAGTACATTATAGAAGCTCTGGACCCTAAATTTAAAAACCTGCTTCTCAGGGAGATTCTTAGATTTTGAAAAACCATGCTATAGTTTGGTCAATAGTGAACGCACTTAATTTTCCTTAAATCACAGAGATAGATGAATTGAGAGAGAAAATATCTTGGACACACACACGAACGCACACATGCACACACAGACACATACACACACAGTATCATTGAATCTCAGGCACTGGAAAAATGTTTTTTCATTCATTCCACAATGTGGGTGTCACATGCCTTCAACAAATGGCAACAAGGTCAGTTATTATGCTGAGGTTAATAAACTATTTAACTTGAAAAGGCTACAAGACAAGACTAAAGTTTAGGGAGAGTTTGGTGCTTCACTTTTTGTCCATAGATGATTGTGCACTCAAAGCAGGTTCTGAGGCTGAGATGCAACAGAGTATGGGTCAACTCTCTGACACTTGTGCTCATTTTGAACTGTCAATTAACACCAAGAAAACAGGTTCTCCACCAGCCAGCACCACACTATCTATATGTGAAACCATCTGCTATAGCAAATGGAGAAATTCTGAAGGCTGTGGATAATTACCTTGGCAATATACTTTTCAGGGATATATACATAAATGAGGAGGTTGTCACATTCATTTCCAGAGCTAGCTTAGTGTTTGGGAGGCTCTGAAGGAAAGTGTAGAAGAAAAAGAGGTATTAGATTGCCTACCAAAATGAAGGTCTACAGAGCTGTTGTGCTGATCTCATTGTATGCCTGTGAAAACTCGACAGTCTACCAGCACCATGCCAAAAAACCTAGGAAGATTCTGAAGATCACCTGGTGGAATAAAGGTACCAGAGCTGCCAAACATTCAAACTCTACTGCAGGGAGTGCAACTCCAATAGGTTGGCCAAGTAGCTCAGATGCCAAACATATATTTACCTAAAAAACAATTTTATAGAGAATTCACATAGACAAGTGCTCACAGAGAGGTCAAAAGAAGTGGTACAAGGACACTCTCAAGATCTTTCTGAAGAACTTTAGTGTCAATTATGAGACATGAGAGACATTAGCACAAGACTGCCCAGTATGGCATGCCTGAATCAAAGAAAACACTGCCCTATGAGCAAAGCAGAGTCATAGTAGCAGAAAGGAAACATGAGATGTACAAATCTAGAGACAGCTCCATCCCAAACAGTTGTACCCAGTCTGCGGTAGAGCCTTCCAAGCTTACATTGGACTGATCAAACACAGTCAGATACACTGTACCTTGATCTCAACATTGTGATATCATTGATCTTCTTCAACTAAGAAGGATGAATAACAACACAACACAATGTGGGTGAACATATTTGTCCAAGGCCTTGGCAAGTGTGATGCCTCTGAGCATAAGACTTAGAGGTAGCAAGGATTGCACAAAGGGGTGTACTGGTAAATATTTAAAACTAACTCTCCAAAAGAAATGTATGCATAAAACACTTTTAAGTTTAATCTGCATCATTAACATTTTTTCCATTACTTTTTTAAGTCAAGAGAATCAACAAAACAGTAAATCAAGTGCTGGGTTTGTCAATTTCCTTGGCTGGCTGATTGGAACCAGTCTTAATTTGCATGTTATTGCTGTAAAATATAACAAGGCATAGCAATTTAAGAGCCCAGAACAAACTGTCCTTCTTTGGACCCTGGGCTGTTTCCTCCACAATGTTAACTCTCCTTTTTCTTCTTGTGTTACAGGACTGAAGTTCAAATCTTGACATTACCTGTATGACCTTCAGCAACTCACTTAACTCTTTGAAAAATTAGAGGAATGGATTAGATGGCTACTAAAGTCCTTCTAAAACTACATTTATGGTTCTATCAGCCCCCACAGTCAACCTACACTAATAGATCGTTGTTCCAAACTCCATTTCTTGACTCCTGCTTAACCATCTGGATTTCCTGGCACTTGGGAAGTTGGCCTACTCCCAGTAGGGCAGAATATTTTTGCTTTTCTCTTGGAACACAGCTCAAATGATGTCATTTCCCTCCACTAAGCTTTCTTCTTATAATCCTGTTATTTGCTCTTATCATTTAACACTATTTGCCTCAGTTTCCTCATCTCTAGAATGAGCTCAAGGAGAAAATGGCAAAACCAACCCAGTATCTTTGCCAAGAAAATTGCTAATGGATCATGAAGAGTCAGACACAACTGAAAAATTACTGATTGGAACAAAATCCTGAATTTGACCCCCTACACCATGTACCTGTAAGTACATGTAGGTAGAAGGGACAACATTTTAGACATTTATCTTGGTAAGCCTGACTCTTACCTCTTTTACTTCAAGGAGAGAACAAGTTGTTGTGAAGTTGTGGAAGAGGAGTGGGGAATGGCTGAACAAGTTGTGATATATGATTGTGATAGAATATGACTGTGCTATAAGAAATGATGAACTTGTTGATTTAATAAAAAACAAAACAAAACATGGGTAAACTTGCACAGAATGATAAAGAATGAAATGAGCAGAACCAAGAAAATGTTGTATACAGTAATAGCAATATTATTTTAAGAACAACTTTGAGCAACTAAGTCATTTTGACTATTATAAATACCCAGATTAACTATAAAGGAAGTCACTATTTGCGTCCAGA
>CM053584.1:243695643-243720063 GCA_028627135.1 Pseudochirops cupreus | reverse complement strand
ATCCAACTGGAACTTGAGATACACAGGCACTGTGGTTGGGAGATCCATCCTGCCCTACCGAAAAGTGACATAGGAGAGAATAGACTGGGGGAGGGGGGACACACTGGGATGGCTGTTTTGGGGTGGTGGGTGGGGGAAAGACAGGGAGAAAATATATAACTCAAAATCTTGTGGAAATGAATGATGCAAACTATAATAAAATTTAAAAAAAATTGGAATAAATGTATAAACTCCATCACTCAGTTTCAAACAACATACTGCTTAAATGAGGTATAGGGTAAACATGTTTATAAAAAGCATTTCATGTAAAAAAAAAAAGGCCTAGAGATTCTATTTGAAAGAAATGATTATTTTTCTCTTGTGTTTAATTACATCATTGAATTAGAACCAAGGCTTTTCCCCTTTTCTACTTCCTCATCCAGAAACAAGCTGTGTGAAAAATCTTGGGTAAAGACTTATGGGGCCAGGAAAACGACAATCTAATCAAAGACAATAAAGAAACTCTAAGTTTAGGTGAATGGGTAGATTCCTGCTCATTGTGTTTACACAGACAGGTCTGGGAAAATGTGAATTCTCCCTTTTGTCAGATGGATGATATGGAATTGATAAGTCTCTTTGACTAAGATTTTGGTGCTCAGTGTCACATACCTCAAGACTCTCATTGGAATAAGCCCACTTCTCACTACAATAATCATTCTCATTACTTGTTCACCAATGAGAGTTGACTTCCATCCTCAGATCCATCCCCTTTTCCAGAGTCATATAAACTATGAGCCCTCAGCCATGAGTTGCCTTTGGTCCAAGAGAGATGGCCAAATGACCATTCCTTTTATTGATAAAATGCTAGCATTATTAATAAAATAATCAATTACCCAGAAATTATATCTCTTGAACTTTTAAAATTCATATATTGGAGTCATAATATACAGCAGCTGAAAAGCTAATGTTATCTTGGGGAGAGAACACCTATTATTTACATAGTTCAAGTTATTATATGACCTTGGGCTTCAGTAATAGAAGTATCTGCAGCAGTTCTCAACCTGTGAGTTATGTTCAATTTGTAACAATGAAAATACATCCGGCATATTAGATATTTACATTACAATTCATAACAGTAGCAAAATTACAGTTATGAAGTAGCAATGAAAATAATTTTATGGTTGGGGGGTCACCACAACATGAGGAACTGTATTAAAGGGTTGCAGCACTAGGAAGTTTGAGAACCACTGATCTAGAGCAAGCAATTTTATATTCCCATGAACTCTTAACTGGTCAGCCATTGAGCATTTATTAAGCTCTTACTCTGTGCCAGGCGCAGTGCGTCCAAAGAAAGACAAATAATACTGGAGGGTATGTCCAGTTCTGGGTGCCACATTTTAAAAGGGAAATCTGCAAGCAAGAACACACTTGGAGGGAATTCTTCGGAACAATGAAGAGATTAGAAACCATGCTTTATGAGACTGGTTGAAAGAACAGGAATATTTAACCTGGAGAAGAGAAAGTTTAGATAATACATGAACTCAGTCTTCAAATATCTGAAGGGTTATCATGCATGGTATAGAGAAAGAGCATTGTGTCTGGAGTCAGACATCTTTTGCTCAAATCTGCTTTTCTGAATCTTACCTTGGGTGAGTCCCCGAACTTCCCCAGACCTGTTTCTTCCTCCATAAAACGAGCTCCATGGCTTCCAAAGACCCTTGCATCTCTAGCTCTATAATCCTATGTGCAAGAATGGTGTGACTTTTTCTATTGGTTGCAGATGACAAAACTAGAAAGGTATAAGGAAATAGATTTCAATTCAGCCTAAGAGGGGGAAAACTTTCTAACACCGAGATATATAGAATACTTAATCTGCCTGAGACAGTGACATCTCTGGATGTCATCAAGCAGAGAGAAATGATCTTTTTTTTTTTTTTCTTGGTTGTTGTCTGTAGGATTCATGCTTTGGATGGGGGTTGCACTGAATGACCTCTGAGGTCACTTCCTACTCTGCCTATGATTCCACGAATCTCATACTAAAAACTGAAAGCTATTTTAAGTATTGCAAACAGGTATAATTAGGTTGAAGCTCTGACCACCCACTGACCGTAGTGAGAGCTTCACAGAAATGCATAATTTATGCCATTATCTCAGTTCCTGAGACAAGTCCAGCACTCCTGGGGCCATATGCCGTCCAGCAAACCGTCTCTGGCAATTACCTGCAGAACAGCCTGATGTCAAATCTTGATTATTTGCGTTTACAAAAGAGAAATATCCCTAAGCAGCAGGAAAGATCCTTTAACATTTCCTTTATTGAGAAAAGGGGAAAAAATTCCAAAGTCAATGTTTGGGGACTTTGAAAGTGATGTGGTTGTAGCTTAATTTATATGGGTAACAAGTGAGGCCAGTTTTCTCTGCCTATGGAGAAGAGCTGATCTAAAAGTAAATCTGATAGGCCAAGATGGGAATCCCATTCATTGTGCCTGAAAATTAGGATGAATGGACTTTCCATTAACTCTCCTGATGACACTTTCTAATTTCCCCAGTGAATCTGGCTGCTTCAGATGGTTCATGTGCTATTTATCTTCATCTGCATTTGGACTGTATTTCTGAATTCATGAATTACAATTGCTTTATTTGAAAGAAAAACAATCCTAGAGAGAATGAAATCCATAACCCCTACTGAAGGTTCTTTCTTTCCTTTACAAGGCCCTTGTAAATATTTTTTTCTCTTCTTCTTTAACTCTCCACCCCCCAACATATTTGTATTTCAGGGGTCAAAAGTCAAGGGGAGATAACAAATGGAAGTTGTCACAGACCTAGTTCTTCAATTGTCTTCATTCCAATTTGCTTCCTTGGTTTTGTTGGTGTCGTGTAATCGTCTCCATCGTTTCTGACTCTCCAGGACCCCGTTTGGGGTTTTCTTGGCAAAGATATTTCAGTGGTTTGTCATTTCCTTCTCCAGCTCATTTTACAGATGAGGAACTGAGACAAACAGGGTTAAGTGATTTGCTCAGGGTCAACCAGCTAGTAAATGTCTGGGGCTGAATTTGAACTCACGTGTTACTGATTCCAGTTACTGACTCCATCTGCTGCACCACCTAGCTTCTTCAGACCTAGGCTATATATGTTGAAAGTCAGCATGTGAATTTATTCTGTTCCTATGTCACATTAGCCTTGCCAGTACTTTCAGAATCATTGAGGTAGAAACATTTTCACATGGTATCCATGTTGGTATATCCTTGGATACCATATTCACTTGGCCTGATATCCATAAGTCAAACAAGAGGAAGGAACTTTGGCATCCAGTCCCCTTTGTTTTATAGATGATGAAAGTAAGGTACTTAGAGAAAACATGATGGCATGGAAGCATCCTGGCTTTAAAAAATCCCTGGGTTTGAATCCTGGAGCTGTTTCTTACTAGCTGTGTGGCTTTAGGTAAGTCATTTCACCTATATGTGACTCAGTTTCCTCATCTTTCAAATGAGGGTGTTAAGCTAGATTAGGATTCCTAACCTGGGAATTTTTAAAACATTTTTTAATAATTGTATCCATTATAATTGGACCTTTGTAATCCTATGTATTTTTTTTCTTAAATTGAAAAGAATTATCCTGAAGCTTCACCAGAATGCCAAAGGGGTCCATGACACCTCCAAAAAATGAAGAACTGTTGGGCCAGATGATTTCTTTTTTTATTATTTGTTTTCAACTCAAATACTAAAACTTAAATATACAATAAGAAAAGAAAAAGTAAGATTTTAAACCAAAACATTGAAGCATAAATACATGGATGATTTCTAAGGTCCCTTTTTGCTCTGTTCTTTTTATTCTAAGGTTCAGTGACTTGTCAAAGGTCACATAGTTGTGTAGTTACTGATGAGGAGCTGGACCCAGTACACTAAGGCACACTGATAATCAAATAAATCTCAACAGAAAAATCACATATTAATAGACATATAGATTAAAGCATTTTTCTGTATTTGTGCTAAGTTTAATACTCCACTTATTGTAAGTTGGAGGTTGGTTTTAAGAATATTTGATTATTCTCTGACTACCCAGTTTCATTCTATGATCTTCCTTCTACCCATTTCCTCTCCCCTCAAAGTAAATGTTATGCTCAATTTTACTCCTTTCCATCCATCCTAATCAAGTCAACAGGCTTGTATTAAGTACCTATTATATTTCAGACAATCAAAACTCACTCTATGAGTATATATCATCCCTTTCGTTTAGAGACTTGTTAGAAAGTGCTAAATGAGGTCCTTTGAGGATATATTAGGTATACTGGTTTACTACTTACTTGTGTTTGGGCCTTATATCTGCAATACACTCTAAGTTGTATAAGGATAGAGATAATTCATTATTTAAACTTTGTATCTTTCTCATTAGCCTTAACTCTCAGCTCTAAGTTCTGTGTCCTACATTTGCAGGAACTTAATAAATAAATATTTGTCCCTAATTGATAAATGGTCACAGGATATGAACAAGCAGTTTTCGGAAGAAGAAATTAAAGCGGTCTATAGTTATATGAAAAAATGCTCTAAATTGCTATTAGAGAAATATAAATCAAAACAACTCTGAGGGACCACATCATACCTATCAGATTGACTAACATGACAAAACAAGAAAATGATAAATGTTGGAGAGGATGTGGGAAAGTTGTAACACTAATTCATTGTTGGCGGAGCTGTGAGTTGATCCAACCATTCTGGAGGGCAATTTGGAAGTATGCCCAAAGAGCTATAAAAATGTGCATACTCTTTGACCCAGACATACTGCTTCTAGGGCTGTATTTCAAAGAGATCATAAAAATGGGAAAAGGACCCACATGTACAAAATATTTATAGCAGCTCTTTTTGTGGTGGCCCACAACTGGAAATTGAGGAGATACCCATCAATTGGGGAGTGGCTGAACAAGTTGTAATATATGAATGTAATGGGATACTATTGTGCTATAAGAAATGATGAACAGGCAGACTTTAGAAAATTCTGGAAAGACTTATATGAACTGATGCTGAGTGAATCAAGCAGAACCAGGAGAACATTGTTCACAGAAACAGCTACAGTGTGTGATGACTGATTTTGATAGACTTAGCCCTTCTCAGCAATGCAAGGACCTAAAATAATTCCAAAGGACTCATGATGGTAAATGCCATCCACATCCAGAGAAAGAATTATGATGTCAGAATGTAGAGTGAAGCAGACTATTTTCTTTTTTGTTTTGTTTTGTTTGCAGACTATTTTCTTTTTTGTTTTGTTTTGTTTTTTCTCATGATCTCTCTCATCTGTCAAAATTCTTCTATGTAACACGACAAATGTGTAAATGTGTTTAATAGGAATGTATGTGTAGAGTCATATTATATTGCATGCCCTCTTGGGGAGGAAGGGGGAGGGAGGAGGAGAAAAATGTAAAACTTATGGAAGTAAATGCTGAAAACTAAAAATAAATTAATTTTTAAAAATAAATATTTGTCAAATGACTACCTAATCTGATTTTTTTTTGTTATAGATTTAATGAATGCTAATGACATTAACTTTTCAGTATTTCTCAGAGACTAGGTGTCTAAAAACAAGGAAAATGATTTCTCTGGTCCTCAATTTCTTCATCTGTAAAATGAGGAATTGATTGGACTTGATGAACATCAAGGTCCCTTTCAACCCCAAATCTGTAATCCATGAAGTCTTATGACAGGAATTTCAGGTTCTTTAGTTGATAGAAAGATAGTTAGACTTTCTGTATCTCGCATCATACTGTGTAGATAATTACCTTTGTCTTAGGACTAATTGCAATGAGACCTTAGGTGTATTTGAATTCCACTTCAGACAGTATCAGTGCTGTTGTGGGCATGTCTTTGAATTCCCAGAACCTGAATGTCTTTATATGTAAAATGTATATGATCATATTTCTACTATCTACCTGTGGCTGTAAGAAAGCATTTTGTAAATCCTAATGACTTCATGTATCGAGGACCTATGATTTTGAACTCATTCCTTTTCATACTGTAACTTAAACTCTTTGGGAGTTGACCAAGGGGAAGCTCAGAGTATTTAAGTGACTTGCCCAAGGTCACACACATGGTGTCAGAAGTAGTACTTGTCTTACTAGCCGTGTGACCTTGGGAAAGCCACTTAACCCCAATTGCCCTGCCTTCTGCCCTCCAAAAAGCAAAAAATAAAATAAAATAAATTTTAAAAAAAGAAGTAGCACTTGTCAGAGCTTCCTGACTCCATGTACAGTACTCTATCCATTATACCATATAGCCTGTCAAGCTCTACATTGATAAGAATAATAATCATTATGTTGCTGTTCAGTCATGTTTGACTCTTCATGACCCCAGTTGGGGTTTTCTTGGCAAAGATATTGTAGTGGTTTGCCATTTCCTTCTCCAGCTCATTTTACAGAGCAGGAAACTGAGGCAAATAGGATTAAGTGAGTTGCCCAGGGTCACACATTAAGGGTCTTAGACCAGATTTGAAATATCAAGAAGATGAGTCTTCCTTACTCTAGGTCTGGTGCTCTATCCACGGTGCCACTTAGCTGTCCTCATTTTTGTTAGATGCTAAAATTATTTGCCTCTATTTTATGTTTCTCTCTCCTGTCACAACACCTTGTAGATAACAGGAAAATAGATCACATTGATTTTGAGCTAGAAGGGCCCTTTGGGGCCACTGAGTCCAGGGCCCCATAGTTCATAACTGGAGGTTAAGGAACTTGGTGAGGTTTGCACAACTAGCAGATCTGAGGCAGGGCTTGAACCCAGATCTACTTTCCTTGGTGAATAGTTTATGTTACTTATAAATAAATAAAAGTTTTACTCAAGCATTTTAGCAATTCTGTGGCAGATGTCAAGTCTTTTCAAGCAATAGTTAGGCTAGCCAATAGTGAGACTAAATGCCAACTACTGCTAAGAAATGAAGTCATCAAGGGCCAGTGCTTGACATAAATCTAGGGCTTTGGATAAAGCTGTTTGACCATAGGAAAGCATCTTCTGTAAGGAATGAAAAGTAATCAGGGAAAATCTAGAAAGAACAAGGCCAAAATCAGTTGGTAGGAGATGTAGGCCATTTAAGGGCAGGAACAGGTGCAGGCAGAAACTGCAGCCAAGGTAAGGGCCTCTCCATGGGCAGCTGTGTCTTTTTGAGACGAAGGTGAGTTCCCGGGCCTCTTCCCTTCGCTGTGCGCTTCCCATCTTGCACCTGTGTTCCAACCTGGTTCTGACATGCATAACAGATAAGGATGCAAGCTTTGTGCATTTTGTGTTGCTTCCCTGAAGACAAGCCTAAACTTTATTGACAGAATGAAGAGTAACTTCAGGGCCCCAAGGGAATGATTTCTAAGACCTTGAAGTGAATTATTGGCTTAGAATACACCCACTCTAAATGAAACCTACAAGATTAATTGCGGCTTTGAATGCCAGTTAAATTGGAAGTTTTTCGCTGAGTTTTGGCCTTCTAGAAATGAATGGTATATCAAGTCATATCACCCAAGCTTGATTCCTAGAAGAAAATATTCTTGGTGGGAAAAAAAAGTAGCCTATGACTTTCCAAAGAAAATGAAATGTGCTTCTTTTAAAAAAATGTTTTTGTGTGGTATTTTTTCATTTCACCTCTTTGCCTTAAAATAATATTCCTCGGGCTCCTCAACACAATGGAAGACAGGAACATTTCAGCAATTCAAGGAGCGAATTAAGTTCACTTTTGTCAGAACTAGCTGTCGGCTCCTTCAGAACTACAGTAGGATGGTTAAAGTAAATTATGGGTAAAAACTATCTGACAAAACTGGATTTTATGCAGAGGAGTCAGGGTGATTAAACTGTCATGTCAGAGGAGAGTTCAGTTCTAGAATATCTCTTTAATTTGTGGTCTGCTCTCCACTTTCAAGTGGCTTTTTTCCTTTACTTTTTTGAGGATTCTTCTCTCCATTTTGCAAGTTTCCAAAGCGCATAAAATTCATTACAAGCTGTTCAGTTCAATAGTTTTACATGAGAAGGATCAATATGCCTGTGCTCACGTTTCCATTCACTCAAACTTTCCCTCCCAAACATTCTGATTCTGCCTTAATCCCCATGGTGCTATGTCTTGAAGGGATGGAACATCTACTCTAGAGTGGTCCTGCTTCATCCCTGATGCAGAGAATTCTGGAAAGACTGAGATTGTACCAGAATTCCACCATGGATTTGCTTTCCCTTCATGGGAAATCTTACAATGATTTGTGACTGAACTGGAGCTTCCTATCTTCATATTGTGATTTCCAGAGTAAGTCATAGTACTTTCCTAAGCCTCTATTTGTCCTATGTGTGTTGTCTCTGAATATTAGAATGTAAGTTCCTTGAAGGCAGGAATTGTCTCATTTTTGTATTTGTATCCCTAGCACCTAAAACATTTCCTGGCACATAGTAGGTGCTTTATAAAAACCATTTGATTATTTTGCTCATTCTATAAAGTGAAATCGGTTTCCTAAGATTCTTTGTATCAGAAATAAACCAGGGTCTGGTTTGATCTATGTCTCAGGGGCTAGCTAGAGCAATGTTTGGGAAGGGTAAAACATGGGAAGAATACTTATCTTTTCTATTTTATGCTATCCCCTGGTTCCATTTTGAATTATTGACATAGAATAGAAAATAACAACATGGTAAAAGAATTTTCAAGCTAATTTATTTGGATTGTTTCTAAAGATCTCTTCTGAAAATGTATAATCTGGTGGCATCAGAATTGGAGTATTTTGATTTTTTAAAAATATGATTTTTTTTAAAGTTTTTAGACTAGAAAGATAAACGCATTAGAGTTATGAGGGTTGAATGAATAGGGCTTTGTTCCAGGGCACCAAACTATAGAGAGCATTGTAGCAAAGTAGAAGTAACTTAACTTAGCAGCTAATTAGTGAAAGCAATTAATTAACATAAGGAGCTATTTGCTGACCTATTATTTCTACTCTCTCACTGCCAGATTTCCCTACCACCACCACGAAACTAAGTTTGGATTTAAAGGTTAGTTTGAAGGTGTATTTTGTGAAGCTTGTCCAGGTGTCAAAATTGCTAATAATGACTATGAAACTATATTGTTTTATTAAAGTTAGAGATATTTTTTAAATTCAGTGTATATATGCTCAAACAGACGATTCTCAGTGTGTTTGAAAATTAAGATTCAATGACATTGAGTGGGTGAAAGGGAAAGGATGACATTGAGGGAGGTTTGCAAATGTATATAAGATAAAAGAAGGCAACTACGTATTAAACATGGAATTCACAACTGGACCTAGATTTATTTTTGATAAAATTATATCTCAACAACCCTCTTGACTCAATCAACATGCATTTATTAAGTGCCACCATATACCAGTGCTGGAGTCTAGGGAAGCAAATACAAAAGCAAGACTGTCACTATCCTCAATTAGTTTCCATTCTACTAAGGGCAATTAGCACGTTAACAGGTAAAAACAAGACACGTAAAAAACAAACAGTGACATGTTGCAGGGGATACTCACAATGGGGATATCAGGAAAGCTTCTTTGAGGGAGGTGGTACATGAACTAGGCCTTGGAGGGAGCTAAGAGTTTACAGAGGCCAAAATGACGAGGGAGAACATTTTGGGAATGGAGGTGGGAGTGGTAAGGGGTCTCTGCAAAGTCATGAAGATATAATGTCATGTTCAGGCAACATTAAGTAGACTGTTTGAACTGAAACAGAATGAATGACAGGGGAACATCTGTTTCCATGGGAGAATGAATGTTATTTTTAAGCCAGTAACACTTCATGCAATCCTACTCCATTCTTTCCATTAATAGTAATAATAAAATGTAGTAGGGGTGATCAAGGGAACCCCTGATTAATTAATCTAGTCCATGTGAGCAGATTTCAGAACATGGGCCTTTGTTAGTCTGGTGTACCTCCCGTGGAGCTGAACAAACACATTTGGCCCCTTAGGAGGGATTTCAGTCTAACAAAATTCCACAGCCTGTAATCTCTGTCACATGAAAGGAGATGGGTTGGTAGGGGAAGTCAAATAAAGCAGATCTACTAAAAAAAAAAGCAAAACAGCAAAACCACCAAATCCAGAGCCAGTTAACACTGATGATCTCACTTAGAGTTAAAAAGTAAAGAAGGTTGGGGTCCAGCATCATCAAGTCCTTCTGAAAACCACTCCTTATATTAACATATTATCACTCATGGATGACTGGAGTGTAGTATTACCAAAAAACTGAAGTCAGATTTCACTGAATTCATATGCTTGCAGAGCAAAAATATTAGTTATTAGTTAATTTCCCCATTGCAGGGTTGATATTGATGCTTCTTCTAGTTCTCTGGTCTGTTTTAATATACACTATGGCTATCTCCCAGGCTTTTAAAAGAAGTGGCTGTGTATCTCAATCATGTAAATTAAAATATAAAAGAAAAACCCTCCATATTTCTGGGGTGGTTGAATTTGGTGCTGAATGTTTTTGGTTTCCTACTATGGGGTAAACTTGATTAGATGGGAATCAAGCTATTGAAAGAAGCATTTGCCCAGAGTTTAGGGAATCAGGGTAGATAGGCCCAAAACAAAGGGGACAGGGAGCTGCGCAGAAATGTAATATGCTATTTCTCCTATTTTATTTTTGTTTAGTTTCTCTACAATCTGGCATTTGTGTGTTAATGGTAGTTCACAGTTAAGATTAATAATGTGCTTTTCTCATATTAATTCCTTGAGGTATGCAGTGCAAATATTATTTTCCCCATTTTCTAGATGACGAACTCTAAGAACCCTGGAGAAGGAAATGGCAAACCATTCCAGTATCTTTGAGGAAGTTGGAGTTCAAGTTATTTGCTCACGGTCAAGCAAATAGAAGGCGTCAGAGCCATAATCCAAGCCCAAGTCTTTTGGCTGTGAATCCAGCAGTCTTTTTACCATGCCCTGTAATGTCTATGGAGGGAGGAAAGGGAAAGGAGAGAGTTAATTGTGGTTATCATATCTTAATTGGCTTTTGTTGTTAGGGTTGACATCCTTTGTTAGTATTGCCCATACATTGATGGAGTTTGGATGTGCGCAGGGCTCTCTAATCTAGATAGGTAAGCTCCATAGTGGAGTGGACTAAGTGATGGCTTTGGAGTTGTGAAAAGCTGGGACATCAGTCCTAGTTCTGACACTGAATACCTGGCAACCTTAGCCAAGTCACTTGACTCCCCCCTACTTTCATGTGGAAAATTGAGTGATACTAAATTGAACTCTACGGTCCCTATGATCTTATTCCTGATAAGTCCTCAAGATTCTTTTGGAATTGAGGCAATCCTGCAGTTCCTATTTGGATTAATCTCCAATGGGTAGTAGATATATTTCAGGTCTAAAGATGTTTTAAAATTTATTTGCAAGATTGACATCCACATGAAAAAAGGTTAGGTGAGCTGATTCACCATCTGTTTTTCTAAGGGAATTAAAAGAATCAATTTTTTTTTGATGTTTTCCAAGGTGACAGGAGAGGTAGGAAAGTGGGACACATATATGACCTGTATAGCTCTGTTTGTGGTTAGAGAACCTGGTGAATTGGGGTACTGCTAGTATTTTTGTGTCCAATGAAAATACAAAACAGAAAACAAGGAAAATGCATTACATTCAAGGATGAGTTGAAACCTGGTACAGAATTTTCCCAGTTACCTAAAAATCTCTCCAAAAATCAAATTGCTGTGGCTATTTGACTCTGGGTCTCTGGGTGCACAATTAGTGAAAAAGAAGACTCATCTCCTCCAAGCCACAGTGATCCTCTTCTCTTAGTGAAACAAGTAGATGGTGAGAAGGTGTCAGTGCTGGGAGGGAATTTCTGTGTAACAGATTCACATAGGAAGCTTGGAGAGCTGCCTTCTCCAGAATCTGTCAGGCACACCTTCCCTTCCCCTTTCCTCCTGACAGTCATCAAACTAAAGACTCTAATTTATACTTTTAAACAGAACATGAGACCCATTTTCCAGATTTAGATAAATTGGTAATTGAAAAAAGGAAGTAGAGGTTGAATACGGGAGAGGTATTTCCCATAATAGCTTTATAAATGCTCCTCAGTACAAACTAACTGAGCCTGTCTAGATAATTACTGGTATAGCATAGGTGTCAAATGGAGTGTTTGGGGGTTAAATGAGGAGTAATACTGAAACTTTAATTATGTGGGAGTGTGGTAAAAGGACCTCCATGCATTTGCAACATGAGTTCAAGTATGGGAATAAGGAGAAAGGAAGGAACCTCAAATAGTTTTTCAAGGTACATGATTGATGGGACTATTCTAGTCACATTTATTTATACATGAACTAAGCATTTGGTGGGGGATGGAGGAGTAGCAAAGGACTGATTAATGTATTCTATAATAATTTTGTGAAAGGCAGTGTGGTAGTGTGAAAAGAAAACTGAATTTGGAGTCAGAGGACATGGATTCAAATCTTAATTCTCCCGTTTGTAACCTCTGTGAAATATTGCAATTTACTTAATCTTTCCGTATCTGTAAAGTGTGTTTGTATGGAGTGGGGTGGGGAAAGGGGAAGAGGTAAAACTTGGTGATCTGCTAGCATCCCTTCTAGCCAGGGGTGTACTGGTAAATGTTTAACAACCAGCTATCTGAAAAAAAGTACACACAATACACTTTTAAGTTTAACCTGCATTAACATTTTCTCCATCATTTTAAGTCTAGACAATCAACAACATAATTAATCAAGCCCTGATTTGTAGAATTCACCAATTTCCAAGGTGTAAATGCTCACACAGAAATGGTTAATATCAGTTATTTTGAGTGGGTTCAAACTGGCCTTTGATTCTATCTTTAGAGGCCTCATGGTGTAGTGAATTTGATGTGGTTTGAGGTGTAGGGAATCCTGATATGCAAGGGTACAGGAAGTCTGCCTTGAAAGAATTCTACCACTCAAACCTTCTTTCAGTCAGAGTAGTGAGGTTTTATTATAATACCAGAATGGCAGGCAAAGATCATGGGGATGGCCTGCATGCCTCCAGGCAGTAGCTGCTATAGCCATCCTAATTGAGAAAGCCTCTAAACTTATACTTGGTCAGCCCCTAGAAGTTCTAACTCCCCGCTGAGTTCAGAGCATCCTGGAAGCAAAGGGCCACCAGTGGCTGGCTAGTGGCAGGCTCACCAAATATCAAGCCTTGTTCTTAGATACTCCTGACCTAACCCTTCAGGTGTGCTGCAAACTTAACTTGGCAACCCTCCTCCCAGACAGTGGCCACTCAGATGTCCTGGGTCATGATTGTGAGGAGACCTTGGACTGTATTTACACCAGTTGAGCTGATTTGAAAGATTCTCCTCTCCTGAACCCTGAAGCAGTCTGGTACACAGATGGTTTAAACTTTATTGAACAAGGGGTCAAGAAAAGTAGATATTCAGTGGTCAGCCTCTACCAAACCATAGAGGCCAAACCCCTGCCCCATGGGACCTCTGCCCAGAAGGCAGAATTGATAGCACTCATCAGATCCCTAGAGCTGGGGGAAAATAAATGAGTAAACATTTTTACTGACTCAGAATATGCTTTCCATGCTCTACATGCCCATGGAGCAATTTGGAAAGAAAGGGGATATCTGACATCAAAACATTCCCCTATTAAACACACACAGGAGATTTCACATCTCCTCCAAGCTGTTCAAAAGCCCTCTGAGGTAGCTGTTATCTTTTGCAAAGGCCACCAGAAAGGGGAAACTGATTGGCAGACACTGCAGCAAAGAATGCTGCCCACCAGTTGGCTGTACTGGCTCCTTTACTCCCACAGCTCCCTGATTCCTTTACACCTTTGTACAGCCCTCTGGAACAGGCCCTTGCTAAGGAAAGGGGATACTCTCTTTCCTTCTCTGGGTGGTTTTGAATACCCTCAGGACAACTTTTTATCCCAGAGGAAAGTCAGTGGAAGCTTCTTTTTGGCTTACACCAGGCTACACACCTCAGGGAGAATGCCCTCCAGTATCTGATAAAGCCCATTTTTACTGGCAGTAAGCTAGGAGAAACCATCAGACAAGTCTGTTGGGCCTGTCCAACCTATGCTTAGGTGAATCCTGAAGGGCAGTCAAACCTTCCCTTTTAAAACCTGTTCAGAGGAGTGGTACCTACCCAGGTGAAGACTGGCAGATAGATTTTACACGTATGCCCCCATGTAGGGGTTTCAGATTTCTTTTGGTTTTTGTTCATATTTTTACTAATTGGGTAGAAGCTTCCACTTGCTAAACTGAAAAAGCTCAGGAGGTATCAAAGTTCCTGTTAAAGGAAATTATACCTCGTTTTGGCTTGCCTGTCTCCTTACAGAGTGACAAAAAAGGTGATTGCAGCAAAATCAGGACCTATTGAATATTCAAAATTTTTTAAAATGGAAAATATTATGAGTTTTACCACATAAATTAACATATTTGATTATTTTACTTTGTTTCAAATAATCTACCTATTACTACATATAACATTCTACTCCAATGGTTGAGGAGGGAGACATTTCATTCTATGTTCTCTGAGACCATTACTGGTTTTTCAATTGCTAAAAGCTTGGCCTCATTTTCAATGATCTTTCCGTATACAGTTGTATATATTGTTGCCAAAACAATCCAATCAATTTCACTACAAATAATATTATTGGGGAGAAAAAAAAGACATCAAAGTTATTGGTGCTGTATTGACACAGCTACAGGTTTATAAAGTGAGTGCTTCACTTTATGAGTTCTCTGAGCATTGTAGAGACACAGATTAAGATTAAGCAGGTTACCAAATAAGGGACCTCAACTATATGATCTTGGGACAGATGGGCAGAACAATGGACAGAATTCTGGGCCTGGAGTCAGGAAGTCTTGAGTTCAAATGTGGCCTCAGATGCTTATTAGCTGTTTGATCCTGGGTGAGTCACTTAACCTCTGTTTGCCCCAATTTCCTCATCTGTGGAGACAATAATAGCACTTACCTCTCAGGGTTGCTATGAGGACCAAGTGGGATAATTATTTAAAGTGCTTAACACAGTTCCTCGTGTTGAATTTTAAGGTTTAGGGGTACCCAAAATATCAACACTGGGTCCTGCCAAATGAATTTGACTCAAGTCTTCTTTCAACCAAAGTAAAGCAAATTTTATTAGAGATTCACCTTAATGCGTAGACTCTTAAGGAGCCTAACTATACATCAAGATTGTATTGACAAGAGGGCCAGAATGATGTGACACATAGTGAGTCTGTGCTAGATAATTCTCAGCACTTTCTTGGAGGCAAGATGCATCTTATACACAGAAAGATTGTGGGAGGGATCTAGGGGTTGTCTAGAGGAGGAATTTAGGGAGGGTTTTAAGGAGGATTTTGAGGGGACTGAGGTCAGACTCCAGTAATGAGATTAAAGGTGGGAAATAGCTGAAGGCTATCTGGAGATGACAGACAATGGAGAGCTAGGCTAGTTTAAGGGTAACAGATTTGGGTATAGATGTTTTGATAGGATCAAGGGTGGGAAGTAGCTGGACAGTGGAGGGCTAGGCTAGTAGGAGTAACAGGTTTGGACCTAGCTATAATGAAAGACTTACGGCCTCAGGCAAATGCCTTATTAAGTGGGAAGATTCAATCAGAGTGCAAGGGGTTTCCCAGAGCCTGTACCCTATCACCTGGCACATAGTAATGTGGCAGGTAAAAGATGAAATGACAGGAAACAAAGATTTGAACTTCTGAGCATACTGATTTATTAAGCAATGCATGGCAATAACCCAACAAATCGGAACCAATAGTCTTCCTCAGTTTTGGCACTGAACCCTATGCATTGGACTAATTAATTAAAAGAAATCACTTAACCAGGGCACAAAATTAGGTAATCTGATTTCTAATTGGTGAAAAGATTAGAGATTTTCTAAGTTGGTGGAAAAGAGCAAACAGGCATAATTCCCTGAAATCCTGAAATCAGAAAAAGAGTTGTCCTACTCCCCCAAGTGTCTGTAAATAATCAAAGGAATATGGAACAAATGACCTATTAATTTTTGGATAAGGGCCAGTTTTCAGATAAGGAATATGGATTGCTTGAGAATCATAATTGCGAGAAAACTTCCTGTCTTAGGATCTGAATGGGTTTCTGTTCAGCATAGCCTAGGGTCTAGGATCTAGGCCCTTAGTTAACGGTCTCTAAGTAATAGGCAGCTATATAGCTATATGGCTTCCCAGCCAAGGGCTAGGTTCAACCAATGCAACAAGTCATCTCATAATTCCCACAACTGAATGAAGTTTTTTCACAGGATAGAAATTAAATTAGACTCATAACTGAACAAAAAGGGAAATGAGCTGGCTCCAGAATTGAGTCAGAAGATGGAGTCACTGTCATTCACTCAATTTCCACTGCCACTTGCTGTTCTAATCCTCTCAGTTCCCTCAGTAAATTATATATAAATGTTAGCAATTATTATAATAATAGCAATTATTGATTTTTTTGTTATGGCCATTGTTATTATTACAAATGGTAGTAGTAATATCTCTAATCCCCCTTCTAGATTTAATGTTATAATTCTCTTACAATGGTGAGTTAAAAGTTCAAGATGAGATCTTGACCCACTCCAGTTTTATAACATCTCCCTATTCGATAGTTGAAACTAGTGTCACTGACCCTCAGAGGCACACCTTTTCTATTCCCCTAAGAATCAAAAGCTTTGGGCAGTACATATAACAAATATGGTTACTTAAAGTAAACTGTGACTGTTTTTTACAGAGAAGACGACATACAGCTTTCCCACCTGCTTTAATATTGATTTAACAAGAGAAGTGAATCTTGAATATTTAAAAAGTAAACATTTGATTTCACTAGTCAGAGCAGCCTGGAACCTGGTTTCCACTCTCTTTTTTTGCTAAATGGACTCCCTGCTCAGGTCACACAAGCTTTTCTTTTCCATTGATGGATGTATTCAGCTTTAGGTAGATAATGTATTTAAAGTCTTGCAAAAGAAAAAAATAATTCAGTTTATTGTGTCAGAAATGTCTTATTGAGTGACTTTTCACATTGCTGGGTAGAATAAAAGAATGCTAATTTTCAAAGTACAGGCTAGTTTCATTCTGGATGTCCTTACTATTTTTGGTCACTCCCCCTACTTTGTACCCTTTCCACCCTAACTCCATGACGCTCCTCATAAAAAAGACACACACACACACACACACACACACACACACACACACACACACACATGCACACAGAATCACAGGTCTAGAGCCACAAAGTGCATCAAAAGTCATTTAGTCTAATACTTTCATTTTACAGAAAAGGAAACTGAGGACCCAGAGCTGTTAAATGCCTTATTTAAAGTATCTCAGTACATGTTTCTTCCCTACTATATTCTATATCAGAGCAGATATATTTTGTTGGATGCAAACAAAAATCAAACCCCAAAGGTTTGCCAAGAACTAAGAAATTTAGATTCTTTGTTAAGTGGGATTCCTATTCAGAGTAAACCCTTCGTTTCACCATCTTTAATCCCATATCATACACATGTTGCTGTCTTGAATACAATTCCTTATGTGAGATCTATGATGAGATAGATGTCTATTATGTTCTATAAGGCTTGCCTATCATCAAGAATGGTTCTTCAGTGTTTGAAATACTTTTCCTTCTTATCTTCAACCCTTAGAATTCCCATCTCCATCCAAATTTACATGCTACCTTGGATAGATGGTCTTTCCCAAATTCCTAATTATTAGAGTTTTCCCATCTCATCCTCCCCACCCCCTGACCTTCTCATCCCCTACTTTGTACTTTAGAAGCAGTTAAATGTCTGAATGGATAGAGCATGAAACTTGATGTCGGGACGGTCTGAATTCCAATCCTACCTCAGACATTTACTAGCTATGTGACCCTAGATAAGTCACCTGACCACTCTGTGCCTCAATTTTCTCATCTATAAAATGAGGGTAATAGTAATACCTGTCTCACAAAGTTCCCAGAAACCTTGTGAAGTTCAAATGAGTTAACATATGTAAATGGGTCTTCAAATGTTAGCAACCAATTATCTTTATCTATATCTATATCTATATCTATATCTACATCTACATCTGTATCTATATCTATATGTGCATCTGCATCTATATCTATAGATGTATCTACATCTACATCTATATCTATATCTGCATCTGCATCTACATCTGCATCTGCATCTACATCTGCATCTGCATCTACATCTATATCTATATCTCTATCTACATCTATATCTATATCTACATTTACATCTACATCTATATCTGTATGTGCATCTGCATCTGTATCTATAGATGTATCTACATCTACATCTATATCTATATCTGTATGTGCATCTACATCTACATCTATATCTATATCTGTATGTGCATCTGCATCTACATCTATATCTATAGATGTATCTACATCTATATCTATATCTATGTCTATATCTATATCTATATGTGCATCTGCATCTGCATCTACATCTGCATCTACATCTACATCTATATCTGTATCTATAACTACGTGTGCATCTGCATCTACATCTATATCTATATGTGCATCTGCATCTACATCTACATCTATATCTATATCTACATCTACATCTATATCTATATCTACATTTACATCTACATCTATATCTATATCTATATCTGTATGTCCATCTGCATCTATATCTATAGATGTATCTACATCTACATCTATATCTATATCTGTATGTGTATCTACATCTGCATCTACATCTACATCTATATCTATAGCTATATGTGCATCTGCATCTACATCTATATCTACATCTATATTTATATGTGCATCTGCATATACATCTACATCTATATGTGCATCTGCATCTACATCTACATCTATATCTATATGTGCACCTGCATCTTCATTTGCATCTACATCTACATCTATATCTATATCTATATCTGCATCTGCATCTGCATCTACATCTATATGTATATCTACATCTACATCTATATCTACATCTATATCTATATGTGCATCTGCATCTACATCTATATCTATATTTGCATCTGCATCTACATCTACATCTATATATCTACATCTGTATCTATATCATCTAGATCTAGATCTATATAAAATCTTATCTTTGTAGGTACTGTTTCCCTATAAAATAGAACGAAAGCTCCTTGAAGGCAGGGATTGTTTTGATTTTTGTCTTTGTATGAAGGTATCATGGTACAGTAGAGAGAACACTGAATTTGGGTTCAAATCTTGCCTATAATTTACAACCTGTGTGATTTCAAGCAAGTCATTTAATTTTTTTTTTTTTTTTTGCTTTTTGGAGGGAGAAAGGCAGAGCAATTGGGGTTAAGTGACTTGCCCAAGTTCACATGGCTAAGAAGTGTTAAGCGTTTGCGGCTGCATTTGAACTCAGGTCCTCCCCACTCTAGGGCCTCTGCTACTTAGCCGCCCCCAAGCAAGTCATTTAAGCTATTTAGGTCTCAAATTCCTCATCTCTAAAATAAAAGAGTTAGATTAGATGATATCCTATTTCTCTTGCAGCTTGATATCTATGTTCCTATGATCTCCAGAGGTCAGTACAGTGCCAGACACTTAGGAGGTGCTGAATAAATAGTTGTTGAATAAAATGGAATGAAGTTCCACTGAGAATGAAGTCAGTGATGGATGATCAAAACATTTACCTTTGGTTTACTGTTTCTTTTTAATTGAACACGATCAATTTTAGTCAATTAATCAGCAAATACTTAAGTGTTTATGTTCCGGGCATTATGCTAAGCACCGAGGCTACAAAAAAGGGAGAAAAAAGTCTTTCAAGGAGTTTCTATGTCACAGGGGAGGTAACATGGAAACAACTATGTACCTACAAGACAGTCATTCACAATCATCACATGCTTATGCTGGCTAGATTTACTGTGGCTTAGAAATGATATTATGTTATTTCAAATTCGTGAGACGTGAAAAGTTCCCAGCAACCTTGGGCAAGGATACCCAGCCAACTTTGCAAGGTGGATAGCCTTAGGGAATGAATCGCCCTCCATTAAATCTGGGTCATTTTGAAAGAAGTATGGCAGCTCAATCCACCCATGAGGGGCTGGCGGTAGTCATCCACCCTGCAGTCCTTCGCATAGAGTTTTTCCATCTTTACTGACTACAGAGTCCTGATGAGAGGAACAGTGGTTTTTTTCCCCTCAAAAACAAATAGTCACCTCTTTCCAATAGCAAGGAGAGCAAGAGAGCTCCTGCTGAAAAGTCTATTAGTCCACTGCATCCGAGGCCAGGCCAGTGCCACAAAGCTGGGCCAAGCAAATAATGGAAACATATTTCAACTTTTTCAGCTCAAGTAGCTCCAGCTTGAGGATGTTGGAAATGGGAGTCAATAAAACGATATTAAAAGATTGAAAATGTCATGGTGATATTATCTTTCAGAAATACCAGACCATCAGTCAAAGTGCTGAGTCCCTATGGTACAGTTTGTAGGATTTGTAGCAAGAATTTGTAGGAATTCTATCCCGATTGACAGGAATCATTTTATGTAGGCCTTAGTTGTATGCAGTTCTCATGCCAGTCAACAGGGACTGGGTCTAATTGTAAAGACTATGCAAGCCCTAGCCCATTTGGCTGTTCACAAATGGTAATAAATTAAATCCATGTGACAACTAATTGCATTTAGCAACAGGGAAAAAAAAAGTTTTAGAGTAAAAAATACACATGCCTAAAGCACCAGTGTTCCTATGACCAGTATTAGTGATTTTGTCGACTACAGAGTGTATTTGAAGTATTATCCAGTTTTGGTTTCTTTTCCAGGTTTTATGGAAACTGCATCCATTGTCAAGGGTTCCATACCACACATGGTGATGAAACAAAGGTATCCTTTGCTTTATGATCTGGGTATACGCTAGCAAAATTGACTATAAAGTGGATCTTATTTTTGATTTGATGTCCATTATGGAATCAGAGGAATTTTCTGAAAGAAGAACCACAACCTGGATAGACTAAGTTGGAGACTTTTGGTATGGAAAGGATAAAATAGTGGTCAGCCACTTGGCATGCCTATATTAGCAAGCATATTGCTTACTTAAGCTTGTGATGGTCATCTAAAGATTCAGTTTTTCATTTGAGCATGTTTCTGGCTGATTCCTTCCCCCTTTAGTTCCCTTTTGTATTAAGACAGCAGTTATCACTTGTGCCCATTGGTCTGCTTGCTGTCTAGTCACATGAAGAGTAGAATGATGCAGGTGAAACGGCAGTGGGTTTGGCATCAAAGGACCTCAGTTCTCTGCAAATAATTTAGACAAGTGATTTAACCTTCAGAACTTCCAACTTTAGTCTATAAAGACTATGTTGACTGAAGCCACTGGCAAGGCTCTATGAGTGGCCAAATCAAATGGCCATTAGACTTCTGGAGCTGCGAGATGTAGCGTGAGAGTTGCTGAAATGACAACTCACTATGCCTTTTGTTTGAAATGGTTGCTTGTCTGTTACTGGGCCCTGGTGACTATTTAATAAATGACTTGGCTCTATTGAATTGAACTCATACATACCACTTGGTACAAAGTAGTAGCTTGTATGTAACTGGGCCTTAGTGGCTGTTGAATCAGCCTTTATTCAGTTGCATATTATGAGTAGGTAAGGTAAGATGGTCCCTCTAATTAGGTGGATAGGGTACAGGAGGCCTCTACTTTTAAATGAAAATGGTGCATTCAAGACTAAATTTGCCCAGGACCCTTGGGTATCAGCATTCTTTGCAAAGAGGTTTTGACTTCTCTGGTCTTGACATCCTTCCTTCTCCACTAGCCCAATGTCCATCCTATCTCTTTACCCTCAAAGACCTAAGTTTCTAAAGAAAGTCTTTTTGCTTGAGCTACCAATAGCTCTACCTGTTAAGAAAGACGTGTATGTAGCTGGAGTTCAGGAGCCATTAATCTGGTAAGGGGAAACGCCCTGAGGAATGAGGTCCAGGGTAGACCTCACAGTAGGAAGACTAGCATTTGAGCCTTAAGGGATGGGTAAGCTAACATCTTGATCTATACTGATTCTTTTCAAGGTGGTCATGACTCTGGTCAAGTGGTTGGGGCTTTGGGAGAAAAGGACTATATAATCAAAAATGGTCTCATTAGGAGACAGAACCAGTGGAAGAATTTTGCTGATACCTCTGACCATGTACTTTTGCTTGTGGAGCGCATCAGTGCCTGTGTGAGATGCCATATGTCCTCTGCTGAGCTAAACAACGAAGTTAATCTTGTTACAAGAATTACAGAGAATGGGAAATGGATCCATTGCCACTCTAGATATGGGAGCCATGATGCCATGTTGTGGTGGGCATGGTATCACAAAATCTGCATAACTAAGGGCAGAGCAGCTACTTCTGCGTAAGGGACCTCCTTACGACAATCAGAGAACCCACCTATCCTTGTTCTGTCCTTAACATGCCTCCAAGTACAATTTTAGGTTATTAAGTTTGCCCCTGCTAAACAAGCTTTTATCCCTGACTGACATAGTTCATTAAGGATCATAGGGATTGAGTACCCTATCCCTCAGAAGCCCTATCTAATGAACTGGTACCAACATAGGAAGGGAGAGAGCTCCCCTAGTTAGCTGTTTCTTAGATCCAGACTCTGGAAAGCCTCCCTGATAAGGATGGACTGCTTTTGGATATAGTTCTGGTTGGCCTTCTCTGGCCTTTCTTTATTCCATCCCCTGCACAGAGTTGCCCAGACTTTGAGTTCCCTGTCCCCTCAGAAGGCTCCATGAGCCCTCCTTCAAGTCCCCCCACATCCAGTGACAGATCAGCTTTTCCAAAGGATGGTTCAGACAGTTCCTTCGCAGAAAGGGTTTAGAGGACAAGGGATTATTTTGTCCAGAGGTGTCTTGCTCTGCAAACATCTGGATAAGAAAAATATTATCTCTGCATAATTACAGTGGTTGTCAGTCAATCAGCAAGCACTTATTAAGCACCTTTTATGTTCCAGGCACTATGCTAAGCACTGGGGATGCAAATAAAGACAAAAACAATCTTTGCCCTCAAGGAGCTCACATAATGTGGAAGACAGACATGAAAATAACTAGTTACATACAAGACTTATGCAGAGTTGTAATCTCTGAGGGGAATTCTGCATCTGGGGGTCTGGAAAAGGTCCCCTGCAGAAGGTGAAGAGATCCCTAGCTCATATGGTAGTTCTGCATTCCTGGATGAAGGTGAGGGAAGAGTCCTTGTTTAGCTCCTTTGAAAGAAGAGGACAGGGTCTCACCAGACAGCTGATAAAGGATAGAAATTTGGTATCATATTTGTCTTGGATCTCTTAGGAAACGGGGAGCTTCTGGCTGATGGGCCAAGCAAAGCTGCATTTGTGGTGGTACAAGGCAAGACCCTGGCAATGGGGCTGCAGACAAGACAGTCATGAGCTGTTAGCTACCATATTGGAGATGACTCTATTGTGGGGAAACAAAAAAAGGCAAAAATGTGGTCCCTGGTCTCAAGGCACACACATTCTAATGACCTAAAACAGGGACATACTAACAGCTCTTAGGGTAAAAAAAAAAATCATGTAGAAGGTAGAGTTTAATATGAGTTTTGAAGGAAACTGGGGACTCTAATACGTGGAATTAAGAAGGAGGATGTTCCAGGCATGGGGAGCAGTCAGAGCCAAAGCAGAGGTAGAAGGTGAAGTTCCCTGTGTGAGTAATCGTAAGAAAGCCAGTTTGGTCAGACTATAGGGTGCAGGAAAGGTAAGTTAAGGTCAAATTATGAAAATCTTTAAATGCAAAATAGAGGAATTTATATTTGATACTAGAGGTATAGAGAGCCACCAACATTTGTTGTTGTTTTTCCTTCATTCTCAAAGAGGACCAATGACATCACAAGGATGACGTCTTCGTTTGTGTGTGAATTGAATATGTGAGGCAGAGATGTACAAAGTCATCAGTTTCACCCTTTCCTCCAGAGTTGTCAAAAGTCCAATGGCAAGACAAAGGTCAAGATGACTGGCAATGACCCAAGATAAAGCAGATGACCTTGGCCTTTCTAAATTAAGGTCTCAGTTCGTCTGAGGCAACACCCATTCAATGACTAAGGGCTAGGTAAGACTCGAGACAAAAGATGGCTCAATTTACCATGACAAAGATATCAATTTGGGGAGGTATATGGTCAGAACTACATTTAGGAAAATTACTCTATATCTTGGTATGCTTCTTAAGTGGTTAGTGCCTGTTGGTGTTATTTTTATACTAATATCCTTATTTGTGAAGCATGTCTAAGGATACTGTGTAGATTTATGCTTTGAAGACAAATAGTTATGAACATAACCATAACCTTCACCTTTATTCAGTACTGTCATTACATGCTAAGGATGGCCCTTTAGTGGGAAACTTACAATCTGAGCTATTGACACATATTTATAAAATTCAAGTACAATTTTACCACCAAGTGTAATAGTAATTAGTTTATCAGGATACTTAGCACTTAGTAGTGCTAAGTGCTAAGTGTGGAAGGGGCAAACCCTGTCCCACTGTTGAGAAGGCATGAACTCCCCTGTTGATGTGGAAGAAGGGGATTG
>CM053584.1:243620253-243695143 GCA_028627135.1 Pseudochirops cupreus | reverse complement strand
TAATGTTGTGAATATTATAATGTTTTGAATGTTTGTCTTGATTTGTAATGGAATAAACAGAGTGTTCACTCTATTTTGTAATCTGAACTCTAAAAGCTGTTCACAGTAGCATTCCTTTGGGAATCTGCTGGTGCATGGCGTTACACCAAGGTATAATGACTATCATAAAGGATAAGGCCTAATTTTAATACAATAAATTATTTTGGTTTATAATCAGCAGCTAGATGGCACAGTGAATAGAGAGCTGGGCCTGGAATAAGGAAGACCCGAGTTCAAATGTTCGAATTCCACCTCAGATACTTTTTAAAGTATCTATGTGACTCTGTGCAAATCTCTTAACCTTTTGTTTGCTTCTGCTTCCTCAATGATAGAATAGGGACAGTAATAGCACCTGCCTTACAGGGTTGTTGTGAGGACTGAATGAAATACTTGTAAAGCATTTAGCGACTTTACCTGGCACATAGTAGGAGGTATATAAATTCTTACTCCCTTCACCTTCCTACTTTAATAGAAATATTTTAGTAGGTGAATTTAATAGGCAAATAGGGTTAAGTGACCTGCTCAGGGTCACATAGCTGGTGAGTATCTGAGGCCAGATTTGAATTCATGAAGATAAGTCTTCCTAACTCCAGGACCAGCACTCTATGCACTACACCATCTAATAGAGAGTTGACTTTAATAATAGGAATACTTTAATAATGTAAATAGAATCCAATTCATTATCTTTCCAAGACTTGTTACCTATGTTTGTTTGATCTTTACCTGCAGGGAGATTAGACCAATACCTAATGATATGATTTCCTTGAAGAAACCAGCCACCAAGCATATGTGACCCCTTTTCTCTTCATAGCTTCCCCACTTATGAAAGGTGAGAATAGAGAGGTAAGACATATTTTCTCTTCTTTAACATTTTGTCTAGGGATGACCTGATGTAACATAAAAAATTTTTTCTCAGTATGCCAATTAGGGACATATTACTATCTCAAGGCCAGTGGGCTCCTGAGTCATTGAGTATAAAGGGAATGAGATTCCCTGACCCAAATATAGGCTTCAAATATGCTGCTGCAAAATATTTTGGGCAAAACTCCCAGGAACAAAATAAGCTCAGCCTATAGATGATTTATTTTGACAAACCATGCATGTTTGTTTACAAATCAATAAATAAATATACTGCTCTGTAACTAATAACTGAAATTCTAAGCAAAATTTGAATGCATCATAAAAAAGAGATTGTTTTAATAACACCTATCATTAAACAGACTTAGTAGGACCTTTACCTGACAGCTCTTTGTTAGCCATTAGTTTAATTTGTTGTGTCTACCCTAAAAGCAACCTTTGGAAAGACACTTAATTTCAGGATTTCTATCTGTCTGTAGAAGGAAAGGGTTGAGCTATGATACATGATTTAAAGGTTCCTTCCAAGTCGCTAAAAATTCTATAATTCTGTAATTCTATTTAACAAAGTGGTAAAATGAATTAATAGTCCCCAATTCTGCTTAGTCACTCTATTATTGCTCACTTCACTCAGCATTCACATACAGCCTGCAGTGCAGCAGCTTCAAGTCTCAAGATGTCACATTTTTAGAAGCTAAACTGAACAAACCAAGTTTACTTTGAGTAGCAGAAATTTGCCCTCCTTTCTACATGATAGGAAGGATCTTCTAGCTTGGTATGAAGAATGTTGGGAGGCAAAGGTGAGGGTTTAGAGGGTCACTGCAAAAAGGATACAGTGGTCATGTCAAGGGGATGCAGTGCCCTATAAAAATATGACTTTGGACATGATAAATCTGAACAGTTTGTGCTTCTTCAACTATTGATGACAACTCCTTCAAGGAGGTATGGAGTCATGTCAGAAGAGATGAAGGGAGTGTGTGTTGGGTTAGATTTGTCTTATTCACTACTTCAGGCCCATCAACACATCAGAAATACACAGAGACCAGAAGCGATGGAAGAGTTGATTAAATTTCAGAGGGTTTAACAGAAGCAAGCCCAGTGCTGGGACAGAGACAAAATCAAAAGCCATAAGGAAGTCTCAATTAGTTAGTTCTGTTGCTTGCTCTTTAGCTCTAAAACTTCTTACTCTATTTTAAAAGGAAATTTGACTGATCTAATTGAATTTCATGTTCAGAGTGTTTTCTTGGTCTTCGCCTAGGCTTTTTATTTTTATGATTGATTGCAAATCAGTTATTTGATGCTTTGTTTCTAGTCCCAACATTAACAGCAAAATCCTTATTGTATTACTTTGGGTGGTGAAGACAGAAACGTGGCAACATTAATAATTTGATAAGTTTACATCTAAACTAGCAATTTCTACTTCATAAATGTACATAAAGATTGAGAGTCAATGTTACATAATGGTTAGAGTTCTTGTTCAGTCATTTGTCAGTTGTGTCCAACTCTTTGTGATCCAATTTGGGGTTTTCTTGGCAAAGATACTGACGTGGTTTGCCATTTCCTTCTCCCCTTCATTTTACATATGAGGAAACTGAGACAAATAGGGTTAAGTGACCTGCTCAGGGTCACACAGCTGGTAAGGATCTGAGGCCAGATTTGAATTCATGAAGATAAGTCTTCCTAACTCCAGGACCAGCACTCTATGCACTACACCATCTAATAAAGAGTTGACTTTAAAGTCCATGAAATTTGCCTTACTAGCCATGACTAGCCTTACATATTAACTATGCAATCCTCAACAAATCACTTGATGAAAACCTCTAACATGAAAACTTGCAGAGAAGTGCTAATCTTCATTTGCAGGAATGTCATCTTCTGGGAAATCATAGGTCTTATCTCTATCCCTAAGTAGAAATTATATTACTATTATTAATGTTACAGTATGATATGATCACCATCATAAAAAACTTATGCCAATAATGATTATTGTTTAGTTTTGCTCTGGATCTAAAAATGCATTGGTTTAGAAATTTCCCACTGAAGAAATTCCCTGCACCAAAGCAGAGCAGCAATGACTCAACCACTTATAATCTTGGATACCAATAGATTAAAAGTTTTACCCAGGGTCACATAGCCAGTATGAGTAAGGAGTAGGATCTGAACCCAGGCCTTGCTGACACAGGGGCTTTCTGTACACTATAGCACATTGCCTTTTCATATAATATTAGACATAATATTATTATCTATAATAATAGATATACTATATTCTAATAAAATGTAAACTCTTGGAAGACAGAGATTGTTTTCAGTTTTTTCTTTTACCTCCTCAGCACCTGGCACAGTGTCTGCCAAAGAGTGAGTGCTAGATAAATGCTTGTTGAATCTAATATGATAACATATATTATAGTATTATATTGTAATATATTGCATCATATAATATAATATAGATTATATCATGTATTACATATTGTACATAAGGATATATAATACATATTATATATGTTATCATTATACATAGAAGACAGATAGATGATAGAAAGGTAGGTAGATAGATAGATAAATAGATAGAATAGATAGATAAATAGATAGAATAGACAGATAGATAGATAAATAGATAGAATAGATAGATAGATAGGATAGACAGATAGAATAGACAGATAGGATAGATAGATAGATGGATAGATAGATAGATAGATAGATAGATAGATAGATAGATAGATAAACATCTGTATGGCAACTAGATGGCTCAGTGGATAGAGCTCTGGAGCTGGAGTCAAGAAGTCAAATCCAATCTCAAACTCTTCAAATCAAATCTCACCCTGGACCTATCACTTAGTCTCTGCCTTAATTTCCTCATCTGTAAAATGGGGATAATAATAGCACCAACTTGCCAGGTTGTTATAAGGACCATATGAGATAATACTTGTTAAGTACTTTGTCACCTTCAAGCGTTATATAAATTCTAGATATTGCTATGTAACACTCAATGGTTTACAAAGCCCTTAACAAAAATTGTCTCATTTTATCCTTTCTTGTAGAGGTAGATGGCACAAGAATTATTATTTCCATTTCTCAGTTATGGAAGTTGTTATTATTTGGTATAAAAGAAGGCTAAAAGATAAAACAGCAGCTAGGTGGCACAGTGGATAGAGTGCAGGACCTGGATTCAGGAAGACTCAACTTCATGAGTTCAAATTCAGCCTCAAACATTTACTAGCTGGTGTGACTCTGGGGAAGTCACAGTAACCCTGTTTGCCTCTGTTTCCTCTTTTGTAAAATGAACTGGAGAAGGAAATAATGAATCACTTCAGTATCTTTGCCAAAAAATTCCAAATGAGGACATGAAGTGTAGGACACAACCGAAATGACTGAACAGCAACAAAGCATAAAACACTCATTAATATGACAACTTCATTAAAAGTGTACTGAAGTTATTCTGAATTTTTTCCCCCACAACAGTATTTGTAGATAGAACTAGATGAAAAGACTCTAATGCAGAGGATTATAGAATTTTGATTTGAAAGGAATCTGAGATGCCATCTAATACTGCCCTCTTGTTAACAGATGAGGAAATTGAGCCCCAGAGAGGTCAAGGGATTCATCCAAGGTCACCTACATAGTAAATAGCAGAGGCAAGATTCTAATCTAGGTCCTCTGATTCCAAATCCAACACCATTAACACATTAATTGGTTAGAAATGTGAGTATTGTTATTTAAAGTAAGAACCTGGTACACAAAATTAAGAAAAAGCAACTTTTAATAAAATATGAAAAAATCATAATATTTAATTAAAATTGTTGATAATCATTTAATATCACATTTTAGCCAGAGTCCGATTTAATCAAACAAACTGCTTTGATTAAAAATGCCTTTCACTGTGTCTGTAACTTCAAAGACCAGAGGTGAGATTCTCCTTATCTTGGGATTTACTCTGCAAGAGAGCAAAACAGACATCCTGAGACCATAAAATGTAAATAGACCCTGCTCTGGTCATTGTCAATTTGCATTTACAACCAAGGAGCTCTGTTTCACATATAGATGGTAACAAATGGAAGTCATAAAGTTTTGTGACATGGTCACCCTGAACTGGGATGGTTCTAAAAATGTATAAAGAGTCTTTTGATTTCTCTGTTCATCAGTCAGGACTTTAGTCCTATACTCCTTGAGCAAGTAATGCTGGCCTGAAGGGAATAACAAGGAATAAATAATGTAATTTTTATATTACTATCTGTTTGTCTCTTTAACCAAACCTTTTCTGGTGGTTGACACTATATATTTTGGTATCATAACTTCACACGCTAATATAATTCCATCAGTAACACCAAAGGAACAATATGGAATTGACTTGCTCTGATTAGGGGATCTATATAATATACTTGTCAGCTTTCTTTAGTTTATATTTTAGCTCTTTCTTTTTTACCTTTTTTTTTTTTTGAGGGGAGAAGGCAGGGCGATTGGGCTTAAATAACTTGCCCAAGGTGACACGGCCAGTAAGTCTTTAAGTGTCTGAGGTCAAATTTGAACTCAGGTCCTCCTGGCTCCAGAGCCAGTGCTCCATTCACTGCTTCACCTAGCTGCCCCATTGAGAAGTACTTTTAATTTGTAAAGTATTCTGAATGATGGCTTACAAATCATTTGCAGGGGAAAAAAAATCCCCCAAAACTTGGACCTAAAGTTTCTGGCTAAAGTTATTTAAAAACAGTGATGCAATGTTTTTGTCCTAACCAGAAATAAGGGATAATGAAGATGACACTGTGATACTTTCATCATCAGAAAGTATCCAGAACAATTATATTTCCTTCCCTGACTGCTCCCTGCCATTGGAGGAATAATCTTTACCAGTGAGATTTTTTTTTCCTAGAGGGTGAATTAAAGCATTAAATATAAGGGGAAATGTGATGAGTGATTGTGGTATCTGTGTCACGCCCATGGCATTGCTAATGAAATTCATCCACACATACCTCAACTTTGCTGCCATTGGGCCAGATACTCATTCTGGGATAGGAGAATTATCTTATGCAAATTACCCACCCTGAAAGGATGCAATACAACTCAACCAACAATCCCAAATGGAATTTGAAGTAACTAGCTCTGTGTAACTTGTTGGAAAATTACGTAGAATGAATCCTCTAGGAATAATATTTTGAAGTTGGGAATGCTTGACCCTATTCTGTTTTGACTACCCGTGCCATGTTAATATTTTTTCCCTTACGGTGATACTTTCAGAGGTAGCCTTTGTTTAAGCAAAAACCCACAACAGAGTAGTTTTTGTTTTGTTCTGTTTTTAAAAGGCAGGAAGCTAAAAGCATGTGGCAGTGTCAGAACCTCACTGCAACAGAACAAAGACCAGGGAATAACAAAAGTATTATCTCTGGTAGGTCAATTTGTTTCTAATTGAGGCTTAATATTACACTGTGTCATGGATGACAATGGAAGTGTACAGTTTTTGTTATAACAAAGAGTTAATCACTGCTGCCATCTGTCTTTGTTTTGCTAATCTTATTTGACTGAACACTAGAATGTAAGGAATGCCTCAGGCTAAGTCTACTTATGGACTGTTGGTTTTCTTCCTTGCTCCAAGGGCCATTTTCATTACTGACCAAATAGGTATTTTGGAAAGTGTACCAGGATTCAAACATTTCTTCTCATCCTGAGACATGATGGGAAAAGGCATCAGGTACATTGTAGCTAGTAATACAGGCTGGCAGAATTTGCAGCTATGAATGCAAGCTGTCTTCTTGTGAGAATGGAAGGAGAAAGGTGATGATAAGAGAGAATTAATTAGTCAATAAGCATTTATTAAGCATTTACAATGTGTGAAACAGCAGGCTAGGTACTGGAGATATAAAGGAAACAATGAAAAGGCCTCTACCTTCAGGGAACTTACATCCTAACAATGTTAGAATCCACAGGTAATTGTGGATGCCTCTTGTTCTTGAGAGATCAGGCATAGTAACATAGGAATTGGGATATGATTTGATTTATTTATATCCTGGGTCACCTACCTGCTTAGATGATGGGGATGCTAAAATAAAAATGAAACAGCCCTGCTTTCGAGAAGCTTACTTTTTAGCAGAGAAAATCATTAATAACTAAGCATTCTTGCTTTTGAAAGTTCAGACTTGCTCTATATCTATCTTTCTATCTATCTGTCTATCTATCTATCTATCTATCTATCTATCTATCTATCTATCTATCTTTGTATCCTGATATGTGTGTGTGCCCCACTTTATCTACAGCTTCTTTTAAGTCTTAAGTAAAATCTCAACTTTAATAGGAAATCTTCCCTAACTCCTTGATACTAGTACCTTTCCTCTTTTAATTATTTCCTGTTTTTATCCTGTCTATAGCTTGCTTTGTATAGATTTGTGTGAATGTTGTTTCCTTCATTGGATTGTAAACTCCTTGAGGGCAGGGACTGTCTTTTACCTCTTTTTGTATGCCTAGATCTTAGCACAGTGCCTATAGCATATAGTAGGCACTTAATAAATGTTTATTGGTTGACTGATTGATTAATATTGTTGGTCCGTCATTTTAGTCGTATCTGACACTTTGTGACTCTATTTGGCGTTTTCTTGGCAAGAATGCTGGAGTGGCTTGCCATTTCCTTCTCCAACTCATTTTACAGATGAAAAAACTGAGGCAAACAGGGTTAAGTGACTTGCTCAGGTTCACATAGCAAGTAAAAGTGTGAGACCAGATTAGAACTCGCCAACTGACTCTAGGTCCTACCTTCTATCTGCTATGCTACCTATATCAGCCCATAGCTGGTTGATGGTGACACATTATCAGTACTGTTCCTTCAAACACCAACCACTACCACAGGGATCCCCAGTACAGTTAACAGGATCATAGATTCATTTATCAAAGGGACTTGAGAGGTATAACCCACTCATTTTGCCGATAAGAAAACTGAGGCCCAGAAAGTTGCTCAAAGTGACTTAGGTGTGAAGGGACAGACCTATAAGATGAACCCAGTTGAATTCCCAAATCTAGTGTTCTTCCTTGAGCCAAGATGATCTAAGCATTTAACAAAGCATTTAACAAATTTAACAAAAAAATTCTTTGCAGTGCAATGAGGAGGAAAGAGTGTATTATCCCTCCAGAAAGGAGGCTTAAGTTAGAATTTAGGTTCTGACACTTCACTTCATAGATGTATGACCATGGGCAATCATTTCTTCTTTATAAACCTTAGTTTCTTCATCTAAAAATGAAACAACAATCAATGGATTTATCTCAGGTTGTCCTAAAGGAAACACTCTGTTAAACTAAAAGCAATAGGAAACTGTATTATTATTGTCATTAATTTATACAACAGAGTTAGAGTTTCAGTAAGAGGACTATGAATGGACTCATGCCTGAGTTCTATACAAAACTTACTCTGCCTTCAGGAAGCAGCTGGGCTTATATTTGGCTTTCCCTTCTACAAGATGGTTTAATGTTCTACCGTTTAGATTTTAGGTAAGCAGATTGCTATCACTAATATTCTCCTGTGTTTTGGTATGAATCCAAAGATATTCCTCATTAGCTTCTTTATTAGTACATTTAAATACCCTCTTAGCATCATTAAGTCTGAAATGACTTTATTCTTTGTTCAGCAGTATTTGTGTTTAACATATTTGCCCAGTTTTCTCAGAGGGCTCTCCATAGCAGATGCTGAGATGCACTTGGCATGATGGGGATCAAATTGTATTACTATTCATTTGGAAAAGCTGACATTTCTGTGCTTACCATTTCTTTCCACCCCTATTTCTGTCTTTGGCTATAGCCATTAAGGTACTAGACCTTTTCATGTTTACGGTAGTAGCTGGACACATAGTAGACTCAATAATTACTTGCTCTTCATGCACATACTAAAGGGATGGTTTCTTTCGTTAGTTGAAAACTGCTGTTACTGATGGCAAAGGTATCATGGGGGCTTGCTTCACAATCTTTATCCCTTGTTCATGTTATCTCTATTCTACTGAAGCTCTACTCCAGATACTTCACCTGGTAGTTTGGTGCTACAGGAATCTGCCAGGTCTGGTGGACCAGAACAGCTAACCTGGCCTTGCATAAAACTATTTAAAAGAATATTTTGCAAATAACTGGAAATAAAGTGGGTGCCCATTAACTGGGAGAATAGCAGAACCATTGGTACTCTATAGGATCAGAGATCTAGAAATGGAAAGTACCTAAAGATGACCCGGTCCAGTTCCCTCATTTTACAGATGGGAAAATAGAGTCAGACAAGTGTTGTGACTAGCCCAAGATCATTGAGACAGTAAGGGACTGAGGCTGGATTTGAACTCAGATCTTCCTAACTATAAGTACAGAGCTCTAGACACTACACCACCTAGCTGCTTTAAGAAACAACAAATATGAGAAACTGAGAGAAGCATGAAAAGATGTGTACGATCTAGAATGCAGAGCAAAGAAAACAAAAACTCTCTTTCTCCCCATGTCTGTCTCCTGTCTCTATTTCTCTCTCTCCATATATGTATGTATGTATTTTAAAAAAATACATGGTGACTACATTAATGTAGAGAACCATTAACACTAAAAAGCCATAGAACTCAGATTAAATATGATGAACAATTTTGGCTCTGGAGAACTGAGGATGAAACATAGTCACAGACCCCTTATGTCATAGAGAGGAGAAAGGCTGTGGATGTGAAATGTAGTTAATATTGTCAGAATCTATCCGTTTGTCCATTGGTTTTGTTTAAGTGTTATTTTTTGTTGTTGTTACAAGCAGGATAGGTCGGATTAAGGTCAAACTGTGGCATAAAAACAGAAGCAATAAGAAAACTTAAACCCACATTTTTCTCCGGGTGGGATAGAAACTATGGCAATTAGATTAAAATCATTACTCATATGTTTTCTTTTTGTGCTCCACAATGCCACTGAAGAAAAGCTGAGTGATATTCCTAGAAGTAGGAATTTCAAAACTCTAAAGAATGTTACTTCAAGAAAATCACAAGATTTATTTATAAATGTGCAGAGAGAGAAATTATTACTCATTACAAATCAGTTTACAATATAAAACCTAAATTAAATATTATTAATGATAACAGTAATTGCTAAAATTTATATAGCATTTCAAAGTTTGTAAAGTGATTTGCACAGGTTAACTCATTTGGTTAGTAAGTATGAAATAGTGCAAGTGAAAATTAAATTGGGCAAGTAGAAATTATTTTTTTTGGGGGGAAGACAGGGCAATTGGGGTTAAGTGACTTGCCCAAGGTCACACAGCTAGTTTTTGTGTTAAATGTCTGAAGCTGGATTTGAACTCAGATCCTCCTGACTCCAGGGATGGTGCTCTATTCACTGCACCACCTAGCTACCCCTAGAAATTATTTTTTGAGGAGAAAAAGGGGAACATGCCAAAGGCTTGTTCCAGTATAGAATAGTAGGAAGTTCTTGTGGAAACGCATAAATAATTACCAGACCATTTACCCAAACTTGAGACAGGCTTTGCTGATCACATGGAACTGAAATTTATAGATTTGTGATACACATGCTCACGCATATATTCATTTATTTGCTTATTTTGCATTCACTTACCTATGCACGTTCTCTCCAGTAGAATACACCTAGAAGGGAGGGATCACTTCATCTTTGCCTCTTTATCCTTAGATAAAGTGTATATATAGTAGCATATATAAAGTATATATAGTATAGCATATGGTAGTTGTTTAAAAATAAGCTAGGTTGCACAGAGGATAGAGTATAAGGCCTTGATTCAGGAAGACTCATCTTCCTGAATTCAAATCTGGTCTCAGACACCTACTAGCTATGTTACCCTGGGCAAGTCACTTAACCCTATCAACTTTAGTTTCCTCATCTGTGAAATGATCTGGAGAAGGAAATGGAAAGTCACTCTATTTATCTTTGCAAAGAAAGTCCTGGATAAGGTCACAATGAGTCAGACATGACGGAAAAATGACTAAACAACAACAACAAATTGCATTGAATGGTCTCCATCTATGATCTCTCTGGCAGAGTGGATATGAGAACTGTGCCATGGAGGGGTGAAATCTGGTATCCATGGATACGAGTGAGATTGAGGCAGTCCCGGTTTTGGAACCTTGCCTGACTAAGGGCTGAGGGGAAGGCAGAGGAAATGGTCCCTGAGCTTCTAGTTGGTTGCCTGGCTAAATAAGTTAGAGAAAGCATGGCAACGAGTTTGGGGACAGTAAAGTAACACGTACTCACACTAAAGGTGCATCCATGCTCCTTTATTTTCACAAGGATAAATCCCTAACATCTGTATATTTTTGTATTTTTTCTTAAAAAAAAAAAACAACAACCTGTTTCATCCAGACTGAGAGAAATATTGACATTTTAAAAATTCATTTGTGGGGGTTTGGGGTGGAGTAGAAGGTTTGGTCATGATTTTAGTTTTTAAGAACCCTCCCCCCCTCATTCCCAATCAGGAAATCTTTTCTCTTCATATTGCTACGAAAATCACTACCAAGAAATAGAACAAAGCAAAACTTTTCTTTAGAAATCTGATGCAGCTGTTTTGCGGTATAGAAGGAAAACCACTGGAAGCAGAGTCAGAAGATGTGGGTTTACTAGTCTCATGACCTTGGAAAAGTCATGTCTTCTTGGAGATTCAGTATCTACATGTTTAAAATAAGACAACTAAACCTGAACTACCCGCCTCCTAGTGTTGTTGTGAGGAGTGAATGAGGAAATGTGTGAAAAAGGCTATGGCAACATAAATTATTGTTTGTGTAATGCTTCGTGGGACACATGTGCTATTTGTGATGCCTTGAACAAGTAATTTCCTCTTTCTAGTTTTTAGTTTCCTCATCTATAAAATGAAAAGACTGAACTAGATTCCACATCTGGATCCTATGACTTCAGAGCTATAACTAGGCTTGGGCAACATGAGCTATAGCCAAAGGAACTGAAGTTTAGAGACTGCTACAGACAAGGCAAAGCAATGCAAGTTAACAGACATTGGTAAGTGCTTACTCAGTGCCAGGTAATGAGCTAAACGTGGGACAAAAAAATCAGTGTGAGAGTGTGTGTGTGTGTGTGTGTGTGTGTGTGAGACAGAGAGAGAGAGAGAGAGAGAGAGAGGGAGGGAGGTCCTTTTCCTCTGAGATCTTACTTTCCATTAGTGGGCTGGAGAAATACTGTCATGAAGGAAGGATGGAATTAAAATTTGGAAAGACAGAACTCAGAAAGGAAAGTTGACCAATCTGGGCCCCTCCTTAAAATGGAGGTACTAATTTTTTTTTTTTGGTAGAGAATAGAAACAGTAGCTGAGCTTAAGACTCAGCTACCAAGAAAAATTAACTTTGGCATCAAACTATCAGACAGTGCTTTCTTCACTATTTGGGTTCATGTCCTAGGTGAGCTTCTTGCAGGCTAAGTCCTGCAATGGGTAGTAGCTTTACAAAGTCTCAGGGTCTACATCACCCACCTAACTACAAGTAGCTTTATGTTTCTCGTGTCCTGAAGCTATGTCTTTTTACAGTCCTTTGGCATTTCGTCTTGGGAAGAGAGAGGTTCTGCTGTTGACATTTACTTTCTAGGACTTGTTCACAGTGTCCAAACCCCTATCAGAGGTACAACTGTCAGAAGGAAAAGTCTGGGTCCAAGGACCCAATTTATGTCTAAGGAAAGTCCTGTGGGTCAGCCAGTGATGTTGGGGAAAACAAGCCCCTTAATGAGTTTCTATGCTGTGAATAATATGTCAAAACAATGGAGGCCAGATTTTATTGATAAATAATAGGGAAGATGAGAGTGAGGTAGGGGGAAGGGAAGAATGGGAGAAGGGGATCTGATATACAAGTCAGACATATACATATTAACATAGAATAAAACTCATGTAAGGGTAGCTCTGTGTTGGGGAGTGCAGAGACATGGTGCATTCAGGTGGTTCATTCAGGTAGGAAGGCTTGGTCCCATGGGAGTAGCATGCTCCTAAGGAGGAGAGATACACTCAAGTGAGAGTGTATACTCCCAAGAAGGGGAGATCTGCTCCAAAATACCTTTCTGAGGGTGAGATAGTTAAACTCTATTCTTGGTGACCACCTGGAACTGATGGACATACATGTCAAGGTTCAGAGCACACAGGATTCTTGAGGTACACAGATGCAGGGGGGAAAGACAAAGTAATACACAACTGTATTAACCTTAAAGTATTACTGTTAGTATTTTTCCATGTTCTAATCTTATAGCAGTGGCTTCCATGCATAAAGTCTATAAACCAGGGGTGGCTAGGTGGCACAGTGAATAGAGCACCAGCTGTCAGGAGGACCTGAGTTCAAATCTGACCTCAGACACTTAACACTTACTGGCCATGTGACTTGGGCAAGTCACTTAACCCCAATTGCCCTTCCCTTCTCCCCTCCAAAAAATAAAGTCTATAAACTACACAGCCTCTCTTAATGGGGGACTGTCATGGTGGTCTCAAGACCACTAGGCCTTATTTTACAACAAGCTATTCCCCCAATATCTGAATTTGTCTTCAAGAGATGATGTGAGCATGTATTTCATCTTGCTTGCCCTGGGCACATTTTGTGAAGCTTTCCCTGGGCTCCAAAATTGCTAGCTCTGACTCTTTATGATCCTGTAAGATACTGTGCATTTATGACTTCAAAGTCAGTATCTAATGTCTCTTTTATTTTTTTTTTTAGGGAATAAGGAAGCAATCAACCAATGTGGACCTCTCACGAATAATATAGAGTTGCTCAGCTGAATGATTGAAAAATGAATGCTTCTCAGGGACTTTTAATTCTGTTCATGCTAGTTCTCTAGCATCTGAATGCACAAACCGAGGTCTGGTTACACTTTTCCCAGAAATGTGTGTGCATATTGTGTGCAGAAGGAGGATTTTTATCTACAGCCACAAAGCCGTAAATGACAGCTTTTCCTTTTGTTTTAGGAACCAGAGCCAAACCAAATAAAAGAGTGGAAAAAGTTACCAAGTGTTTAACATCTGAAAGCAGAAAAGTTTATAACTAGAAAAAGAGAAAAAACTAATTTTGAGGAGTCACTCCTACTCCCATCCTTTCCCCCTCTTTTCCTAGCTGGAGGAGATGCTGGGTTATTTTGCAAGTGAAATTTATCATGGTAAAATAGACACATGGACATGATTTCCACTGTGTCTAATGCGGCAACACAGAGTGGGGGTATGATTGATCATTTTTTCCATTTAGCTCAGAAGCCTGCCTCATTTTTCATTTACACGAGTCCCAGTGGCACTTCTCTAGTAGTTTACTCTGTTGACGTGGCAATAAGGTGTGTGACAAGCTTGGGTTCTGTTGTTGGCAGGATTTACCCAAACCCCGCAGGTCTCTAAAGACTGGAAAGAACGCTGGTGGCTGCAAAGGATAAAGCCAGGCTTCCACCAAAGCCTGCTGAATAATTCTAGGATGTGTAGCAGGGGAACCTATGAAATAACAGTTGGTATGAAAATGCATAACAAGTCTCCTAGGAATGTTATTTCTGCTGAGGTTCCGAGTCAGAACAGACATCCTCTCAGGCAGAATCCAAGCAAGTGTTTGTCTTAGTTTTGCAAAAACCCTTAAGAATGTAGTTGGAGAGTGTAGCAAAAGTAAATGTAAGAAAGCCCATGACTAAGCATGGCAGCAACACTGAGCAATATCTCAACCCAATTACTTCTCTGTTTGTTAGTCAAAACCCACACCTTTCAGCTTTGACTAATATGAGCTCCTCTAATACAGTGAGGCATGACATAACTGATTCTGAAGAACTGTGTTTCTTCTTATTCCCACTCAGTAAGCTCAGGTCAGCAACAAGTACTTATTGAGAACCTACTATGTGCCCAGGCATCCTGGGCCATTGCCAGTCTTCTTGACCTTTGTCTTGCCACTGGACTTCAATGACTCTGGAGGAGAGAGTGAGGCTCAGGACTTTGTGAAGCTCTGCCCCCCTTGTATCCAATTCATGCACAAGTCAAGACATCACTCTTGTGATGTCATTCATCCATTCATCCTCTCTGAGAACAAAGGGAGGAGAAGGAGAAGGAGAAGGAAAAGGAGATGGAAAAGAAGAAGAAGAAGAAGAAGAAGAAGAAGAAGAAGAAGAAGAAGAAGAAGAAGAAGAAGAAGAACCAATAACATACAACATACCCAATTTACTTCTTAAGGATTTAGAACTTTAAAGCCAAAAAGAAATAGCAGACCTGAGCCCTTTAAAAGTAATCAATCAAGAGGCATTTATTAAGTGCTTATAGTGTGTGCCAGGTACAGTATTAGGTTGTGGAGATAGAAAGATAGAAATGAAATAGCTCTTATCCCAAGGAGCTCAATAATATTTCTATTAGGAGAACAAGATGTACAGATACAGTATCTCATTAATAATATAAATAATAATGTGTAATAGCATGTACTTATAATTAACATACAAAATATGTACGAAGTAAAAATAAGTAATTTGAGTGGGGGACACTGGTGTTTGGGAGTAACAAGGAAGACCTCATTTAGGAGGTAATGATTCACTTGAGCTTTGAAGGGAAGTAGGGATTTCAGTGAGGTAGAGGTGAAAAGGGAACCCATTATAGAGAGAGGGGTATGCCTATGAAAAGGCACAGGGAGAAGAGATAAAATGTTATGCATAAAGAATAGCAAATAGGTCACTTGAGCTGGAACATAGTCTGTGAAAGGGTAATAGTATGAAATACGCCTAGAAAGATAGGTAGGAGCCAGATTGTGAAGGGTTTGAAATGCCAAACAAAAGAGTTAGCATTTTCCTAGGGGTAATAGAGATTTTTAGTGAATAGTGCAGATACTTAGCTTGTGCTTTAAGAATAATATTTTTGGTAGTTGGGAGAAGCAGCTTGGGAGTGGAAAAGGTCTGAGAAAGGAAGAACAATGATATGAGGCTTCTGAAATATCTAGGTGAGTTGATAAGACCCCAGACTAGGATTAGTAACTCTGGGAGTAGAGAAAAGGGGATGGAAGTGAGTGATATTTTTGAGGTAGACTCAACAATATAAGGTAATTGGTTGGATATACTGGGAGTGAAGCGAATGAGGGGAAGAGAAGAATCGAAGATTATGCCAAGGATGAGAATTTGGATGACTGAAAAATGCTGCTCTTGATTCAAATACTTTACAATCCTGACATTTTCCCCATGTTGAGACTAAATGAAATAAAACCAGAGCTGGTATTACAAATGGTGACAATAATAAAGTAAGTTTAAAAAAATTCACTTTTTTAAAAAGCCGGCTGATCTATGGCACAAACAAGGAGAGGAGAGGTGACTCGATTTGCCTGCTGAAGTGGGGCATGGAATGAATGACAGATCTGCGTTTGGGTTGAGATGAAGCCCAAAGCTCCTACAGGCAGCAACGAGTTGAGATTGCCTGAAATCAAACATTTGCAAATTTGTATTATCATAAACAGACTGAAGTCCTTTCTGCACTGAAGAATGTTGCCTTCATTTGCTTGGATAGGCAATTCAAATTGAGGTCATTTTTTTTTCCTTGCCCACACTGCCATTTTTTAAAACTTGGCCATTTTAAATGTGGCCTTTTTAGTTTCATACATAATTGTAATGGTTGTCTGTCCTATTATTTTAATATTAAAAATATTCTTACTAGGTTATAGAAAATAGTTTCTCCTTCATTGGCCATATTCATATAATGTTGGAAATGCAAAGATAGAACTCATTCCTCTCTTTTAATACTATTTTATGTTTTTAAATGTTTTAATTTTCTGTTGGGTCATGACTCAGAGGGCCTGGCTAACATAGGCTACAGAGGCAGCCCACCTCCATTTTGTGACCCAGAACTTGTTTTGTCATTGATATGCCCTGATCTAGGAGGTGAGGGCAGTGATTTAGAGAGTTCTCTTTGTGAATTCAACTGCATGAACTTGCAAAGCAGTGGATAGAAATCTAGACCTTAAGTCAGGAAATCTTGAATCCAAATCTGGCCTCAGACTTATATTCTTGGCAATGAAGGACTTTCTCCCACTTATTCTAAGGCCTATGAGATTGACTGATTGGGCATCTTATCACTTATTTTAAGAGGTATGGGTTGAATAAACCAATCACTCCACTCTTACATATTCATGTATCATGTAAATTTTCACTCAAAACATCTGCTGCCTTCTACCGGTTTTGTCGCAATAACAAATCACTTTTCTTGGTTCCTCTCATCTTGCTCTCTGCAGGGAGACAGTCTATATTGCTGCTGTCCCTTCTTCTGTATAGATGATAGATTATAAATACCTTGGGGGCAGAGACTATTTTATTTGTGTCTTTGTGTTTCCAGGGCATAGTTTACTACCTGGCACACAGCCATTACTTGGCACTTAGTAAATACTTGTTGATTGAATTACTGATTAGCATAGTCATGACTCTTATCTCCATGTGACTCCTCCATCCCTCTTCTGATATAATTACCCAATACCATAGACACATAATCACGTAGGAATGCAAATTCTGAAAAGTTCTATCTGGCCCAAGGCCTCATGCTTTCCCACAGACATGCTTCTATTACATAAGGAAAAAAATGATTATGGCTGAAAATTGGGGATGATGTTTCCTGCCCAACCTATTGCATAAAGTATTTTTTTAAATGTCATAGAATCTCAGAGTTTAAAGAGATATCAGAGGCATCTAGGGAGAAGTTAGGAGGTATAGTAAATAGAGTGCCAGTGCTAGAGTCAGGAGGACCTGAGTTCAAATTTGAAATCAGACACTTACTATTGATATGACCCTGGACAAATTACTTAATCCTGTTTGCCTCAGTTTCCTCATCAGTAAAATGAGCTGGAGAAGGAAATGGCAAAAACCAATCCAGTATCTTTGCCAAGAAAATCCCAAATGGAATCACAAAGAGTAAGATATGATTAATTGACTAAACAACAATAACAGAGGCCTCTAGTCCATACCTCAGCAAGAATCCACTCTGTAACATATACAAGAAACAGTCATCTTGCTTTTCCATGAAGGCCTCCAGGAAGGGGAAATCCATTACTTCCCAAAGAAGCCTATTTTAGTTTTAGATAGCTCTAATTACAGTATCTTCCCCAGTGTATAAAGTAAAAATCTGTCTCATTATAACTTCCATGAATTATTTCTAGTTTTTCTCTCTGGGATCAAGAAAAATAAGTTAATTTTTATATTTTATAAACAAGACTATTTTGTATTTCATGTGCAAACCCATCAAATATTTCAATAAAGATCTGTATTTTCCTTTTTCCAGGTTAAATAGTTTAAGTTCTTTCCATTAATCTTTTTCTGGCATTATCTTAAGGGCTTTCACTATCCTGGTTATCCTTCTTTGATTTAGGTTACTAATATTCTTCTGAAATGTGACTCTGAGAACTAAGCATAATATTCCAGATGCAATCTAACCAGTGCAGACTAAAATGAGATGATTATGTCCAAGACCATATATTCATCAATGAATACAGCCTAAGATTACATTAGCTTTTTTTTTGTCTGCCATATCACATTCATGCTGAACTTATAGTCCCCTAAAACCACCAAGTTTTTCCAGACTCTGTCAAGCCAAGTTTTCCTACAGGCCATTTGTGAAGTTGATTTTTTGAACAGAAGTGAATGGCTTCACACTTACCTGTATTAAATTTCATCTTACTAGATTCAATCCATTGTGCTGCACTGTCAAGCTTTATTTAGATCTTACGTTATTTATTTACTATATGCTATATTTATTTACTATATTACTATATTTACTCAAATCATGAAGCATTTATTAAGCACCTACTCTATGTCAGGCAATGTGTTAAGTGTTGGTGATATAAAGAAAGGCTAAGAAATAATCCTTGATCTGAAGGAATTCACAGTCTAACAGAGAAGACAACATCTACTATATACAAACCATTATATACAAACAAGATATATACAGGATACATTGGAGACAATCAACAGAAGGAAAGCTCTAGCAGTAAGAGAGAAAGACTTCTTGCAAAATGTAGGACTATTAGCTGAGATTTGAAGGAAGCCAGGGAAAGCAGAGGATGAAGATAAGGAGGGAAAGAGTTTCAAACATTGGGATAGCTAGTAAAAATCTACAGTCAGGAGACAGACCTGGTATGAGAAATAGCTGGGAGGTCAGCATCACTGCATCACGGAATACACAGAGGAGAGTAAGGTATAAGAAGACTCAAAACGTTTGAAGGGCCCCAATTATGGAGTTCTTAAAAAGAAGATTTTACATTCATTCCTGGAGATCATAGGAAGCCGCTGGAGTTTATTGATTAGGGGAGTGACATGATCCTGCACTTTAAGATCAGTTTGACAACTGGGAGGAGACTGGACTGGAGTGGAAAGACAAGGTGGCATGAGCAACTGTCAACTCTTGCAATAATTCAGTTATGAGGTGATGAGGGCCTGCTCTAGGATGGTGGAAATGTCAAAGGAGAAGAGGTAGTACACACTAGAGATGCTATTGACAGGATTTGGCAGCTGATTAGATATGAGGGTGACAGAGAGTGAAAAGTTGAGAATGACATCTAGGTTTAGAACCATACCCAACTCATAATAGGCAACTGAATGAAGGATGATTAAATAGCCAGGAGAGCCCAGTATCAGGCAAGGTACTTCTTTGTATCAAATGACATGAGAACCTGGGTGATTGGGAGGATGGTAGTACCCATGATGGTAGAAAGCAGGGGAAGGAATAGAGAACACAATAAGTTCAGTTCTTTGCTATCCCAACTGCTTTGCAAACTTTAAAGTACTCTATTTCTGTGGTTCTCAACTTTCCTAATGCCGTGACACTTTGACCCTTTAATACTCATATGTGGGCGTATCTGCATGTGGGCAGACCTGCCTGGAGATGGGTAGAGGAGCAGTGTCTTGGTTTCTAAAACTATCAGAAATACGTGTTTTCCAATGGTCTTAGGACACCCCCGTGAAAGGGTCATTCGACCTCCAAAGGGGTCACGACCTACTGGTTGAGAACCGATAGTAGTATAAATGGTACTATTATTATTAGATCAGAAAACTAGGGCACAGAGAAGTTATGATTTCTCCAGGATCAAACAAGAAGAAAGTAACAATAAGATTTGAAACTAAGTAGTGTGACTATCCAAGTCAAGCTCATTGACCACTAGTTTTCAGATTTTTCCATGATCTCAAATGAGATGATTCTAGAGAAAGGGAGTCAAAATGTTTTGAATATTATAGAAATACATCCTATGTCACTATCCTCATTTTCAGGATTCTCTCATAAGAAGCAAAATGTAGTATGTTCTTCATTCTGCCACATTTTAGGATAGGCTTATTTATATGGCAAGAAAATGTTAAGGACAGCAGATAATAATAATAGCATTTATATATCATTATATGGTTTACAAAGTACTTTATGAACACTATCTCATCTGATCCCCACAACAACCCTGGGAAGTAGGTGCAATCGTTATTCCCATTTTACAGACAAGAAAACTGAAGCAGACAGAGATTAAATCACTTACTCAGAATCACACTTTAGGAATCATTATATGACCCTAGGTTTTAACATGCTAATTAGTATAATGGTATTATATATAGATACTTCTAGCCTTTGGTATATCTCCACAAGAAACTGTTGCCATGTCTTTCTCAATTTAGTATATGTCACAGAGAGAAGTGTTTTCCCCACTCTTTGCTCAGCAATAAAGCCTTGTTCTCTGAAGTATGAGTATTCCTTTTCTTTAGTAATTATTTTAAATGCTTTACTTTTTAAAATGCACATTCCTAGAAAGGCAGTATATATGTCACAATATTTATAGGACCACATTTTGCAGAGGTATAAAGCCAAAAAAGACAGCTCAGTACCCACCAATGGAGAAAACAGCTTAACAAATTGCTGTTAATATAATGGAATATTATAGTGCCATAACAGATGAAATGAGAGAAAGTATGACATAGTGCATATAGATCTGGCTTCCAATTCAGAAATATCTGAGTTCAAATCCTGCCTCTGAGTCATCCTAATACTATACCTGTAGGCAAGTCGCTGAATCTCCCAGGGCCCTAGACAGCTCTCTAAGATTATAAATTGTACAGCAGATGTTGATTTACATTGAAAAAAAAAAAGAGCTCTGTACCAGGAGCTCCCTGTATTGTGATAAAACCACAGGGCTGGTTGCTTAAAAAAAAAATAGAAATGAAAAGTATGAGGTATTCAGAGAAACGTGGTAAGACTTGCATGAATGACATAAGGCAAAGCAAACAGAACTATCATAACAATATATATATAGTAGCATAAATGGAAAAGCCCTAAAAGGTAGTTGAATTCAAATTAAAGGCAATATCCAATATTGATACCAGAAGGATGATAAAACATACCTTCCTTCTATTTGATAGGTGCAGGAGCATGAGTATCCATAGTGGTATAAGCTAAGATTATGTGTGTGTATATATATTTTTATACATTTATATTTATATATACACACATACATATATACATAGATATGTACCTGATTAATGTGTAGAGTTGTTTTTGTTTAACTGTTTCCTTTTGACAAGACCCTGGGTTGCAGAGTAGGTATAAGGGGAAAATGTTGGCAAATATCTGTGGTGCAAAAAAAAAAAAGAGGCATCAACAAAATTTTTTAAGAGGCATGGGTCTTGTCTGACCTGCTTTCTAGGTACAAACTAGAGTTTAGATGACTTAGGAATTACCAGCCAAGGTAGGATAGAATCTCAAAACAAAGAAATGCACTTTATCATCCACGTGCCCTACGTTAAATCCAGTAATCCATGTCCATCCAGTATTAAGTAGTGTGTGTGTGCTACACTTCATTTGCAAAATTGTGTACTAGTATAACATGAAAATAAATTGAACAACAATTGGGTAGCTTTGGTTAGTTAAGGTACAATGTTTCTCCCATTAGATTATGAGCTCTCTGGTATTAAATCCAGAGCAGGCAAAGACTTCAGAGGACTAAAGAGTACATACATATACCAACAAAGTAAACGATGTCCAAATGATTAAAATTGTTAAGTATAAATTAAAATACGTTTCTACACATTCATTGACAGATTTAGACAGTTTTTGAAAACTCTTGATTATGTGTTTTTAAATATTCAATAGAATGAAAATAAATTCATTTCATAGTCCTTATTTGTGAATCCTTCCATAGTCTCCCACAGACAGCTGCAATTTTCAGGTTGATTTTGAAACTGACAAGTGCCAAATTTATTTCAGGAGTTAACTCCATATTTCATTGATCGTCCTTCTAAGAAAGACAGGAAAAAAAGAAAGATTTTTTTCACTTGGTTGTAGTGTGTGTGTTTGGGGGGGGAGGGAGTAGGCACAATGCCATCCCATTTGGAGATAGGATATCCAAAATAAAAGGAAATGTGGGGGTCCCAGAAGCACTGCATTTGGCGCTTTCTTCTAATTGGGTTCCATGAATGATGGCTCTTAACCCAGCTGTTCTGGCTCAGACTGGGGCAATGGTTCTCAACCTGTGGGTCGCGACCCCTTTGGGGGTTGAATGAGCCTTTAACAGGGGTTGCCTAAGATCATTGGAAAACATGTATTTCCAATGCTTTTAGGAATCAAGATACCACTCCTCTATCCGTCTCCAGGTGGGTCTGCTCACATGCAGATAGGCCCACATACGAGTATTAAAGGGTCGCGGCATTAGGAAGGTTGAGAACCACTGGACTGGAGAGTATTGTACTTTTCCTTGTTGTCCCTGATATTTCATCTGGAAGAGAAGGCAAGAGAACACCTCTTCTACTCTCTAGGCAGAATGAAGTAAACTTTTAAACAATAAAAAGCAAAGAGGTAAGCAGAAAAGGTTTCTATATAAAAATTGATGGGCAAACACTGTCTGAAGAGGTTAGAAGGGCTCCTTACCTGTTACAAGCAGTTTGAGGATGGAAAACTGTCACACTGGAAAAAAGTAAAGAAAAATATTAAGGTCCTTCTACTTTTTCAAGGTGATCCCTCATTTCTTGAATGCCCTCACTCCCCACTTCTCCCCTTAGACTCCTTAGCTTCCTTAAAAGAACATTTCTGGGTCCTCCTCAGTCATTAGTACTCTTTCCCTCTTGAAACTCCTTCGTATGGATCTATTTACTTATTTTTGTACACGTTGTATCTCTCCCAGTAGAATGTAAGATCTTTGAGGGCAAGGTTAGTCTTTTTCTTGTCTTTGTGTTTCCAATGCCTAGTAAAGGAGGTTCTTACGTACTAGGTGCCAATTAAGTCTTTGCTGAATTATTTGTTTCTCAAGAATAATTAGAGCAAGCAATAAATATGAGGCTTTTCTGGAAGAGGGGGAAACAGAACCTTCTGAGGAAAAAGCAATTGTTTTTTCTTCAGTATAGGATGATATGGATCTACAGAGACTAGCAATATTATCCAAAAAGGGAGAAGAAGAAATGGTGGTTCTGGTTACTAAATCCTTGCTGAAAGGCACTGAGGGAGCTATTAGTTCGCCTGATAATAATTACAGAGAACTCAAACAAGGTGACTACTGCCCATTTCCAGTGATTCACTTGGGTGTAAACAAGACTGCCAAAGGCTTCTAGAAAAATTTCAGAAAGATTATAAAAACTTTGGAAAGAAAATGACTTTTTGCACACAGTTAGTGTTTTTATTACTGCTATTCATCAAAGGCAAGAAATTTAGAAGGCAAAAGCAGATTTGAGAAGTGAAAAACTGTATTAAATGATGTCTGAAAATGGGATTAGGATTTCTGGACTACATCTCAAAATATTGGAATGACTGGATCTTAGCCAAATATGCAGGACATCTAAAAAGGGATACCAGGACTGTATTTGCATATATGTATATACATATATATATATGTATATATACACATATATATTTTATGCATATACATATATATTTCATATATATACACACACACATATACACACATATAATAGTTTTCTCCCTTGTGTAAGTCTTTTAAAATCAGATTCTTCATAATCCCCTCTCTTTCTCTCTCTCTCACTTCCTCCCTCTCCCCCCCCATAAACATGCACATATATTTCTGTGTACATGTATATATATAGACACCCATATAGAAAGTAAAGATATATAAAACTATATATGTATATAGAGTATATGTATGCTACAGTTCTCAGTAGAGTTTTAAGCTCTAGTGGTTGCAGAATTATTATTTGAATTTCCATTGTTTTCCTAGTTGCTTAAAGAATTTGTTTTTTAGTGGAATTGTTAAATTTAACCACTATGTGTCTTAGAATTCGCATCATGGTGGTTGTTTTTTTTCCTAGACTCAATCTGTGGATTCTTTCAATTGTCATTTTGCCTTCTGTGTACAGAAGTTCTGGGCAGTTTTCCTTTCTTTTTTTTTTTAATTTCAGGGTTTTCTGACTTGTGTTTTTCTAGGAGATCTATACTCCTTAATTTGTGTCTATGCATTCTGTCTTCAGGATATCTTCAAAATCAATGTGTTTTACTTTTGTGTGTCACTTTTTAAATGTTATTACTTTTTCTTGCTCTTCTTCCAAATTGCTCTTCAATTCCACGTATGCCCAATCAGTTGTCTTCTTTTTTGTTACTTTGATGAGACTTGTCACCACAGATTCAAGTGTTTCTATTGTTACAATTATTTTGGTCCTACGGGTCATAAATTCTGCTTTCATAATACTTATTCCTCTCACGCCATTCAGGAACACCCTACTGTGATTCCATACTCTCTTCATAATCCACAGGGTCTTCTGTCTCACTGTTAATCCATTTCTATTTGTCTTGCAATATTTATTCATAGATGACTGAGCTCTTTTTCCTATTCTGGAGGCCATTTTCCTTTTTTGTTATTAATGTCTTCCCTGTTGGTTTATCTGCTTATGCTCAGGGTCTTTAACTGAGTTTTCTACCTGCTGAGATCTTCAATAATTTCAGTCTCTTTTTCCCCTTTATTTTTCCCTATTATTCACTTTCCGATACCCTCCACTCTGATTGTGATTTCCTTAGGGGCTAGATCTATGTTCTGTCTATCTTCTCCCATGCTGGGCAATTCAAGATTCTTCAGCCTAGTTCTATGCCCCATGAGACTTCTGGGGTAACAGAACTCTCCCCATCTGAATGCTGGGCTCTTTTCTTTAGGCTTAGTGGTATGCTGCACAGCCCAATACATGTTTCTTGCTCCAGTTACCCCCCTCTCTGTTTTCTGGACAAGGTCTATTGTGGCACAGAGCACTACCATTCCTCAATAGCAGCTTAACCAAATTTCTGCCTTTTTGAGATTCCCATGGAACTGGGGAGATAAGGATGGGGTTAGAGCAGGGGTTGGTAACCTGTGGTCTTGTGGCAACATGTGGCCCTCTAGGTCCATAAGTGCAGCCCTTTGACTGTATCCAAATTTCACAGAAAAAATCCCCTAAATAAAAGGATTTGTTCTGTAAAACTTGGATTCAATCAAAAGGCTGCATCCAAGAACCTAGAAGGCCACATATGGCCTCGAGGTCATAGGTTCCCCACCCCTGGGTTAGAGTATACAGTTGAATTCAATACAAACTGTTGGGTCAGCTTGCATAACCATGCTGCTAAGAATGTCTGGTCAGGGGGCACTGAGTGAGGGAGTTAAGGGGTTAGGGACTGGTCTTCTCTGCTGTTCAAGTTTTTGCCCTGTGTAGGTTCTTGATGTCCTAGACCATGAAGATGATTAAAATTGCTTTATTTCTGATTTTTAATTCCAATTTTGGGATCTTTTTCAAGAGGCAATTAGTGAATTCTTTCAATTTCTATTTTGCCCTCTGGTTCTAGAATGTCAGGGCAATTTTCCTTGAGAATTTCTTGAAGGATGATTTCTAGGCTCCTTTTTTGATCATGGCTTTCAGGTAATCCAATAATTTTTAAATTATCTCTCCTGGATCTATTTTCCAGTCAGTGGTTTTCCAATGAGATATTTCACATTGCCTTCTATTTTTTTCATTTGTTTGGATCTGTTTTATAGTATCTTGATTTCTCATAAAATCATTAGCTTCCATTTGCTGCAATCTAATTTTGAAGGAATTATTCTCTTCTGTGAGCTTTTGAAATTCCTTTTCCATCTGGGCAATTTGGCTTTTTAAGGCATTCTTCTCCTCATTGGCTTTTTGGGCCTCTTTTGCTGTTTTGAGTTAGTCTATTTTTTAATGTGTTATTTTCTTCAGTATTTTTTTGAGTCTCCTTTAGCAGGCTGTTGACTGGCTATTCATGATTTTCTTGCATCATTCTCATTTCTCTTCCCAATTTTTCTGCCCCTTCTCTTACTTGATTTTCAAAATCCTTCTTGAGCTCCTCCATGGCCTGCAACCAATTCATATTTCTCCTGGAAGCTTTTGATGCGGGAGTTTTGACTTTGTTGACTTCTTCTGGTTCCATGTTTTGATCCTTTTTGTCCCCCAAAAAAGGATTCTATGATCTGATTGCACTTCCTCTGCTTGCTCATCTTGCCAGCCAATTACTTGACTTTTGAGCTGTTTGCTATGGTAGAACTCTGCTTCCAGAGTAGAGAGAGCTGTGTCCCAAATTGCTGGGGTTTTCGCAAATGTTGTCAAAGCTATGAGGAAGGTGCCCTCTCTACAGCCACTACAAGCTATGGCACATTGGGGTTCCTCACCCCAGGACCACCACCCAAGACTGTGACCCAGATCCAAGCAGGTCAAAGCAAGAGTGGTTATGTTCTGAATGGTCACTTGATCCCTCTACTATCTGCAGGCCAGGAGTTCTGGAGGCAGCCAAGTGACAGCAGCTTCAGCTGCCATGCCTCTTCTACCTCTAGTCCCAGGGGCAGGGGCCAGACTACACTATTCTGTAACCCAGTTCTAACAGAGTTCCCTACTGACCTTTTACTTTCTCTTTGGCTTTTATGGGTTGAGACGTCTGGAAACTGCCACAGCTGCTTATGATTCACTCTCCTGAAGTCTGCTCTGTTCAGTCTGGGTGGCAAGTCTGGGCCAGCCCGGCTCTGTGGTACTGCACTCGGTTCCCAGCATGGTGCAATGGACCCTTCCTGTCAGCTTGCCAGGCTGCCTTCAGTGGGAGATTTGTTTCTCTCTGTTACTTTGTTTAGAGTCATATTTTACAGGAATTGGAGGTGGTTGGTGCAGGAGCTCAAGGAAGTCCCTGCTTTTACTCTGCCATCTTGGCTCCATCCCCTTTAATTCCAATTTTGGAGAGTTTTGAGAGGTAGTGAGGATTGGAGAAAATATTTACTTTTCTATCTTGTGTTGTCATGTTATCCAAAAGTTATAGTTTTAAGCTTTAGTAATCATATCAGTCAGCCAATAAACATTCATTGAACACCTACCACATGCACAAAGCACTGGGAATATAAATGTGAAAAAGAAAGACAATCCCTGCCCTTAAGGATAGGGGAGAGGGGAGAATACACAAAGGGAAACTGAAAAGGACAGGAGAGGGGAGGAGAAAATGTTCAATGCTGGGGTATAATGGAGAAATCTAGGGTAGTGCATCTGGGTGGGAAATGAAGAGATTGCTGGCCTAGGCATTATCCTTAAATGTATGTCTGTGTTTATAAACTCACATACATACATATATACATGTTGCATTTATGTATATAGTCAATAATTTACCTTCTTATATTAAGATCTCTAGTTCACTTAATTTTTACCCATATGTTGAGCATTTGTACACTGAAATAACTACTACCACTATTCTTCTTCCTACATTTTTCCTAGTTACTGTCTATGCTATCTAGATTATTGAATTATGTGTATATACACTCACATGAATACATGCACATACCTGTATGTGTATATATGTATGTATATATGTTTGCATGCACGCATGCATATATTCTTTCTTCTGATCTACTGTCCACAAAATCTAGATTACTAAATATGTGTGTATGTGTACATACATATGTTAAATTCAAATATATAGATATGTGTATGTGCATATATGTTGCATATATATGCATATGCAATAGTCTAGAAATCATAGTAGCTAGAAAGAAAGAATGTGTATATGTATGTGTGTGTATTTTAAGCCATATTAAAAGCATCATAGCATCCAGCATTAAGTGTATAGGATAGTATTCAGGACAAAAAGAATATAGGAAGAGGGATAGTAGTAGAGGTGCTCGAGCCAGATTTCAATACTGCACAACCTATGGGTAAAAATGAAGTGAATTAGAGATCCTTTTGCAACAAGGCAAATTTGACTTTATCTCTATCACTGAGCCTTGGTGGAATGGAGCTCATGATGGGCACACGGCTCTGGAAAGGCATTCTGATTCAAAAGAAAGAGAGTAAGTTATGTGTATATTAAGAAGATATTATTGATGTGAGGAAATTCAGAAGTCAGAGGGAAAACATGATGGAGAACATTGGAGTGATGTTAAATGGAGGTAGAACCTGAAGAAATATAGCCAATGTTCATGCATCAGATCATTTGAATATAAAGAGGAATTAGATGAGGAGTTTGGGAAACAGATCACACACTTGTCACAGAGGCATGTTGTATAAGAGATGACAGTCTTTGATTTCCCAAATATATGACAGATAAAATTATCTGTTTCAATCAGAACAGCTAACAAATTTTTTTGACTCACCTTAATGACAAGATTTTATCTTCCAAAGGGTATATGAAGCAATTAAAGGAGTTGCCATTTTGGATTTTATTCTCACCAAGTTGATTGAAATGGCAATTTAAAAAGAAATCTTAGGTCATGTTAAAAAAAATTGTGTCCAGTATTAAGGAGATGATAGGCATGCTGTCCTAGTCAGACCACCTCAGGAGTACTGTGTTCAGTTCGGTGAGTCAAATTTTCATTAAGACATTGATAAAATTGCAGAGCATCCAAAAAGGACAACCAGATTTGTGAAAGGCCTTGAGATCATTATATAGTAGGACCAAATGAACTGGGGATGTTTAGCCTGAAGAAGAAAAGACTTAGTTGTTTTCAAGAATTCAAAATTCTGTCATGTGGAACATGTAATAGACTTGTCTCAATCTATTATACCGTGTCTTGTTGGTCTCAGAGGGTGGAAATAGAAACAACAAATAGAACTTGCAAAGAGAAAAATTTTGTCTTGTTAGAATGAAAATCTTTCTAACAAAACAACCCAAAAGCCTAATGGGCTTCAGTAAAGGAGAACACAAAGAGCTTTGATTCTGAAATCAGTGGAATTAGGTTCAAATCCCATCTCTGACATTTATAATCTCCTTAGGCCTTAATTTCCTTCCCTATAAAATGAGGAAATTGGACTAGAGCAGGAGCTCTTAACATGAGGTCCACAATACCTCCCCTAGCACCCTGGGGGTCAATGGATAGATTTTACTGTGAACTTGGATGGGGGTTGGAATACGTATTGGTGTGTATTGACCTTTAAGTGAAATTTAGCATTTCCTTCAATTATGAATGTAGGCAACAAACATGATTCTGAGAAGAAATCTATATATTTAATCAGTCTGCCAAAAGGGTCCAACACACCAACAAAAAAGGTGGGGGTCTAAGAACCCTTGGACTAGATGGCCTCTGAAGTCCTTTCCAGATATTTTCCTATTATCCTTTGAGAGAGATGAGAAGAGGTAGCACAGCACCTTTATCAGAGGCCTGCGTGCAATGGTTGATTGATTATTATGGGGGTGTGTTGCAGGGATAATTCTCATTCAGTTTGCACCAAAAGGTCTCTGAGGTCCTTTCATACTGTGAGATCCTGTGATTCTTCTGGCTATTGCCACTTCCCTGTCACTGACTGCTCTTTCTAACGTTGTTTTGTAATATTTTCAACTCCTGGGAGTGTTTGCAACTTTATTTTTGTGTGCACATCTTTTCTACTTGGAGGCACTTTGGCAACTTGAAAAGCAGAAAGATAGCAGGAAAGAAAAAGTGGTCAATATTTTATTTTAATTGCAACTTAATAAAAAGAATAATAGTTTGCTAAAACAAATGATCAATCAAATAAACATCTGCCGGGTCCCCCCAGATTTCATAATGTATTCATGAGTATGGGATTCCTAATCAGGTCACAACATCCAGAGAATTTTCAGCAATGTAATCCTATCATCATTTCATGAGTGAGTTGGAATGAATGCAGCATAATAGTTTTGAGTAAATTACAAATGCAATTAATCTTTCTATTGTATTTTTTTCCATTTCATTTTAAAGGCTTTATTGTTCCCATTCATGTTACAGGAAAAAACAAAGTATGTTACTTCTAGAATGAAAGGGATATTTCAAAACATAGATTTGAAAAATCCTATTTCAATGTGCAGCCTGAGATTCTGGTGATATTAGGGTTTATATACCATTCTCTCACAAAGTAGCAGGTTTGTTGTTGTTAGGTTTGTTTGGGTTTTTTTTGCCAATTCTAGGATTTGGATTATTGAAATGAAAATGTGCAGCAGGTCATAAGTCAAGCTCCTCTGGGACTTGTTATATAGTAAATACCTAAGGGTTGTTCATTTTTTTTAGAGTACTTTATTGTATCTCAACAGGATATAGAAGAAAGGGAATATACAAGTAAAAAGAGGGAATTTTTCTGAGATTGTATATTATTATTATTCACAATTCTATTTCTTTGGTGGGAAATTAGAGTTTAGGAAAAAAAAATCAGAGTGAGAGGAACCTTAGAAATCTAGAAACCTTAGAACCATAACTAAGGCAGAATGATTTGGTTTTGTTCCATGTGGATAGGATTTGGAAAACATCTTGGGGTACTTAACAGTACTTCAGCAGTAGAAACAATTGAGTTTAATACCTAATTAGCAAGACTTAGTTAAAATAGAAAAGTACCAGGTATCATTCTTTGGCCTCTTTTCAAGTTAGCTTTTCTCCAGCCTGGTCCCACACTTAATAGGCAATACCCTGTCTATCAGTGACTTCTTGGAATGAACAATACTGTGTCCTTCAATCTTTGTTGTTGCTGCTGTTCAGACTTTTTAGCTGTGTCAGACTCTTTGTGACCCCATTTGGAGTATTCTTGGTAAAGATACTGGAGTGGTTTGCCATTTGCTCATTTTACAGATGAGGAATTAAAGCAGACAAGGTTAAGTGACTTACCCAGGGTCACACAATTAGTAGGTAAGGGCAGATCTGAACTCATAAAGATCAATCTTCCTGCCTCTAGGCCCAGCATTCTATCCATTACACCACCTAGCTGCCCCAATTATTTGATTGAATAATGTAAATTGAATATATTTAGAATTGGGGAGGATTTTGGGAAGACGGCAGAATAAAACAGAAGATACTGAGCTCTCCAAAATTCTCCCACAAATGAGATAAACTATCACTTCAAAGAATTTTGCCAGAAATAATTAAAAATTGGGGTAAAGCAATGTAGAGCTTATATCAGATTGCATGCCCTCTTGGGGAGGGAGAGGGGGAGGAGAGAGAGAAAATTTAAAACTTATGGAAGTGAATGTTGAAAACTAAAAATAAATAAATTTACCAAAATTGGGGTAAAGTAGTTGTCCTGTTAAGACAACTTGGGAGTATTTTAGGGAAGACCCAATCTCCACAGGTGGATGTTTGACCTGATTGAAGTGCAAACACCTCCAGGCAGACTCAGCCAAATCAATAAACAAGGCCAGGAACAGCTGTCAGCCTGCAGCCTTGACTTCAGGAACTTTCACTTCACAGACAGTGTGAAGGTCAGACAACTGTGTAGAAGACTGAGAGACCCTCTGATGTCATGGGATGCCAGGCCCAGTTGTGCTGACCAGATGTGGTTCAAGGCTGTGGCTATGGCTGAGGAGGAACAAGCATATGCCTGATGAGTGTGGTAGCAAAGAGGTAAGGACCCTTCTGGCTGTGGGCACTTGCAGGAGACTAGAATCCCTGGTTTTGGTTGCAGTACAGAGGGGAGAGCTAAAGTTTGCATCCCTAGGAGGGACTGCAGGGAACAAGAGAGTTTGTGGTAAAAGGGTGGCTAGGGACCCTAGCCATAGCTCAAGGGCAGAGAGGAGGGCCTGGAGGCTGGGCCCCCAGACAAAGCTCATAAAAAGCCTCAAGCACCATCCCCCCACACCTCAGGACTAGAACATGACTACAATAATAAGCTGCTAAAACATTAATAATACTGAGTAAGCAAAGGAGAAAATATCTCACCATGGATAGTTACTATGGAGATAGAGAGGATCTGGGTTCATACTCAGAAGAAGGTGGTGAAGTTTAAAAAAAGTCACTCCTACTTCAAAGAAAAACATCAAATGATCACAAGCTCCAAAAGAGTTCTTGGAAGAACTTAAAAAGGACTTTAAAAATCTGAGACATTGATAAAAAATTAGGAAAAAACAATAAGAACAATCCAAGAAAATCAAGGAAATTATCAAAAGAGTCAACCAATTGGAAAAAGAGATTCAAAAACTTAAGGAAGAAAACACTTCTTTAAAAATTAGAATTTGATGGCAGCTAGGTGGTGCAGTGAATAGAGCACCTACCCTGGAATCAGGAGGACCTGAGTTCAAATCCAGCCTCAGACACTTGACACTTACTAGCCCTGTGACCTTGAGCAAGTCACTTAACCCCAATTGCCTACCCTCCCTTCTCCAAAAAAAGCAAAAACAAAAATTTTGAATTTGGCAAGTGGAAGCTAATGACGTTATAAGACACAAGAAATAATAAAACAAACAAAAAAGAAATAACAAAATAAAATCAAGATAATAAAAAAGGAGAATATGAAATTTCTCATTAGAAAAACAACTGATCAAGAGAATACATCAAGGAGATACTGTATAAGAATTATTGAGCTACCTGGAAGTTATGATTAAAAAAGAGTCTAGACATAATATTACAAGAAATTATTAAGGAAAATTGCCCTGATGAAGTTCTAGAATGAGAGGGTAAAATTGAAGTGCAAAAAAAAATTCATCAATTAACACCTAAAAGAAAGCCCAAGATGAAAACTCACAAGAACATCCTATCCAAGTATTGAAGCTCTCAGGTTAAGGAGAAAATACTACAAGTAACAAGAAAAAAAATTTAAATACTGTGGATCTATAGTCAAGATAACAAAAGACCTAGCAGCTTCTACATTAAAAGACCAAGGACTTGGAACATTATATTTCAAAGAGTAAAATAGAGCAACCAAGAATAACTTACCCAGCAAAGCTTAGTATAATCCTGAATGTTTTTAAAAATATACATTTAATGAATTGAAAAAATTTCAGGTATTTGTGACCAAAAGATGAGAACTCAATGGAAAATTTGACATATAAATTCCAGGAGAAAAATAAGATAAGAATTAAAGATCAATTATAAGAGACTCAATAAAGTCAAACTGTTTACTTCTTACATGGGAAGTATTATCTGTACTCTTAAGAATAGAATCATTATTTGACAGTTTGAAAGAGCTTATATGGATAGAAGGCTTGAGGTTAAGTTGAGTATTATGAGATAATTTAAAAAATAAAATTGGGTAGGGAGAGGTAAAATGGAGCAATTATCACATACAAATGAGACATGAATGGAAGAACTGTTACAGTGGAAGGAGGAGTGCGTGGAGGGCTGGTAGTGCTGGAACCTTATTCTCATTGGAACTGGATTAAAGAGAAAATAATGTATATAAAAGTAGAAGGGTAGACAAGTATAAGAAAGGATATAAGAGTCTCCTAGAAGGGTGAAAGAGTCTCCTAAATTTATAAAGAAATAGGAGGGCAAGGGGACAGAAAGAGAGGGACTTTTGGAAGGGTGTGTAGATGAAGAAAGAGGAGGGTGAGGGGAATTCTTAGAGAGTTGGTTGAGTTAAGGAATAGGAGGGTAAGGAGAGGACAAGGAAAGAATTCTTTAAAAAGGTATGAATTTGGGAAGTAGTGGTGTGAGGAGGGTTAGGAGAGGATGAGAAGGATAATAGTGAGAAAAAATAGAATGGAAGGAAATACACATAACTTTGACAGTGAATAGGATTAACTTGTCTATAAAATGGAAACCATTGGCAAAATGGATTAAAAGTCAGAATCTGACTATATTGTTTAAAAGAAACATGTTTAAAAATAAAAGATACAGAGTTAAAATAAAGGGCTGGAGTAAAATTTATTATGTTTGATCTGAGGTTAAAAGAAAGCAGGGATAGTAATCATAATTTCAGACAAAGTTAAAGCTAAAATAGATTTAGTTAAGAGCTAAACAGGAAAACTACATTATAATAAAAGGTACCATAGAGAGTGAAGCAATATCAATATTAAACCTATATGCACCAAATGCTATATCATCTAAATGTTTAAAGGAAAAGTGAAATGAATTACAGGTAGATATAGATGGTAATACTGATAGTGAACCTTCCTCTCTCAAAATTAGATGAATCTAATAAAAAACAAATATGAAAGAAGCTGAGGAGGTGAATAGAATCTTGGATTATCTAGATACGATAGCTGGAGAGAATTGAATGGGAATAGAAAGGAATACTTCTTTTTCTCAGTGGTACATTATGCCTTTACAAAAATTGACCACATATTAAGACATAGAAACTTTACAATTAAATGCAGAAAAGCAGAAATATTAAATGCATCTTGTTCAGGTCACAACGCAATAAAAAATTATATTCATTAAGGGACCATGGAAACACAGATTAAGAACTAATTGGAGATTAAACAACCTAATCTTAAAGAATGAGTGAGTTAAAGAACAAATTATAGAAACAATTAGTAATTTGATTAATAAGAATTATAATGAGAAAACATACCAAAACCTATGAGATGCAGCAAAAGCAGTAATCAGAAGGTAATATTTATCTCTAAATGCTTATATCAATAAAATAGAGAAAGAGCAGATGAATGAATTGGGTATGCAATCAAGAAAACTAGGAAAAGAACAAATGAAAAATTCTCAATTAAACACCAAATTGGAAATCTTAAAAGTTAAAGGTGAGATTAATAAAATTAAGTGAAGAAAACCATTGAATTAATAAATAAAACTAGGAGGTGGTTATATTAAAAAAAAATAGATAAAACAATTGGTTGATATGATCTTTAAAAAGAAAGAGAAAAAAAAATCCAAATCACTAGTATTAAAAATGAAAAGGGTGAATAATACCACTAATGAAATTGAAATCAAAGCAAAATGAGTTATTTTGCCCAATCATATGCCAATAAATTTAACAATTTAAGTGAAATGGAAGAATATTTACAAAAATATAACCCTTCTAGATTAACCAAAGAGGGAATAGAATATCTAAATAAATTTATTTTAGAAAAATAATTGAACAGGCCATAAATGAGCTTCCTATGAAAAAAGTGTCAAGACCAGATGGATTTACAAGTGAATCCTACCAAACATTTAAAGATCAACTAATTCCAATATTAAATAAATTATTTGGAATAATAGGTAAAGAAGGAGTTCTATCAAACTCTTTTTAGGAAATAAATATGGTACTGATACCTAAACCAGGAAGAGCAAGAACAGAGAAAGAAAATTATAGACCATTTTCATTAATTCAAAAATCCTAAATAAATTATTAGCTATGAGACTACAATAGTAGATTACAAAAATTATACATTGTGACCAAGTGGGATTTATAACCAGAATGCAGTGATAGTGTAACATAAATCTATTAACATAATTGGTTATAACAACAGCAAAAGTAACAAAAATCATATATCAATAGATTCAGGAAAAACTTTTGATAAACTGATTTTTAAAAAAAAAACCCTTATTCTTATTAAAAAACACTTGAAAGCATAGTTGTAGAGGGATTTTCCCTTAAAGTGATAAGTATTTACCTAAAAACATCAACATGCATTATTTGTAATGGGGATAAGCTACATGTTTTCCAAAGAAGATCAAGAGTGAAACAAGGATATACATTAACATTTGTATCATTCAATATTATTTTAGAAATGCTAGCTATAGCAATAAGAAAAAAAAGAACTTAATGGTATCAGAAGGGGAAATAAAGTAATAAAACTATTTCTTTTTGCAGATGAAATGATAATATACTTGGAAAATCCTAAAGATTCAACTAAAAAGTTAGTGAAAACAACAATTTTAGCAAAGTAGCAGGATTTAAAACAAGCCCACATAAATCATCAGCATTCCTATATATCACAAACAAAACCCTGCAAGAAGAAATAGTAAAAGACGCTACATTTATAATAACTCTAGACAGTCTAAGACGCCTGGGAGTATGCCTGCCAAAGGCAATGAAGGAGCTATATGAACAAAGTTAAAAAAAAAACAAACAAACCACTTATACAAATGAAATCAGATTTAAATAATGGGAAAATATTAATTGTTCATAGGTAGGCAGGGCAATGTTAAAAAATGACAATTTTACCTAAACTAATTTATATAATCAATGCCATCTCGCTTAAATTACCAAAAAATTATTTCACTGAATTACAAAAAGTAATTTAAAAAATTCATTTGGAAGAACAAAAGGTCGAGAATGTCAAAGGAATAAATAAAAACAAATGTAAAGGAAGGAGATTTAGCAGTACCAGATCTTAAACTATAGTATAAGGCAGCAAATTGTCAAATCCAGTACTGGCTAAACCTAAGAAATAGAAAGACAGATCAGGAGAACAGAGTAGATATACAATAGAGAGTAGTAAATTGTTATAGTAACTTGTGTTTGACAAATGCAAAGATATAAACTTTTGGGATAAGGATTCATTAATTTTGGGATAAGAATTCATGGTAAAAATTATTGGGAAAGCTTGAGAACAGTTTGGCAAAAATTGGGCATAACCCAATATCTTACACCATTTACCAAGATAGGGACAAAATGGATATATGACCCAGATATAAAGGGAGATAACATAAGAAAATCAGAAAAATATCAGACTTATAGGTAGGAGAACAAATTATGAATAAACAAGAGACAGAGAGTTTGTGAGGTATAAAATGGATAATTTTGATTATATGAAATTTAAAAAGATCTGTATAAATAAAACCAATATAGCCAAGATTAAAAGGAAAACAGAAAATTAGGAGAAAATTTTTATAGACAGTTTCTTAGAAAAAGGTCTCATATCTCAAATGTATGGAGAACTGAGTCAAATTGATAAAAATATGAGTCACTCTTCACTTTATAAATGGTCAAAAGATATAAACAAGCAGTTTTTCAATAAAAAAATCAAAATTATATATTCTAAATCATTATTGATTAGAGAAATGCAAATTAAAACAGCTCTGGGATATCATCTTACACCTATCAGATTGACTAAAATGATCGAAGGGGAAAGTGACAAATGTTGGAGAAGATGCAGAAAAATTGGGACACTAATTCATCGCTACTAGTGGAACTGTCACCTTATCCAACCATTTTGGAGAGCAATCTGAAATTATGCCCAAAGGGCTATAAAATTGTGTATAACAGTGGTTCTCAACTCTCCTAATGCCACAACCCTTTAATACAGTTCCTCATGTTGTGGTGACCCCCAACTATAATATTATTTTCGTTGCTACTTCATAACTGTAATTTTGCTACTGTTATGAATTGTAATGTAAATATCTGATATGCAGGATGTATTTTCATTGTTACATATTGAACATAACCCAGAGGTTGAAAACCGCTGGTATATAACCTTTGACCCAGCAATACCACTCTTAAGTCTGTTTACCAATGTGATTAGGAAAAAAGGAAAAGAACTTATATGTTCTAAAATATTTATAGCAGCTCTCTTTGTAGTGGCAAATAACTGGAAATTAAAGAGACACTCATCAATTAGGGAATGACTAAACAAGTTGTGCTGTATGATTGTGATGGCATACTACTTTGTTATAAGAAATAATCAGCTGGTTGCTTTTAGAAAAATATGGAAAGACTAAGATAAAATAATGAAGAATGAAATGAGCAGAACCAAGAGAATATTGTGTACAGTAACAGCAATATTATTCCAAGAACACTTTGAATGACTAAGCCATTTTGAATATTATAAGTACTTAAATAATCTACAAAGGACCTATGAAGAAAGATGCTATCCACATCTGGAGAAAGAACTGATAAATAAAAGTAGGCATAGTATGATTATATATATGTGTGTGTGTGTATGTGCATGTGTGTATATATATATATATATATATAACACATATACATATATAATGCATATCTGTGTCTAAGGGTAACCTTCTCTAGGGTGAAGCAGAGAGGCAAGGAGAAAAAAGTGTACAACAGGGAACAAAAGAAAACTTAGAAGGAGGCACAGAAAAGAAGGGTAGCTTTGAAAATGATGTGTAGTATTTATTATACAGGTTTTTAAAAAAATGGTGTGAAATGGAAATCCATGCTTTTCTATTGAATCTTCTTTTTCTGATGTACTATGTATGTATTTTATCTTTTTTGTATTGAAATTTAAAATGAATGACAATTTTAAAAGAATATATTTAGAATTTATCACACTTCTGCTGTTTCCTCAAGCAAAGAAAACAAATGAGAGCATAAAAATAGCCTTTTGTTATTGCTATTTTAATGGCAAGATGAGAAAAGCACGTTAAAAATTTTTAGTGCATACTCAGAGTTACAGTTTCACAGGATTATTTTTCTCTATTTTGTTTGCAAAATGTATTTCAATACTTTATGAAACTATGATTTTATTGATGTGGTTTCTTTTTTCTACCAATACTGATAACAGTCCCAACTTGGTGGATGGTCTTGGAGAGTTGCTGTAGATGAAATATACATTATCCTGCACTCAGCATTTAGTTAGGTTGGTCCTTGGCCAACAGACACAGAATCTGTCACGGGGACCTGATCCCACACAAACCTTTCAGGCTTGGCAAAACCTATTGGAGCTTGTATTACCTAAAAGAGTGACTCTCAAACTTTTTGGCCTCAGAACTTCTTTGCATTCTTTAAGATTATTGAGGGCCTCGCCAAAGAACTTTTGTTTATGTGGGTAATATTTATTGTTTTTGATTACAATGCCTTGGTATTATTATCAAAGTAGCTCTGTCCTTGAAGACGCTCTGAAAAGGTCTTGGGCCCCCCAGGGGTCCCTGGACCACACTTTGAGAACCATTGACCTAGAATGTAAGCTCTTTGAGGGCAGGGGCTGATTCATTATTATCTTTGTACACCCAAAGGGCTTGGCCCAAGCAAAGAGGATTACTTCTTGAGAGACTGGCTCAAAGCAGGAAAGGGCAGATGGAGCTGTTGGGGTTTTATAGTATGCAGTAGGAGAAAAGAGGAACCTTAGGGCAGATGGTCTGGATTTTCTCAGTAAAAATAAAGAGCAAAATCATTGAGGGCAGAACCTCTTTTGTTTTTGTATTTTTTCCCTCAAATTCTAGCAGTCCCTGACATACAGTAAGTGCTTAATCATTAATTGATTCCTGGGGTAGGGTTGTGCAGAAGTAGGGTTAAGAGAGGCTTTGGACTAGATGCTCACTAAATTTCTCCCTTTAGATGCTAAGGGTCTATGAATATTGGTCATCTCAAGATCCTACTTTAATATCTCAACTAATGATGCTTCTTTGCAAATAGTAGCTATTTAATAAGTGTTTTTTGTATTGGATTGAATTCAAATGAATGAGGCATAAAAACTCTAAACACTTTATTCTAGATACTAGACAAAGAAGGACATTTTCAAATGGAGACATTTGAAATACTAGTACAATCTGTTCTTCCTTTAAGAAGAATGAATCTTTGTTAGAGTGAACAAATAATAAGCTCAGTGGGATCTTGTATTCTCTACATCTTTCTTTGCCAACATGTGATGGCAAAGATGTGTTCTACTGTGGAAGGAATCTTGTTCTGCGTGTTTACTTGGTGAACCCAAATGAATTCTCCAGCAAAACTGAATGTGATTTAATAGTTGTTATGTCTGGTTTTGAACAATAAGTGTCAAATCAACATTAAAAGACCCCCCCACCCCCAACTTCTACTTCTTCTACCACAACATCACATTTGTTACCTTAGTATTCCTTTATTAATACAGACTATTTATTCTCAGAATTATGTCAGTTGACACTTCATTAAATTATTAAATATTTATAAATTCCCCTAATGTCTTGTTCTGCACATTGCGTATTACTCCTTGTAAGCAATTACTCCTTGTCAACTTGAAGATTTTTTTTAATACTTAGATAGGAGTTCTATGTCCTAAAAATATCCCAAAGCCTCCAAACTGGTGACTGTTTTCTCCTTCTATGTAAAAGCGTAAGGATTGTTTTCCCCTTTCCATTATTCATTTTGTTCTCAAGAAAAATGTTTGAAACTCTAACCTGCCTCCTTGTCTCACATTTAGTAATAACTTCTGTGGTGTTCTGGACATCGATTTAGATGTCTCCTTTTATCTCTGTGTACTTTGGAAGTTCTATCATTATAATGCCAAAGTGCTCAGACAAATATATGAGATGCTACAAGACAGGGAGATAAATTTCTCCACACTTTCCATTACATTTTAATGGTGGGAAGTAGAATGGAGGAGACAGATAGAGAATGGCAAGGATTGGGATCATGGAGACTCTTTGATCATTTGCTGTGTTCATGGTAATAAGTCAGGCTTTGGCTACTTTTCCCTATATTTTTGAATCCTGGAAAAGGGGACCATGTAAGTTAAGTGAGAGTAACAGTGATCTTACTATGCATATGACAAATCCAAAGGCTTGTTATAGCTCTGCCTTCAGGGCAATTCCATACCACAAAATTCTCTTACAGCTTTAATGTGTTTAATGCAGTCCAGTAACACTTTGCTATATGACTTTGTCAAAGTCGTTTGACTTCTTTTGGCTTGAATTTTCCTGTCTACAAAATGAACGATATTGATCTACATTATTCCTAAGGACCCTTCTAGCTCTAACGTCTTGTATTCTAAGTGCCATCTCTAACGGTCAATGTTCAAAGTTTTAAGGTTCCTCCCAGCACTGATATTCTATAATTCCTTAGTTGTTCTTTCAACAATAAAATTCTTTGGACAGTATCCAAGATAGATCTGTATTGTTGTAGAAAGTGTTATAACAAACATTCCATTTTATTTGTCTACCAATATAATTTAAAACAATTAGTTAGTGAAACATGAATAGCGAGCTCTGACAAAAGGCCAGTTAGGTACATCCTGAAATTCACTGATCTTGCAGTCTAATAACTTTCAGCACCTACTATATTAATGATGTCTCCTTCTTCCATACCTGTTATGAGCATGAAGGTACTTTCCCTTCCTGACATTTATTTTCTTTTATCATTGTCTTGTTTCATTAATTTAATTTTTCTGATTAATATTTATTCTCTCTCTCTCATTCCTTCCTCTATCTCCTTCTCCCTCCCTCTCCGATAGCCCCAACCCATTGAAACAAAAAAAGGAAAGAAAAAGAAAGAAAGAAAGGAAAAGAAAACTGTCATAATAAATATTCATATTCAAGAAGAGCTGGCCATGTCCAAAAATGTATTGTCTCCTGAATTTTAAGTCCATCACATCTCCAGCAAGAAGTAGGTTCATCTTTGGTCCTCTGAAATCAAGGTTGGTCATTTCTTTAACCAGAGTTCTGTCTTTTAAGTTCTGATATCCATTTTGGGAGATCTCAATTAAATTCATCCTTTTCATTTGCTTAATTTTGTTTTCTTAAAAAAAAAATAAGAGTAGAATGGAGACTTGAGCATGGCTATTCTTGGACCAAAAAAATGGTATGTGTTTACTCTTTGTCCTTTTGGGCTGTCTCTGAGATAGTTGGTAATGACAGTTTTTCACTATCACTTATCATTGTTTGTCAGGCTTAAGTCAGGAAGCCATAGGGGTTAGCCAACTGAAAAGACACCAGCTAACAAGAAACTTCTCCTGAGACATTTCCTGCTGATAGAGAAATGCAAAATTCTACCAGGGGCCACATGCTCTCAGGAGCCACCACTATACTCAGATGGAAATGCTTCCAATTTTAGAGATAATTTTATTGATTGCCTCATAAGGTGTCTTCCCACCTTCTGTGATTTGGATACAAACAGGGAAACCAGAGCATCATCATTTAATTGAGCCACTCATCTCAAGTACAGGGAAATACACACGTACACATGTTTATGTGTGTGTATATATGTATATGTCTATATATGTCTCTCTCTCTGTGTATACACAGACACACAGACACAGACACACATATAGACATACACACTCTAGCCCAGAGCATCACAGTTTAGTTGTGCTACTCATCTCAGATATATAGGAGATATATCTATATCTATATCCGTATATTTGATGAGTCCTCTTCATCTACTTCCTCCTTAGTTCCTTTCTATCTGGCTTCCATTCCTGTAGCTTTGCTTCACACATACTCAAATAATAACTTCCAAATCCAATGGATTCCTTATGTTCTTTCTCCTCCTCAATCTTTCTAAAGCCTTTGACCTATCTGACCAAGTGCCTCTTGTTGGACAATTTCTCCTGCGGTGTGATGTATGGGAAAGAGCAATGGACATGAAGTCAGGTACTGATTCTACTGAACTACCCATGAATTACATTTTATTTCCTAGCAAAATTCTTGACATGTTAAAAGGATAGTATATAAATACCTCTCATTATAATAAAAAGAGCTAATTGAAACCTTAGAAATCATCAATTGAAGCAATTTGGAGTGTTGAGCCTGGAGGGAAAAAAAATGAAAATACCTAGCATTTTTAGAGCACTTTAAGTTTTATAAAGTACTTTACAATTATTATCTCATATGATCCTTATCACAACTTTGTGAGGTAGGTGCTATTATTATTGCTGATTTTGTTATTGTTGTTGGCAATTTGGTCTCCATTTCCTCTGCTTCTTTGAAAACCAGCCTGCTCTCCTGGTACTTCTCAGTTCACATATTATTGAAGTCTAGCCTGCAGAGTCTTAAGTACAACCTCACTGGTATGTGAAATGAGCACAATTGTTCTGTAATTTGAACATTCCTTGGCATTGTCCTTCTTTAAGACTGGAACATAAACTGATCTTTTCCAATCCAGTGACCAATGTTGTGTTTTCCAAATTTGCTGGCATATTGATTACAGCACTTTTAACAGCTTCATCTTTTAGGGTTTTAAATAGTTCAGTTGGAATTCCATCATTTCCACTAACTTTATTATTAGCAATGCTTCCTAATTCTCAATTTACAGATGAGGAAAGTGAGTTAAACATAGGTTAACTGACTTACCCAGGGTTACATAACTAGTAAATGTCTAAGGCTAGATTTCAACTCAAGTCTTCCTGACTCTTGACCCAGTGCTCAATCCACCCTGCCACCTAATTGCCTCGTTCACACATTTTACATTAACAAAGTATTGAACTTTAATTAGATTTAACAAAATACTTAGATTAACAAAGTTTTAGATTAATAAGGTATTTTGGGATCCTGATTCTGCCACACTCTATTTTATGTTTTATTTTGCCTAACCTAAAGATTTGATAAGTATTTATTCTACACTTTAAGCAAGTCATTGATAAAAATGTGAAAAAGTATAGGTCTAGGGACAGATTGTGAGTGTCTCCACTAGGCACCTCTTCATAAATTGAGATGAAACCATTAAAAACTCATCTTTGGATTCAGTCATTTAATCAATTTTGAGTCAACAAAACCATCCTGTTGCCTTGCCCCTATCTCTCCATTTTATCCATGATGACAGCACGACTTTGTTAAAAACTCTACCTACTTTTTCAAATATTTCCATGGCTGTCATGTGGAAGACAAATTTGTCCCATTTTTCTTGGCTTCAGGAGGAAAAGCCTAGGAGCAATGGGTAGAAATTTCAGTGAAATTGATTTAGGGTTTACATAATTCAATTCAATTAATAAACTTTTATTAAGCACCTACTATGTGCCAGGCATTGTGCTAAACACTAGGGATATAAATAAGAAAAAGACAGTCTTTGCTTTCAAGGAGCTTATAATCTACAGTCTTCCCTTCCACATCATGACTTTCCCCATCGTGGTTTCAATATCTCATAGGTTGGCATAAGAAATTAAATGGGAGTTTTGGGGGAGTTTTGAGGAAGCAGCAGATGACATAAAAAAAGTTCAGGAGCTCAGAAATGCATAAAATAACGTATAGTATTGTATAATTTCAACCCAAATTTTATAACAAGGCACCGTAAATACCCCATAAAAGAAAAATAAAAAATTCAGATTTTTTTTCTCTGGCGTGAAGGGAAGATCAAAATATTTTATGCAGATTTTTCAGGCAGAGCCCCTAATCCCTGCAATGTGGAAAGGATAAGTGAAATGGGGGAAAACAACATGCAAAAAGAAGCTGGATGGGGGAGGAACATAAGAGGGGAGGTATCTTTTTCCATGGAGATGAAACCAAGCAGAGTAGCAGATGCAAAATGGAGTAAAGGGAAGTTCAATTCCTGCTCTCCATAAAGGAAGGCTTTGGAAGGAATTTCAGAGAGCACAACTCTGATGGGCTGGTCATGTTGTTTGAAAGCAGAATGCCCACTTGCCAAAAAAGACTTTTGTGGAGAACTCACACAGGGCAAGTGGTAGTCAGAAGTGATACAAAGACACTCTTAAGGTCTCTCTCTCCAGAATTTTTGGAACTGATTGTGTGACATGGGAGATACTGGCACAGGACCACTCAGCATGACATGCCCACATCAGAGAAGGTGCTGTGCTCTATGAGTAAAGCAGAATTGAAACTGCTCAAGGGAAATGTAGGATGTGTAAACTTAGAGTATCTGCCCCAAATGTTCATATGGACTATTTGTACCCAACCTGTGGTAGAGTATTCCAAGTTTGTATTGGTCTGATTAGCCACAGTCAGACATATTGAAACTTGACTCTAGCATAGTGATGTCATTTTGGTCCTCTTTGGAAATGAAGGACGACAACCAACCAATCAACCAGCCAACCCACTAGGACTCCAGAAAGGAGGGGAGAGGAGACCCAGGGAATGGGGAAAGTGTTGAGTACCAAAGTTTGAGATAGCAGCATGGTGATGAGATCAAAAGTGATCAGCCTGTCCTGGGAGGGGCATCTTGTTCCCTGGTTGAAGTCAAGCAAAGCTGCAGATGCAAAGTGGAGAAAGTATAAGAAAATTAATACTAACAACCTGAACTATGGGCTGCCTCAGGTGGCAATCAATTCCTTCTCATCAGAGGCTTTCAAACAAATGCCAAATGACTACTTATTGGGTGTGTTGTAGACCTATTCTTACTAGGTGAGTGTTGGACTGCTTGGCATCTGAGCTCCATTCCAACATTGAGATTCTGTTATTTTATATTTGTTTATCCTTGTGCAAGTCTCTTAACCTTTCCAGGTTTCAACATCTTCATCTGTAGAATGAATAGTTTGCAGTAGATATTAAGGTCCTTTTCAGTTCTAACTCCCTTCATTTTATGATTCCTTGCACTCAGAAATGCCACATTATCCTGCATTTCTAACCATTCCTTTATCTCCTATGATGGCTCCTTATCCTCTGCCCAAGCCCTAATGGTGGGTTTTCCTCAACAGTCTATTTGCAGTTCTTTCTTCTTCCTATACTACCCCCTTTTTACCAGTCCTACTAAATCCCACATCTTTTGCTATCATCTCTATGTAGAAAATTATCAAATATTTATCTCTAGGCCTAACTTCCCTACTGGATGTCCAACTCACATCTCCAGCTGCTACATTCACTTGGAGGTTTCACTATCACCTTAAATTTATAACATTTATAAGATAAAGCTAATTATTTATATTTAAAATCTGCTCTTTCTTCTAACTTCATCATTCATGCAAGTGGTCCACCATTCAGTGTTAGGTTCCAATAAACTCAAGTAGACCAATTTGCCTAAGAAGTAGAGATTCAAGAGAGGTAGACTAGAACCAGATGGGATATGGACTTTAAAAGCCTAACAGAGGAGTCTGTATTTAATCCTAGAGTTGAGAAGACCTTGTAGTTTCTTGAGCAGCAAAGCATCAGAACTTTCCTTCAGGAACATCAAATTGGCAACTCAATGGAAAGGAAATGGGAAAAAGAGACTGGACAGATGGAGACCAATTCCAGGGTTACTGAAATAGTGTAGACAAAAGGTGATAAAGAACTATACTAGGGTGGTAGCTATGTGATTAGAGAAAGAGGGAAATACAGGACATGTAGAAGTAGAATCAAAAGGTCTTAGAATATGATTAGATGTAAAGTGTGAGAAAAAAGGTAATAACCAAGGACAAAGTCAAGATTGCAAATTCTGGGGCCCTCAAAAGAAATAAGGACATTAGGAAGGGTGAATCTTGTCCTAATTTTCCAAAAAGGGAAGAGAATGGGAACTACAAATTATAGGAAAGTAAATTTGACTTTAATGTCTGGCAAGTCTATAATATATTATTAAAGATATAGTTAATGAATATCTGAGAAAGAAAACAGTGACCACAAAAAATTAGTATGGCTTCATCAAGATGCCATGCCAAACACTATGTTAGAGGGGCAAAAGCACTGTATTTGGGGTCAGAGGATCTGGGTTTGAATCCTGGTTCTGTCACATAGTCCCTCTCTGACTTTGGACAAATCACTTTACCTCTCTAGGCCTCAGGTTTTCTCATCTATAAAGTTAAGAAGTTGGATTAGATGTCCTGTAAGGTCTCTTCCAAACATAATTTTTTTAAATAGTTATTAGGCTTGACAATCAGGAGAGTTCTATAGTTTGCCCAGATTTTGGCTAAACATTTGATAAAATCTCTCAGGATTTTTTTTTAGTTTAGTTTTCCCAATTTTATCTAAGCTAGAAGTGCAGAGGTCCCTTACTACAGTTGCTGGATGTGGATATTTTGATCCACTCTCTTTCTGATCTGAGCTGGTTGTCCTCTCTGTAAGGAGCTGGGTGATTCCTTCACTCTAAGAGGCTGACCATATTGGTGCTGGACTTAGTTTGGACACCTAATCTACTTAACCCACTCTAGCTCAGAACTCTCGAGTTCAAGAGATCCACAAGCCTCAGCCTTTTTGGGAGCAGGAATGTAGGCATGAGCCACCATGCCCAGCTTCTCAGGCTATTTTTGTGGTAAACAAAGAAGAAAATGTGGACTAGGCTAACATATAATTAAGGTTATTTGGAACTGGTAAATTGTTGGATCACATGCGAGTAGTCATTAATGATTCAATGATAATTTGGAAGAGGACTAGAGAAGGGATCTGTTATCAGATGTGCAGGATATACAAAGTTTGGTGGGTTTGTTAACATGCTGCATGACAGTTAGGATGAAAAGCAGATCCTGACAGGTCAAAACATTGGATTGAATCTAAGCAGTTGAGATTTTATAGTAATTACAAAGTCTTGTGTACAAAAAAATTATCAATTTCACAAGTACAGGATGGGCAAGCTTGGAAAGACAACAGTTCATCTGAGAAAAGATTTAAGGGTTTTAGTGGACTGCAAGTTTGATATGAGTAAACTAATATGGTAGCCAAAAAAACTAATGCAACCTTAAACCACATTAAGTGAGACACAGTAGCCTGGTAATCTGTCCTCCTTAGGCCCCTTCTGGATTGTTATGTCTGAGTCTGAGGGTCATTTCCTAGGAAGGACAGTGATAAATTGGAGAGAAGTAGAGAAAAGACAGCCGAGGTGGTGAATGAACTCAAGTGGACTCTACATAAGAATGAGTTGAATGAAATGGGGATTTTTTTAGGCTGGAGAAAAAAAAGTTTAGTCACAACACAACAGCTGTCTTCAAGTTATTTGACGGACTGTCATTTAGAAGATGGATTAGGTTTGTTCTATTTGGCCCAGTGATCAAAACTAGGACCAATGCAGAGGAATTGCAAAGTGGAACATTTAGGCCAACTAAAAGGACAGATTTCCTAAAAATAGAATCTGAAACATACTGTCTCAGGGTGTTGTTGTAGGTTTCCCTCCCCTAAATTCATCAAGCACTTTGAGGTTATGCGGTAGAGAGGGCTTTTGTTCAAGTATGAGTTGACCTAGAGAAGAAGTAACAAACGTGCAACGTTCCTGAGTATAGCCTGAACCAGATTAAAATGTAATTGGGAAACATTTAACAAAATAAATAAAAATATAATGGAACATAGATAATGTTAATATGTGCTTTTCTAAGTCAATGTGCAGGCCACAGGGATCTTCTTGTACTGTTCAGTGGTTCCCATTTCAATTTAAGTTTGACACTATAGGTTCACAGGAACTCCTGAAGTCCTTTCCAACTATTAAATTCTGGGGTTCTCTGATTCTGAATAGCATCCTAACATGTAGGTAGTTAAGAGATCAGGATCTGTAGTCAGAGGGGCTAGGTTCAAATGCAACTTTTGTCTCCTACTTACTGTGATCTTGGCAAGTTCATGAGTCTCTCTGATCATCAGTTTTCTCATCTGTAAAATAAGGAGGAGGATTGATCCTATGTCTTCTATATCCAATCTTTCCCCCCAAATCTACCAACCATACTACTTCCAGAATCATTTTCTTTATGCATAGAGTTAGTCTTCTGGTCAAAAATCTTCAGTGTTTTCCCATTGTCCACTAAGTAAATTTTCAACGTTTGCTGGGATTTAAAGCCTTTCACATTCTTAACCTTTTGTTGTTGTTCAGTTGTTTTAGTTGTGTCCAATTCTTCATAACCCCAATTAGGGTTTTCTTGTCAGAGATACTGGAGTGATTTGCCATTTCCTTCCCCAGTTCATTTTACAGATGAGAAAACTGAGGCAAAAAGGATTGAGTGATTTTCCCAGGTCACACACAGATACTTTTTATAAAGTATCTGAGGCCAGATTTGAACTCATGAAGATGAGTCTTTCTGACTTCAGGTCTGGCACTCTATCCTCTTTGTCACTACACTACCTTTACAGCAAAATCTCATCATAATCAATGATATATGCTTTGTCCCAGTTATTGTTGAGTTATGTCTGACTCTTCATGACCCCATTTGAGGTCTTTTAGACAAAGATACTGGAGTGGTCTGCCGTTTCCTTTTCCAGCTAATTTTACAGATAAGGAAATTAAAGTAACTAGGCCTAAGTGACTTGCCCAGAGTCACACAGCTAGTAAATGTCTGAGGCTAGATTTGAACTCATGAAGATGAGTCTCCCTGACTCCAAGACCAATGCTTTATCCACTTCACCACCTATCTGCCCATTTGTCCACAGTAGATGATGTTAAAGTTGACTTTCACAGCTAGTTATGTACTGAATGGGTGTTGCCTCAGGCAAACTGAGACCTGGGAAAGACCTTAGCTTAAAAAGTCCAAGGTCTTCCACTGCATCTGGTGACATCTTCACTTGTCCTGATCTGTATCTTGCCACTGGACCAGATGTCTCCAGAGGAGAGAGTGAGACTGGTGACTTTGCACAGCCCTGCCATTGGTCCTCTTCAAGAATGAAGGACAAGCAACAACAAGCAATGGCACATTTTGAGAAGGGAATGAAGGAGTTTATTTAGTCATGGGTCCTTATGACCAAAGGACACTACTTCTATAATGATGAAATCATCAAATCCAGTTTCTTACTCTCCATTTTCCAGTTTCTTTCTCTTCAAATCCATTCTATTGAGTTACCCATTAGAAACTTTCAAAAAGAGACTGGATGATCATCTGTATGTGTGTTTTGGGGGAGGGTATCAGAAGAGATCAGTGCTCTGATTCAGATTTAGCAGGATCCTTTCTGACATACTTTTCAAAATGAAGAGGATTCTCATCCCCATTTGAGCTAAACAATCCTGTAACCCAAGTTTGTCCTGGCTATCATGTTTGTTTCTTTATTTGGCCTGGTTACTCTCCTTTCAAGAAAGTATGTGGCATTGGGACCCAGCTCTTCCGGTCTGTACTTAGCCTTATCTAAAGCACCAGATCTTGGATCTTAGCTCCCATGCCCTATCTACTCATAAGAGCTTTGCTGTAGACAAGGCAGGAACTCAATTCATTTCTCTGAAATTAGGTCCTACTATGTTTAAAATGGAAACAATAGTCCCTATTCTAACATCTCTTTTTTTTCTTTGCTGGATCCATGATTTCATTTGTATAGGGAATTCCCAATGTGAAAACTCCTTCCACTGGTGTATATCTGCAGTTCATTTGTGACCTATCTATAATTTTAATCAAAACTAGGAAAACAGTTTTGTCTTTGGTGAAGATACAGTTCCAACAGAGTTTATTTATTAAATTCTCAAAGATGTTTTGGGATTCATTGCTGTAGTGTTGAGATTTGTATATGTAGTATGCATTTAGGTGGTGTAGTAGAGAGTACTAGACTTGGAGTCAGAAAGATCTGTGTTCAAATCCAGCCTTAGAAATTTTCTAGCTGTGTGACCCTGGGCAAGTCACTTAACTGCTGTCTGCCTTGGTCTTGTTTGAGCTATTATTTGCCTCATCTGGTATCAAGGATAGACCTGAGCCCAGGTCTTCTTCACCACAAGACCAGTTCTTCTATTATTACAACACACTGCCTCTCTAATACCATGCTTGGATAAAGCACTGAATGTAAGCTTACCCCAGCATAAATGTTATTAATGATGATACAAATCATAAATGTTATTAATGCTGATACAAATCAGCATCATTTACAGTAAAGCTTAAAGGCGAATGTAGTTAACAATTTTAGCTTTTCTCTTAAGAAGAGTGCTACATAAGTGGAAAGAGTCCCAATATACTTACTTACTCAGCGAGTTCAGATTAATATAGCTGGTTAAAGGATCAATTTCTGATTAGTTGTTTGTGGAACAAGACTTCCCTTAACCATTTTTATAAAAGTAAATCTACTGGTTTACCATGATTTTGGTAGAAAGAGTTCTGGCCTTGTACAACTTAAGCTCCTTGAGAGAAGAGTGATTGCCTCACTTTTGGATGTATATCCTTGGCACAGTGCTTGGCACATAAGAGATACTTATGAATCAGAAAACCTAAGAAAAATACTTTTTGATGACTGATTAATTAACTTGGAGTCAGGAGAGATCTAAGTTCGATTCTATTTCTAGTACTTATCTGTGACCCTAGTCAAGTCATTTAACTTCTCTGACTATCAATTTCTTCCACAAAATTGGGAATAAGACCTGTGGTGAGAGGTAATGTGATATAATGAAATAGCTTTCAGAGCCAGGAAGATCTGGGTTCAAGTTCTGGCTGACATATTCTAGCTATATGACCCTGGACAAATCACTCTTCTATTATTATTCTTTTGCGTTTAATGATTTGCAGACCATTACACAAGTGAATAAAATGACTTTGTAATTGAATAACAGTATTGGGATGGAAGCTCATCTTCTGCAGGCTCACTTCCTAGAGCTTTGGGACAAGTCTAATAGCAGAAAGCGTGATAGCAATTGCCAGTCTCTTGTTGTGTTCCCACATGGTTTTAATTTCTTCTCCGAGGTCTCTATATTCGGAAATATTTATAATCTTCCTAGTTTGGAGCTGATAAATATTTGTTATGGCCACATCTGTTTAAAACATCGTTCTTAAGTTTTTATGGATCTGTGGTACGTCTTACAGCAGATTGGAGCAACAGTTTTGTCTGTGGTGATGACCCAGTTCCAATAAAATTGATTTATTGAATTTTCAAGGATATTTTGGGATTCATGGCTGTAGTGTTGAGATTTGTATTTGTGGCATTGTAATGTTAATGGAATATAAGATCTTCCCTGCCCATTAATAGGTCCCATATGGCCCCCATTAAGTGAAGCTTGCTTAGGGGAAGCTTGTTCATAGGAAGGCTTTCATACCTTTTGCTAATTTCTAATTAGGAACTGAGTCACAGCAGGTTGTGACACCTTCTGGCTTTGAGAAGTGTGTAGATATACTCTGAGCTCATATTTTACCCTGGGGTTCACTTATGAGAAGGATCTTGTGATTCCCTGGTTGAGATTCCAAGTGGCTGTATGTTCAGAGTTCCCTGACTGCTCAGATGTAAAGGCTCTCTCCATCCACGGATGTATGTAATGTGTATAGCAATATTGTTTTGATTCAGGCAGAGCCCTGCCTGTTGGTCTTTATTTCTCTGCTTGTATTTTCTCTGAAGTTCAGAGTGCTGACTTTTCAAGACTGTTGACCCCTTGAACAGCTATCTTTCCTAGTGAAGCAGATCTAATAACCTCTGCTAGCAACCATCCTGGTTATGCCAGTGTGGTCACCCCTACAGATATGCATCTAGATGGTGCAATGGATAGAACACTGAAGTTAGAGTGAGAAAGATCTGAGTTCAAATCCAGCCTCAGGTATTTATTAGTTGTGTGATCCTAGGCAAGCCACTTAATTGCTCTCTGTTGCTTTGGTTTCATTCTCCATAAGATAGATATGTACTTCAATAGGTTATTGAAAGATGAGATAAATTTTAGAAATGTTTCACAAACTTTATAAATGCTAGCTTTCTCTTAGTTTACAAAATGTGCTGAGTTTCTGCTATATTACTCAGACCACCTAATCATGTCTTTCCAGGAATCTTGTAGATACTAAAATTTTACAACCTGCAATGATATGTTTTATATAGTTTCTGCAGTGAGTTCAGATCCCCTGAGGATAAACTTTCTGTAATTTCTAGTGGTAATGGCCTAATCCTGAATTATTATTATAAATCCTTCCTATTTCAGTAAACAAGGAATGACAGACATTTGTTCAAAACTTTGGTTGAATCCTACATTTAAATGCCATTTTAATGACTTTTCACACACAAATGCCTTTTTTTTTTTCATTTAACCTCAGGAAACTGAGGCCCAGAAAGTGAATGACTTTCTCATAGTCACTCAGTGAGGTAATGGAGAGAATTCAAAGCCCTTTCTCTATCACTCTGTCAATAACAAGAAAAAGAAACCTAAAAACCAAAGTGGGTAGTCAGGGCAGAAGATGAGGAAAGAGCTAGAAGCATGTGAGGATAGAGAATGCTACGGATGGCATAGACCAATCCATGGACAATATGGGGGTGTGTCACAGGACACAGGCCTTTGTAGTCTAGGGCCACCATATTGCTGTTCTTGGATCTTAACTATTCCATAGTCTCTGGAAATAAATCACTTTCAGTTATATTCAACAAATCCAATGGCATATACTTTACCATTGTTTTTGAGAGGTCTATTTGTTCCAAAAGTATTTCTGTACATTTTTAACCTGTTAATCATGTACCCTGAGAATACTTGATGAAATGTCCATTTTTCTTTAACTGTCTTAGAATGAAGAGCCTTATATTTTGTTAACATCATACAGGTTTTTGATTGGACAAATTTTAGTTCTATCACTAGCCGTTTTGCTATGCCTAAAGTATCTGGCAAGATTGGCATTTGCTTAATTAATTACTTGAAGTGCATTTTTTTTCCTGCTAAGATTTGATTTCCATGTGTAACTTGATTATCATCCATAATATAAAGCAATATTTTAGTATACCTCCTTCTTTGAGTTATGTTCTGTTTTATTCAGGAATGATGAAAATGGGTTTAAAGCTAGACAGAACCATAGCAACTTTAAGCTGTCTTTACAGAAGATTTCATATTTAAAATCAATTTAATAGTTTTCCATGTGAATATCAAATACTTCAGCATTCTTACTACACTTTCATCCATTTTACATATTTGTAGGATGTGACTAAGCCATGAGTACTGAAGTGAGTCAAAGGCTTTTTGATAATTAATAAAGGTGATAGAAATGTTAAGTGATTATTGAATAAGTCATTTGGAAATATCATAATAGAAGAATTTCCTAATGACTTTATGGTATATGTGTTTTGCTCCTCAGCTTTCTTGTAGGTTTTTTTTGAGTAATCTAAGTTGATAAAGCTTTGTATAAAGTATAAAAATACTGCCTTAACTCAATGATCATCTTCCTGCCTGTCACACCTTTAGGACTTAGCCCATTCACCACTGGAAATACTTATGGTAGAGGTCCTTGAATTATATACCACTGGGTCACGATGGAAAAAATTATAGATCTTTTCCAGACTTCCCACTTCTCTTTTTTTTCAAAGAAAGCTACAGTTCATTTCCTTCACATAACCATTCTGCAATTCATTATATTAATAAGAGATAAAGCTATTGGTTTCACTTCTGATCAAATTTGCATTTTCATTGTGTTGGACTTGATTTTTTTAAACTAGCAATTTTTCTCACCTCTGGAAAATTTTCTGTCTCCTCTAATTACTTATTGATGTTGAATTGATTATTTTGTCTTTGCCCTTCTTTGACACTTCATTTTTGGTTTTTACTTTTAATTTGTGATTAAGGACATTATGATTAAGAACATTAAGGGAGAAACTTTGAATGCTGTGGATAAGTTTACTCACCTTAGCTATATACTTCCCAGGGACATACACATAGATGACAAGCTTGATACATGCATTGCCAGGGCTAGTTCAGTGTTTGGGAGGCTACAAAGCAAAGTATGGGAGACAAGTATTAGTCTACCAAAGTGAAGGTCCACAGAGCCGTTGTGCTAACCTCATTGTTGAATGCCTGTGAAGCCTGGACAGTCTACCAGTACCATGCCAGGAAACTGAATTGCTTCCATTTGAATTGTCTTATGAAGATTCTGAAAATTACTTGATAAGATAAGGTACTGGATACTGACATCCTCTCTTGGTCTGAACTACCAATAAAGCCAAACCTTGGTTTACCTAAAAGACTATTTTATGGAGAACTTGGGACAAGTGCTTATGTGGAAGTCAGAAGAAGTGATACAAGGATACTTTCAAGGTCCCTCTAAAGAACTTTGGAATTGATTATGAGACATGGGAGACATTGGCACAGGACTGGCCAGCTACATGGTATGCCCAAATCAAGGAAGGAATTGTGTTCTATAAGCAAAATAAAGTTGCAGTAGCTCAAAAGAAACATGAGATGTGCAAATTTAGAGACATCTCTGCTCCAAATGTTCATGTGGATTATTTGTGCTTGACCTGTGGTCAAGGCTTCTGAGGTTATATTGGTTTGATCAACCATAGTCGGACACACTATACCTTGACCCCAGTACAATGGTGTTACTTTGGTCTTCTTTGAGCATGAAGGACAACAACCAAGGACATCAAACATATCTGATATATATTTCACGTATTTTATTTTTGCCTTTGAGATACATAGTATTTCCATTTTTACTGGATATAATAGCCAGATATTTACAATAATCATTCAGTATCTTCTTTAGATCTTCAATAGTTTCTTGAGCTACTTTTACCATGGTGATATTTAATAGCTGCCCTCAGGATTCCTAGATAGCTCCTTACTGAGGGAATGGTCCTTACCAGAGCAATGATCACAGCAGATGTTGTATGCAGGGCCTAAAATGTTTTTATGATCTGCTAGATATTATGGAAGCACGAATTTATTCATGATGGTTATAGCAGATATCAGCTTTTAAAAAATACTCTTTTGGTGTAGTTGATTTATTAATTGGATTCATTTTATCAACTCAGTAAGCATTTTTCAAAATTCTTTTCTAAGTATTCCTGTCTCCAAATCATATGAAACATTGCCATTGTTTTTGTAATCCATGTGATTATTAGGCAGTAATTCTGGAGTTTTTGTTAAATGTATATTTGCTTTGTCTTGGTGTTATCTAGCATTTCCCTTTTCAGATTTAACTAACTCCTCAGTTTTTGCTCTTATTTGATATTAGTTTAAGGATTAAGCTATTTTTTTATAATAACCCTGCACTGATTACTAATATATTTCTGTGTAACTTGGAATTAAGGCTATAGGGTCATTTAACAGCATGGAATCTTTGCCTCTAACTGTTTAAATTTTGTTATTATATAGTAATGACATATAATAAAAGCATTTATCGCTTCACTCTAGTTCACATGCACTCTTGGTTTGGCTGCTTTAGTAGCAGTGCCATTATCACCAAAGCATTTCTAGCATCAGAATGCAGGTATTTCTGATTTATTCTGACACCTAAAAGACTATTTTATGGAGAACTTACACAAGGCAAGTGCTCACATGAAGGTCAGAAGAAGCAATACAAGAACATTTTCAAGGTCTCTCTGAAAAACTTTGGAATGGATTATGAAAAACGGGAAACATCGTCATGGGATTGCCCAGCATAGCATGCCTGAAGCTGTGCTCTCTTGCATGAAAACGCAAAGGAACTCCACTTGCTTCACAGTCCTCTGTATCAAGCCAATTATCATGATGGTTTTAAGAAAGGCCAACCTACAACTTTATACCACCTTCTCTAGTTCATCAGTTCATAGGAGCAATTACTTTGATTAGTAGTATTGCCAGAGTACAATTTTAGGGTTCTTTCCAGGCCTTTATAGTTACCATAATAATTTCAGGCACTCGAAGTGTATGCTTTACATTAACCCGGCTGGCATTCCCCACTTTATTATTGCCCCCTACCTGTGGCATGGGAAATGGATTGTCCTTTGAGGGGTTGTGATTATGACTGCTTCCCTAAAATATTTTCTTTGTCAACTATAGGATAAATTAGAAATTTATAATTACACTAAATGTGTTATTTCCTATATGCAAGGAACTCTGCTATACAATGGAGATATAAAGATGAAAAAAGATACAGTCCCTGCCTTCAAGAAGCATATAATCACTTTGAAGTATGGGACTAAGACAAAACCTCACGTATAATGCAATTTACTATTTCTTTTCCTGATATTGCATTTCTAGTTCTCTGTTTGCAAACCCACAGAAGACAATTTCAGTTATGAACTTATCTAAAGACTTAGGGAGACTTTTCATATTTTAAACCCTGAGAGATTCAGAGGATAAGTGGTGCAGTATAATGAAATAGAATTTTTAGGGCTCTTCCCTGTCCCCTAATACACACACATCAGATATATAAACATCAGACTCAGGTAAATCTATGAGGGAGGGGAGAGTCTGGAAATCCCTACCAATAGGTAATCCTTGGCAAAGGAGAACTACAAGCTGAAACTGGGAAAGTTATTCTCACCTACACCAGGAATACAGCCAAAATGAAATCCTGGCAACAGGAAGATAAAGCAAACCTCAGGCCAGAAGAGAAAATGAATCCTCTGATGTAAGATGGTACAGATAAAGAAGAATAAATCATAGACCTGTAGCCTATCTAACAGAGTAGAAAGGAAGGACTCTGTAAGAGGGATCCAGAGCCTCTTTGTTATTAAGCATAATTACCTGATAGTACCAAAAAACAAATGGGAATAAGTGACCAAGTGGCGTTAAACACAAAGATGCTGAAAATCCCATATCCATATATGAGGGGGAAAAAAAAGGGTGAATCCAAAATTGCCTAGTAGAGAACAGAAGGCGTATTGGAATATGAAATATGGCAGTGGCTTTAAAGAGAGCTCAAAACCTCTCAACTTTATCCAGGTGAAAGCTCATTGAATCTGAGGCAATTCAAATCAGATATTTATTGAGATCCCACTGTGTTCAAAGACAAAATGCTGGGCATTTTTGGAGAGAAAGCTAAGACACAGACACAATCCTCAAGAACTTAAAATCCAGGAGAATTTAGACATACCCAAATAACTATGATAACAAGACAAATGGGGATAAGCACAAAGCAAAGATAGGAAGAAAGTGTTATGAGAAATTTTAAGAAGAGAGAAACTGCTTTCCTCTGGAGGGAAAGGAGATCAAAGAATGATTCACAGAGGAGGCATATTTTGAAGCAAGAGTTTTGAAAGAGACGGGGAAAGGGAGGTCAATTCTAGGGAGGGTCAGTAGAATGAGCAAAAGCACAAAGATGAGAGAAAGCCAGTAGAGTATGAAAGAAAGTGAGTAGTTGACTTTTGATGGAATGTAGGGTATATAAAGGGACGTAGGATGATGTAAGAAGCAGTTAGATGTCTCAGTGGATAGAACAGTGGACTTAAGAGTCAGGAATATCTGAGTTTAAATCTGGCCTCAGATTACTAGCTATGTGACCCTGGGCAAGTCGCTTACTCTGTTTGCCATAATTCCCTGGAGAGTGAAATTGTAAATCACTCCAATATCTTTGCCAAGAAAACCATATGGAGAGTACTGGCATGTTATGGTCCATGGGGTCATGAAGAGGTGTATTAGTGACTGATTAACCAAACAACAACAATATGATACAAGACTGGAAAGGTGGGTTGGAGTCTAATTATAAAAGGTCTTGAATGCTGGTAGTAAGAGTCTATACTTTATTCAGTAGGTAATTGGGAGCTGCTTAAGGTTAAGGAGAAATGTGACATGATCAGACAGAAGCATTAAGAACATTGTAAGAATAGTGGTTGGAAAGATGAATTGGAGAGAAGATAGAATGGAAGGAGGAAAACCAATTGAAATCATTATAGCCCACATCAAAAGTGAAGAAGAACTAAATAAAAGTGTTTGGATGAGAATAAAAAGGATGTAGTGAATGAAAAGATGCTGTGATAGTATAATTGACAAGACTTTGATAGTTGATATTGTCTGATGTGGCATGAGAAAGAGAAAAGTTCAAGATGACTTCAAGGTTTTGAGATCAGGTACCTGGGAGAATGGTCACAACAGTAACGGAAATTGAAAGACTACTGGAAGGGACCAGTTTGAAAAAGAATACAAGTTCAATTTCAAGCACCTTGAATTTCAGGTGCCAGTGAAATATCCAAGTTAGACAATTAGATAGATCTATATATTTATATCTCTCTATATAGATCTCTAGTTATCTATATATCCCTATGTCCATATAGATAGATCTGGATAGATAGATCTAGATCTAGATCTATCTAGATTTATATCTACCTAGATGTATCTAAATCTATAGATCTACATATATAGATGTGTGTGCATCAGTTGGAAATATAGGACTGTTTAGGGCTGTATTCCAGTCTCTGGGGAGAGACTGGAAGTGGAGATAATGATTTGAAATTATTTGCACAGAAGTAATAATTGAAGCCATTGCAGTTCGGTTCATGGGAAAAGTGTTGGAAGTCGGAGGACTTATGTTCAAAGCCAAGATACTCTCCCTCTCTGGAATTGTTTCTTCATTCATAAAATGAGGAGTTTGGATTACATGATCTCTGAGATTCCTTCCAGTTCCAAATCTATGATCCTATGAATGAAATCAACAAGAAAGAAGAATGCCAAAGACAGAACCTTGGAGGACATCAGTGTTTCAGATGCAGGAGAAGATTAGACACTAGAAAAAGAAAAAAAGGACAGAGTGGTAGGGTGGACTCATCAAACTTCCAAGTGTCTTGGGAGCAAAAGGGGGAGAGAGGAGAGAGATCATCAGGAGATAGTTGTTCTATTCAGATAGCATAGAAAGGTGGTAACATAGAGATGCTAAGAAATAAGTTTCTACTTGAAGCATAATAGTGAGCATGATGAGACGGTCATCAATTAATCAGCAACTTACTAGGTGTCTACTATGTTCCAGGCATTGTATTAGGTGCATGTACATACACATACATACATACATACTTACAAGTACAAACTGCCTAAATATAAGGTGAATTAGTCCAACTAAATACAAAGTAGCTAAACACAATGACATTTGGAAGGGACTTATTTAAAAAGTTCACCACCATTTTGAATAGAAGTAGAATTACAGAATTTTAGAACTAGAAGGGACCACTAGATCTTCTAGTCCAGGAGCTGGCAAATTACTGTCCTTGAATTAAATGTGGTATGCTGCCTATGTGTATGGCCTGAAAGCTAATTTTTGTTGTTATTGGGTTGTTTTCAGTCATATACAACTCTTTGTGACCCCATTTGGGGTTTTCTTGGCAATGGCACTGGAGTGGCTTGCCATTTCCTTCTCCAGTTTATTTTACAGATGAAGAAACTGAGGCAAATAGGATTAAGTGACTTGCCCAAGGTCATACAACTAGTAAATGTGAGGTCAGATTTGAACTCATAAAGATAGTCTTCCTGACTCCAGTACTGGTACTTTATCCACGGTACCACCTACCTTCCAAAAGTCAAGAATAATTTTTCCATTTTGTAAAAATTTTATAAAAATTTTTGATAATGTGAAATCTATTCTTAGCTCACAGAATATACAAAAACAAGAGTGCCATGGATTTGGTCATAGTTTGCTGTCTGCTAATCTACTCCAGGGTTTCCTAAGCTAATTTGGTCAAAGAATATTTTGGGCCTTGAATAAGGACAGAGTTGATGAATATTGGCTCCTGGGTCTCCTATAAGGTCTCCTCTAAGATAAAAAAAAAAGAATCAGAGAAATTTTGGATCAAAATAGAGGAAACCAAGGCTAGGTTCATGCCAAATTTTTTTTTGCAAGTATTAGGTTACTTTTGATGCATCTTTAATTTCCTAATTAATATATATGATAGAAAAATACCATTGAGGCAATTTTTCATGAACACTAGAGTTCTGTGGAACATAGTTTGAAACTCCAATACCCTAATGTTATGAAAATGAAGAAAACTGAGTTCATAGAAGTTAAGTGAATTTCCCCAGGTCACATAATTAGCTACTGCCAGAATTGGGACATCCAGGATACATTTTACTACGCCAGACTGTAACCTTTTTGGACACAAGAAATCCAAGGTAAGCCCTGACAAAGTACCTACAAATCTGCCCATCCTTTAACTTGAGGTATCTGCTTCCCTCATCTTCACCTCTTATGAACACCAAGAGTATTGTTTCTGGGTCATCACTAAAAAGCAAACAAAAAACTTTTGCCATTTTCTGTAAAAGAGCTTTTAAGAAACAACTATATGTTCCCAAGGCAATCACATTTCTGTTCAGAATGACACTCTTGGAACATTCAGAACTAAACAAGAAGCAAAGGTTTATATTATGAGTCACATATGGTCACCAGTGCCTTTGTATATTTACTAAAAATTCCCGAAGTTTCACATTACCCTGGCTGGGAGTGATTAATATACAGTAGAAAACAAGATGATGTTGTTCATTTGTTTCAGTCATGTCTGACTCTCCGTGACCTCATTCGGGATTTTCTTGGAAAAGATAATGGTGTGGTTTGCCATTTCCTTCTCCAGCTCATTTTACAGATGAGGAAACCAAGGCACACCGGGTTAAGTGACTTGCCCAGGGTCATATGTCTAACAAGTGTCTAAGGCCAGATTTGAATTCATGAAGGTGAGTCTTCCTGATTCCCAGATCAGTGTTCTATGCACTGGGGCACCTAGTTGCCCTGGAAAACAAGATGAGATAAAGATAATTTACATGAATGAAGTATGAATTATTGTAACTCATCTCTACTATTCAAGCTGTGACTTTGGACAATTGATATCATTTATCTAAAGTTCAATTTCCTTCCATCTAACTGAAGAGAGTGATAATACTTGCCACTCAAGAAAATTTGTCAAGGACAATGCTACCAACATGCTTTAAGAGCTTTGGATAGTAGAAGACTTGGATTTTAAAAATGTGGAGTATCATTTGTCATGTGAACATTCATGATATGACAATAGGAAGCTCATACAGTGGGAAAAATGGATTGTAAATCTTTGGTTTTATTTCTTTTGGCTGCATATGTCCTTAAATTGCTAAACAGGTTTGAAAATACTGGCTTTTGAAGTAAAAGGTTTTTAAAGTATTTTTGACATTCTCTTTCTTTGTGTTCGTGTGTGTGTGTGTGTGTGTGTGTGTGTGTGTGTTCCTTTCCTGTTTTCATTTGCTACAAGTATTATTCAGACACAGACACCAACATAGAATAGCCTTGATGGACCCTGTTTTCTTTTTCTTTTCCCTTCCTATTTTCCCATACTCACTCCTCCTCCTCTTCCTCCTCTTCCACTTCCTCCTCCTCCTCTTCTTCCTCCTCCTCCTCCATCTTCTTCTTCTTCTTCCTCCCTCTCTCTCTCTCTCTCTCTGCCCCCCCCAACCTTGGCAATTAGACCAGGTAACTCAAATTGGTCCATGATTTTTAGATTAGTTGGTTCTGAACCTTGAAGCAAAATTGGGCAACATTGAGCAAATTCAGGCATAAAGTTCTTAGACTCATTCTATTGAACTTATTTTAAATATAAGATAACCTGCTCTTCAATAAACTCTGCATCCTTATTTATAGCAAGTCATTACCCATTTACCATCATACCAGCCTCTGACACTTTTAAGCTACCAGTGTTATCATAGGCGAGTCATTTAACTTCCCCAGACCCCAGTTTCCTCATCTGTGAAATGAGAGGGTTAGACCACATGACCTATGAGTTCCCTTCCAGCTCTAACTCTATGACCCTATGATCCATTGATGTTATCTTCATCAGCCTCTCTTTACTCTCAGGGAAAAGATTAATTCTAACTTTTCCTTGAAATGTTTTATTATTATTTCCCTCTCTACACCACCAAAAGTTTGTGTATCTTATTTGGCTGACCTACTAACATTAAAGTGGTTCTTTAATCATTCTAGTAGGGATAAGAAAACATTAGTAGACTATAATAAAAGCATGCACTTATTTAGTGTTGTAAGGTTTATGAAGCACTTTACGTACATTATTCCGTTTGATCTTCACAATAGCCCCATGAGCCCATTTTGGTTGGATGGTTGGTTGTTGTCTTTTGCTCTCAGAGGACCAAAATAACATCAGCATGTTGGGGTCAGGGGACAGTATGTCTGACTATGACTTATCTGACCAATATGAACTCAGAAGTCTCTACCACAGGTTGGACACAAATAGTCTATGTGAACATTGGGAGTGGAGATGCCTCTAAGTTGTACATTTCAAGCTTCTCTTGAGCTACTGCAATTCTGCTTTGCACGTAGAACACAATACCTTCTCTGATTTAGACATGCCATGCTGGGTGATCCTATGCTAGTGTCTCCCATTCCTCATATTTGATCCCAAAGTTCTTCAGAGAGACCTTGAAAGTGTTCTTATATCACCCCTTCTGGCCTCTATACCTTGTGTGAGCTCTCCATAAAATAGGCCTTTAGGCAAATGTATGTTTGACTTTTGAACAATGTGGCCAGCCCATCAGAGTTGTGCTCTTTGCAGTAGAGGTTGAATGTTTGGCAGTTCAGCTTCAGAAAGAACCTCAGTGTCCAGTACCTTATCTTGCCAGGTAATCTTCAGAATCATCCTCAAACAACTCAGATGGAAGCAATTCAGTTTCCTGGCATGGTGCTGGTTTCACAGGCATACAGCAATGAGGTCAGCACAGTGGCTCTGCAGACCTTCAGTTTGGTGGGCAGCTTAATACCTCTTTTCTCCCACACTTTCCATTTTAGTCTCCTAAACACTGAGTTAGCTCTGGCAAATGTGTGTGCCAACCTGATCAACCATCTCCCTGGAAAGTATACAGCTAAGGTAAGTGAACTTATCCAAAACCTTCAAAATTTCTCTAATTGCTGTAACTGACGGTTCCATATGTGGATGGTATGGTGCTGGCTGGTGGAGAACCTCTGGGGTTTCTCGGTGTTAATTGTTAGGCCAAAATTAGCACAAGTGGCAGAGTTTGAGTCATACTTTGGTGCATCTCAGCTTCAGTTATCTGTGAACAAAAAGTCAAGATCTGACTCTCCTTCCCTATTTTACAAATGAGGGAAACCCAGGTTCAGAGAGTCATACAGCTGGTAGATATCTGAGGCAAGATTTCAATTCATATCTTCATCACTCTCTTCACTTTCTGCTATGCTGGATATATGTAATATGGCCACAAAGGTCTAATCTATGGGATTCATGCGGATCTAGAGTGGACCTGACTAAGATTATCCTTATGTTGGTTGGGGCCCACCTGGTCACCCACATGTCAGGACATCTAACTGAACAAGAAAGCTTGTGTGCTCAGACCCCAATACTGAATAATTCTGCTCAGAGCAAAGCCATATTATTATCAATTCAGATATCTGTGATATGTTTTGCATATCTTAAAGCACTATATAAATGTCGGCTATTAGTATTATTTTCATTAATTATGAAACAATGTTTCGTTGAGGAAACTTATTTCTCCTCTTAAATACCGCATTCATACTTGAAGAGTGTTTTTTTTTTAAAGTGTGTTTTGTTGGGAGAAACTTATTGTGAGAGATTTGGAGTTGAAACAAAGGTTTTATTTGCCTTTTGTCTGTGTTAGATTTGGGACTGAAAGAGAAAAGAGTTTGCTTTTGTATCTGCTTAGATTAGTCACAAATATATGTGGTTAGCTTCCTGAACTTCCTCATCCCAATGATGCAAACACAAATCAGAAAGAACACTTTTCTAAGTTTCAGAGGTGACTCACAAAGTCTAGCAATCCATCTTGGAAGTCTTAACGGGCCTATTTTTGGGCTGTTCTCAACACATGGAAAGGCCGAAGATTCCCAGGTGTTCTTGCCGAGAGCAAGTGAGAGCATGAGGATTGCCCTGAGAAAACTCACTCATTAAGCAAGCTTTCTGGGGGGAGATAAAGACAACTGGCAATTTTGAGTTTCTCCTTCTGGTGACCCTTTTCCTTGTCATGGAGGGGGAAGGATGCCCAAACATGCCTGAACTTAAGGAGCTGTGGTTCACTAGGGATAGAGTGAGGACAAAAAAGTGCCCACTCAGAATCATTGTTTCTTGGTAGATCAGTAATTGTATTTATTAAATGTATTACATAGAATTTATTAAACTGGATTAAAATTTATTGAACAGTGTTTATTTCTTGGATGGCACATGGTTTAAATAATGGAGTTATTTCTCTCCCTTTCTTTCCATGGTTTACAAGTTTGTAATGGCACATTTAAAGAGAGCCAAACACAGAATAACACACAAATAACTCAATTAAGTTGGCTGTTTTTATGAATTTCTATTGGCAACTCTACCCCCTCAAAATCCTAAAAATGATTTTTATGAGATGGGCAATTATTAATTTTTGAACTTTAAAAGAACAGAAATGAAATTTTATCCTCTATTCTCATGGACATGCTAAAATCTTTAAGTGAATAAAATGGTCTCTGAACAAAGGATAAATTGTTTGGCAACTCTGTGTATGTATTGAAATCAACCAAATATTTTATTGACCATAGAGCTACTTGGTTATCCTGAGACATATATTTAGATGGAATAGCAGGAACAAAGTCTGAATTTAAGACTAATACAGGAGAAGCAGGATGGATAGTAGATAGAAAGCTAGCTTTGGTGTCAGGAAAACCTGCCTTTGACACATTGGTTGTAACCATGGATAAATTATTTAAATTCTCAGGGCCTTAAGGAACTCTAAGTATATCTAAATTACAGATGAGCTGCTGATCTACATTGGTGGAGGGATTTTTATACTTGGAGTTCCCTATGCTGATGAATTCACAGGTCTAAACTACCTTTCTATACACATATAATGCGTGGATTGTACATAAGAAAGCTTCAACATAGAATATGATTTCTACATCCAATAAAAGGGCCATTCCTATCAAAATATTCAAGACTTACTAAAGAAACAGCATAAACAGAGCTAAACATCATAGGATATCAAAGAAGAGCAATTTTTTTTTCTTTGCCTAACATTTTTGAAAGACTTGTATTTTTCTATCACTCAAATATAGGTTTTCTCTGAAAATCTTCTAGAGTTCAATTTTAATATGGTTGACATGGACTAAAAAGTTGGCTGCTGTTATTAGCATAGTAATCATACATATAAAGAAAGAAAAGACCATCCATGCTTTCCAGACAGAAGTTGAAAGCTCTCCTTAGTGAACTGCATAACTGTCAAGATGGAGCTTTCTTTCCTCCCCCTCCATACCACTGGATAACAAATCCAAGTTTAGATGCTCAAGAATTTCTCTTTGAACATTTCACCAGGTATTTCATTGTTATATTTTGGACTTTATGAAGTATTACAGTGAATCCAATGAGGAATTAGAAGGCATTACAGTCTAGATAAAAGACATAATCACCTCCTTGGTAAACAACTTGTAATGGGGTTTGAGAACTGACTGGAATCCTAGGATTTATATTTCAGAGGTACAAGCATTCTCTTTCACTCTGAGAGCAATTTGGAACTATCTTGACCTATGAGCTAACTTAAGTCATGTGCCAGTTCTTAGAGGTACTCCCACAATCTGAGAGAGCCAGGCTGAAAGGAAGGAGTGAGGATGGTAAGCGATGAGCAGCAGTGTACAGAAAGTGCCCTCAACCCCACATGGGACTTAATGAACCAAGCTACAAAGAATTAGTATCACAGGGGCAGCAATCAAAAAGAGAAACTGAAAAGTTGAGACCAAAAGGTGTTCTTAACTTCATCAAGAAGGGAGATAAGGCCTTGCAAGTCCTTCAAAATAGAGGACTCAAATTGAAGTTATAAGTTGTACTTACTTCTTCAAGAATTGAGGAAAGTTACAACCCCACCCCCATCCCTAAAGTCTGCTCTTTTCCTAACTTCACCTCTCTCTGCTGGTCCATTATCTAATGGACTCTGGCAATCTTATATACTCTGCTTAATTTGCACTTAAATACTTCCTATACCTTGATTTTTTTCTTTTTGTCTTTGCTAGAGATATAAAAAAATTAAATTAGGGCAGAAAACCAACTCTAATTGTTTGAAATTTTCTAATTTATATATACTCTGCTTAATTTGCACTTAAATACTTCCTATACCTTGATTTTTTTCTTTTTGTCTTTGCTAGAGATATAAAAAAATTAAATTAGGGCAGAAAACCAACTCTAATTGTTTGAAATTTTCCCAACTGGGGGCTCTGAGCTACTGAGATTATGTTAATAACTTTCCACTTGACATAAACTGCATAAAATATAAAAATGGGCCATGAGGACCCAAGAGCCATTATGTTAACCCTAGGAAAATTAGCATACCAACTGTAGTGACAGGATATGGTTGATTAAAATCATCTCTGAGAAAGGGGATAGAGAGAAGGCAGTGACCAGAGAAAAGATTACACACTAAACTACTCCCTAAACTGGAGATAGGAAAGACCTGTTCCCAGTCAACTGTACCACTATCCAACAGAGTAAGGAAGTAGGGAGAATGGCTGCCCAATTCTGTCCTCCACAGCAACCCCAACCAGTGCTATACACTTAAAAGAGACAAAAGAAACTGAGAACTGGCAAAATAATTTTGATTAAGATAATTAAGTAGAAGGGCACAAAATGCTATGCTAGAGACTAATGCCAAAGGTACATCAACTTCTCTCACTAGAAGAAACTATTTTACACAATTGGTTTTTATTCTCTCCTTCTGCAAGAACTTTGACACATAATTATCTAGCTCTGTTAGGAAGAAGAGAGAAATGTTATGAGTTATGATTAATCCTTATCTGCAGAATGAAACTTATAATACAGAGCTACTTATAGAAGATTTTTTGAAAATTATGAAGCATGAAGTAAACATACTAGATGAAATAATTTGTGCATCATGAAAAAAAGTGATCCTATCTACATTCAGAGAAAGATCTAGAAAGAGCAGTTAAAATGGAGACTGAAGCAATCTACATGCTATTGTTCTTTTTCATGTTTGGTTCTCTTTCCTTTTTCCCATTGTTCACTCCATCGGTTAAAACCCTTCTATACAACCAGACTAAAGTTCAATTTGAAAATATTTGCAGATCCAATACTTGATTGCATGCTGCCATGGGGAGGGATGGGAGGGAGGGGAGAAAATTTGAAACTCAAGAGATTATGGAACTGAATCTTGTAGATTAAAAGTAAATAAACAAATCAAATAAAAAAAGTGATCCATAAACTTAAGCTATCTATGTTAAAAAAAATTATCATTAAAAAAATCCATTACTTCTAGATGGAGAAAATTGAAGTATGAGGTATAAGGTTTAGAGCAGAAATTACTACTAATTACATATCAGGTGACTAAGGAAGAAAGGAATGTAATCAGGCTAAAACTTCACTAACTCATTTATTTACATTGCCTTCCAAATACTGAATTTCACCACAATTGGATTCAATTAATAATTTTGGAAACCTCAGTGACCTATATAAAGCTTCATTCTGAAGCTCATGCCCTCTGATGGTCCATTTAAAAGAAACAAAGTAACTGAAACCTCAGAGAATATTTTTCAATAAAATAATTAGCTAGAAAGACAACAATGTTAGGGCCTGCAGTTAATCTTTTTTTTTTCTTTTTGGTTTAAAATCAGCATGACAAGAAAATGAATTTCTTTGATGAGATGATTAAAATCTGTGTTTTCCAATTCATGAATGTTTTAGTAAGTGTTTTTGAAGCATCGGTCACTTCCATAGAGTAAAATTATTAACATATATCAACTCAAAATTTATTTATAAACTAGAGCTCTAGTAAATTGTTTTTAAAATAAGAGAAATAAATAAAAACAAGAAGATTCTGATCACTCAATAAAATGTGATGACCCAAACCCCCTTTTCCTTAAAAAAAAAAGGTTTGAGTTTAGTAATGGTGTGCTTTGGGGTGACTGTGATTGGCTACATAAAAGAGGAATGTTCCAACTATGGTCCTTGACCATAGCTGATGGCATAATGGATGGAGTATTAGATATGGAGTCAGGAAGACCTAATTTCAAATCTAGCCTCAGATGTGTTCACTCACTGTGTGAACCTGGGCAAGTCACTTAAGTGCTGTTTGCCTCAGTTTCCTCAATTGTAAAATGGGGAAAGTAATAACATCTACCTCACAGGGTTCTTGTGAGGATCAAATGAGATAATATTTGTAAAAAAAGCTCTTAGTCTAGAGCCTGACACATAGTAGGTACTACAAAAATGCTTATTCTTTTCCTTTCTCTTCCCCTTTCACATATTCTTCCACACTTCTGAATACATAGTAGACACTAAAAATACATTTTATTTGACTTGAATAATTATTGGTATTTGCTAGACTTTCATATATGACAAAAATAATGATAACAATAATAACTGGTATTAATATAGCACTTTAAAATTTACCCCACAATGTTACAAGGTAGGAATTTCAATTACTCTTATCTTCTATTTTACAGTTTGAGGAAACTGAGGCTCAGAGGGGTTAAGTGACGTATCTAAGGTTACACAGCTCATACATGTCAGAGGTAGGATGTAAAACCATGACTTCCTGACTCCAAGTCTGGCATTCTATCTACTATGCTAGCACATAAAATAGACCGGTTTTGGAGAAATGTAAACAAGCATCATTCTCACTACAAGGAAAACTTACATATGCTTGGAATAACTGTAACATTTACTTATAGAACACAAGAAATTCTGTTTCTTGGAAGTGTGTGTGCATGTACATATTATATATACATACATACAAATTTTGTTTCCTGAAGGTGTATATGCATTTAGATATTTTATATATGTATATACACCCACATACATATATGTACATACATTTTGAAACTGGATCAAGGAGAAGGAATTTTTAAAGTATATCAATAATGAAGATCACGTGAGTTTGTGATGTGTTTAAGTCTTAAAGTTTCTTAGAGATGGCTAGCTCAGTTTTATTTTTCTGAATATGTAAACACTAGAGTTTCACTATCTACACAGATGGCTTTCAAAAGTCTTGGGAAAGCACAAATCAGAGAGCTGCTTAAACACCAGGGAAGAACCCAAATTAGACAGAAACAATGACCTTAGGTACAAACTTCATCTAAATGAGAATTTTTTTTTGAACAATATAAATGCAGACATTTACCACTGTTGTTAATGCTTTTCTTCCTGGGGGCGTAATTTTTCCCAGTACGAAGTACAAATGCAAAATGCACAACCAATTAATTGTTCTTATTAGAAGAGACTCTTACTCAACACGTATGTATTCTATTATTTTTCAAACACACACATATTCACAAACATTGGCACGTAAAAGTGCCACATTAATGTTTCACTCCTACATAAAACCAAGATCCTGAAAGCAGTATTTTCCTCCAGATGGTTTTTCCTCCTCTTATGTCAGTTACTAGTGATATTTCAAGAGCACAGAAGAATTCACAGATAAGTATTAAGTCTCCTACTGGTTTGTCTGTAAGTTTCTCATTCATTGGTAAGATAGCTACCAAAGTTTATACTCTGTATTCCGTAGCTGGAGAAAGTGCTGTAAAAGAAATGGAGCCTTACAAAAGCAGCCATTTCTTTTCATTAAATTAATTCTTGTTACTGCATTACATCTCAGCCTACAACTGACAGCAAAAGAAAAACAAATAGGAGGCAAGAAATCACTTTGGTTTTTGTTGTTTGTTGTTGTTTCCTGATAACATCCTGGCAAAATGGATTTGACAGAGAAGGATTAATCTTTTCATGTTGAATTTGGTTCTAAGTGACTGCTGAAAGGGCGATTGTCTAGCAATCCAAAGGGAATGCAAGTTGTACAGGAGTCTGGTAGTAGAAGACGCATGGTTTGAACAAACATTTATTTAGCGCCTACTCTGTGGAAGGTGATATGCTAGAATTGAGGAGGCAAGGATGGAATAACGACAGTCCTTTCCTTTGAGAAGCTTCTAACTAATGTGCGTGAGGAGGAAGGTGAGGGAAGAGAAAGGAAAAAATAATTGGACACAAATGGCAGACATTTTACTAGGCAAGGAACTGAGTCCCTGGGCTGTCTTCGAGAGTAGGAAAAAACTGGAAATTCTTCTTTGTGTCCTCAAGATTCAGAATACAAAGGTGAAAGAAGCTCTATTCATTGTACTCTCAAGGACCATCCCTTCTTATCATCTGGGCTTTCTTTGAAATTCTGTAACTTCTTCAAATTGGTCCCAAATTCTTTAGTTATATAGTGTGGAGACAGAATGAAAGGTCTGCTTAGACCACTGTTCACTGGAGTCTAGCATTGTTGTTCTGTCTTAGTGCTCTTAACAGAGATGTGATTTGTGTACAGTTTCTCAATTCTCCTCCCACAATGCCAGTCACAAACCACCTATGCCTCGTTCTCCTGAGTGATCACTGTTTGTTCTTCCCAAAGCGTCACAGGGGACACACAGAATTTACCAGGGGGAGAGGAGGGTACTTCCTTTATTTCTTGTGACCTGGTGTGAGTACCAGTGGAGTACATCCTCCTGCCTAATAAGCACAAACTCTTGCTATGTTTTACATAATATGCATAAGCTCATACCTTCACATGGTTTATAAAGTTATCTAGATATAATACAAGTAATGAAGACTATCAGCAGATTTATTAAGAGGCATCTAGAATGGAAAGCCCCTGGACAGAGGCCATCTTCTCTGTGTTCTGTAATACTCAATACAAACTCAGTTCCTTGATCAATATAGTAAATATTAAATAATAAATTAAACAGAACACCCAGGGCTAAATTTCATCCTAAGTGTGCCTCTAAGGCTTTTTGGCACAAGGCACAGTTTAAAACTTCCAACAAATAAAATCCATTCACAAAATGAGCATCCCTAATTGTTTTCTTTCTACATCAGCTTCCTCTAAGGGGGTTTGATGCTGTTTTAATTACCACTGCTGTTTTATGTATTTTAATTAATGTTTTAAGTTTTGCACTTTTACTCTGAGGCAACTCCACAAAGGGAGGTTTTTTTTGTTTTTATCTTTTTACAAAAAAGAAAAAATGTAATTACCATTGTAGTTCTTGGACCAGTTGCCCAGATGTAATGAAGCGATTATTAGGTAGGACTACATACCTTATGATCACTCATTAAATGCTAATCACACCCAGACTTCTCTATTACCCCATTGGGCAGGAATTATGGCTTCATCTTTGCTGTTCCATACATACACTTATAACTAAGGACCATGTCTTCCTTGCTGAACTAAGACTGTCCAATAGAAAACTATTTCATCATAAAAAGGTGAGGGAAGTAAGCAATGATGGGGTAGAAAAAGTGTTCTAGAGCAGAGACTGCACTGAAATTGATCACTGATTCAAGTTGTCATCCTCTGAGAGTTTGGTCCAAGAAAGACAAACAGAATTAGGTTGTTTGAGTCCATGTTTTATTTCTCTCAAAGTGGGTGGCATGCATATGCATGGGAGCTAACAGTTTGGAACTGAGAGCTTTTTTGGGAGTTAGGGTACACAGTTTATTTGCCCTTCAAAGAGTAGATGTTCCCAAGGGGTACCAATCAACTCTGATTGGTTAACACACTGGAAGGTGGGCTATATTAAAATGAGGGTCTGTGTGACTTAGGTCACCCAAATCTTGGTCAATGAGACATCAATTTCCAAATTACCTGTCTAGACAGTAGGGTAAATCAACATTTTCTCAGACCTGAGCAAACACAGTGAGCAGAAATACACCCATTAGCTCAAACTCAGTTTCTTTTACTGTCTGATTAGATCTTGGCGTAGGTAAGTCTTTAGAAAGATTTCTCACCCTGGTTGGTTTCTGGATGTGGAAGTACAAAAGGAGAAAAACAAGAATTTATCTCCACCTAAGCCTGAGGAGAACACAATAGGCCTCCCTACCTTACATTAAGTTACTTACCAAGCTCGGTTAGGGGTTTGACCAGAATAAGGTGTCTCAATGCAATCTCATTATCAGTAATGTGAAAATGCATAGCATCCAATCTGAAGAAGAAATTGAACTTTGAAAAAGGGTTCTGAGGAAAGCTCTGAATCTCTAAGATAATTATTATTAAAAATCATACTATGTGCAAAATACTGTAAAGTACTGGGACCAAAGCTTTACTTTATTATTGATAAAGGTCCTCAAGGCTATTAGATGGACAAAGGAGAAAATGTTGCAGTCTAGGAGTCTTGGGAACCCTGAAGTGCAAGGGCAAAGGTCACATGTCTGCTTTGAAAAAATTCGACAGCTTAAGCCTTCTTTTAGCTAGAGACAAAGTTTGTTGGGTTGCCAGTGGGAGTGGTTGAGATTTTAAGACTGAGCATTTGGTAGGGACAAGACTGACTTTTTTTGGGGGGGGGAGTATGATTGTGGGAAGATTTGGATGAGATCAAGTAGTGGCAAATAGCCTGGGATGATCCAGAGGTAACAGAGAAGGGGTCTAGATGGGATTCAGGGGTGAGAAGTAGTCTGAAGTGGTCCAGAGGTAACAGACAATGAAGGGTTGGGCTGGATCTAAGGTAACAGAGAATTGAGGATTGGGCTGGGGAGGGCGGGGAGCACAATGAAAGGATAGTTGAAAGGATTATTGAGTATCTAGGTGGGGATGTGTGGGGACATTCAGGAGCTGAACTGCATTTTGGGGGCCCAGGTCCCATACCCCATCAGAAATATATTTGAAGCATGGCTACTAAGTCATCCAAAGATTCAAAATGCTGATCTCACTCTCATTTCGCTTTTCATTCCTTTCTAAGAACCAACATTTTTATGGTGACCTAAGGCTTGCAAAGCATTTTAATGCAGAACTAGGAGAGACATCAGAGGTCATTTGGTCCAAACCCCACATTTTACAGATGAAGAAACTAAGGTATATTGAAGGGCTTGTCTGAGGGCAAACATAATGATAGAACCAACAACCCTGTGAGGTAAATACTAAAGATAGTTGTCAGTTCTTTTCTACAGATAGGGAAAACTAAGGCTCTGAGAGATTGTGATTTTCCCTTCACTTAATATTCCTGGGCCTCAGTTTCCTCATTTGTAAAATGAAGGGGCTGGACTGGACAGCCTCTGAAGTTCCATCCAGCTCTAAATGTAGAAGCCCTGGTAACACAGCTAATAAGCATTAGAGGCACAATTTGACCCCAGAGCTCCCCTGAATCCAAGGTCAGCACTCTTGCCAGTGTGATAGACCATACTGCTTCTCACTTCATTGAACTCTGAACTGGGTTTAATATTATATACAACAGTGGTGGCATTTTCTTTGCTGAGCAATATGGAGCTAATTGCATAGTCATTTTCCATCATTTTTAGTGGGAAATTTTATTTTAATAATTACTTTTTTTAAAAGATCAGTTTTCAAATAAAAGAAACTTAAAGAAACAATTATTCCATACATTATTGAAACTCATTAAATACTGAAAAATTTAAACTGAATGAAAACATGTTTATGATGGAATAACCAGAGCCTAACATCCTTGTAGCTTCTGATAAAGGTATCACTTCCAGTTGAGACTTTGGGCTCTCATTGGTGAACCTAAAACTTAATCCTTAGACTGCTTGCAATATGACAAATGCACTCTGACAGAGAAATATTTAATGACTAGTTTGCTGACATCCACAGGTTAGAGAAAAAACTCCTAGTTCTCAGAAAGTCCAATTTACATCCAGCACTGTAAGCCTCGAAGAGCTGCCTCCAGGGCTTCAGGCCTATTTCCATGATATGACTACATCCCAGGAGTTCAGCACAAACTGGGCCAAGAGGAATTTAGTTTTAACTTGTTAAAATGCTCTGTTGTAACCAATGGAATAAATATTTACTTCCACTAACCTTTACTTGCATAGGATGTTTTTACTCAGGAAGGAAGGGGGAATAAAGTCTTCTTTGCAGAAATATCCTGAAGAACTCTGTCAAATGCCCATAGAACAGGCTTTGCTGAAATATCCTAAAGAACTCTGTCAAATGCTCATAGATCAGGGGTTCTTAACTTTTATGTCATGAATCCCTTTGTCAATCTCATAAAGCCTATGGATCTTTTTCCAGGATGTTTTTGAAAGCATAAATAAAATATATAGGATTACAAAAAAAAAGATTAAAATACAATTATAAAAATACTTTTTGAAACGAGGTCACAGATCTTAAGCCAAAAACGTTTGGCAGTGAATACACATACACATATTGCATACTAGTGGCACAAACAAGTGGGCAAATGCGCATGTACATACACACACACACCCACACACCAAAACAAAGCAAAACAAAATAAAAATCCTTACTGGAGAAATATATGCAGTATATATTATCTCCCAACAGTTACAAATAAAATTATGCTAACATTTTCCGTAAGGAATACATAATTTGTGAAAAGTAGTATTAAAACTACTCTGACTGGTATGGATTTCCGTAAAAAAGCTTCAACCATATAAACTCAGCCTATGAAAGTTGTATACTTTGATTTGTAGCTTGAAGCAAAACATCAGTGATTCATTTATAACAATGAATAAATACAAATTCATGTTAGATATCTTCAAAGATGTGGATAAAGTTTAATGTGATTTCCCCAGAAGACATAAATACACAAGGTTAATTTATATTTAGTGGTCAGTGCCCTCAGACTAGTTTCTAATTTAAAAGCATTGGGTAAAAAGAACTGGGCTATGAAATTATCAAGTACATACGAGAAAATTTTTTTAAAAATATAATTACATTAAAGTCTCAGACACTGCACAGATCTGAGTTATTCTGAACTGAAAGGTCATCTCTCACAATTACAGTATTTTTGAAACCTACTTGTGTGGGATTTGAATGATAGTTCAGACACTGATATATGGTTTTGCTGTTTTTCAAAATTCATCTTTTTATACCAGAACATGAGAAAGTGTCTAGATCAAATATGGTCATTTATTTCACAAATACTTATACACACAAACTCTAACACACACACATAGAATTATATATGGGTTGAGTTTAATTCAGCAAACATTTATTAATTGCCTACTATGTGCAAGGTACTCTATGAGACATTGTGTTATACAAATACCAAAACCTTACTCTATCATTGATAAAGGATTTCAAGAGT
>CM053584.1:243570189-243609957 GCA_028627135.1 Pseudochirops cupreus | reverse complement strand
AAAAAGGACTCTTTTATGAGACAATATAGTACCAATACCTAAACTAAGAAAGAATAGGTAGAGTAAGAGTACAGTTTGCCAGTATAATTAATAAATCAATTTTAAAAATTTAAATAAAATCCGGACATCCAGACATCCAGACAACAAAAATCCAGATGTTGGCAATTTATCCTAAAAATTTCATGATGAACAAATTAAATTTATACTAAAGATACAAGGATGGTTCAACATTTGAAAAACAAACATAATTGTTATTAAAAACAAAAACTCCCCAAACTACATAATTATCTCTATGATATAGTACAACACTCATTTATGCAAAAAAAAAATGCTTATAAAGTATAAGCACAAATAGGATCATTTTAAGTTTATTTTTAAAATAAACTTATTATTTACTTATTTTTTTAGCATTTATTCTTTCCCTCCACCTACCCCTCCTCCATCCCTTGAGAAGGCAAGAAATATGATATTAATTATATATGTCATGCAAAACATATTTTCATAATAGCCATGTTGCACAAAAAAAAGGCAATAAAAATGTATTTCAATCTGCACTCAGACTCTTATCAGTTCTCTCTCTGGAGGTGGATAGCATTTTTCATCATAAACCCTTATTGTCTTGGATCATTGTATTTATCAGAAAAGCTAAGTCATTCACAGTTGATCATTGTACAATATTGCTGTTAGTGTGTACATTGCTTTCCTAGTTCTGCTCGCTTCATTTTTGCAGCAGTTCGTATAAGTATTCCCAGGTTTTTCTGAGAGCATCCTGCTCATCATTTCTTATAGCAGAATAATATTCCATCATGATCATATACCACAATTTGTTCAGCCATTTCCCAATTGATGGGCATCCCCTTGATTTCCACTTTTTTTTGCCACTGCAGAAAGAATTGCTATAAATATTTTTGTTCTTATAGGTCCTTTTCCTTTTTCCTTTGATCTCTTTAGGACACAGGGCTATTTCTGGGTCAAAGAGCATACATAATTTTATAGCCCTTTGGACATAGTTTGAAATGTTTCTTCAGAATGGTTGGAATAGTTCACAACTCTACCAACAGTGCACCAGGGTCCCAATTTTTCCGCATTCCCTCCAGCATTTGTCACTTTCCTCTTCTGTCATGTCAGTCAATTTCATAGATTTTAGATGGTACCTTGGAGTTGTTTTGATATCCATTTCTCTAATCAATAGTGATTTAGAGCATTTTTTCAAGTAACTAAAATAGGATCTTCTAAAAAATACGACTAAAAGTATCTAACTAAAAGTAGAAAAAAAAATTATGTGCAATGGGGATGTACTAGAAGATTTCCCCAGTAATCACTGGAGGTAAACAAGGTTGCTTGTTTGCTCTGCCACAATAGTAGCAGTTCTAGAAATGGTGGTAATGACAATAAGACAAGAGAACCAAATTAAAGATAAAGGGATGGGCAGAGAGAATAAAAGATTACTCTTACATGCTAATGGCATAAAATTCAGTAAATCTGAACAGAAATGAATTGAGACAATAACTTCAGTATATTTCTAAGCTACATAATATCCCATTACAAATTAACAGAACAAATAACAAAATTCAGGTGGCATTAGAAGAATGAACATCACATTCAAAATTATACCAAAGACATAAAACATTTAAAAGTAAATTTATCAATGCATATTCAATTATTTGTATAAATTCAATTATAAAATGCTCTGTACTGATGACTTATTTTATATCTGGTATAATGGATCCCTCAGAGTCCAAGTGTTTAAACAAATAGTCCTTGCATAAAAATATATTCCACTACATTCAGGTAGAAACAGTTCCCAAGGTTGTTAAAAGTGATTCAGAAAAATAAAATCAAATAAAAGCCTCCTACAAGGAGATAAACAGAATATGTAGAGGCTCTCTAAGGTGTCATGAGCTTTTTGCCAAAGTCCTAAAAACTGTTTCTATATTCTTTTTGCCTACAGGGTCCACAGTTGGGTCCCAGAATAATCTATCTGGGCAAAAGTTAACCCAAACTCCCCAGCTCTGTACCACTTCTTTGTTCACAACAATCCAAATTGATGTTTTTGGGGGTTAACATATGCCTCCCTAGTTTCACCAGTATCCTAACCCACATATGCTTATGAGATAAAGAAAGAACAACTAAAATAGTTGGAGGAATACTCCAGTGCTCATGGCTAGGTCATGCCAATGTAACAAAAATGACAATACTGCTAAAATTAATTTATAGAACTCCTGCTATACTAACCAAACTACGAAGATACTTTATAGTGCTAGGTAATATAGTGTAAAATCATTTGAATGAATAAAAGATCTGGAATATCAAGAGCAAATAATTGAAAAAAATGTAGGAATGAAGGAAACATAGCACTTCTGACCTCTATATTATAAGGCAACAGTCATCAAAATAATTTCATATTGATTTAAAAAATAGAGAAATCAATCAATTGAACAGAATCAGAAATAATGGAACTCAATAACACCAGGATTCAATAAATGCTAAAGCATAATTTACTTAGTAAATAACTCCCTATGTGATAACTCCTAGGAAAACTGGAAATATTTGGCAGACGTTAGACTTAGACAAATACTTTTTATATTCCGAATGGATATATGATCTTATTATTGAAAATCAAACTATGGAAAAAGTTAGAAGGGAAGCAGATCATATACCTTTTACAGTTGTGGGTAGATGTGTAATAAACCAAATGAGGAATACTCTCAAACAAAAAATAAGATAGATTATTTTCCTTATCTTTTCCTGGATACTATATGAATTTGTACTAGAGTATGGCTCAGGTTTAATGGGGAAATATTTTGTAATGGCTATTCTTGCTAAAGTCTTTGCTAAGAGCTAATTAGATTTAGCAATGTAACACTGATAGAATAGGAAGATCTTCCCCACTCGTTAATAGGCCCAAGACATGGAGCCTGAGTCACATGGAGCCCTGTGTGGGAGGAGCGTGCTCAAAGAGGAGAGAGAGCACTAGCAGAGAGTGAGAGCAAGCAGAGAGAGAAAAGCAAACTGTGAGTAGGCGGAGCGAGGAACCTGCCTAGGGGAACTTGTTTTTGTGGGGAGGCCTGACAGAAAGAAGGCTTAAGATATTGGCGCTCCCTGGATTAGTGATGAGTACTTACAATCTTACCTCCCGGTATCCTAATGATGTTTCAAATAAATATTTCAGTTTTGCCTTTGAGGAAGAGAGTTTATTATATTTTGTGAATCTACCCTGGAAATATGCATGTATATTCATAATGGCTGCTATGGGTATTGCATTGGTGTTACAAGTAGGCAATGAGGTAGCACAGTATATTGAGCACTAGGCTGAGAGTCAGGAAGACCTGGATTCTGATACAGCCTCAGACCCTGACTAGTTATGTGACCCTGTGCAAGTCACTAACCCCTGTTTGTCTTAGTTTCCTCATCTGTAAAATAAGCTGGTGAAGGAAACAGCAAACTACTTTGCCAGGAAAACCTCAAATAGGGTCATGAAGGATTGAACACAACTGAACAACAACAATTGAATCTACAGGCTGATAGTTAGTAGGAAGTACACTGTTGGTTGTCTTTGTGCTGTTTTCGAGTGTTGTGTTAGGAGTGTAGACCTACAGAGCCAACCTTAGAATAAATGGTAACAGCTGCCTTTTGGAGAACCATCCTACAAATGGGAGCTGTGGAAATTGCAGCCTGAAAATTGAAGGAATATCCCAGAGTGGGTACTGCATATAAACCAGGAAACTATGCCCAGAAAGGTTAAGTGTTTCTCCCAGGGTTATACAGAGAACAAGTATTGGAGCTAAGTCCTCTGATTCTAGATCTAAGGTTTTTTCTATTGTACTGTGATGCTGTCCTTCAAGTTTCCACATATGTAAGAAGTGGTTGCTCAGTCACCACCATCCATCTTCATGCCTATCCTTGACTCCTCATTATTGTTTAACCCACATAGCAAATTCATTGCTAAAACTTGTTGGTTTCCACATTCACAACATTACTTGTATACATATCCCTTTCCTTCCATTCACACAGCTTAATATGTATATTAAGGCCAACATCACTATTAAATAGCCTTCTAATTGACCATGTTGTCATCTCTTCCCAGTCAAATATATGTTCCACTCAGGTATCAAAAGGATTTTTCTAAGGCCTAGGATTGACCTTATCACCTTCCTATACTCACTAAACTCCAATGACCTCCCTATTATATCCAGGATCAAATATCTGCTCGTCTCTTTAGCAGTTAAAGTTCCATATATAACCTGGCCCTTCCTACCTTTCTAAGCTTCTTATACTTTATTCTTTTCCACACATGCTATGATTCATCTACATTCACATACCTGCTGTTCTTCATAACAATTAGACAGAAGGCCTGGGGGTAGTTCTGTTACATCTTAATGATCTTAAAAGAATAAGGGAAGAGGAATACACTGTAGTGGGGTGGGGAGAGAGAAAGGAAGACAGAAAGAAAAGATAGGGAAAATCATTTCATATAATCAGAATATGCAAGTAGAAGTCTATACAAATAAGGATGAAGGGGTGGGAGGATGGCAGACAATTGAACTCTTACACAAACTGACCAAAAGAGGGATGAACACATGCCTTTGGTTGCAAAAGTACATTTCACTCAACATAAAAATAGGAAGGAAAAGAGAGAAGGGAAAAAGGAGAATTGGAGGGAAGGTAAAATAAAGGACAAATCAGTACTAAGCAAAACAAACTCTAAGGATGTACGAAGACATTAATAACTCTTTTTTTGGATATCAAAGAATTAGAATTTGAGGGGATACCCATCAAGGAGGAAATGAATGAATGAGTTGTGATATCTAGATGTGATGGATTGCTATTAGAAATGATGAAGGGAATGGTCTCAGAGAAATTTGGGAAACTTATATGCACTGGATATCAGGTAAAGTGAATAGAACCAGGAGAATAATTTGTATGGTGATGACAGAATTATAGAGACAAATAGCTTTTAAAGAATTAGGAATTCTGATCAGTGTAATAATCAAACATGATTCTGGAGGATGACTGATGAAACATGCTATATCTCCCTTTTAGAAAAGAAACTTAGAGTGTAGAAGGAAACATATATCTACACTTACATGCGTACAAGCAAATGTATATGTACAAATACGTTTATATAGATGTGTATAATTATTACTATTTTGTATATGTGCATACACATGTCAATTGTGTATAGACATATACATATGTGTATGTGCATATTTTTATATTTTTTTCTTTTAGACATGGTCAATGTGGAAATTTGTTTTGCTTCACTATACGTGTTTGTAACAGGTTTTTTTTTTCATTTTCAATTAAGGATGGGTAGGATGAAAAGGAAAAAAGGGTAGCTTTTTGCCCACTGAAAACAAAATTTAATATAAAAAAAAAAACAAAACCAAGATCTATACAGGATAAATTGGAGATAATCTTTGAAGGAAGTCACTAGCATTTAGGGAGACTAGGAAAAACTTCTTACAGAAGTCAGAATTTTAGCTGAAGCTTGAAGAAATGAGGTGACCAGTATCTCTGCTGGGCAGCTTGCTTTGATGCAGTGGTTCTCAACTTTCCTAATGCCATGATTCTTTAATAGTTGTATGTGGGCATATCTGCATGAGGGTGGACCTGCCTGGAGACAGATAGAGGAGGTTCCTAAGACCATCAGAAATATGTGTTTTCCAATGGTCTTAGGCAACCCCTGTGACCTCTGTGAAAGGGTCGTTTGAGCCCAAAGGGGTTGCCACCCACAGATTGAGAACTGCTGCATGGGTTCCTAGGATCTTCTCATCTCCATTGTCTGACTCTCTTCTCTGCTACCAGGGGTCATGCTTTTTGAAATGACTTCTTAATTTGCATAATTGACACTGTAGCTGTGTCTGTATTACGTGTATATCTCTGTTCTTAGCTACATATTCCTCTTCAAAGCTACATGGCTCATATGGGAAATGAAGGGTGGGGGCTGGGGCAGGGGAGAGAAATTCTCTCCTTACCTCCTCCCACAAGTATCTCTTACTACCGGCAGCTTCCAGCTTGCAATTGCTCCTACTCTTGAACTTCTGCAATTTGTCCAGGATTTAGCTATTTAAAGCCCCCAGAGGCATGGTAAATTTGTTTGCTCTTGACTCAGAGAGGTCTTTGCACCTCATAAGGGACCACAGGGTGCCACATCTTATTAAACATTAAGACCTTTCAAATGCAACTTTATTCTGTGACTTCATCAACTGAGCTAGAGATGGAGGGAAGATTCTATCCCCTTGTAGGTAAAATGAGATATTTTGATGAAAAGATCTTTAAAGTCCCTTCTCACTCTAATAATCATATGATCCTCCACAATCTGGACCCAACTTATTTTTTAACTTTGTTTCATATTATTCCCCTATCCACACTCTATGTTCCACAAAAAAAAAAAAAAAAAAGGATCACTAATTGCTCTCTGAACTTTACATGCCATTTTCCACCTTCCTATATTTGTTCAGGTAGTTCCCCTTGCCTGAAATACAGTCCTTCCTTAACTCTGCCCATCAGAATCCTATCTTCCTTCCTTTCATGTATAACTTTTAAGACTCCAAGATCCTCTGCTTAGTGTTTTTTCTCTTATGTCAAATTACCTTGTATTTACATAGATGTATGTGTTTGTGATTCATTTCCAGCAGAATAAAAGCTCCTTAACGGTAGGAGTCATTTATATCTTTTTATTTCTAGGACCTAGTGTGGTACCTTGTACAAAGTATGTTTGTTGAGCTGAATTACATGCTATGTGTGGAATTTGGGTAGTTAGAGACTAGCAAAGGGAGGATTTCAGGAAAGGGAACCAGCAGGAAGAAAGATTTGAGGATGAAAGTGGGCATGATGATATATGTAAAAGAGAACAAAGAAACAGGGCTGCTGGAGAGGTTTATATTAGCAAGTGGTAGAAGGAAAAAAATGGACAGATATGATATAGCCAATTAAGGGGTATAGGGAGAGAAAGGAACTTCAATAGCAAGCTAAAGAGTTTAAAGTTTATCTCTAAACTTTTGTACAAGAAAATAATACAAGGGGATCAGCAATTTGGAAAGGTTACTCAGTACTGTGAAGAATGAAGTAGGGGAGAGATCGACAGTCAGAGACAGAGGCAGAGAGAAAGACAGAGGAGGGGGGAGAGGGAGAGAGAGAGAGAGAGGGAGAGAGCTATCAGGAATCTACTATAATAACTGAAGCATGAGATAGAGTTGTGACAGTAAGCACATGAAATCTTACAAAGGAACAACATGGATATGAGACATTACAAAGGAACAATTGACAAGATATGGTGAGGTGACTGATTGACTCTAGGGGATAAAAGAGAAGGATAAATCAGTTGACTGTGGGATTTTGAGCCTGAATGACAGGGAGATGATAGCAACCACTGGCAAAAATAGGAAAGTCAAGAGGAGGGGCAGGGTTTTTTTTGCTTTTTGGAGCGGGGAAGGTAGGGCAATTGGGGTTAAGTGGAGGGGTATGTATTTGACTTGTGATATTCAACCCTGTGGGCTGGTCCTGGAGTCAGAAAGACTCATATTCCTGAACTCAAATCCAAGCTCAGACACTTGCTAGCTATGTCATCCTAGGCAAGTCACTTAACCCTGTTTACTTCAGTTTCTTATCTCTAAAATGAGCTGGAGAAGAAAATATACACTCCCACATCTTTGCCAAGAAAACCCCAAATGGGGTGACAAAGAGCTGGGCACAACTGAAAATGAATGAATAACAGCATTCAACTCTGTGTCAGTCAGCATACCATTAGGACTTCAACCAGTCAATCAACATTTATAAAATGCCTACTATGTGCCAGATACTGTGCATTCCAAATCCAAACATTCTGAATCCAAATTGTGCCCATTTTATCTAATTAAATTCACTAAGTAAGCTTTACTGGTAAGCACATTAAACTCAGAGTCAGAAGACCTCGGTTTGAATCCTGGATCTTGACACTCATTAGATTTCTGACTTTGGGAGTCAAAAGACCTTTCTAAGTCTCAGTGTCCTCATCTGGAAAAGGGGGAGGGGTTATTCATCTGATAATAAACTAAGGATGACAGGAATCCATTATAACGATTTACTGGTATCCTCTAGAGAAATTGAACAAGGCCCCTAGTACGTTGGCAGGACCCTCAGTGATAAACTTACGGGAAAGCATGAACAAGAGTCCCCAGAATGGGCAAGTATCAGTGGGCAAAGATCGGCATCACTGTAGGAAACACTGGAGGAATCACCAGCTTCTGAATCATGAAATCACAAATTCACTTGATTAAAAGGGGAATAATATTATTTATAATATGTACTCCACAAGGTTGTGAGGAATATGTTTTGTAATCCTTGAACTTCTTGAGAGCAGGAGCTATTTTGTTTGGTTCTCTTTTATTTTCTTCATGTCCTCAGTGGTTGGTTAGCACCCTGTTGCATAATAGGCACTGAATGAATGTTTGTCTAATTGGATTGAATTGAATTGTTTGGCTGGTTGAAATTGAATATAAATGTAAGTTATAGTGAATATGAGCTGTTACTACTAGTTTTGCCATGCGCTAGCCTTGTGACCTTGGGAAAGTCACATAACCTTTATGTGCCTCAGTTTTCTCATCTGTAAAATGGAAGGTTAACCTTGATGACTTCTAAGGTTCCTTTCAGCTCTAAATCTATAATCTAATGAACAAATTTAGACCTCTTCTTCATCTCTAAATCAGTGGTTCTCAAACTTTTTTATCTCACAATCCTTTAACACTCTTTAAAATTATTGAAGACTCTGCAAAGAGCTTTTATTTATTGTATTATAGCTATCAATTTTTACTGTATTAGAAATTTTAAAATCTTAGTATATGATAAAAATTACTTTGGCTTCGAAGATGCACTGAAAGGGCCATAGGATTCCACAAGATATATCTCGATGATACTTTGAACACTGATGGTCTAGATCACCACTAAGGTATCTCACAATTCTAAAATTCTATAAAATCTAATTCTTCCTGAATTGGACCATTCCAACTTGATTTCAATCTAGAAGTAACCAAGTAACAGTGAAAATCTAGCTCAAAGTTCAATGACATAATTCATGAAATGGACACCTCACAGAATTATAGAATATTAGAACTGAAAGGAAATGTAGAAGTCATTTATCCCCACTTTCTTATTTTATAAATGAGATAACTGAAGTCCTAAGGAGAACTTAAATGATTTGTCTAAATTCACATGGATTATTATTATTACCCTACGTGTCTGATTTCATCAGTTTAGGGTATATGGTTCCCAATGTGGAAACTCTCCATATTGATACAGTGGGACAGAGTAGTGGATGGAGCACCAGTCTTAGAGTCAGGATAGACCTGGGTTCAGATACTTCACACACTTACAAGTTGTGTGTCCCAAAACAAGTCAGTGGCTCTCTTTATGCTTCAGTTTCATCTTTAAAATACAGTGATCTAGATTTGATGGCATCAAAGTTCTTTTCTATGATTCTATAACAGGACCACAGATTTAGAGCTTGAAAGCACCTACAATTTTATAGACTTAGAGTTACCTTGGGGATACTCTACCATGTGCATCGCTATTTTGGGAGTAAAGGTGGTACTAAATATATAAGTAAGAAGCTGTCAGGGGGAAAAAGGTCAAAAAGAATTTCTAGTATTTTATTGAAAAGGTTATTAGTCAAAAACTGCTTTTCTTTTAACTGATGTGAACTGGCAAAGACAGTTGGAGCAATAAGTTGGTTTGTCCTTGGAGAACCAGATATGGGAAGGAGTTACTCCACTGTTGGAACAGCTTACATAGTCACACCACGGTGTGTGTGTGTGTGTGTGTGTGTGTGTGTGTGTGTGTGTGTGTGTGTGTGTGTGTGTGTGTGTGTGTGTGTGTGTGTGTTGTGTGTGTGTGTTTCCAATACAGAGGGATTAACATCTCTGGCTAACCAAAAGAGTAAGTGCTCTTGTTTTCAGCACCTCAGCTCTACAGAGGCAATGGTCCAGCAGAGATTAAGCTGAAAAGACGTGACAAATGACCCAAATCTCTGCTGGCACGAAAGTGAAGGGGAGGATTTAGCAATTATCTGATTCCGGTGATTAATGTAGACAGTCAAACCAGATAACTGAAGCCAAAATGTTTAAGTAGGGCCTGAAATACCTCATTTCTCTGTATTGATCAAATTATCCAGATATTTCTCCAGATCTAAATCTTATGGAATGCTTCCTTAAAGCCTTACTTCAGAGACTGATCGGCTAAGTATAAATAACTGAACAATTTTAGGACACAAATTTAAAAAGATGGATGACTAAGTTACTAGTTATTATTTAATAAAATAGAAACAAAAACAAAAAATGTGTTTTATCTATTATGGCATGTTATCTCACAATTAAAAAGGGTACTATTGTGGAAGCCTTTTATATAGTAAACTTTAAAAAAAATTGACATGCTTCATTTTTATATCACCTTCACTTTGCCAAAATATTCCTCCTCCAAGTCAGAAAGTCATGACATATAACAAAGAATAAAAAAAAGAAAGATTAAAAAAACTGTTCAGGAAAATCAAGTAATTCATCAAATAAGTCCTACTGTACATGCAGTGTTCTGTAACCACAGCTTCCTACCTTTGCAAAGGGAGGGAAGTACATTTTTATGTCTTTTATTGAAGGCCCTTTTAACCAAAATGGTGCAGCATTTCTTATAAATTTAAAAATGCTTTAATGAAGTGATTTTGTTTTAAAACCGATTATCAAGTAATAAAATGCAAAATACCCCTTAAAATAAAACAAAAACACATTGAAACTTAATACTCCCTTTTGCTCCTCTTCTCCCACACTACACACCTGCTAAATTAAAAAAAAAAAGCACTGAATTATTTTTTGAAGTGAAAATGTTTTCAAGGGAAACCATTCAAAATAAAAGCTTGGTAGCATCCAGTACACCACTTCAGTTTAAGCTATGCTCTTTAGATATGAGCAATTTACCATAATGACTATTTGAACTTAGAATCACATTGTTTTAAATTGATTAGGCTGTTAGTGAATTATCCATTCTGAAGATTAATCAAGCTATTTACTCCTTTTATTCCCTTCTGACCACTCTTGGCCAACTCCTTTCTCATTAAAACCACCATCAAAAGATGAGCTTAGAAGGGAGGAGATGAAGTATTTATCCTTCTCAGATACACCTGACATCTGCCTTCATTTGGTAGGCTGAGAAACTGATTCAGTTTAGTGGCTTAGATTTAGGAGTTTCCTTAAAGGTCTGAAGCTTGCAACGCCTTTCCCCCTCTCCCAGGACCTCTGCATGTGTCAGACTGTGAGCTTTTTGAGAGCAGAGCTTTTTTTATCCCTTTCTTTGTAATTTTACTTAGTACAATGCCTGGCTCATAGTAGGTGCTTAGTAAATTTTAATTGACTGACTGCAAGGAATTGGGGGGAATTTTTATTTGTCAAATCGGTGACTTGCCAACAATATACAAAGGGTCATGGTAACATGAAGGACTTTAAATTTAGAATTTAAGATTAACATAAGGAAACCACTTGCATTAAATATAAATTCAATCTAAGAATACTAATATAAGTAAAGCCTAAAAATTAAAAAATAATAATAATAAGTTTAATTCAGTCTAAAAACCAGTTAGTTTGACAGCTCTTCGAGTGACTTAACACTCTCCTCTTCTTCCAAACCAGTTTTGGGGAAAGTGTTATTCTTGTGCTCCTTAAAATGCTCCTTAAAATTGTGGGAGTCCATTGGTGGAGTAGAAAGAATGTTAGTTCTACAGCCAGAGATCTCAGTACAAATTCTGTCTCTGATATTTATTTCCTGTGACTTCATGCAAGGGAAATGTGAGGAGGAAATAACCATTAATTTGGTATCTACTATGTGCCAGGCTCTGTTCAAAGCATCATATAAATGCCATCTCATTTGATCCTAACAATACCCTGGGAGGTAAGTGCTATTATTATTATTCCCATTTTACAGATGAGGAAACTGATAGAAACAGCAGTTAAGTGACTCTCCCAGGGTCATAGCCAGTAAGTATCTGATGCCATATTTGAATTCAAGTCTTTCTGACTTCAGGGCCAATGGTCTACCTACTGTGCTATTTAGCTGCCAAGTCACTTAATCTGTCAGCCTCAGTTTCTTCAAGTGTAAAGTGAAGGGTCTGACCTCTGATGGTCCCTTCCAGTTAAAGATGTCTGATCTAATATACCACTTTCAATACGTTTGCAAATAACAGATACTTAAAAATGGAAATTAAGACAAATGAAAAATATCTCGGAGTTGAAATAAGTATTTTGTTCAGTCCTGTCTACACGATCTAATTCCTTATGGGGTGTGTGTGTGTGTGTGTGTGTGTGTGTGTGTGTGTGTATTGTAGAAGGGTGACCCTTGACATGATTAGGTATACGTAAACCATGATTCAGACACAAAAAAAGGCAGCAAGCCAATCTGCACTCACAATTTCTAGTTTGTCTCTAGTTAAGTATTCCTAAACATTTATCAGTGTGGACAGCAATTTTTCCTTTGATACACATGCACGATGGTAGAATCCCTCTATGTGAAAGATGTAGGGGATTCCTTTTGAAGTTTGTGAGGTTATCACTTACAAAGTAACTGACAGAGACTGGTGCCCTGGGGTGATTCATCCACCTAGGAAGATCCACGTAGCAGACATACCTAATCTCAGCCTGCCTGATTCTGCATGCAGTTCAAATTTACTAGAGTTCTCTTTTTGAACAATCAAAAAAGAAAGCAGGAGTAAGGAAAAGGAAAATCTTTAGATCTTTCATAATAAAGATCATGGCCTCTATAACCTGCCACCTGCAGATTCTTTATAAAGTATTATACTAGAGTGTCATAGATTCACAAAACAATGCAGCAATTATTATAGTTGGTTGTATTTTAAAGCACAGACTGTCCAAAAACAAATGTTTTCTTTACATTAGTCATTTTTTCCAAGTTAAATTAAGAACCATTAATTCCATTATCATCAAAAATATCAGTACATAAGCTGTGCTTTTATAAACAGTTTAATAAGTTTACAACATTGTAATCATGAGCCTTAATAAAAAACAACAACTATAATTTCATTTTTAAACAATAAAGTACTGCATATAAAGCAAACTACTTTGGAGCAGAAGGAAAGAATGTGACAAAGCGACACATTACATATAAGCATTATAGACATTTCTGAAACTTCAGACTCAGTATAAATAACTTGGAATTGCACATGCCTAAACCATAAGCCTTTTAGAATCTGTAGCATGCATAACGTGTCTGAGGGAAACTATACTCCTAATATTCTGCATTTCATATCTAAGGATATACACGACTGTAGGGCACACAAGTTCCCTAGTACAGGGCATGGATTTGTGTTAATCCAGCATCACTTTCTTACTCACTGTTACGGCCAGCAATGTACGTGTGGCTGGTTGGATTAGAAGTGAAGTGGAGATACACAAAGCTAACTGAATCATATGAACCCAGGGGAATGTAAGCTCTACAAGGCAGACGATTTCATTTTTGTCTTCGTATCCCTAGTATACAGTAGGCACTTAATAAGTGCATCTTGAATTTAATTGAAATGGGAATTGAACATGACCTTATTAACTCTCTAACTGCCTGAGCTACCTAGTCTCCTGGATGGGCTTAAATCAATCTATATAAATTTCAAGAGTTTAATTCTTTCCTTTCCATAAGATCTAACTTTTATTTATTTATTTATTCTACAGGAAGGATTTCATGTCACATGCACTAGAAAATCTAAGCTACAAAATCACCAAATATTTGATTAACATGACACTGAGTCAATGCAATTTCTCGAAAGTATTAATGCTGTCAATAAAATAACCAAAAACATTTTAAGTGCACCCAGTGGCCCACAAATAATCATCTTAATATTTGTGGTTTAAAATAAGATATAAATATGCCTAAACCCTGTATTACTAAATTCCCTCTCCCCATTAGATATGACAGTCTCAACGGCTCTACTTTTGGCAATTAGAGTCAGTAGAAAGAGAGCTGAAATAAGAATCGAAAGACTTCAGTTATAAAATAAGGAGTCTAGGTAATATAACCTCAAAGGTCTCTGTCACCATTATCCCGTGATCTCAGTTATATAGACCCAGTTCTGCCACAGACTAGCTCAGTTATTTGGGTTATTGCAAAATGCCTGCTTTGGGCTTCAGTTTTCACATTTATAAAATAAGAGGACTGATTGGCCAAGAAGACCTTTAAGACCCCTTACAGCCAAAAAATTTATGAATTTTGTTCCCTGTCAAGCCTATGTAAATGTGTGAAAAATAGAAATAAAAATATTATATGATTAGACCACGCCAAAGATAAAAATATTAAAACATTCAAATTAAAACACTGTAGAAGCTGGTTTAATTTCTTTTGTAACAAAAATCTGCAATACAAGAATAGAAAATTAACTGTACACAATAGATAAAAAAGAGCTATTTGTCCTCTACACAGAGGTGAAAGAATCTCATGCACAGTACAGGGAGCACATTATCTTAAACCAATTATTTCTAGTGTATCAATCAAGTGTACTGTGACCAGTGTTGCTGACAGATTTTAAAAGAAGGCTGTCAAGGTATTTTTCCTACATTACTTAGAAATGTAATTCCCTCCCTTCCATAATGCTCTTAAAGAAACCATAATCTGATTCTTACCTAATTTATTTCTTTTTTTATTGTATAATGTTGTTCTGAAGACTGGAAGAGGCTTAATACTTTTGGAGGCATGAGGAAATCCTAAATCATCTGGCTTTTTATTTCTACAAATATAAATGCTGTCTCTTAATATGATATCATAGATTATGAATTAATATGACAAGCTAAATAATAAGGAAGACATATAAACTAGAATTTATCTGTTAACAGCCACAGTGTATGGGATAAAGTTAAGTTTTATAAATAATAGCAACATTGGACTAAAGGGCTTACTTCATGAAAGGATTCAGAATACCCAAGGACATGATCTACCCCAATCTTCCTTTTAAACCTATGTTGACAAAAAAAGAAAGAGAACAAAAATATTACTTCTTCTAATTAAATGTTTAAATAATTACGATTTGGGGACAATGAAGAACTTTAAATATCATGGTTTTTTGCTCTCATAATTTACACCAACTTTTTTTTTTGGTAGCTAGTTTATTTTCATTTACAAAGTCAGGTCAAAAATGTTTAAACTCCCCCATGAAAGACCTCAACTGCTATTAGTTACTCAATGCTCTATGTAGCCACCATTTATTTATCCTTCTGGTAGCAAAATTATGACAAAGTAGTAAGTGGAAATGCCAAAGGAAATGAGAAAAAGAAGTTATTTCATTATTCTAAAATTTGTGCCATTTATAATGGAGACTTATTGGATATTTGATGACATTTAAATTGAGGCAATTACCAAGTACTTAAATATGTAAGTATCTCAATAATTTCATATAAAGGAACTTTATAAAGAATGAGTTTTTCACTTTTGCCTCTGAAAACTGTTACTCTTAGAAGTGTTCTATAAACAATGTTTACAAAAATCAAACGTCTATAAATTGTTCCAAATGCTTATACATTGATTATCAATCGAACATGAAACTTAGAAAATAGCATCTATATGCATTACAAATATACTTAAGCTTTTCATTTCATTTTATCATGTATTTCTTCACATTTATTGGATTTATACAGCTGCTATCTTCCAAAGAGCTCAGGGGACTGTATTTATTATAGGTTTTACATTGCGCAGTATTAACTTTGGGATCAAATACTATTAATATTTCTAATATGATACTATTAACTTTTGGTTAATTTGGTTAATATGGTTAATATGAATGTCAAACATTATCAGAGACCATGCATGTGGTAGGAAAGAAAATTGTGGGGGGGGACAGAAAATGTATACGGGGGAAGAAATGATCACATGAAAAGGAAGCAAGTAATGTTAACTTAAGGTCTTGCTTTGTAGACTTTGATTCTTACACAAGCAGTCATACAGATAATGCCAGGTGTGCTGTCTACTATCCAGCATCACTTTCTCACTCACTGTTATAGCCAGCAATGTATGTGTGGCTGGTTAGGTGTTAGAAGTGAAGTGGGGATACACAAAGCTAACTAAATCATATGAACCCAGGGAAATGTAAACTGTACAAGGCAGATGGTTCTATTGTATTCCTAGTATACAGTAGGCACTTAATAAGTGCATTCTGAATTAACTGAAATGGGAATTGAACATGACCTTATTAACTCTAACCACCTGACTACCTTGTCTCCTAGATGGGTTTACATCAGTCATTATAAATTTCAAGAGTTTAATCCCCTGCAACCTTAATCTTCATCCCATTGTTAACTATTGGTCCACAACTGTGGAACCCTTAGCAAGCAAAATTACCCCCCCCTCCCCTCCCATCAATGTGGCTCAGCAACTGTTAGGCTACTTAGTTTAAGAAAGTTGCTCAGGTCATTGAAAGGTTAAGTGATTTCCTCAGTGATTTCCACAGCTAACATATGTTGGAGGTGGAACTTGAACCCAGACCTTCCTGACTCAAGACTAGTCCTTTTTCCACTGTACCACTTCTAGACTTCTGTTATTTCCACATAACAATATGGCACAGATTAAACCATTCTTTCTGACAGACGCTACAACAGACAGCTCTGGCATTTGTTTCCCATACAATTTCAGATTTGTTGCATTCCTGAACAGCTCAGTAGACTTAGTGATTTACCTAAGGTCTCTTCTAGAAATTTATCTTTAAGTTTAGCTTTACAAAATTATACTATGTTGTAATTAATGAGATGTCAATAATTCAGGCAGGCCAAGTATTTCTTTCTTTCCTAGTGAATAAGGGCTCACTGACCAAGGACATGAATCTCTAGTGAACGTTTAAAAGGAATGGCAAAAAAACCCCTACATTTTGCTTATTCAAAAGTAATCATGGCTCTGAGATATAGCTTAAAAATAATGAATAAATTGATATTTCATAAAAATAAGTGTCATTATCAAACCATTTGAGGTAGTTTGAAATGTTTTACTGTGCATCTATACCATTATAAACAATAAATTGAAATTAATCTTACATGTCCCAATTTTGAGAATTTCAACTCATTTAAACTCTAAGTGAGCCAATGATCTCTGAAACATAGGCTTGCATAAAACACTAAGTCTCAACTTCTGTCTCATTTACGAAAACACAAAATCTATAGTTACTCCATATGCAACACATTAATGAAAATAACCACTTTAAAGCATAGAAAAAAAAGAACCCTGAGACTAATACAAGCTAGTTTAATTAACTAAATTTAATGATAGCTTGTAAATTAAATTGGAAAAACTTTATATAATAAATGAGAGATTAATTAAGAGGATTCCCTTTAGGGCTTAAATTCTTATGGTAGATATAGAACAGTGACAACTACCTAGTCTTTTGAGAACAGCAGGCCAAAGATTGTGAACAATGAAGCCATACTAAATAATTTTAATAAACTATCAACGTTTAGCATAGAATAAAAACCGAAGATGATCTTAAACACTAAGTTACAATAGTAAGGATTTTTTTTTACTCTTCCAAAATTAGAATGTTAAATTTAATACTAACAGGAAAATCTCATCTGTTCCTGATGATCCCAAATGATAAAGGATTTGCTTTTGTCATCTGCATTATCTAAATCAAATTCTAGGTGCTCCTGTCCTTCACAAAGTACTCTCTTCAAATATCGACTTATTTAGGATTTACACCCCAACTCCTTCCAACAAAGATTTAGGAAGGTCACATTTTCAAATGCATACTTGGCTAAAGTCAATAAGGGGAAAAAAGAATCCAAGCACCAAACAGACTTACCTGAGGGTCACTTAATCCCTCCGGACCTCAGTTTCCTCAACTATAAAATGAGGGAGCTGAACTAAATGAGGTCCCTTCAAATAATTAATCAACAAGCATGTATTAAGTGCCTACTATGTACCAGGCATTTGATAGACACTAGAGATACTAACAACAAAAAAATGAAACAGGTCAAATGGCAATTTTCTAAATGTACCTGGGCCTCCTACAACATTTTACCTTATTGCTCCAGTCTAAATTAAAATTTCTGTTCCAAAAAAAATGAAAACAAAAACAAGAGAGGAATACCTATTTAGTTTATTTTGTGATATTGGAAAATGTAAAAAAAAAGGTTATATTTTTTAAAACACTCCATCCCATAATGTTAAGATATACTTTAAAGCTGTTCCACATTTACAATTTAATTTTTTTTTTAGTCTTTTTGAATGTTTCACATCCTGCTCTGAGACCCCAAGGAGAGATTTCCCTGAAAGAACTTTATTTATAGTTAAGCTCTAAAATCAACTTCATTAACATTTGGAGAGCAGCAAATTCAATTTGGCTTACTATAGAGAAATTATTATCCAGCCCTACTTTATATTGCTCTTGAAAATCTAGCTGTGGATGAGTAGACACCAACTTTTAGGCCAAGAGAAGGCAGTTTCATATAAATATTCACAGTCAATACATCTAGAATCTCTTAAATCTAACCAGATCAATATTTCAAAAGGAATCTCTAACTTCAGTCTATACAATAATTTTTCAGGCTATGCAATAAAGATGGCAACATGAATAATGATTAATTTATTTGTCTGAACTAAAACTAGTCAAGCTATTTTTCCCTTGCAAAGTCTAATAACAACAGCATACATAACTTTGACACTGCTGTAGTTCCTTTAAGAACCTTTATTGAATTTTTTTAAACAATTCATTCTGTTGAATCTAGATGCAGTTTACATTATTTAAAAACTTGATGTAGCTTCGTGTAAACTGCAGACAAAAGCAACTTTTTTTTTTCAGAGAAGTTTCCTTTTTCAAAGAATCTGAGACTGGGAGTTATCTTTTGTAATATGCAGAACAGTTACTGTAGGCATGCATGCTCTCTAATTGCTCCTCTGCACTACTGAAGGAAAATAAAAGCTTTCTAGAATCTGCAGGCAGTTCATGGAATAAAATTGTTTTCTCTGCAATTTAGGTACACAAGAATAAAACCAGCATTGACAAATAAAACATGTTCTCAAAAAAGTTGAGGCAGCTTTTGTTGAATGGTATGTACAATTGCTACACCTTGTACTGTACTGTGAGAAAACCAAACTGCAAGAAGTCCTCTGTCATGATGAAACTTGAAAAATCCCTCCAAACAAGTTCCAACAAAGTTCCAAGAACAGGTGGAGAGTGGGTGGGAGGAAGGGGGACAGCATGTCTCTTTCTGTACAGCCAAACACTATGTGTAATTGTCCAGTGTCTTAAATCAACAGAAAACACCAGAGAACTCTACATATAACATGGAGGCATAGCTCCTGCATGGCTTTCCATCTGTCTGTGGTTTCTGTAGTGAAGGGTGGAGGGTGAGCAAGCCTAGGGTGTCGTAAAGCTTAAGTCTACATCTCATGCATAGCTGTTGTCAATGCTCTGCTTTCTTCATGTTTCTTAGACATCTGAATTGGAGCTGAGGTTTGTTAACCTGGGGTCTGCATTAATTTCATATCTGTAGTGATAACCTTCCATGTGATCCCTGCAGGCATCTCTGATATTATATAGCCACTTTTTAATGCCTTTGCGGTTCAAATACAAAACCAGTAAGAAAATGGCTCCAATAAGGGCTAAAACTATCCCTAGAAAGACATAAGAAGTCTGCAAAGGGTCTAGAGGGGGTGGGCCACAGTCCAGGTCAGAGCTGTTGAGTTTCACCAAGGGACGGTTCCTCATTTTCTCTGGGAAGAAGCAGGAGAGGGTGGTTTTGCCCTCTACTACATTAGTTTCTTTGAGCCAGGCCACCATATCAGCCAAGTTACAGTCACAGAGCCAGGGGTTGCTGTCTAGGTTGACCCGCAGGCTGGCCAGAGCCTGCAGCTGGGCCAAGGTAGCATTATACAAGGCCTTGAGTGCGTTGTTCCCCAGGTGGAGGGTTTCCAATTGCGTTAGGTTACCTAAGGCCAGGTTGTCCAGACTCACCAATGAGTTGTTGTGGAGGTCCAGGTGCTTGAGCTTAGGCAGGCCGGAGAACATATTCCGGGGCAGGTAAATGAAGTTGTTGCCGGACAGCTCCAGACGGAGCAGGTTGCCCAGAGCACCTCCACTTTGCAGCGCCGCTGCCACCATGCCCACGAAGCTTCGGTTTCGAAGATCCGAGTCCCCGGGTGGCAGGATATCGTTCAGAAACAGCTCCGCGATGGGACTCCGACCCAAGCCGCTGCCATTGCTGCCGCCACCAGAAAAGGCGACGGGGCTGAGGACTGCCAGCGGGTTGTGGCTGAGGTCCAGCTGGCGCAGGCTGGGCAGGTGCTCGAAGGCGCCAGCGCTCACTTCTGGCAGGCGGTTGCCGCTGAGGTTCAGGGCGGCTAGGTCGGCCAGGGGCGGCCGTGAGGCGAAGGCACCAGCAGGCAGTACTGCCAGCTGGTTGCCTGTGAAAAAGAGGGTGCGCACGTAGCGGGGCAGATCCCCCGGCACCTCAGTCAGGTTCCTGTTGACACACTTGACCGTCCGGGCCGCCTCGGAGCACTCACAGGGTGCAGGGCAGTGGCCAGGGGGAGGTGGAGGTGGCGGGGGCGGGGGCTGAGCTGACACTGAGGAAGATGGAGAAGATGAGGAAGTCGAGGAAGAAGACGGAGACGACGAGGAGGTGCTGGTAGACGAGGAGACCCAGCCCAGGAGAACAAGCAACAGCCGGGCCAGCCGCAGTCTCCGGTCCCCGGCAGAGGCGGCGGCAGCGGAGCCCCGGGCGCACCCTCCAGGCATCGCGTTTAGCTGTCTATCTGGGGCTGGGCTGGGGGGCGCTCCCCACTAGAAAAGCGGGGCGCCGGGGGCTGGTGCTCGAGGCAGGAAGGGGCTTCCGGGAAGTGGAGACAACTTGCCTTTAGTGAATGCAACAGCTCCCAGGGAGGCGGGAGGGACGCCACAACCTAGACGCCTACAGCGGTGCTTACAGTCCCACCCCGCCCACCCCAGCCCCCCGCCTCCAGAGAGCGGGCGCACAGTGCGGCCGGCCGGTCTATCCGTCCCAATACTTTCCTTATCCCTCCTTCTCTTCCCGCCGCCGCGGGTGGCACTTCTTTGGCTTTATTGTGACCGCTGCTCCCGGCCAGTACCCACAGCTCGACCTGGAACAAGAAGAAGAGAAGGATGAGGAATAGATGGTAGCGGCACAATCCAGGGACTGACACTGAACACGGGACGTGATAGACTCGTCACTGCCTACTCACCCCTGGAAGCCACCCTCCTGCAACTCAAACCTGGACACAGGATGTTTCACCTCCCCCAGCCCCAACGCACACCTCTTCTCTCTCCCTTCCCCCTTCCTCCCCTCTGGTTACCCAGCCTGCAGGATTTGGGATTCGAATTCCCAGATTATATAGTCTGCCTTCCTCCTCCACTTTGGACCAGACTCGTCTCCTTGGGTCTAACTTCATTAGAAGTCCCTCCGCCCCTCTTCTTCCAAACTTCCCTGGTCTTCTCCGCTCTACTTTTCCCCCAGCCGGCAACCTGCCTGCCTTCTGGGGGTCTCCACTATGGCCCCTAGCTCCTCTGGATCCCTAGTCGCAAGTGAGGGAAGTTTCAGATTACAAGAAGCTTTTGATCTCTCGCACTCCCTCGGGTTTGTGGAAAAGGGATAGGGAGAATGGGGGGCAGGGGAAGGGGACTAAGTTCTGGTGCAGCTGTCTCCCTTCCCCCTCCCTCCTACCCCTCCCCTCCCCCGGGTTCCCCCTTAGGTCCCAGCCCCTCCAGAGCGAGGCTGGAGAACAAAGCTGCAAAAAGGGGCTGGGCAGGGAGAATCCGGAGAGCCACCCCCACCTTCCAGCCGGTCCCAGGATGGAGAGGATGAAAGGGCCGCCTCCTTTCGCTGGTCTGGCCCTATTCACGGCGCACCGGCTCTGTTCTCGCTACTCACCACCTTCCAGGTTTGCCCCTTGCGCCTCCCCGTCAAACTCAGCCTGAGTCCCGCCTGAGTCAGAGTGACTTCCCCCGCACAGCCGGCGCCGACTCTCCGCACACCCCAGCCCCTGGTCCAGCCTCCGCAGCAGGGAAAAACCAATGGCAAGGGGGTATGGGGGGAGAGAGGTCGGGGCCCATTTGAATAGACTTCTCTCGCCTCCCTAGCTGCGGGGACGTTGCGCTTAGGCGGGTATACGGAGGTGGCATTTGGGAAGGGGGGTCCTTAGGACGTGCGCCCTCCTTTCTACGGAAGTTAACCATGGATTTGCAGAGAAAGGTGAGAGAGCTCCTTTCCCGGTCTCCCCCTCCCGGGCATTCTTCTGTTGTTCCTCATTTTGCATACTGTACTTAACCGTGGAAAGGAACCAAACCTCTGCATTTGCGTGTGTGCCTCACACTAAGTCCTCCACTTATAAAGGAGCAACTGACTGTAGATCCCAGCGGCTCAGAGAGAGAAGACTAAACGAGAAAAAGGAAAGAGAAAGAAGGAAATAACCTGGACAAATACACAGAGAGCCACACAACATGGAGCACGTTGAGAGACTGAGACCGTCTCCCGATCTGTGGGACTTTAAGGTTGCAAACTATGGGGAAAGAGAAGTTTTTGTAATGATTGCTCCTCCCCCTGTCCCCTCCTTCATGTACCCCCCTCCCCCCATCCACTTCGTAGGTAACCACGGAACTATGTGAAGAAGAGGCAGAATGCGCTTTAAAAGGAAAGTTAGGGAGGGAAAGTCTATTCTTGATTCATTAGTTTTCCTCTTCTCGGAATTAAAAGCAGAGGGAAGAAAGCTGCAGCCAAAGCATCTTAGAAACAAAGGTCAGACAGAATAGCAACACGGTGTGTCACAGTAAATTTATCCCCGCCTTTCTCACCAGATGTGGAGTGGAGTAACTTTGGGGAATAGTTGCAGGCAGGATGAAAGTTCTGGGTTGGAAAAAAAGAACCTGGTGAAAAAAGCGCTCATAGGTATGAGGAACTCGCTTTTGTGCCATTATTATAAAGGGGACTTAATATTAAATTAGGAGAAAAAAAGTCTTTGCTACTCAAGAGTCTCCCCCCTGCCCCCCCCCCCAATTCTTTGCACCAACAAATATCCAGGGTAAATGTTGGTAGGTACGGATTCCTTTGGGTTCTTTCATTTTAGCACTGAAATAGAAACTGGGAAAGACTGGTAGAAATCTTAACATCTGTGCACTAAATAAAGTACTATTACTCTCCAAAATGACCATGTGGGCTCTACTAAGAAAAAAAATGAGGAAGAGAGAGATAGGGTTCTTAAGAGGGGACAGCATGGGTTACTGAAGTAATTGCCAGGTAATTCCAGGGGAAAGTACCAAAAGACTATAGAAAATGAGACAATACCATGGTGTGGTGGATAAATTGCTAGATTTGGAGTGAGAAAGACTGTGGTTCAAATCTCAGTTCAGACACTTAGCTGTCTGATAATGGACAAATTTCCTAATTTGTGTGCCTCTGTTTCCTCATCTGTAGTAGGAGAGAGTTGGATTCCATCCAGCCTTTAAGGTCCCTTGTAGCTCTAAATTTATGAGGAGCTTCTTGAAGGCTAGCAGTAATATATGAAACTTCTACATTTTAATTTAGCTTGAACTTTTCATTTCATTGGTATGGGGAAATTCCAGTAAGGAAATTCCTTTTCCCAATACAGATTAGCACCTGAGCTCCAAATTATAGTCTTAGAGAACTATGTGCCTGGCAAAAACTGATGTATCAGAGGCAAGACTTGAACCCAGGTCTTCCTGACTCTGAAACAAATTCTCAGAGTCAGTCTTTCATTAAGCCAGGCTACTTCTTGTTTTGAAAATTAGTTCAATGTAAAGTCATTCTTACTTTATTACTGAAAGCTTGTGGCATTTCCACCTAAGATTCCAGAGTTCCAGGGCAAGTGATCCCAGAAGTTCATTCTCAAATGAAATTCTAAAAAGAGTCTAACTGTTTAGATAGTCAAGAGTGCACTCTATAAATTTCAATAGGTCAGTTTATAGCTTCCAGGATTTTTTTTTAAAGCCTTCCCCTTGTATCATCTATTTAACACAAAGATTCTGCAGAAAGCACTTCTTTTCCAATAACTTATGATCAAGTCAGCTCTTAGAACAATGCTGCTAGTTTCCAGGGAAAGCAGGAAGGAGTAAAGGAGTTTTCATTTATAGTACATGATTTTGGCTAACCTGATGATAGTTGGCAGAAAGTAGTATTTTTGTCTACCTTAGAAGAAACAAACTAGTTTTCTAAAAGCAATTTGTTTGGTTATCTACAAGAGGGTAAAAAAAAAAAACAAAAACCTTTTCTATCTTAGTCTAATAAAGAAGTTGACAAAAGAGAATATCCTTCTAGTTAAGAGAATACCTACAAGGAAGACTGGTAGCAAGGAACATAAATCAAATATGTCTTAAACTAAGAGGCAAATGGCTAACCCCAAATAAAGGAAACCAAGCAATCCAAGAGATGAAATTATCTGCCACTTTCAAGTACCACCTTGGTTATATAAGTTTGTTATAGAAAACAATAAGCTAAAAATCTTAACACTTAAGTAGGAAGTAGTATTCTATAAATTTAATAGAGATATTCAAAATTGTCTTTAAAAAATTAGATAATGGCTATTATACCTAAACTGGAATTTGTAAAATACAAGTTAGTGAACAGACCAAAAAAAGAACACTATTATTACATTAAACATAATAAACACAATATGAATTTAGCTAGCCAGATAAAAGTACATCCTAAAATATTTAAAAATCAATCCAGAAGAAGAGTGATGGGAAAAAAATTAAATTGAATGAAAAACAGTGATACTGAGGGAATGTTAAGTTTTTGAGGTTGGAAAAATGACTGAAATTGCTAAAAGATTAAGTAGAAAGTTGAGAAATTCTCCAGAGAGAATTACACAATGGTTACATAATCATCACTTGAAAGAAATCTAATGTGATCACTATGAATAAGGATGGTCAAAATATGCTTTAAAGCAGCAGTTGTTCCGGAAACCAAAAATTTATAAACATGGTTTTTACATTTTAAGAAATCAACTATAAATGATCCCAAGAATTATAAGCTTATTTATGAGTTGTGGCATTTTTTTCCCCAAAGATGCTAATTGACAGGTGAAAACTATAGCTGAAGCTGGATTTGAAGAAGAGCCTGAGAAATACAAACTTTCTGATTCATTGGAAAAAAAAGTTTAAATCCACGTTACATATGCATTCTTCCTATAGCATAAGTCAGAATTATAAGCTTACAAAATTTTGGTTTCAAAAGGTCAGTCAGTAAAAATTTATTAAGTGTCTACTATCAGGCTAAGTTCTGGGAATACAGAGAGGTAAAAGACCTTCCCTGACTTCAAGGAGCTCACAATATAATGAGGGAGACAATATGCAAATAAATACAGACCAAAAAAGCTATATACAAGATAAATAGGAAGTAACTAAAAGAGGGAAGGCATTAGAATTAAGAGGGGCTGGGAAAGGCTTCCTGTAGAGGATATTTTCTTCCAAGGCAGAGATGAAGAGACAGAGAGAGAGAGAGAGACAGAGAGAGAGAGAGAGAGTATTCTAGCATTCTCAGTCAGAGAAAATACGCAGAGCTGAGCAATGGATAGTCTTGTTTGTGGAACATCAAGGAGGCCCGTATCACTGAATCAAACAGTACATGGCAGGGAATAAGGTGTAAGAAGACTAGAAAGATGGGGAGTGGGAGATGGAGATAGGTTATGAAAGTCTTTCAGTGCCAAATGATCCTGGAGTCAATAGGGAGCCACTGGAGTTTACTGAGTAGAGGAGCAACATGGTTGAACTTTTGCTTTAAGAAAATCACTTTGGTGGCTGAATGGAGGTTAGATTATGGTGGTGAGTGACTTGAGGCAGGAAAATCTACCAGTAGGCCACTGTAATTGTCCGAGTGTGAGGTGACAAAGGTATGCAATGAAGTGGTAGCACCCCATCAGAGAGAAAAGGGGGCTTGTCCCAGAGATAAAAGGGATGTTAGCAGTCATTCATTTGGTTCTGCCCATAGCCAAAGGAAATTTCCACTATAACAAACTTAACAAGTAGTCATTTAGTCTCTGCCTAAAGACCTCCTATGAGATAGAATCCCAATACTTCCCTCTATAGCTGAAACAGAAAGGAAATTTTTAAAAAATGAAACAATATTAAGTACCCTAGTAAGCCAATATAGGAGCTTATGAAGAATTGTTTAATGACATTATGAAACCATCAACAATTCACATATTGACTCAATGAATGGAAATACAGAGAACTAAAAATTTTTTATCAGCAAAATAAAGCTTAGAATTTTCAAATTGTAAAAAAAAAAACCAAAACCTTCCCTTGGAAGGTTCTAACTGTAAGGAAGTTCTTTTTCACATCAAATCTAATTTTGTCTCTTTTCAACTTCTACCCATTGCTCTGAGCCCTAAAGAAAACTTAGCATTCAGTTAGGAAGTGGGAGCTGGTAAAATTCTAGTCACTACCTAGGCATTGGGGCATCTAGGTGACACAGTGGATTGAAAGCTGCGTCTTGAGTCAGAAAGACCTGACTTTAAATCTGCCTAAGACATTTACTGTGTACTCCTGGACAAATCACTTAGTCCTGTTTGCCTCAGTTTCCTCATCTGTAAAATAAGTTGGAGAAGGAAATGGTAAATCACTTTAGTGTCTTTACCAAGAAAACCTTCAAATACAGTCACAAAGAGTCAGATATCACTGAAAGGACTAAGCTACAATGAATATTTAAACATTACTTTCTTGTGCCATACATCATGACTTTTAAATAAATACAGCCAGAATGGCAATAGAATGGTCATTTCTACATTTCTAGCTCTGTGATTATGCTAAACAGTCTCTAAACTGTCCATAGCACAGATTCACATAAAACTTTTGGTTTCTTGGATCCAGTTTCTCGCACCCCTTTCATGAGTCTTGTCCAGTGACCTTTAAAATGAATGGGTCAATATGATGCTTTTTTGTGCTGCCTAAAGCATCCAAAATCAGTTGGTGAAGTTTGTCATATTTGGTCTAGAAGACTATGAGTAAAAAAATTCAGATTTGGAAATTTCAAAGGATTTACCACCACAAACCCTAAACAGAATACATTATGTGTTAACTTAGCATCACCTTGGAAATGAATCTGGAAGACAACGATATTATTAGGAGGACTAATTTCATGCAGTTTTCTGGGGTAAAAGAGCAGTAAGAGTGTGGGGGAGGGGCATGGAATAAGGAGAGGGGCATGGAATAAGGAGAACCCAGATCAAGAGGTGCTTACCCTATCACCTTGTAAAGGATCAAAATATTCCTGGGCAAATCAGGATACGCATTGATCCAAGAAGTATTTACAAGTAAATGTACCCACGAGGAATGCTGAATATGCTTCATTAAATGTCTCTGCATCCTCCCACTATGGTGTACACAGTCAGTCCAAACTGAAGTTTTTATCTTTTTTTTCTTTCTATTTTTTTTTTACAATTTGAAAATTCTAAGCTTTATTTTGCTGATAAAAAATTTTTAGTTCTCTGTATTTCCATTCATTGAGTAAATATGTGAATTGTTGATGGTTTCATAATGTCATTAAACAATTCTTCATAAGCTCCTATATTGGCTTACTAGGGTACTTAATATTGTTTCATTTTTTAAAAATTTCCTTTCTATTTCAAAAAGCATTTGTTAAGTGCTTAGAATGTGAAAGACAGTATTAGACAAAGAGTGTATGAAAACAAAAACAACACTATCCCTGCCCTCAAGGAGCTTACATTCTATTGGGAAGATATAACATGTACCAAGACAAATAAATATAAGGTAATTTAAGGAAGGAGAGAACATTAATAACTAGGAGTATCAAGAAAGGCTTCACAGAAAGGGTGGTACTTTAAGTGGAACCCTGAAGGAAGATAAGGATTCTGGAAGACAGGTGAGTGAGTAGCACATTCCAGGAATAGGGAGCACCTTGATGGACTGTGTGCCACATTTGGGGACTGGCTAGTAGTTCAAAACTGAAAACTTTTACATATGTTTTAGCATCCCCACGCCCTTGGCCTGGACATTCACCTTTAAGAAATTCACTTTAAAGAAATAATTTTGAAAGCATTATTGTGCTGTAAGAAATGATGAGCTAGTTGATTTTAGAAGAACATGAAAAGACTTGCATGAAATGAACATGAAATTTCACTTGTGTGAAATGAGCAGAACCAAGAGAATGTTGTATACAGTAACAGCAATATTGTTCCAAGAACGACTGTGAACAAGTAAATTGTTTTGAGTATCATAAATGCTTAAATCAGCTACAAAGGACCTATGAAGGAAAATTCTATCTACCTTCAGAGAAAGAACTGATAAATAGAAGTATGCATAGTATAGGGAGTTCAAGGAGGAGGTATGGTATAGATTTTGTGATACTATTTTTAGAGCTACAAGGAACCTTAGAGACCATCTATTTCTATTTCAATCTTCTTGTTCTACAAATGAGGAACCTGAGGCAGAGGTTAAGTGATTAGCCTGAGTCACAAAGCTAGTAAGTGGCAGTATCTGAATTCAGGTCCTCTGATTCCAAATCCATTCTCCCTTCCACTCTGCTTAAAACATTCTGACTTCATTCCTACTTTAAATCTAAAAGGCTTACACTATTAAAAATCATCTGTTACTTTCAGAGAAAGGACATTAAAAACAAAAAAGTTGGAAATTTCACCTTGACTATAAAAAGGAAGGGAAAAGAACAAAGAGGAGAAGAAGGGATGAAAGAAAAGAAGAGACAAGAAAAAGGTGGTGGAGATGAAATGAAAAGGAGAGAAGAGAGGCAAAAAAAAATAAAATGGGCATGAAACAAGAAATAATTAAGGGGGAAGGGATGAGAAAGAGGCAGGGGCAGAGGCAAAGACAGGAGAGAAGAAGAGGAGAAAAAGAAGAAAAGACCCTTTCATTACTTAGACCGGCACCTTTACCATCACAAATCCTTCCATATGGTACCTAATTATTATGATTGCCCCTGTATAGCATCTATTAAAAATTTATTTTTGTCATATTATCTTATAAAAATGATTATTTAAAGCATGAAATCTATTGGATTTTTAAAAAGATTTTCAAAATAAAGAGAGGTATCAAAAGGAGCCTAGAGGAATTTAGCAGCATATTGTTAACATAAGGCAGCAGTTCTCAGTGTTTTTGATTGTAGAACCCCATTTACACTCTTAAAAATTATTAAGCATCACCAAAAGAAATTTCTTTATGTAGTTCAAATTGATATTTTTTCATATTAAAAATTAAAATATCTTAGTATTATTATAAAAATGGTTTTGACTTTACAGATCTTCTAAAAATGTCTTGGGGACGCCAGAACACATTTTAAAACCACTAACATGAAGAATACTCTTACTTAACGTAGGTTATTATTATTATTTCTCTTTCTATTTGAGCACCCAAACCAATGAAATCCTTTTCAAATACCTCATTGCTGTGTGGTGATGACTTTGGGTTTTTCAAAGTGATGCCAGTGGAAAATCATTCAGTTGTTAAGCTGTGAAAGGTCCCAACAGGCTGAGTCTGGTGTCCCTTATCCAAGGACCAGTATTCCTAAGTGTGGAGAGGTTCATTATCAGTTTGACCATAGGGTAATTGAATTTTTGACTGCAGAAGTTTCTATGACTTTTTAAGTCATAGAAGAATTGTGACCAGCTTCAATGGTGGAAAGAATATCCATATTGATGAAATAGTAGGTCAATGAAAAATTGAATTAAACCAAGGAAAGATCTCAACCAGCATCATAGCTTTGAAAAGAATAGACAACATAAAGCCAATTAGCAGTTTTTGACAGTGAACAAAAAAAAAATCACCTAAAATGAGTGTGTAAACTGCACAGCTCATCACTCTGCGTAAAATCTTTAAAGCCTGAACTTACTTCAGACATAGAAGAAAACCCCTCCAAATTCAATAGAAAATTTAAAAAACTTTTTAAAAATCCAAAAGTATTTGGAAGTTAAAAAATTTTGTAAGCCAATTGTTATGGGAATCTGAAGATCTTCCCTGCCCCTAGGCCCTTTGATAGGCTTAAGTGGCTCTGAGAACCTTCCCTGATTTGAAAGTATACTCTGACCCCTAATAGGCTGAATGTGGTCACGTGGAGCCTGTGGCGAGAGGCTTGTTCTTCAGGAATGCCCATGCCTTATTACTTTGTGTTTGGGCAGTGGGTCAAGAGGGCTGTGACATTCTCTGATCCAGGAGAAGGTTATATATACCCTGATGTGAGACTTTGCTTTGGGGCTCACTTTGGAAAGAGTTGTGTGATTTGGCCAGAGGAGAGTCTGAGAAGCTGTTGAGCCCCCTGGCTTTGAAAAACCCAGATGCTGATGCTTCTCTTTCTGGTAATTGAATAGGTATGGATGTAATGGTCAGACGACTGGAAGCCGTCTGCTGATCTGTTTCTTTGTCTACTTGTAACTTCTGCTTGTATTCTGTTTGCATTCTCTGAAGTTCAAGGTGCTGACTTTTCCCCCTGGAACTAGGTAAATGCTATACGTTTGGTTGATTAAAATAAGACTGTTAACTCATTTTGAGTTGCTTTCTTTTAGAAAAGCAGATCTAAGAACCTGTGCTAGCAGCCAGGGTGCTTGCTAGGGTGCTAGGGTGCTTGCTGATACACCTGTTTTTAAACAATTGTGAAGGAGTAGTGCTATTTGTAAACAACTTTCTGAAGAAGGCATCAGAATTAGATACTGCTGCGATAAACTCAGCTTGACAAAATTATTTAGTGTCTATTATGTGCAAAGTCCATTGCTAGGTATTGCTATAATAACCTCAAATGATAAAATGTATCTTCTTCCTCACTGCAGAGAGGTGAAGGACTAGTAGGACATAATATTGTATATCTTGTCAGATTCTGTCCCTGGACTGAATCTTTTCAGTTAATAGTTTTTCTTTGTCACAAGGGAGGATTTCTTCGGAGGGAGAAGTTGAAAGACTATAATGTAAAAGACAAAAGGCATCAATAGACCACATTTTACAAACAAATTAATAAAAGATACCCTGCAGCTGTATTTGACACAACTTTATTCAGAATGAGTAAAAACTTTTTTTCAATAATTGCTTCAATAATCTCCTCTAATTTGAGGGTCTTAAATTCAAACAAGGTTGTGTGATACATAACGAGTTCAAGAGACATATTTCTTGGGTAATTAGTTATTTTATTAATCATGCTGGCCATAATAAATAAAAGGGGTCAGTGACACTCTCAAATGCCAAAGATCTCTCATGGAACCCACTCAACGCTTATATGCCCTTAGAAGAATAGGTGTTCCTGAGGGTGGCAATTGACTCCGATTTGTTAACAAGTAACTAGAGAGAATAAATATTATAATGAGAGGTGGACCTGTTCTAATGAGGGACTGGAGGACCTGACTTTGATCATTCAAACCTTTCTGATTAGAACACAATGGATCAGATTTCAACAGATTAGATTAAATTCTTTGTCAGGTTCTCTAGTTGGATGAGGTCTCCCACACCCAGGATCAAAAGGCAGTACCGCGCCCCCTACCCTCAACCATGACCTATCCCATACGTCAAAAATGTCCTTCAGAGACTGAACAACCTACAGGGTTCTGAGAAAATTCTGGTCCTATTCAATAATTAATTATTAACATGAGGGAAGCAATAATTTCTTTCAGTTATTAAAATTCAAGGAGTTTACCATCTAGTTAGCAGACACTGTATACCAGCAATTTATTGTCCATTTCCAAATTATAGAGGATAAGTGGGTTTATATGGACTAAAGTGATGAGCCTAAATCAGATAATGGCACTCAGGGATAGTTTTCTGGAATAGGTATGCTGAGATCTAATGTTTTGTTTTAGATCAAATGTGTTAAAAGGAAGTGACATGAACATGGATAAATGAAGTGCAGTAGGGAAGATTTTCTAATTCAAAAATATATTAATTTTCTATAAGGTCTTGACTAATTCATTTTATCTTTCTGCAGTTTTGGATAATTGAACTAGTTATATCTGATGCCTTTCTAGCTAATAGGGTTTTAATGAGAGTGATTTTTGAGCTCATCAGAAGAAAAAACTAGAAATTTATAGTTCAAAATTTAGTTATCCTAGAAATTGATGAGGCTCTTCTTACTCCATCTCCAAAGGATTAAAATAAAGCTAAAAATAAGGGTGAGGGAAGGAGAAAAAGGATGGGGAAGAGGGAGGAAAAGAAGGAGAGAGAGGAGAGAATATGGAAAGGAAAAGGGAGAGAAGAAGTGTGTGGGAGAGGAGTAGAGGAAGGAAGAAAGATAAAGAGAGACAGAGGAAAGGAAGAAGAAAGAGGAGAGGAAGCTATTGATGCAGAGTGGATAGAGTGCTGAGCCTGGAGTCAGGAAGACTTATCTCAGACAACAGTTGTATGACCTTGGGCAAATCAGCCTGGATTTTCTCGAATATGGATGATAATAATATCACCTGCCTTACATAGTTGGTGTGAGGATCAAATTATCAAATAGGATAATATTTGTGAATGCCACACAATAGGTACTTAATAAATGCTTGTTGGGTTTAATTGTATAGAAGGTACTATCTTTAACTTGGACAGAAAAAGCATAAATACATAGTGATTAAAATGATGATAGAAGAGTTAAACATCAAAATAAAAACTATCATGGAGAAACACGAAGGCAAATGACTTTTACATATAAGAGTTACAAAGAAGAGTTAACTCCTACATTGTCTATCATGTTGCTCTTGAAGTTATCGTCTATCTGTGAGTACATATATAAATAAAATAGAGGCATAGAATTAAAACAAAGTAAGAAAAGTATAAACTGCCATGAGTTTTGAGAAGGGGGAATTACTTTGACCATAAAGAAAGGTGAGGGACTCATTTTCAGTCCTCCTGACTTACATCTTGTCACTGGACTCAGATTACCCTTGAGGAGATAGTGACGCTGATGACTTTGCACAGTCCTGTTTCACTTAAATCCAATTCACTTGCAAGTTAAGATATTACCCTCCTGATGTCATTGGTCCTCTTTGAGAATGAAGGATAAACAACAACAAGGAAAAGTTTAATGGAGAGGTTGAAATTGATCTTGGCTATGAAGGATCAATAAATAGGTCATGGAAACTCAGAAAAGAAAGGGAAGGATACTTTAGGCAGAGGGATTGGTTTGAGTAAAGATATGAAAGTGGCAAATGTGTCTGATGTGTAGGGGATTAGCCTGAGATGTTGCTAAGGAAAGCCTATCTCCAAATAAGGATGCTAAGCTAAGGAATTTTTGCTTTATCATAAAGGTAATGGGGAACCTCTTTATGGAAGGTATAGATGGAGAGCCATTTCATCTACCCCAGGCTTCTGTGTATCAACCATGCCTGGGAATACGTCCTGAGAATTAACACCAAGATATAAAAAACACTTGATAGGTTAAATCTCTTTTGCAGGAGGCTGAGCTCAATCCCAGACTTCTTTGGTCTAGGGTAGTTATTTAGGCATATAACTCTACCCCATTGTAAAGGTTATGGGATTTGAAGATCTTCCATGTCCCTTGAACTTGCTGATGTAGCAGGAAGGAGCTGGAGCTGAGTAGGAGCCCAGCTGGAAGCAGCACAGTGACTGGAAGTGGTGGTGGTGGCAGTGTGAACTCATTTTTTTTGAGCCAGCCAGAACTTCTGCTAGGACTCCTGCTGAGGACTGGGGGGAGGGGAGTGGGGGGAGATTGAAGGGGGGGAACAGGCACTGGAGGGCGAAAGGGTGGGAACAAGAACTGCAGGGGGGGAGAGAGGGGGAGAACAGGAACTGTGTGTGTGGGGGGGCAGTTACCATGAAGACAGGAAGATCTTTGCCTGAGGTAGCCTGTTCTGTTTTGAAGGCTTGAGAATGTAGGTGTTTACCACATTAACTAAGTGTGCCAACTCTGTGGCTTTGTGATGGCTTTGAATTTCTGGTTTTGGGACTCAGTTTTCTGGTATTTGAATAAATGTTTTAGCTATGTTCCCCATGTAGAAGAGAGCTTGTTACATTTTGTGATTAATAACCCATATCAGCATATTTATAGTTACCATAGGCATTGTGAATACTGCATTGTTGATACACCCTCAGACAGGGTTCAATTCTAACTGAAGCTCTCATCTATGTGGAGAAAACTCACAACACTGACTGCTACATCCCCCAGATTCAGGATACTCGTAGGACCAGGAAACTATGCTAAGCAGCTCCTGTTGCTCAGTGCCATCTATAGACTGCTAACCTCTCTATCTCCTTCCTGATACCTCTCTATTATCTTCACTAAGCCTACATAATAAACCAACCATGAGTATCTCCCAAGTATCAGAACACAAGAATACATTGAAACCCCTAACTTAGACAAAGATAGTTGGTGGCAGCAGTGGGGTTCATGACTGTCTGCTGGGACACAGTGATCAAAGTTTTGTAAGTAAAGCATCTAGCATATAAAATATGGCATTTGGGGATATATAAATGGCATGTAGTTGATTTGAAAGGGGGAAGATCTGGAGGCAAGTATGCTATTTGGCAGGCTAGTACAACTGTAGTAACTGTGGCACCTCTACTCATATATAGGCTCCCCAGGGTCAAGGAACTTGGTGAGTTAATACCTATTTCACATCATAGCTCATGAGCCCCTTATGATATATTCATTTTTACCAGTCAACCAGAAAATAAATTAGTTCAATACACAAGATATATAATAAAACAACATAGAAAATGAAGCGGTAAGATAAGCCTCTCCACACCCACCACCAAGCACCCATGTACACTTGGGGTATATTCTTGCACAGATTACACTGGAGGGTACCCAAAGGTTTATATTCCCCATTCCTTGTATTGCCCATATCACTGGATAGACAACCATTAGCAGAAAACATATCCATTGAAGAGAAGAAAAAGAGACGCTAAGGACAAACATAAATATATAGAGAGAAAAATAGTCACCTGAGGAAAGAAGCAGCTTCGAAAAACATGACCCCTTGTACAAGACAGGAATGCCAGTCAAGGACTCAAGAAAGGACGGTTAAAAGATATGAACAGGCAGTTTTTAAACGAGGAAGTCAAAACAATTTAGTCATGTGAAAAAAGGGCTCTAAATCATTATTGATTAGAGAAATACAAATTAAAACAGCTTTGAGATATCATTTTACATCATTTTACAGATTGGCTAAGATGATTGAAGGGAAAGCAACAAATGTTGAAGGGGATGTGGAAAAATTAATTGTTGGTGGAATTGTGGACTGATCCAACCATTTTGGAGAGCAATCTGAAATTATGCCCACAGAGTTATTAAACTGCCTTTACCCTTTGACTCAGCAATACCACTGTCAGGTCTGTTTTGAAATATGATTAAGGAAAAAAGAAAAGTGCCTATATGTACTAAAATGTTTGTAGCACCTTCTATTTGCAGTGGCAAAGAAACTGGATTTGTAGGGATGCCTATTAACTGGGAAATGACTGAACAAGTGGTAGTATATGATTATGATGGAATACTACTGTCCTATAAGAAATGATGAGCTCAATGATCTCAGAAAAACATGGAAAAACTTGCACAAAATGATGAAGAGCAAAATAAGCAGAACTGAGAGAACACTGTATACAGTAATAACAATATTGTTTTAAGAATGACTTCGAGCAAATAAGTCATTTTGACTTATAAATACCAAAATTAACTATAAAGGACGTATGAAGAAAGATGCTATCCGGATTCAGAGAAAGAACTGATAAATAGAAGTATGTATAGAATAATTTTATATTTATATACCTATTTGTGTCATCTTTGGGAGGGGGAGGGAAGAAAAAAGGGAAAAAATAAATTTACATGATAACTATTATGTGTTTAAAAGGAACAAGATGTACATAATAGATTTGCAGTTTCATGTGCAATTGTCTTTTTTATTGTACTATGTTATGGAAATGCTTGTTTTACTCGGTAAATTAAAACTAAAATAAATTTAATAAAAAAGAAAGGATTTCTAGTAACTGGGAGTTGTGAGTTTTTTGACATACATGTTTTCTACAGTTAATGCCCATTCTCCCATAGACTTGTATGCACTTTCGGGACAGTGTACCCTAGACTCTTAAGAGGTTGTTTTGCATCAATCCAGGCCCTCTATGAGCCAGAGAGCACCCTGACCTTCTTCACTAGCCACCTGGGAGGTAGAATAGATGCACACCTGACTCTGCCTCCTTTATAATATCCCTTTGGAGACTGGAAGTTTCACTAGCTATCTGCCACCCATTATTATCCACATGGCTTTAACTGTTTCTCTCTCTCTAACCTTATATTAATCAATCACTGTCCATTTAGGAGAAAAATATCCATTTTCATAGTTTCCCCTATTCTCTCATCTTCATTGTCCTCAATCTTATTCCATCCTTGGCCCACTCCATAGAAATGACATACATTGTCTTCTCTAGAATTCCTGTTTCATAATGAATAAACTCCCCTCCATTCTAGACATCTTTCTCTCACATTATTTTAATCTATTAGCCTTCATGGGAACTTGGCTACCCTCGAACAACATTGTATCTCGGATTATTTTCTCCAGCACTGGCTGTACATCTGACCCACCAGTTTGTAAATGCTCCTTGCTAACACTTAAAATGCCCATTTTGCCTGTTTTACTCGGCAATCTTTCCTTCTTTGGAGGCAATACCATCAAAATTTTCTACTCAATCCAAATTATGTTTACTGTAGTATAGTGGCCCTCAGGTCATTCTCCTTTCTCAAGGAGTTTAGTGCCTGGCTCACCATCTTTCTCTCCTTAACTTCTGTCCTTATATTAGAGTACTTTTAATATCCACAAGGATGCTATCTCACACTCCTTGATCTATTTCCTTGATCCCCTAAATTTTATAAGCTATTCCATCATCCCACATCAGTTACACATAATTATGGTGACATATTAGATATTAGATCACACTATTCCCCAATCTGGACATTTTAGTTAACTGATTCATCTCTATAATATTCTAATCTCATTTCTCACCTCCTTAGATTATCTCCATAAACGCTTTGCCAAACACCAGCCCCAGATTGCCCCCACCATTTGCCCCTTATAGGCCTATTCATATGCTGCTAGATGGAAGTGGAGGAAGTCACACAACTATGCTGCCTACCATTACTGTAGCAAGGTAAAGACTTTGATTCTCTCTTAATTGATTCCCTAATTCACTCCCTATAGAAGTTATATGAAATATTTTTGTCTTTCCTCAAAACTCCCACACTGCCCTCCATCAGCTGAAATTTTTGTCTCTTACTTTACTGAGAAAATTGAGGCCATTCTCTGCCATAGTAAGTAAAGATTTCATTGTTTACCTAAAGGGAACAAAAAAAACCCCAAACATTATTTAATGGAACATTTGGTCCTCTTGCCTTGAAATACTCATAATTAGTACAGCAGACAGGCCACTCTGAAGATAATTATACCTTATACTATAGTGATGGATTAAGAAGTACAGAAGTTGTATGGAGAGCTTGATACAATTCTACAAACTAAATTGGAATATACTTTGATACTTGGTGACTTCAGTATGAAATCTGGTTTGGGATCAAGTAATGAAAAGACCAGAAGCATCCTACTGGTGTACTATGAACACTTTCTTTGAGAATTAAGAAGGTGCTGCACATGGGAGGTGCTAAATGACATAAGAAATCTTGAGCCAATAAACAACTGGTTCCAGGTATGGAAGTGATCTATGTGCGGTATCATAATGTCATAGATTTAGAACCAGGAGGGACCTTAGAGATCATTTAGTTCAACCCCTCTCATATAGTCAGATTGTCAACTAATCAAAGCAAATGTCAGAGTAAATACCAAGCTAGAAGAAAGAAAAAAGATGCGAAGGGAGCTCTGTGTGCAATGACAGCAGCTCCTGCCTGATGTGTTTAAACAAGCTGCCAACTTCCCTAAATGGAAAAGGAAGATAGAAGCTTTATGTAAGGGAAACTTTCTTGAAATCAAAGCCGTCCAAAAGTAGGAGGGAATAGATGCTTCAGGAGGTAGTAGGCTCCCCCTCTTGGAGGTCCCCCAGGAGAGGCTGGATGGCCATGTGTTGAGGATGTCAGAGAAGGGGTCTTGGTCAGGTAAGCTTTTCACTGGCTCACCTCTGAAGGTCTCTTCTGATGTTGGAACTGTGATTCTGGAAATGAACCAAAGTAAAGCTGTTGACTCTATCAACATTTCTTAGAGAAGTTTAACCGATGCAGAACTGTCACTGAAATAAGGTCAGAAGGATGGAGAAACTGGCTCAGCCTTAAATAAAGACTTAATCTTATTACTAAGCGCAGAGATGTAGCAGCCAAGGATGACACTGGTTCAGAATGAAAGCTCAATTTGTTCACTCCCCCAGAGGATTATGATAAAAGATTACAAGGAATTTTGCCTTATAAGGCAATGAAAAGCGGTTGAACAGACACCAAGTCTAAGGAGAATTTTCCATGAGATCCTGATAAACAATATTTTATTTCACAAGAATTTAAAAATAAAAAAGGAGGGTAACAAACAGCTACAACATGGAACAGATAGGCAAAAGGATAGAAAAGCAACATGGCCTAGTGGGGAGAGCATTGGAACTGGAGACGGGGAACCCAGGCTAAAATCCTGGTTCTTCTATTTGCCACCCATCCCACCTTGAACAAGTCATTCAGCCTCACTGGGCTTCAGATTACTCATCTGTAAAGTGAGTAGGCCGGACATGGTGATCCCTAACCTTAAATCTTTGGTCCTGACACCATAGAGACAGTTGGATAATCCAGGGGATAGGGTACTGGGCCTAGAGTTAGTAAAACCTGAATTTGAATCCAACCTCAGATAATTACTAGCTGTGTGACTCTGGGCAAGTTACTTAACCATTATTTGCCTCAGTTTCCCTAACTGTATCCTCAACCATAAAATGGGGATAATAATAGTACCTACCTGTGATGTAAATCAAATGAGAGAATATTTGTAAAAGCACTTAACACAGTGTCTAGCACAGAATAAGTGCTATCTAAATACTTATTACCTTCTCCTATGACATGCCGACATTTTTGTTTATGATGATTTTTTTTCAATAGTAATAATAGTGGGACATTGGTGGCTACACATGAATAATGACCTACATGTATTTTGTGCTTTCTTTGCATAAGAACCTAGAGGGGTAGAAGATACAAGTATTATAATCCCAGTGTTAGAGATGAATGAACTGAGGCACAATGGAGTTAAGTGACTTGCCCAGGGTCACATATCTAGTAGGTGCTGAAGCTAGGTTTCAAAACCAACACTGCCTAGCTGCCTAATATATCGTGCAAAAGAATAGGATGATGAGGTCAGAAATAGCAGCTGAACCTGACCAAGTCCATTCTCAAAAACATGAGTGAGACTTCTTGTATCCCAAAGAGATCATACAAATGGGAAAAGGACCAGTATGTACAAAAATATTTATAGCAGCTCTTTTTGTGGTGGCAAAGAATTGGAAGTTAAGGGGATGCCCATCAATTGGGGAATGGCTAAACAAGTTGTGATATATGAATGTAATGGAATATTATTGTGCTATAAGAAATGAGGAGCAAGCTTTTACATTAAGGGACCAAAGGGCCTGGAATATGATATTCTGGAGATCAAGGGAGCTAGGATTAAAACCAAGAATCACCTACCCAGAAAAATTGAGTATAGTGTTCCAGGGGAAAATATGGTCATTTAATGAGGTGGAGGACTTCCAAACATTCTTGCTGAAAAAACCAGAACTGAATAGAAAATTTGACTCTCAAATATAAGAAGCATGAGAAGGTAAACATGGAAAAGAATTCATAAGGAACTTTTCAAAGTTGAACTATTTACATGCCAACATGGAAAAATGATAATTGTAACTTA